>WOVY01000024.1:247500-902500 GCA_013436015.1 Rhipicephalus annulatus
TCGGTCGAAGGCCTTTGAAAAATCTAGTGGTATAAAATCAATTTGTTTTCTGGAATCGATGGCCCGGGACAGGTCGTGAACAAGTTCCAAAAGTTGTGTCACCGTAGACAATCCACGGCGAAAGCCATGTTGGAAGGGCGTTAGGATAGACTCAGCGTCAAGGAACGATGTTATGTGTTTGAGAATAACGTGTTCAAGTATTTTAGATGCTGCGCATGTTATTGAGATAGGCCTGAAATTAGCTGGGTCATGCCTGTTTCCGGATTTGTGTACAGGAGTGATTCGAGCGGTCTTCCATTCTTTTGGAAGCCTACCAGTTGTTAGCGATTTGTCAAAGATTAAACATAAATACTTTGCGACCCATTCTGCGTACTTCTTCGGAAATGTGTTGGGAATATTATCAGGCTCAGAGCCTTTCCTGGCATCTAAATTAAGCAAAAGATTTAGGATGCCTGACTCAGTGATTGTAATAGGTTCTATATGTCTCTTAGCACATGCCTCCATATGAGGTGTACTGTTATCATCGCGTGTGAAGACTGATTGAAAATAATTGTTAAGAGCTTTCGCAGTAGCTAGGCTTTCGCTGGGGGAAGCTGTTTTTTCATCGGATGACTTGGGGTTGAGGTAGTTCCAGAATTTTGTAGGTGATGTTTTTATGAAGTTATTCAGTTTGTGACTAAAGAAATTTTTTCTTGCGGCCTTTAAAGTTATTTTTAGCCTAGTGATGGCATCATCAAGGTTGTTTTTTGTTGACGTAGTAAACTTTTTCTTAAGTGATTTTCTTAGTCGCTTCATTTTTCGTTTTGCATGAATGACGCCACTCGTGATCCATGGGTTATGTTTCTTCATCTTTTTTGCTTTTAAGGGTACGAACTTTTGAATGCAATGTGAGACAATATCTTTGAACGTATGCCATAATATTTCAATATCAGTTGAAGCCTGGCAGGAAATTTCGGTGAAGGATGATAGTTCGTGTGAAAGGTGGTCGATAATGCTAGTATCGTCAGCCTTGTGAAAGTCGGGAAAGGATTTAAGCACCGATTTGGAGCCTTTGTTGTTGACTGGTATACTACACATCACCACCTTGTGGTCCGATATTCCGCCTGTTACCTCTATTTTTATTTCTTCCAAAGGAAAGTGACTGCTCAAGAAAATCAGATCTAGTATGTTCCCACCAAACCCATGATTGCGAGTAGGCGTATTAACTGCTTGGTGTAAGTTGAAGTCTAACATAATATCTAAAATAACATCTGAATGGGCGGAATGGTGCGCCCTTGTTAACCAGTTGATATCAGGTAGATTGAAATCCCCGATAAGGATTACTCGGCCCTGTCGAAGGTGATTATGCATGTATTTGTACAACAAAAGCATGGTGTCAGTGTCAGTAGCGGGACTTCGATAAACACAATCGACAATTATTGAATAGCAGCTGAGTATAAGCTTGCAGAATATTACCTCTACTCCTTCAATGAGGTGGTGGCGTAAAATTTAATTTTTTGCTTATTAGTAACGCAACTCCACCCCCACATGTCTCTCTATCCTTGCGTAGAATCGCGTAATTTGGAGGAGTTATTTCCACATCTAGGATATCAGGGGATAGCCATGATTCAGTGATACCTACGAATTCTGGTTCTAGCGAAATGAGCAGATCTTACAGGCAGTCTTTTTTGTTTAAGATGCTACGCGCATTGATGTTTAAAAACGTTATTTCTGATTCGTATTTTGGCGGCGCGGGCGCAATGTCTGTGCATCGTCTTGACTGTTTTTTGGCCGATCATCGGCACTATTGCTAGATACCGCAGGAGCGATGTCATCTTTTTCGCTGTCCCAAGTAAACAGTTCTCCGTTTATGCGCAGTTTGTCGTAGTTCGTTATGACTTTATCTCCCGCATGTTTACAGTTTTATAATTTCCTTCTTACATCACGAACTCGACTTGAGAAGTCTTCGCTGATGGCAAAGCTAGAGCCTTTTAATTTGAAGCAGTTTTTAAGCACTCTGTTTTTGTCTCTGTGATCAAGCAGCTTGAGTATAACTGGTCTAACCTTCTTTGTAGCTGGTTTGCCTAATCTATGAATTCTTTCTATAGCGACAGGTTCTGTTTTTAGGATGTCACTTATTATTTTCCCGTTAACAATGGTCAAGCTAACTCGGGTCTTCATTTTTTTCTTCGGGGATACCATGTATAATGAGGTTATTTCTTCTAGACCGATTTTCTAAATCGTCTATTTTCGCCTCTAGTGCAGATACGAGATTTCTTAATGATGTGATTTCCCTCATGCACAATGATATCTCATTTTAAAGAGCGGGTAGGCTTTCTAACTTTTTGTCAATGGATGCCAATGTTACCTCTTTCATTTCTTTAACATCATTTGCTATCTGCTGGAGCTGTTTGGAAAATTGCGTCATACCAGGTCCAGGGTTAGTCTCTACGTCACCAGAAAGAAGCAATAATTTCACAAGAAACGAGCCCAAATCACTAAACATAGAACAAATCAGCCATGGGCATATATATATATATATATATATATATATATATATAGTCTTTCTTTTGACATAAGTGTCTTTAGATGAACACGTGTTAAAAAAAACCATGAGCATACGATGATTGTCTCAATGACGCACTTCCAGAAATTCTTGATTTTCTGGCAAGTAGCTTTACTGTTGTGTTATCGTGTTTGTGCATAGGGGGGCTGACGCAGACGCGCTTCGCTATCAGCGGTGACCCGGACTCGGACTGTTGGGCTTCGTGACGTCATTGCTCGGTGTGATAGTGGCTCGATCATGTATATAAGCAACCGCCCCTTTTCCTTCCTGGTTGTAAAACAGTTGGTTGTTTGACCGAATAAAAATGTGTTGCACTTAGCCACCGTGTGCTGCCTGCCGGTTTCGCCCCTATTTAGACGAAGATATAATATTTACCGATCACGAATACAACTTCTGTAAATTTTAGACTAGCACGATGCCATAACTATCGACAGTAACGCACTGAAAAGAAAGAACCGTTCGCGTGACAGCGATGACCAGATTGGACAGAAGGGGCAGTTTGATAGCCATGCACGCCATTTCAAGAGAACCCAACTTTTTGCAACGCAACCTGGCGTGACCATGCCCACAGTAAGGCTTCGCATGCAGTATTGCCGGTAAATTTTGATTAAGTTCGCAAAATGAAGCTGACGTTTGTAACGTTTCCCTTGTCCCTTAAGTTTTGACTACGAGGTCCTCCATTATGCTCTTTAGGACTGTCCTTTGCCGCTTACTCCAAAAATGACGAGCTTTGAGCATGAACGAAACAATTCCCATCTCCCGCTATAAAGGAAACCATGTGTAGATGCGATGCAGCGGGCGCTAACGCTTACACTGGCGGTGACGTTGACGCTGGTGCTCATCGCGGCATTACGCAGGAGAGAAACCTGGGCAGGCGCACAGCACGCAGTGGTGCACCGGTGTTTCCTACTGGAACATGCCAATCGCTGCTAATGGGCAATGAGAGACAGAAGACTCACTTCTATTGGACACAGAGACACGCAGTCCACTTCTAGTTACCGCGCATGGTGTGAGTTTTTATTGTTCAACAACGCCCAGGTGATCTCTCACACCGATGCTACCTTAGAGGTCGAGATCCAATGCGTATGTATACGGGGTGACCGTGGAACGTTTGTGCAGTGTGAGCATTCGTTTTCTTCAATAAAAACTAGCTAGGAGACGCTGCCTGAGTCGCCGTTGTGAGGTGAGAAAGGGGGGAGCATAGGAGAGAAGGGGACGAGACGTGCATGCGCAAAGGTGTTATAAGCGCCGCGGGGAGGCATGTCTCGCAGAGAGAGAGGAGGAGCGGGCTTGGCGAGGTGAGAGGGGGAGACCGTCGGAAACGAGAGAGACGGGGAGGGGACGCACATGCGCAGTAAGGTGGTCACGCCGCACACCGTATTGTGCTCGACCATAAGACGCCTCGAATCTAAAGCAAAGCCATGCCAGCACGGCACACGCACCACAGCGGTCACGGAGAAAGCTGATTTACAGCGGGCTTTGTGCAGCCCGCTTTAAATTTTCCTGGGATAACTGCCGCAACTATGGGTGCCTACTGTGACGTAATTTATTGTAATCTTGAAAATTGAAAAAAAAATATTCAACATGTTATAATTCATCATGCTGCGTAGAAGGGAGGTATACTCACAAGTTATTATGAACACGTTTTTTAGGGGTGAAGCTCCTTAGGGTAGGGATCGTTCCCTCCTCCGTATATATGTATGTACTATGTATGTAGTCACCTCTAGTTTACGAATTACTCGTGAGATTCCGTTGTCTGTGTATGTACTTGGAAACGATATCACTAAATGGCGTTAGTGGTTTTCGTATAGTTAACGATTAAATAGTATAAATGGCGGTGTTATAATAAGAAATTCACAGCGTATCCACAAAGTGAATGATGATGAATAGGACGAAGCGTCCGTCTGATGCGTGCTCTAGTGTGATAGGAGCGGACAGACAGGCGGACGGACACACGCTTCACCCCACTCATCATCATTCGCTCGGTGGATATGCTGTGGCTGAAAATGAAGAATTATGGCTGAACCATATGTAGTAGGCGAAAAGCTTTAAACATCCCACTCGTTACGCAATCTGCGTTGTGTGACGCCTGATTGCTGTTTTACTCTTCTACCACGTTATGCTGACGTTGTTAACGTTATTCGTTGCCCAAATTGGAGATTGTATAAGGCTTCTTTGCAGTGGATTCGCTTAATGGTAGAATACATGACCTCCTATCGAAGAGGGCTGGGTTAGAACCACGCTTGATTCTGGATAACTTTTTTGTTTTAGATTTCGTGTGATAGTGGTTACAGACACCAGCAGCTCCGGTGGTGGAAAACAACGTACGGCTCCAAAATCTGCTGTTGTCATCTCATAATATTTTTCGCTGTAGACTATGGTCTTTGCGGTCACCATTTAATCTCCTTGCTGATTATTCGTCCAGGGTAGGAAAGTTGCTCGAAGCGTCCAGTGAAACAGTTTGCGTGGGTTCGCTCTTGAAGCCCTAACATAATCTTTAATAAAAAGTATGTTGTACTGACGTGTTATGTTGTACCGACGTGTTATGTTGTACCGACGTGTTACGACTTAGTGTCGACTGTTGTAGATGTCATATCCGATTGAGCTTTCTTACATTTCAGAAACTGCAACACAAACTCTGCATTTCACTTTTTCTCCGGAGAACTACCTGTCCGAGGCACCATCACCTCGCCGCTAAGGTCACGCAGATCAGCCTCTTTAGCAGGTGGCGTTTCACTACACTGAACGAGATCAAGTTCCTGCGAAAGCTTCCGCGCTTGTGATCGTGTGAGAGCCATGTACGCTAAGTTGGAGAAGAATGACTTAGCCTGCTCTTTGAAGAGCTGCTCAAAGTTATTGAAAAAAAGATAAGAAAAACGATCGGGAAGCGCGGCAGCCACCGCCGCTTCGGTGCGAAGCTTACCGAACGGGTCTTTAACGACAACCATATTGATTGGTAAGCAAGCACTCTGCTCCACGGCGACTTGCCTGATCCACGCGCATTCTCCTGTGAAGTCGTCAGGAGACACCAACAAAGGATGAACAACGTCCATGGTTGCCGCCGAGTCTCGAAGTGCTCTACACGTTTTCCCATCCACACTAATTTCTTGGAGATACGGCTCTAACAACCGCATGTTCTTTTCCGACTCTCGGATTGTTGCGAAAGCAAACTTTTGCTTACAGTTTACCGCAATGTGCCCTTCCTTTTTGCAGTTGAAGCAGATTAGTGGCTTCCGTGATTCAAACGCCCGTGTGGTATCAGTGCATTGTTCAGGAACCTCATTCGATTTCTCCGCTTCCATTTGTCCTTCGTAAGAGACAGGTTCTTCCTGAAATTACGGTGCGTGGTGGGTTTGCGTTGATCAGGTTTCTTCGAAAAGCCCCCTTTCCTTTTATTCTTTTTAACGCGCACTGCCCTGCTATGCAACTTTTGGCGAGTATATTACTCCTCAGCTAACTCTGCTGCCTTGTTTAGCTGTACTTCACCAAGTTTGTCCTGCAGCCAAAATTTGACATCGTCCTCGATGCAGCGGTAGAATTGCTCCAATACAATGCATTCTACCACGTTATCGCGATCGTTTTAAACACCTTTGCCCTTGAGCCATTCAATTCTTGAGCCATTCAAATAAATTGGTTTTAAGACGAAACGCGAAGTCAACGTGTGACTCATTCCCCTTTTTAGCATACCGGAACCTTTGCCTGAAAGCCTCGGGTGACAACTTTGACGTCTCAAGAGCACTTCCTTAACCTCGTCACAGCTCTCAAACGCTTCCCTCGGCAAGCAAGTTATCGCGTCGGACACTTCGCCGGGAAGAAGAGCTAACAGGTTTTGCACCCAAAGAGACCGCTCCACAGCATTTCGCTCACAGACATGTTCATACTTGACGAGATACTTCGCCAAGTCCTAGCTTACTACGAACGGTGGCACTTGGTCGCGAATTCTCTGGCCGCTGACCTGAACTGTCGCAGAAGCTGCGCTAAGCGCCTGCGAACACTGTAGGATTGCCAATTCTATTCGTTTCAACTGAAGGCGCTCCTGTCTCTCACCCTCCTCACGGCGTTCTCGTCTTTCAGCTTCTTCGCGTTCGCGAACTTCTCGCCTTTCAGCCTCCTCGCGGCATGCTTTGATATCCACCTAGGCCTCATCGGCTTCCTCAGTCGTCACTCCTGCGTCCCTCATGATCTCAAGTATGGCTTGCTTTCGTTTTGCACGGCCCATAGTAATGCAAAGTCCCTCACAAATTTCGAAGAGTTCCTTCACTTTAAGGTTCTCCATCGTTCACTCTAGCCTCTTGCTGTCTGCCCTTGTTTAGAATCTACATGCCGTACCACTGTACCTACTAGCAAGACGCGCACGTATTTCTCAACACTACCGTGTTTACACCCTCCACATTAACTTTGATTTCAAAGTGCTCCGAGTTCAAGCTCAAAACAATCAAAGCTGACTCCTATGCTTCTCACAGCCCTTCTCTAAATTAATATAATTTGTGCTAGAGTGGTCTGATGAACTGAGGGGAAAACATCAGGCACTCACAGCATCGAGGTAGCTGACGCCGGCTGATACCGTATCTGCCATCCACTGTTCGGTAACCCACCACTGCCACCACTGTCGGAAATCGCGTGTCTCAGCTCGAGGCTGGTTCTGCGCAGAGCTGATAGACGGAACAGACAATGCGACAGTGAGATGAGGCAACATGTATGTACAGCATTGGTCAGCTGCTGGCAACGCGCCGCTTGTTTTTTTATAGGCACCGGGTGGACCTTTACGTCATCAACATCCAATCAGAAGTGCCACTGGCCGTGATGTCAGATTCCTCCAGTCAGAAACCACCGCTGGGTTGCGTCATGATCCTCAATTCCGGAGCCGCTGCGCTGGGTTGCACCCAAGGACGAGTGATGTCGCCACGCATTGCGTAAGACTTGCCAGACTAAGTGGCGCCGCTTGCATGAAGTCTTTGAGATGATGACGTCAGAGGGGATCACTCGCTGGCCTTGACAGAAATTGCCTTTGTAGAGGCAATGACGTTCGGTTTGGACTTCCAGGCGTAACAAGCCCCACGTATTTACATAAAGGGAGGGAGATCGCCACGACGAAGAGGGGAGGGGCAAGCTCAGCTCCATTCATCGAGATAACACGAATGAGAGGTGCTGCGACAAACCTTCGCCATCCCTTAAGGGGAACCCAGCGTACTCCTATGCCAAGGACATGTAATTTCTGCAGCCTCTTTGGCCCATCATGTTTCTTCGACGAGTATTTTTTGGCCTCCTTTCCAAGGAGCTGGTTTGTTAGTGTGTGCGGGAGACATGTCGAATGCGCTTATTGTTCGATAGCAATTATATGGACGTACTCTCGGCTGTACTTTGCCGTCAGCTACGTCGTCACCGTCAATCACCTTATACGTATACGTATCTATATATATCAACACGCAAGAAAGAAAAATAATCTAGAAAAAGACTGCAGCGCGCGAAATCGAGTGTGGGACCTCTGAAACGGGAGTGCGAGGCGTTAACCACTGAGCCACCGAGGAGCACGTCCTTCAAAGTTCAAACGGCAAGCTATTTTTATCTACCATTTACCGATGGTGACGGTCATCTCGGGAAGGGGGGGAGCTATTGTGTTTTCAGCATTACCAGCAAGGTGCCGCCACATCGTCACGACGCGGCGGCTCACCCTGTCATCTCCCACGCGTACTTTGCCCCATTGAGAGGAGGTGGGCGGGCGCTCACTCGCGCACCCTTATCTCGCGGTGGGGAGGATCGTATGTCTTGGCTGGCTTTGCACGTTCACCGGAACGATTCTGTTTTAGTTACCGTGCACACAAAGGTCACTGCAATCGTTGCACAGTCTCCGTTTGCGAAAAGGGTGCGCTTTTCAGACACAGCGAAGTAACAACTGAGACGCTGATTCGCGTTTATTTGTACCTGTGAGTACGTTTCGTGCGTCAGTTGTGCGTGAGAAACGCGGGGAACATTTCAACCTGATTGCCACTCTGCACGTCACCTTCCGATTTGTTGCTATCACGTTCATTGCTTCGCTATCGTGGTAAAGCTGTGACTTTTAAATGCGAAGCATTTCTTAGCGAACTTCGGCGAATTTCAGAGTATCTATTTATCTAGCCGCCTACGACTTTTAGCTCTCCTGGCCGTTTCGATAATGGTATCAATACCAATCTTGCTATGGCATAAAATGACTGTATGAAAAACATACTTGACTAGTCAAAACAAGAAAATCATGACATGTATGTCATGAATGTCATGTTTTGCATTTGATGGTCCTGCAGCTCTTGCGGTGATTTCGTTCACATGGCTTGTTGCAAAACTGGTATGGTATGGCATGATTGCCTGGCGAACACAAGCGACAGACACTATAACATGAAAATCATGACATGCATGTCATGTAACAACATGACCACATGCCACGCTCATGATGCGCTCGCGGCATTTCGCTTGCGTCACATATACCAAATTTGGTATTACAGCACATGAATGGATGATGAATTGGCAGATCTCAGGTACAGTGGGAATCGATGATATGCGAAGCACGAATGAGAAATGTCGATATGTCATTTTATAATCAGCACAACGTTACCGGGTGGAGGTAAATGATGCCATACATGACTTCCGTGTCATGATTATCATGTGTGATGTGTCATTTACCTTCGAAATTTATTCACGTCACGTGCTACCAAATTTAGTATATGTGGAGCTAGCGAAACGGCCGCGAGCACGCTATGAGTGTGGTATGTTGTCATGTTCTTAGATGACATGCTTGTCAGAATTATCATGCTTGCACTAGTAATATATTTCGTCATTCATTGACGTCACGTAACACCAAATTTGGCATATGTGGAGCTAGCAAAACGGCCGCGAGTGCATCATGATCGGGCCCAATATACTCCAATGTAGCGTTGACGCACGCGCACGCTGGGCACAGCGATGCTACGTTAGGAAAACGCGAGCACTCTGTAGTCTGACCCCAGGCGCGACCAGCGTTCATCGGCGACTTGCTGCATTTCGTGCCGATGCGTTACCTGCGTCTTCTTCTTTTCATGACGGAGGGATGCCAAACGCGCTGAAACGTGCATGCGTCAAAGCAACGCAGCGCGGCGCGCGCCTCATCCAATACGGCCACTCCCATTCAAATCACCCAGTGGAATTGTCGGGGCTTTAAGGCTCACACTAAGCGCGCCAACCTCCGGCTTTTCCTCGCAGCATTTCAAAACCTTCCTGCTGTGGTAGCCCTCCAGGAGCCAGGGAGTGCTGCCACACTCACAAACTATACTACGTTTCAGCAGGACCCTTTATCTTGCATCTGCGTGCACAAAAATTATACGGCCAACCTAGTTGATCTCGACCTTAAGCCAGCTTTCTCGTACGTGATGGTGACACTCCTTCCGCTGCGTAAACAGGACCCGCCACTGCACGTGCTAAACATTTATTGCTCACCGAAACTAAGCAACATTACATTCGCAGACCTTTTTAGCCGCGCTTTAAAGGCTGCGGGCAGGGACCCTCTGGTGATTGTGGGTGATTTCAATGCCCCCAGCACACTCTGGGGGTATGCACGTGAAGAGAAACGTGGACGTAAATTGGCGGAACTTATGTCACTGGGCCTAATTGGCGCTGGGCCTAACTCTTCACACCGACCCTGCCTACCCAACTCGCGTGGGTAACTCCGTGACCCGGGACACATGTCCGGACCTTACCCTCACAAAAAACATTCAGTATGCGGATTGGGTCAACACTGAAGAGACCCTCGGCAGCGACCACTGCATACTCAACACCACCATTCGCACCTACCCTTTGGCAAGACCCTACGGAGAGGCAAAATTACCCGATTACACGAAGTTTCGGCAAATATACGCCAATTCGACACCCATTGAGGAGCAAGGATAACATGCTTGGTCCCAGCAACTGGTTTCCTCATTACGCTCCACAGAAACACAAATTAAACTCTCCGAGGCGACTCCGGCGGTGGATAACCATCTCTTTCACCTCTGGGAGGCCCGGCGCAGCCTCGTCCGCCGATGGCGCCGGCAAAAACACAACCGAAAGCTCAAAATTCGCATCGCTGAGCTCACCCAGCGAGCAGCAGAGTACGCGGCCCAGCTCGCTGACTCTAACTGGGTGGACCGTTGCAACACGGCCGCTCGACAAATGTTCAGCCGGAGTACCTGGCGCCTCTTCCGCGCCTTGATTGATCCCACCCAAACTCGAACAGAGACACAAAAGCATCTGCAACGAGCATTTCACAGCTTCGACGGAGACACAGCCAAATTGGCATGTAAACTCCGAGACCAATATCTATGCACTCAGCAGGACTCCCAAGGGCCGGCGTACTCGTATGCAGGTACCGAGAACGCGGAGCTGGATCAACTGTTCCAGTTACACGACCTGAAGGCAGCCCTAGCAAAAATGAGGCGAGGAACGGCGCCGGGAAGGGATAAAATTACCGTGAAATTACTTGCCAATCTTCCTGACTCGGCCTACACCATGCTCCTTGCCTACATCAATTCCATTTGGATCGGGAAAACAAGCCTACCAATTGAGTGGAAGACCGCCCTGGTCACCTTCATACCCAAAGCGGGCAAAGCCATTAACGCGGACAACCTCCGCCCCATCTCCCTTACTTCTTGTGTGGGAAAATTAATGGAGACGATGGTGCGCGACAGGTTGTCCGCGTTCCTGGAGAGCAAAAATGCATTTGCAGACACCATGTTCGGGTTCCGCCCACACCGGTCCGCGCAAGATGTCTTGCTTCAGCTCGACCATGAGATCCTCGATCCAGTCGAGTATCCCCTGAATGACAAAGTTGTGCTCGCTTTGGATCTGAAGGGGGCCTTTGATAACGTGACCCACGAAATTATTCTAACACATCTCTCACAGGTGGATTGCGGCCAAAACACTTTCAACTATATTAAACAATTCCTCACTGACCGACAATCATACATTCGGATTCAGGACATTGAACACGGCCCTTACCGATTAGGCACGAGAGGGACTCCGCAAGGAGCGGTCCTCTCGCCCCTCCTATTCAATGTGGCAATGATGAGACTCCCCGCTCAGCTGGCGAAAGTCGAAGGCATACAGCATGCGCTGTACGCCGACGACATCACCATATGGGCGTCACACGGCTCGGCAGGAGACATGGAGGCAAGCCTGCAGCAAGCGGCGGACATCGTGGATGACTATGCCCGTCGCTGCGGCCTTCAGTGCTCCCCGTCCAAATCGGAATTCGTGCACATACGCCCCTCACCAAAGTGCACCGCAAAGATCGACCTCTCCCTTCACAGCGGACCAATACCCGAACGCGATGAGATTAGAGTACTGGGGCTTTTTATACACAAAAATCGCAGAGCAGACACAACATTGGCCAAATTGCGTAAGGTGGGGGACCAGGTGGGCCGGATGGTCCGCCGGGTTTCCAACAAGCGCGGGGGGTTACGATGCAAAGATGCCTTGCGGCTGGCGCATGCATTCGTAACCAGCCGAGTCCTGTACTCGGCTGGTTACGAATGCATGCGCCAGCCGCAAGGCATCTTTGCATCGTAACCCCCCGCGCTTGTTGGAAAGCCCGGCGGACCATCCGGCCCACCTGGTCCCCCACCTTACGCAATTCGTCCTGTACTCGGCTCCATACCTCCACCTACGCAAATCCGACGAGAATGCACTCGAAGTCATTCTCCGCAAAATCTACAAGCGCGCCCTCGACCTTCCTGTCAGCCCCTCTAACCAGTGCCTTTTGGGCTTGGGAATGGTGAACACCTTCAAGGAGCTGAGAGAGGCGCACTTGACGAACCAATATACTAGACTCTCTAAAACACCGTCGGGTCGCCGCCTCCTTGCCCGGCTACACATCAATCACTCAATACACACGGAAGAGCGCGTACGGATTCCAGAAGTTTGGCGATACTCCTTGCACGTGCGCCCTCTTCCGGCTAACATGACCCGAGACGACTACACTGGCCGACGCCTCGCGCGGGCGGAAGCCTTGGCTCGACACTACGGCCACAAATTCGGGGTATTCTACGTGGACGCCTCTGGCCCGCACCACGGTGGTTGGTATACGGCTGCGGTCGTCCACGAAAACACCGTTGCAAACGGACTCACATTCCGTGCACATAACATTACGCACGCGGAGGAGATCGCCATCGCACTAGCCGCCGCAGATCAGGACTCGAGGGTCATCATCACCGACTCAAGGGGTGCCTGTCGCAATATTGAACAGGGATACATTCCGTACCGTGCTTATAAAATACTGCAGAACAGCAGCTACCTAGGTGCCCCCGCGCACCGAACGATCATATGTGCTCCGGCTCACACGGGCCTCGATGGTAATGAGACGGCCGATGCCGCTGCCCGCGCGCTCACTCTCCGGGCACCATCCTCGTCCCCTACCGATCCGGAACTCGAACCCAATCCTGCCTACACCTTTAAGGAGATCACACAATTTTATCAATCCGGCCATAACGTCTATCCTAAACCCTGTAAGGGCCTCACGAAGGCGGAGGAGCGAATCCTCCTTCGCCTTTATACTAAAACTCTATTGTGCCCGGCAATCATAAAACACTTTGACCCCGCTTGCACGGGGAAGTGCCCGCATTGTGAGGAAAGTTCCTCTGACATTTTCCACATGGTGTGGGCATGCCAAAAAACCCCAAACCTTACCCCACTACCCAACCCTTAGCGGGAGGACTGGGAGGCAGCCCTGCTCGGCTGCTCTGACCTGACGGCCCAACGGGCCCTGGTCGAGCGTGCCCGGGCCGCGGCCAACGCCAATGGGCTCCCGTAAGAGGGAGCCCACCTAGTGTTTGTACGGGGCGGCCCCTTAAGGACCGTTCCCACCCTCTCTGTAAATAACATCTGTAAATAAATGTTTTTCAGCAGCAGCGCGCGCCTCCGAGTATATGGCAGGACCGGCGCCTGGCGTGGTAACGCCGGTGGGACGCGACGAAATAAACGCTGGCGAGCACGTGCACCGCGTCACGTCAAAATGTATTGGCGCCTTGACTGTGGCATGTGGTCATGTTCGGACATGACACGCATCTGATGATTATCATGTCTGCGCCAGTTGCATACCTTTGTCATCCATACGCGTCACGTAATACCAAATTTGGCAAATGTGAAGCTAGCGAAACGGCCGCGAGCGCATCATCAGTGTAGCATGTAGTCATGTTGTTACATGACACGCATGTCGTGATTATCATGTTTGGGTGTGTCATTTACCTATGTCGTCCTTTCGCGTCGCGTAATACCGAGTTTGGTACATGTAAAGCAAGCCAAACAGGCGCGAGCGCATCATGAGCGTAGCATGGCGGCCCTTTCTTTAGCTTCACTTATACCAAATTTGGTATTACCGGACATGAATAGATGACGAAGGTATGATACTGGTGTAAACATGATAAACATGAGATGCGTGTCATATAACAACATGACTACATGCTACGCTCATGATCCGCTCGCGGCAGTTCCGCCAACTTTACATGTACCAAACTTGGTATTAGGCGACGTGAACGGACGACATAGGTAAATGACACATTCAAACATGATAATCACGACATGCGCGTCATCTAAGAACATGACTACGTGCCACACTGATGATGCGCTCACGGCCGTTTCACTAGCTTCACATATGCCAAATTTAGCATTACGTGACACGTATGGATGACAAAGGTATGTAACTGGTGGAGGCATGATAATCATGAGATGCGTGTCATGTCAGAACATTACTGCATGCCACAGTCAAGACGCCAATATATTTCGACGTGACGCGGTGCACGTTCTCGCCGGCATTCATTTCGTCGCGTCATGCCGGCGTTGCCATGCCAGGCACCGTTCCTGCCATACTCGCAGGTGCGTGTCGCGAGTACAAGGCAGAGTACGTTTAAGGCTTCCCAAACCCAGGTCATGGGCGTGTTTCAGCAGCTTCATACTCTATTAGAGGCAAGACTACTTCTCGTGGGAAGTCAAGCGCCATTAGTCAACCTGGTACCTCATCATGGTGCCTCGCCAGCAAATTGAGGTTTGGCAGTGGAACTGCGGGAGCTTTCGTCAAAAGCGGCGTAACCTGCAGTGGCACGTACAAAACCTGGATAGTAAACTAGACATAATAGCCTTACAGGAGGCTAGTGGTTCCGTAAAATTATCCGGATTTAAGCCATTTACAGCTTCAGGAATTGATTCAAGGGGCGAATCACACGTCTGATTTCAAAGTGACATATCGAACTTTCTCCTTCACGGTTCGCATATCATCGATTCCCACTAAACGTGGGTTCTGCCATTTTTTTTCTTTTTAGTGTGAAGCATTTCTTAGCGATCTTTGGCGATATTGAGCGTATCTATCTATCTATCTATCTATCTATCTATCTATCTATCTATCTATCTATCTATCTATCTATCTATCTATCTATCTATCTATCTATCTATCTATCTATCTATCTATCTATCTATCTATCTATCTGCTTTCGACTTTTAGCTCTCTTGGCCATTTTTATAATGGTATCGATACCAAAATTGGTATGACATAACTTGACTGTATGACGAGCATAAGGGGCTAGTCATAACAAGAAAAACATGACATGTCATGCATGTCATGATTTACATTTCATGGTCTTGCTACTCTTGCGTTGGTTTCGTTCACAAGACACGTTGCAAAACTGGCATGGTATGACAAGACTGCATGGCGAACACAGGCGATAGATTCTAACATGAAAATCACGAGATGCATGTCATGTAACAACATGACTACATGCCACGTACATGTGGAATGTATAGGGTCGTTTCCCAAATGATTTTAGAGCATCAGCGTGGCTCTACGGCATAATGCAGGGCCCGGGTTCGGATCCCACACAAGGCTGTTTTTTTTTCGTTTTATTTTTTCATGTCTCTTCAAATCCACAAAATGCGAGAGCAACGGCGATGCCACTTAGCGAGACAGTGGCGGCGCCACTTAGCGCAGCAACGGCTGCAGTGTGGTTTGTTTTTAAGTTCGGAAATATTTAGATATCGATTCAATGAAGGCAGAAATGTCTGTCTCATTTCATGTAAAAGACGAGTCGCTGTAAAAAAACTTAATGCAAAAAGTAACAAATTTTCTAGATGCGAAGCAGCTTAGGCTCGAGCTCAATGCGGTGTGCGGCGTGACTCCCCTTACGGCGCATGCGTGTCCGCTCCCCCTTTCCCGCGTCACAACGCCGACGCAGGGAGCGGCTGCTAACCTACGCTCACTCCACCTGTCTCCTCTAGGCATTCCTCCATGCAGCGTTTGCACCCCCACTGCGCATGCCCCTCCTCTCTCTCACGTACGCTAGCACACATTTCGAGATGATATTGAGAGGCGCCCAGCCAGTGAACGGTAATCGAGCAAGCGAATCGCGAGAGTGAGGTGCGAGTGGACGGGAGAGTAGGGCGCAGGGAGGAGAGAAAGCGAACAGCGTAAGGAGCGGCGAAGCACTGTACCGTAGAGTTTCACACAATATAACCTAGAGGGGAATCTGGCGCTAGTGTCTACGTGGGCTGCTTCAGCGGCGTTTGTACTCCCATGATACTGGCGATTTTTCACACTTCGCAATCCCATGAGGGTGCATGATCACAGCGCCAGATTTCTCTCAAGGTAATATTGTATGAAACTCTATGCACTGTACCTACCCTCTCTCGAACCACATACTCCGGTTGTTAGGGGCGAGGATTAGTGCACACGCCCGCAGTTGAGAGCGAAGAAATAACACCTGCTGGCTTGCGTACACAGCCGGATGCCTGACATAGCCCGACTAAGGAATTCATTCGCATTTAATATTACGCCCGGGCCGGGCCTGGGCTGCAGGACTTGTGTGTGTTTACAAAAAGTGGTAACCATTTGGAGTGTGTTTAGAAAAAGTGGTTAACAATTTGGAGTACCAGGTACTCTATCGATTTAGAGTGCTTCGTACTATACCAGCAAGTGTACGTTTAGAAAAAAAATTGCCCGCAGCTTCCCTCGGGGGAACACTGAGGAGGATGCGGAGCATATAATTGGTTAACGGGGTGTTAAAGTGCGACTTACTTGGGTCGATGGCTAAATTGGTTAACGTGGTTGTGAAATGGGGTGTTAAATTGCGACTTACTTGGGTCGATGGCTAAATTGGTTAACGTGGTTGTAGGAGGGGGTGTTAAATGAGTGAACACGTACACACGTATGCGAAAGGGCGGCGCTGGTCGAAGGGACGTCGATCATTGTGTTTGTGGATTCGTTGGAATTCATTTCACCGCGACCTTGGACGTCAACGCGCCGTACAAACCAACCGACGAGCGGCAACTGAGCGAGCGAGCGCCGACCTTGAGTATATATACAGCGCGACGGCGCATGCACTGTCAGCTGTCGAATGTTCGAGAAGGGGGAGAAGCGCAACGGCGCATGCGCGCGCGTCCGCTGCCGATGTTCTCGAAGCGCGACGGCGCATGCGCGCGCGTCAGCTGCCGATGTTCTCGAAGCGTGACGGCGCATGCGCGCTACATTATACAGCTAGCGAATGTTCGTGAAGAGGAGAAGCGCACGCGGTGTGTAGAGGAGGAAGGGTGCACAGATGGTGGAGGAGTGAAACGCGCGCGGTTTGTAGAGGAGGAAAGGATGCACAGATGGTGGAAGAAGGAGGAGGAAGCTTGCGGACGGCGCCGCACTACAAGCCTCGAGTATTAGATGCTCCGCATCTAAAATGTTCGACGATTTAAAGCATAACATACTGCTCTACTATGGGAGAACATTAAGCTGTCCCTCAAATCAAATATGCTGATTTGTGGTACTCAACCATGGAAGAGCTGATAGCCCTATCTTGGGTTTCGCACTTGAAGAAGCTACATCAGCAAAAATATTGACGGCAGATCCACGAGGTGAATGATGATGAGATTGGGCGAAGCTCCTGGAAGTGCTACCGTGAAATTTTCTTCCGTTAATTCGCCCGATAAAAACCATTGCTTTAGAAAACGCCTGGCGTCTTTCGTTAGGCAACTGGCGTCTTCTTTTTGTTTTGCTTTAGAAACATCTGGCGTCTTTTGGTTTTGCTTTTAGAGAACATCTGGCGTCTTTCGTTGGTTTAATCGCGCACAGGAGAAATCTCACCAGGCACTACCTTGGAAGTAAACAATGGCTGCTACTGGGAATGAGAGACAGCAGAAGTCGGCTTTTAACACTGCTACTTCTACTAACGTTTCCTACTGGAACATGCCAATGGCTACTAATGGGGAATGAGAGCCAGGAGCATTCGGCTTTGAGTTAACGCGCACGCCGCGAACTTTTTATTGTTCAACAACGCACAGGAGAAATTTCCCACCGGGACCACCTTTCAGGTCAAAATGTAACACTTGCTTCACTACGACTACGACTACAAGGGACGAACAAGTGCCGTTTTAAGGAGCTTCGCCCCTAAAAGGACGCTCGGGTAGGGACCCGGCTGGTGTTCTCAAGTTGCCACTGTAGTGATCACGAAATTGTGTTTAGAAAAAGTTTATTCAATCGTGGGACGCAACAAACCTATGAAACGAGCGTCTATACCACAAGCGCACTAACAAACAAATGACAAAGCACAACATATGGGGGGGGGTAGAAAAAGGGGGGTAACGATTTAGAGCACAGGGTACTCTACTATGGGAGAGCAAAATGCCGTCCCGAACGCATATAGAACGGAGAGGGGGGTGTTAGAGAAGATGGAAAGGGGGGGGGGTAGAAAAAGGGGGTAACGATTTAGAGCACAGAGTACTCTACTATGGGAGAGCTTAGAGCCGTCCCGATAAGAGGAGATTTCACGGACACAAAAGATGGAAATAGAGCTATGTTAATTGATAAAAAAGACCGACTGCTTGAGCTCCGTGACCGTTTGAGCCACTCCATATGTCTTGACCTCCAATATAGTGCCGGTGGGAGGGTTTCTGTTGTTCCTTGTTGAACAATGAAAATTCGCAGCGTGCGCATGAACTGAAGGCAGATCGTAGGTCTTTGTGTTCAAGCAGAGTCTTCTTTATTTGCCTGTTAACAGTGATTTGCATGTCTGACGCAAAGATGATAATCCTGACACGCGTGCCATGTAAGAACATGATAAAATACCACGCTCATAACGTGCTCGCGGCCGTTTCGCTAGGTCCATATATAATGAAATTGGTATCACGTGATTTGAATGGATGACGAAGGTAAACGACAAATCCAAACATGATAATCATTACACGGAAGTCATGTATGGCATCATTTACCTCCACCTCGTAACGTTGTGCTGATTTTAAAGTGACATATCAAAATTTCTCATTCGTGCTTCGCATATCATAGACTCCCACTGTGTACGTGGAATCTGCCATTTTTCTATTGCGCGTTCGGAATAGGGCACTCTGAAATCATCGGCTTTGTACAACGCTGCCGAACCCAGTTGAGTTCATGTTTTCTAACGCATGTACACCGCTTTCTTAAAATTGATTGAGTGAACGATTGATTGATTATTCATTCATTCGTTCATTCGTTCATTGCAGGGGATAGTAAGTGAGTGAGTAATCACAATAAACATGCTGTTAAATGTTGTCATAGACATTCCGAGTTGTAATTTTCACCATGATATAGCCTCGTGACTAAAAGAAGAGTTCGAAGAGTCGCTCTGCGTCGAGGCCTTTGCAGATAGCTGATGACTGGCGATTTCTCACAATTCGCAATTGTGAATACGCAGTGACTATTGGCACTTAATGAGAGTATACAGTGCCGCGATGAATACAAAACTTTGGTATGGCGCCATAATTTACAGTGCTGGAAAACTCGTGCCACTCGGTTAAGCTTGGCAATCGATGGAGCGCACTGCTAGATGTTCAAGGATATGTAGGGGAAACAAGCTGCTTTCTTTTTTGTTTTAATCGAATGATGGGGAGGCTCCTCGTAACTTCCGTTAGTGAGACTAGTGAACGTGTCTGTTTTGTCACGTGACTCGAACGTCATACGACCTCACATTCAAACAAAGAGGGAAAGTTTGCTCTTACTCCTGGCCGTTTGGAGAGTGTGACGACTCCCAAGCCAATAAAAGGTGTTATGGTGGCGGTTCAGAGATGAATAATCATTTAGGGTGGAGGTCTGCAAAAATCTCTTGCTCTGTGATCGGCCGAATGAAAACATTTTTTTTTCTTTTTCTTATTCAATTTCCGTTGCGTTCGCTCACTTTCGAGAGCCGATAAGCACCGAATGAAATTCTGTGTGTCCTTTGTTTTTTTTCTTTTTTTTCATATCAACGTCGTTTTGGCAAATGCGCGTGGGCACTCGGAGTCGTAGCGGCATCTGCGTGAAACCCACTAATGGTGATTCCGAACTCACTTTTATATGCGAAGCATTTCTTAGCAAACTTCGGCGACTTAGAGCGTATCTATCTAGCCGCCTACGACTATTCGCTCTTAGGGCCGTTTTGATAATGGTATCAATACCAAACTTGGTATGGCATAACATGATAGTATTAAGAACGTATTTGACTAGTCATAACATGAAAATCTTGACATGTATGTCATGAATGTTATGATTTACATTTCATGGTCCTGAAGCTCTTGCGGTGGTTTCGTTCACATGGCATGTTGCGAAACTGATATGGTATGACATGATTGCATGCCGAACACAAGCGACAGGCCCTAACATAAAAAGCGTGACATGCGTGTCATGGAACAACATGACTACATGACATGCTCATGATGTGCGCACGGCTGTTTCGCTAGCGTAACATATACCAAACTTGGTATTACAGTATGTGAATGGATGACGAACTTATGTGACTGGTGGAAACATCATAATCATGAGATGCGTGTCATATGAGAACATGACCACATGCCACAGTCAAGGCGTCAATATATTTCGACGTGACACGGTGCGCGTGCTCGCCGGCGTTCATTTCGTCGCGTCACGCCGGCGTTGCCACGCCAGGCGCCGGTTCTGCCATATACTCTCAGGCATGCGCTGCGTTGCTTTGACGCAGGCGCTTTTCAGCGCGCCCGGCGTGGGTAACGCATCGGTGCAAAATGCAACATGTCGGATATTGCACCGGTTGCCGTCAGGCCGTGCCGACGGACGCTGGCCGCGCCTGGTGTCAAACTATAGAGTGCTCGCGTTTTGCTAACGTAGCGTCGCTATGCCCAGCGTGCGCGCACGTCAACGCCACATTGGAGTATATTCGGAACCTTCATGATGCGCTCGTGGCCGTTTTGCTAGCTCCACATATACCAAATTTGGTGTTACGGGACATCAATGAATGACGAAATATATGACTGGTGCGAACATGATAACCCTGACATGCGTGTCATGTTAGAATATGACAACATACCACGCTCTTAGCGTGCTCATGGCCGTTTCGCTAGCTCTACATATACTAAATTTGGTATCAGGTGACGTCAATTAGAGACGAAGGTAAACGACACATCACACATGATAATCATGACACGGAAGTCATGTATGGCATCATTTACCTCCACCTCGTAACCTTGTGCTGATATTAAAAGACATATCAACATTTCTCATTCGTCCTTCGCATATCATCGATTCCCACTACGTGGGATGTGCCAATATTTTAGTGCACTGGCGGTGAGTGGTGCGACTCAACCATTCTAGCGAATACCCTTTTCAAGGACGTACCGTGACTGTATGGCACATCGTGACAACAGGAGACGCCGAGAAGCCTATATAGTCCCTTATGTGCTTTTCACTTATGATTCAATGAGCCAGCTTTTAAAAGTTCAACGTTTCTCATGTAATGCCGTCTTCAAATGGCTCTATTCAAAGGACGTCTCCTTTCACCCCGCCGTGGTGGGTGGTCTAGTGGCTAAGGCACTCGGCTGCTGACCCACAAGTCGCGGGATGGAGTTGCGACTGCGGTGGCTACATTTTCGATGGAGGCGAGAATGCTGTAGGCCCCTGTGCTCAATTTTTCGGCGCACGTTAAAGAATTTCCGGAGCCCTCCACTTCGGCGTCTCTCATAATCATATGGTGGTTTGGGAACGTTCATATATATATATATATATATATATATATATATATATATATATATATATATACTACATTCCATTGGTTTTAATAACTTCCCCTGTACATTCCTTGGCATTACTGTCTGTTATATCTCATTAATATTGTGTTAAAACACGGAAAAACGAGCCCTTAGGTATACACTTCTCTCCCTTATATATATATATATATATATATATGCCTGCGTTGCAGCGGCAGAACTCCCTGGAACTCCCTGGTGAGTATAGCTGGTGGTAATGCATAGATTTTTGTTAAGCAAACCAGTGCCTAATTTTTTTAACAAAAACTCGGAAAGACATGACATGCGCGAAGCTACGCACACGTTACACTCGAAAGAAATCGCCGCTTCTGCGGAAACGATAACTTCTGTAACTTCAAGGGGGCCAAAGTGGGAACGGGAAGCGAGGACATAAGAGCTGGTGATCCTCTGTAAGCCCTTCTTTTTTTATCAATCAGATGTGTGATATTGCACGAGCACCACTTCAGTATTAGTTATGATAATCGAATTCAGATTGTTGGACAAGCTACAATAAGCGGTCTGCTCTGCTTGAACTCCTTTACTTGCTGTCATTAACACGCATTTGCTTATAGAGGAGGAAGATAAGGAATAAACTTTATTATAAGAAACCAGCAGTTCTTGGTAGCCGGGCCTATGCCTCCCATGAGGGAACGTCAAGGGCTTGCCTCGACGCCATCTCACAGGCGTGCTGGGTCACCGAGGTTTGGTCGTCAAGAGCGGAGCTTCGCAGAGCCTCATGGAGCTTCGACGAAAGGGTCGTGGCGTTAGGCCGCGTTCACACTGAGCATTCCGGCCGCCGAAAGGGCTCCGAATCCGGTTCGGCGGCGGCGAGATCCGCCGAAAGGGCCCTCTCCGCGCCGATCGCTCTCGGACCAATTTTTGCGGCGTCTGCCGCCGAATCGGTCACCGCGGACCAATAGGAGCGCTAGTCAAGGAATTTTGAAAAATGGCGGCCAAGCCCTACTTACTTGTTATGCCGCAGTGCACGTAACTGAATGTTGAAACCAACGGGAGTTTAACCTACTCTGTGCATACTTCGCCTCCGTATTTCGTGAAAGAGGTGACCGAGCTTGCTGTTGGCGTGACCGAGCTTGTTGCGGTCTTGCAGAGCAAAACGAACCCACCAACGCGGCTGGCGTCGGTGGTTTTTCTGCTCTTCGTACATTACAAGACAGCCACTTGCCAGCAAAGTAAGCAGTACTGTCTTTTCTAGCTTCTTGCGCACGAGGATCGTCGAAGTATACACCACCGGATAGCGTAGTAGCGTTTGCGAGCCGCGACAACAACCGGGTGACAGCGCAACCATCCCGCGTTCGCCCCGTAGTAGATGGCATATTCGGTGACGCGGGGCGCGTCCAGTGCGAACGACGCTGCGTTTCGGCGGCAATGGAATTTCGGTCGCTGTAGAAAGCGGATATTTCAGTGTGAACTAGGCATTATTAGTGTGTGTGTACTGTGTCGGGCACTCCCACAGCATATGCGGAAGCGTAGCCGGGTGAGTGCCGCAACACCCGAAGTGGGAGGTTGTGTACACGTCTGGGAATATGAGGTGATGTCCACCCACGCCTCCCCAACCTGAATGAGGTCACCCACTTCCTTGCGCGAGGCCTTGTCAACCGCGCTGGTGCTACTGGAGACGAGATGGACACCAGGGACCACCTGACGACCTACAATGATCTCCTTAAGAACTTTTACCTTAGACGCCGAGCCTTCCTCCCTCCCCCCCTCACCTTAAGCTCAATCGGGCCCAGGCCACTACTTTGCGTCTACTTCAAACAAACACGTATTCCTCACCTTCCCTGTTTCACCTCACATTCGCTCACGGTAATCATTTTATTTTTAGTGTAACGTATGTTAACATTTCAATAAACTTAGTTGGAGTATGGCTCCTATTGTGTCTTTCTGTGCCTTATTAGGAAAACTGGCGCTTGTCTACTCTTTACACATGGCTAACTGGCCCCGCGGCGTGTCTCGTGAGGTGAGCTTTCCACTGTGAGCCCTCACTTTTGCGTTCTGTTCATCAAGAGCGTCATCTTAAATATTGTGTGTGCATTCACGTTCATCATCTGCTCAACAAAGTTTATTACCTTTTTATCACGATGGGATTTGGCCCCGTTAAACTGAGTGCGCCCGCCTCCCCTTTTTTTGAAATGAAAGACTCGCGTTAGCACATGCAAGACATGTTCATGAAGTTCTCAAAACAGTAGGTTGCGGGGGGGGGGGGGCGTAAGTGAGCTTTTTACGTGGCTGTCGAGGCATTGTGTGCTTAAGGTAAGGTTATTTATGGTTTTATTAGAGAAGAGTGTAGGATCCATAGAATGGTAGGCAGCCCAATTTACTGGTGTGTTATGGAGATGCATGCATTAAGCAGAGTGCGAAGCGACAGGAGGCCTCCTAGGAAAGAGGTGGCTAGACTGGTATGTACTCATATGATTATTCATTTACTTATTTCAAACTACAGCTTGCCCCGTTTGTTTGGCACTGCATCGTTTCGTTTACTGCCGCCAATTTCAATCTGCACACGCCTGTCATTAAGCGCCTCCCATCGCAACTCTTCCGGTATGGATGCACGCGTGCCTGCATGCAAACGCGGCGTTAACGGCCTACGCGAAGCGGGCGCCGACCCGCGTAATTCAGCCCCACTCGCACCCCTCTGTGTCCCTCTTTCTTTCCGAAGAACCCCACGTCAGAGCACGGGCTTTCCCGTCCCCCACACGGGGGCGAAGGCACAAGTGACTCGTGGCCGCTCTTGGGGCGCTGTCGTCACGTCCAGCACGCGGGGAGGGCACCCGAGAGTCGCGCGCACGGCATTAATTTATGATGTGTTTTTTTTCTCTCGTGGTTACGTACTGACGCTTCTTTTCCCCCGTCCCGACCAGCACGTCCCGCGGCCAACGCCCCCGCCGTGCTCGAAAAGCCAGGCTGTCAACTTGGCATGCGACGTATGGGCGCCGTCAGCGGAGTAACTTGTTTCTAGCTGTCCAACGGAAATAGGCGCTGCTACAGCTGGTAGCGAGAGTATGAGTTAGATATGCTTGCTTCGTCTATGTATAGCGGTGGCATTCTTATATGCATCGTGAACGCCGATTCTTCAAAGCGAAAGCCTTAGAAGCATCGTCAAACGCTATAAGTGACTGTCGACGTCAACATGACTAAGGAAGAAAAAAATTGCCCGCAGCTTCCCTCGGGGGAACACTGAGGAGGATGCGGAGCATATAATTGGTTAACGGGGTGTTAAAGTGCGACTTATTGGGTCGATGGCTAAATTGGTTAACGTGGTTGTAGGAGGGGGTGTTAAATGAGTGAACACGTACACACGTATGCGAAAGGGCGGCGATGGTCGAAGGGACGTCGATCATTGTGTTTGTGGATTCGTTGGAATTCATTTCACCGCGACCTTGGACGTCAACGCGCCGTACAAACCAACCGACGAGCGGCAACTGAGCGAGCGAGCGCCGACCTTGAGTATATATACAGCACGACGGCGCATGCACTGTCAGCTGTCGAATGTTCTCGAAGGAGAAGCGCGCGCGGCACAGATGGTGGGCGACGGCGCATGCGCGCGCGTCAGCTGTCGAATGTTCGAGAAGCGGTGCGGACGGCACGGACGGCGCACTACAAGGCGCGAGTATAAGATGCTTCCGCATCTAAAAAAATAGCTGTTACGGCAACATGACATCACCGATCACCAAAGTTTATGACGGAATCGCGACATCACTGCGACGCCACGTGATGACGCCATCACATCTAATCGCCTCTTGGTCAGAGGTGGGTCCTTTCCGAGGTGCATAAGTTCAATGAAATAACAATGCTTGCAACACCGCGGTAGGTGCGCAAACCTTTTGGAGGAGAGGTATCATTACAATCAATTGATAAGAACAAGAAAAAGGTGACTTTTGCTTTCTCGCCTCCAAGTAATCGTAGGCCGATTGAAGAGACCACGTGAGGTTGTTTTTATTACGATACCAATTTTTATGGACACTTTCGGCTGATTTTTGTCGTCGCCGTCACCGTCATATCATGGATATGTATAAGTATGTATATGTTTATAACAAGCACAAATAAGAATAATCCGGAAGAAAAAAAAAACCAATGCACCCACAGAAAATTCGAACCAGCAACCCCTCACTCCTCAGCACGCTGCAATAACGAAGTTGACCGCGCCGCTCCTACTATCCATGCTACATGCATGCAGCAGCATCACAGTCACACTTTCCCATTGGTGGCCCGTATAGCGTGGTGAACGGTGACACGCTATCACAAAAGACTGGACCTCTTACTGAGCCAGCATGACCGCCAACATTGTGAACACGAGGAATGCAAGACGCCGCCCCGACCTGTGCACATTTAAACGAAACGTCAATTGATACGATTTCTTTCGTGGGGCACATGATGGGTTCGGTGAGCGCTGTGAGGCGGCGGCGGCGGAATGGCTTCGAGTGACAAAGAAGGAGCACGAATGAACAAATCTGACTGACGTGTGATGCAGGAGATCGAAACACATCTATCGCATATCAATGGGAAAGAGCTCGTACGTAGGTGTGACGCAAACAGCTCTACTTTAGCCCTACCCATCATGTGGCGTCGCATCCCGACCACTCCCTTAACTAAGGCGGACCGACTTCTCACGTTAAGGAGGGCGCGTTTGCACTGGCGTTGAAAACTAACGGAGGCGTTGGTAGCATGATGATTGATTGATATGTGCGGTTTAACGTTCAAAACAACCATATAATTATAAAAGGTGCCGTAGTGGAGGGCACCGAAAATTTCGACCACCTGGTATTCTTTATTTTCCACCGAAATCCAAGCACACTGTACTACAGCATGCGTGTTTAGAAAAAGTGGGTAACGATTTAGAGTACTAGGTACTCTACTATGGGAGAGCGTAAAGCCGTCCCATTCCTGTCTCCATCGAAAGTGCAGCCGCCGCAGCCGATATTTCATCCCACGACCAGCAGCCGAGTACTGTATAGCCACTAGACCACCATGGCGGGGTTCGTCGGTACTACAAGAATCGTGGACATTAAGTGAGTCTTATGAAAACCAACCACAATATAAACCAAGGCCTAACTCTCTTAGCGATTGTTGGTGATGTTTTTATTGCTCAGTCATCGTATCGATGCTACGAAATGGAACGGTATTTTCTCGTCTCCATCAGTTCTTCCGGAACAAAAAAAAAAGTTTTCGGTGAAAGTATCGTCATTGAAGCGTACGTGCACGTTTCTATGCGGCTGCTCGTGTCTTTTTTGCATTGACGAGGGCTGCATGCTAGCGGGAAGTGGGAAGGAAGCTGTGTAGTTCGATTTTCGTTCATTCGTGTTTCTCCTCACGCCTGTGTGACGCGCTGTCGTGCCGAGAGCCAATCATGTCGGTCTATTCTTTGCCGTCCACAGAACGTGCAATCTGCCAGGCTATATATAAACGCAAGCCTTTTGCGGCACGTCGATTTCCGTTTCGATCCGGTCCCAGATACGTGTTTTGAGGGCGGACAGAGACTCCTGACATGCTAAAGGTGGTAATCGATATGCGCGTGGTGCTCCGAGAGCCGTTACACAAGGCGTAATCGAAAGCATGAATAAGGAAAGGTGAAACCCGCGTGGACTGTGACGACGAAAGGAGGACATGAAATCAAAACATCCTGCACGTTGATAAGGAAGAGGTAGAATGAGACGCAGTCACTGTACCTCACGGTTACCTCGCACAAGGAATTGGTCTTCTCTACTTCTCCACTACTTCCGAGCACAGCGCGTGTTCACGCAGGAGGCTCCCCGACGCGCTGTTCTCGGAGGCAGCTTTGCAGCTGCTGTGCCAGTTCTCACGTGATCACAGAGGGCGGTGGCGAACTTTGGGCTGGGCGGAGCTAAAGCCCCTTCATCGCGTGGAGGGGTTTAGGCGAAGCGCCGCGACACCTCTATAAGGGCCGCAGTATGTCGACAGCGCTGTTGACAGACATGGAGTAGGTCTATAGGCTCCTATTGTACAGGAAAGCTTATGTGCGAGTGAAAGCGCGCGAGGGTTGCCGCCAGTCGCAGTTCGAGCAGAGATGGAGCACGCCGGATGTCTACGTCGCACGAAGGCGCGTGGAGGGATGCCCAATGTGTGGGCCGCATCGCTCTGGCATGAATGACGTCAGCGACGTAGGAGAAGCTGCATCATGAAGAAAGGGAGACAAAAAGAGAGGAAGAAAGAAAGACTATTCCTAACTGTTCTTACGCACTGCTCTGTGTAAGCAAATGGTCCCTTTGCTACAGCGCTGCAGACATCCTGCATTGATCAGTAATTCGGCATTCTCCCTTCTCTATACTTTTGCTCATCAGATATTCCGTCGCAACAGGATAATGCTATACAGTGTTTCGAAACGGCCTGATTTCCATACCCACCCAATCCCCCATCGCTGTCTCTTTCTATTTAGGAGGGAAAGTTCCTAGCGCCATAGTGGAAATCACCGCCTTGGATCATCAGAATGCATGGTCACTACGCCATTAAGAAACCGCTGTCAATGCATTCTTAATAAGTCCCCGTCGATACAGATGCGTCGGCACTACCTTCGTAATTCTAGGTGGTAGCCGGGAGCCCTGTGCATCCACACGTCGATTGGAAAGCATTGCGGCTGTGCGCTGACTCAATACATCTAGGAGATAGACCTTGGCTGCTGGGTACAAAAAAAGGTGACGCAAGAGGTTGAGCCACACCACTTATGTGGTTAGCATGGAAGAACGCGTATCGTTTTTCCACGCTCGCAAAACCTCTCTCTTTTTTCTTTCACAATCCCTCTCCTCCACCTTCGCCCGACCGTGCAGCTTTACGTGTTCGCCGTACCTATTGATTCCAGGTAAATGGCGCGTCAGTACATTGGCTCAATGTCTTGCGGCTTACGCGACAACAGCCGGCACTATAGCCAGCAACACCTACGCTCCTTTGCGGAGCCTTTCAAGCCACAGAAAAAAAAAATGTATACGCGGTTGTGTTTACTATCAAGTCTCACGATAACAAAGCGCAGTAGAGCGAATTGTGCTCCACGTTGCACATGACGACGCTTTTCGCGTTATTCATGAATAAATAAATAGTAAAGTTTTCCGAACAAACTGAGCGTTGAGCACATCGAACAGCCGCAATCGACGCAATAAAAGCACCCGAGGCTACGTTTTGTTACCCTGTTTAACCTATTCGGAAACCTTGCGCGGTTGAGGAATCCCGCTCAAAAAACAGACGCATACTCAGTTGCCTATATAGGTTGTCTACCATCTTGCAGTACTATAGGCTTGTATTTATATACTCGCTAACGCTAAGTGCATGCTTACTTCTGATTTATCAGGGAGGCTACGTGGACCATTATTTACAAATCGCTCCTGCAGCTGCTATATTGCCTTGCATCCAACTTGAGTCACTGGTCACGTACTACCAGGACTGCGTGTGTCAGTGACATCTGTGGCATAGCGTATGTGTTATGGATATGTGACAGTACTTAAACAAGCCCTTCCCCCCCCCTCCTAACTGCTGAGTGTGCAGGGATAATACGATGAAAGGATATATACATAGCTTCGAACACATTAATAGCGACAGCGCGCAATACGCAACAGACACATTCGTGGCGAGCACGGCCGCTTGATGGATTACCGCGGCAACAAAGTGGCGGCCAGATTACTACAAATCACGGATGTTGCTGCAGGGTTTTACTTGAATTGCAGTATTCACAACCAGAAGTGCTATGTCGTTACATCATTCGACAGTATGAGTGACAGCGAAGTTGCCACGTCGTAAATCTGCTAATGCTACCATATAGTATTAAACAGTTCACAAATGGCAAGGCGATGGGCTGCAGCAAACTACGCAAAAAAGCAATGTCTGACTCTTGCGATCATCTTGGACGGTTTTTGCCATTTGCTTAAAAATCTGACTGACGGCAGTAACCTTTCGTTATGTGGCTCAGAATGGTTGACCACTATGGTTTACCCTTAGCGATAAGGCGCACAAATGTAAATCGACGTTGTTTTTATACTGCTTCGCTACTTGCATATGCGCCTGCATGATTATGATCGTCGTTGAATGTTTTTAGAGTTCACGCTTAATTTTTTCGGTGTCAAGTGAACTCGCCATATACAACTCTGATATATCCAGTTTCATTTATGTGAGATTACTTGAGACAGCCTACGAATTTTCAGCGCGGAAATTCTTTATAGCTAGTTTGGACTCTATGCGCGAGTGAATTGATCCGCCTTGTCTGCATGTGCGAAGAAAATCGATTGCGGAGAGGAAAGGGTGTGATCTCCCAATACTGGCACATTTTTATTATCATTTTTATATAATTTTTGAGCGTAAGGTGTAACCAACCCGTCATGACCTTGATTAACCTCCGTACTTTCTTCTCTCACCAATTTCCCGTCTGACTTCTACGAAATCTTTGAAGAGAAAGCGAAATCGAGAGGAGGAGAGAGAAACAGGTAGCGAAACGAAACGTTAACACGTTACCTTTCCGGGAAACCGGAAACAACTGAAATGGTCGATCGAAGAGTGGAATGGCAGAAGCAAAACTAAGCGATAAACGCAGCATGCGTACGAGGAAGCGGTAGCACTGCCGGCAGCCTGGACTGGTGGGAGGGTGCGGGTGATGATATTCGAGCGGTCGATGCGAGCCGTTGGCTGCATAATGAGTGGCCCGCTATGCGATGGAAGCCCGTTCCGAGTTGAGTGCCCCTGTGCGCGGAGCTCGGCCACTTGACCATGCCGCACGCGTCCCCGCCAGCGCTGTCGGGCCTGCTTGTCTCCTAATTCCTCTTCTCCGCGCTGAACCACTCCCCTCCCCTTTCATCCCACGCAGCTCCCTCGTGCAATGCGATCGCATATATACTTTACAGTCAACGCGGTCACACGCGTCGATGCTTGCTGCTGAGGCATTCGATTATTGGATGACGTGCAACACAACTCGCTATGCACACACTGCCATCTTGTGCTATCTTGCAAGATTGCCTTAACTATGCTTCCGTGCTTTCTGCGTGCCGAAATCGGGATGCAAGACAGTTTCATAGTTCCACTCATAACAGATGAGTAGAAGACGCATCCGTCCCTTGCGGAGGTGGTTGAAGATTCTTCGTTGCAAACAAGATAACCATGGTGCTTTGCAGCGTGCGCCCTCGCCGAGGGGGATGAATAAGTGACCTCGCATGGTGAAAGACAAGTCGGGCTCTGCCCGAAGGTGACGACATCGATATAGCTTGCGTGTTAGGGGAATTCAGGCAGCAGCTTGACGACTTATGCGACACGGCAACCACTATCGCCACAACACAGAACGTGGAAGTGTGTGGCGTACACACATTTTTTTCTTTACGGGGACGGAGGCAATATGACATCAATTTCTAATCAGAACACTACTTCTCCCTCTCAAGATGTACGTAATCAATAAAAAAATTCTTGGAACACGGGATTTTGCTGGAAACAATGTTTCGACCAGTGGTCTTGTTTTCCTCAAACTGTTTCAAGCCTTGACGAATACAAGCCTGCTTATCAAATCATTGTCTTCAATGGCACATAACTTTCAAAGTATTTTTATTGCTTCAATCTTCCACCTTCCGCTGAACATATACCATGCTCATAAAGACTTGTTTCGGGTTAGGACTATACCAAGATAGGTGGGTCAGCATATACGTCAGTGAAGAAGGGAAGAGGAGGTGAATGTTTATTTAGTTTTGTACGCACGTTGTTGTGTGTATAGAATTATAACACGTGCACGTAACTTGACTATGGGTCGAACATGCCATATACCGCAATGACCGGAGACGCTTCTGTAGCGCCAGCTGTTGCGATTCCCTCCAAGGCCTCGCTGACACCTGTCGGTGTTTTCTCACGTCGTGCTCTTAAAGATCTGCATTTGAAATAACTTTATTGCCATTCCCCGCATATAGCTCTCCTTCTGTGCTAGCATACGTGTTTTGAACATTGAGACAATTCTATGGCCATTGCCCACATGCCAGACCACTGCGCGGCAGTTTAGGAGAAAAAGAAAAATGTGACATGCTTCACTTCCACTAGCGCCGGGCTCTTGTCGCAATCACAAGACTGCGTTGTCAGACTCCCTGTCTAACTTTTCATTTGCACGTAGCTGTTCTGGCAGCTCCTCCTAATTGTTCTTTTCGCGGAGTACATGAGACAAGGCAGCACTATCTCGTTTCCTGTAAGTGTTACACTGCCTTGAGCAATAAGTATTTATGTGCTGTCTTCTGACTTCTCAGTCTAAAATTAAATGAACCAAATGTACTTTTGGTGGGGGGAGGGAAGCGAAGAGAGCGGCTTTGTCTCTCAGACGCAGTGATGGGAAGATTTCTGATGTCTTGCAGGAGTTTCTTAAAGGTTCAAAGAGATTTACGCTATATCCACATTTCCAAAACAAATTTCTTCATATTCCCAGGAATTATATTCTCTCTCATTTCTGTTTATGCTTTTTTTCTTAACATTATAAATTCATTCATGCTTCTTTCTTCATAAGTGAGCCAAAATTAAATTTATTTCGATAATTGTCTTCAAAACTTTCTAGCTCTAAGCGTGGGTATGATCCACAGTTTCTAGGGTTCACTCTGCTCTACTACTCCTGCAGCCTCTTAACTACAACAGTGTTTTGTAGCTGGATCCCCGCTGCACACTCTGAGAGAATGTTATGGGTGGTCCTGAAGTTTCTCGCCGGCACTCTTGCCTCACTTATGTTGCTGGCCTAGTATCGTTTTTATGAACGCAACAACGTTAAGAGCTTGTCTCGCAAAAATCTCGACATAGGCGTTGTTGATTGTGAGCGAAAGATCATCGTGCCAGTGATACGAAAATCCAGAAACAAGAAAATGAAATAAATATTAAAACTTTCTGGGTACGACTGAGGATCTAACTCAGGTCATTAGATCAGCATGCAGTTGTCTACCATAGAGCCACAAGACCTGTTGAAACTGCTTCGATAAAGAAAAAAAACTTTAAAGTGTCACGTAGTGGAAGGTGTCTTCTTAACGCATCTTATATTGCGTGAAAAATTGTAAAATCGCACCAGGCGTCAGACGGTGTGAATTCAGCAATGAGTGGGTGTTTTAAAAGCCCACCCATTTCTAAGCAGTCTGAATGGGTGGGCTCATCAGCAGCAGAAGCATGGACAAAGCGAACATCTGCGTAGGTTCGCGTGTGGTCCATATATGACGAGTCGTGGGCCCTGAGCTGGTTCGCAAAAGAAATATTTATGGCGTAGTGGACAGATAACAACTGCGCTTGCTATAGGCATCAAATTACACTCTTAAACGGCCGATGTAACTCGCAAATTCATTCGTGAAAAATTCGGTAGATACCACGCACCTAAATTTCCGGAGCCCTCCACTACGGCGTCTCTCATAATCATGTAGTGGTTTTGGGACGTTAAACCCAACATATCAATCAATACCACGCACCACGGGAATCGATGTAATGCGAAGCATACAGGGAGGGTCAATGTGGTGTATTTCTTTTTATTTTGTAACAAAACGTTATGAAATGATGCTGAACATTTGTGTAAATATGTTACAAGCAGGGACATGTACGTAGAACAGTCGCATGTGTTGCATGTAATCAGTTTACAGTTGCGTACCGATGGTAAGAGCAACATACGTATTACAAACACCAGAACCGGTAAGCTGAAATGTAGAGTTTGTGCTTGCGAAGATGACAGCCCAGGATCGTGATACGTACACCATCTATAGCGGATGGCGCTTTGTTACAATTGGCACTAACACTACGTGACACCTGTACAATTGGAGTACGTATGTAATGTTTATTAGATTAGATGGGCAGTACAGCAACCGCAATGGAAATTTCCCCCACATAACGCCTGCATAGGGCCTTTTTCCAAAAGAGTTCCGAGGCTTGGCCTGGCTCTGTGGTAGAATAACTGATTGCCACGCAGAATGGTTAGGTTCAATTCCTGCTAGGATGATAAAACAAGTTATTTGCACTCGTCGGGTCGACGCTGCCGACGTCACGTTTTCCTAACGCTATCGCAATCAAATTACCAGTCTCTGTTTTCGCCGTTCCCCCGTAGATATAAACTGTGAAATAGCTGTGGCGTAAAGCTGCATACCGCGGCCCATGGTATACAGGTACGTACCACACATGTCAGGAGGAAAGAATTTGACAATATAAGGGACGGGATTTTCAAGTTATACAAGTCATGGCATGCCACACTTATCTGTCAACCACTCTTATAATACTAATTTTGGTCCGCACCAAGTTAAAGAGGTGATTACGAGAGCACCGAGACGTAGGCGGCTGGCTGGCTGGCTGGCTGGCTGGCTGGCTAGCTAGATAGATAGATAGATAGATAGATAGATAGATAGATAGATAGATAGATAGATAGATAGATAGATAGATAGATAGATAGATAGATAGATAGATAGATAGATAGATAGATAGATAGATAGATAGATAGGATAGATAGATAGATAGATAGATAGATAGATAGATAGATAGATAGATAGATAGATAGATAGATAGATAGATAGATAGATAGATAGATAGATAGATAGATAGAAACACTCAAAGCGTACTCAATGAAATGCGTCGCGTTTAAAATATTACGGCATGGTGTTGAGGCATGCACCGAGAAACGAAGCAGGTTACGGTTAATTCCCTTGAGAGAATATGAGCACTCTAAAGCACGCTTAAAGTGCCTTCATCTGATCCTGCATGTGCGCAGTTCACAGAGTGATGCGCACGAGGCCTGATTGTGCTGTCGCCACCTTTACACTCCAAAAACGAAGTGCAACCGTTCTTCAATTTCACAGCGACTCTCGCTCTCTGGATTTCATGCCGACTGGTTGTGCCCTCGCGATCTCCGACGACAGCGCAGCTCTGGCAGACTGGGCTCCCCCTACGCCACCTCCTGACGCCGAGTGGTGCCCCGCCCTCAGACTCTTGCGACCGTGTTCATCTTTCCTATCTCCTCTTTACTTCCGTCGTTTTCTGTCGTTCGCTGTCCCTGCGCCTCGCTCTCTCCTTTCTCTCTCTATCAATATCTTTACCTTTTAATCCCTCCATTACCCCCACCCCTCGTGAGCTACTGCTGAGGTGCCCTTCCCTGAGAGACAGTTACGGGGCTCACTTTTCTCTCTTTTTTTAAAATTTAAAATCCCTCACACTCGCAATTTCACGGCAAGCGCAAGCGATAGAGCCCCATCGTGCCTTCTAGACAGGCACTGGCACCTACTTAATAAAAGTCATTACCTATCAAGAAATGAAGAATTTGTATGTTTAGAAAAAAAATGTTTAACGCTTTACAATACTTGGTACCCTAATGATGTACTTGTGGCAATGTAGGGGGGGGGGGAGGTTAGAAGAAGCGGGTAACGATTGAGAGTACAGAGTGCTCAACCATGGGACAGCTTAACGCCGTCCCGGAGTCAAAGGACACATGGCAGAGGCAGCGATATAAATTGTCTTTAGAAAAATTTGTTAACGATTTAGAGCACTTGGTACTCTACTATCGGATAGCTTAAAGCCGTCCCGTGAGCCTCAACACAACAAACATATTTCTTAAATTCGGCCAGATCGGTCGAGAAGCGATATAAATTGTTTAGAAAAAAATTATTGCCACAAACGTCAATAACACTCAACAGAACATTTCCTTCTTAGACATACTCTAATGATGATGCAAAATAGACGTCATTCCAGTCATCAGCGTTAATGGTGGCACATTTACGTGGGAACGCCCATCATTAGTCATCCTCAAAACCCTCCAAGATTTTCCCGGTTGGATTGCAAAGTTCTGCTCCTATTGAAACACTTGTATTCCTAACCTAAGTTACGCGATGTACTGCGCAACAGATAAATTGCGCTTCTATTTCATCCTTTAGCCAAACGACTTCAGAATAACGAAAATGCCTAGAATAGGGTATTTTAAATCTCTGCTACGAATTACTCAGCAAGCACGGTGCAGGTCTAACCCAAAAAGACAGACAGGAAAACTTCGTTAAATAACTTTTCAGCAGATTGGTGGGCTTCCACTTAGGAGCTATCGGAGAGACCATGTTTTCCGGAAGCTTGCTCGGCCTGCTGGATCACCCAGAATAAATTAATAAAACACCTATTGCAGAAAATGTATATCAAAAGAGGACTGGGCAGGTTCCCATTCCGGGACTCCACAGGATTGCGCTGCAATTAGCACCCGCTCCACGAGTCTCCACTGGTCCTCGATAGCTGGGCCCGACAAGGCCTCCTCCCACCCCTCCCACATTGGCTGCGTAATTTGTGCGATGCTTCTATTAGACTGGCATGTGAAACAGGTCAGCGCGGCTGCCTCAGAATTTACACAATGCACTAAATTTTTCTGGGTCTATTTTCACCACTATGACCTAGCCGTTGTACACGACATTGTCTGTAGCCTTCGCAGACAGGTCTCCTCGGTTTTAGTAAGTTACTTAGCGGGATGAGGCAAAGTTTGTCTTCGTAGGCGATATAGCTGCAGTATATCTGTGTCGTAAGGTATGCGATGTAAGAAGGTATAATATGGAGAGAATTGAACATGCTCTGAAAAACGGAGGAACCGTCAAAGCAGTGAAGAGGAAACTTGGGATAGGCAAAAGTCGGATGTATGCACTAAGGGACAAAGAAGGCAAAATAACTGCCAATATGGATAGGATAGTTAAAATAGTGGAGGAGTTTTACAGAGATCTGTACAGTAGCTGAGACAACCACGACCTTAATACTATAAGAACTAGCAGTAACCCAGATGACACCCCGCCAGTAATGATAGAAGAAGTCAAAAAAGCTTTCGAGAGCATGAAAAGAGGCAAAGCTGCTGGTGAGAATCAGGTAACATCAGATCTGCTGAAAAATGGAGGACAGATTGTGTTAGAAAAACTAGCCACCCTGTTTACGAGGTGTCTCCTGACGGGAAGAGTACCAGAGTCTTGGAAAACGCTAACATCATCGTAATACATAAGAAAGGAGATGACAAGGACTTGAAAAATTACAGGCCGATCAGCTTGCTCTCTGTAGTATACAAGCTATTTACAAAGGTAATTGCTGACAGAGTAAAGAAAACATTAGAATTCAATCAACCAAAAGAACAAGCAGGATTTCGAACAGGCTACTCAACAATTGACCACATTCATGCTATCAATCATGTAATAGATAAATGCTCAGAATATAACCAACCACTATACATAGCCTTCATAGATTACGAGAAGGCGTTTGATTCAGTAGAAATATCAGCCGTCATGCAGAGACTGCGGAATCAGGGCGTAGATGAAGTATATATAGACATTCTCGAAGAAATCTACAGGGGATCAACTGCTACCATAGTGCTTCATAAAGAAAGCAACAGAATACCAATCAAGAAGGGTGTAAGGCAGGGGGACACAATCTCCACACTGCCATTTAACGCGTGCTTACAGGAGGTTTTCAGAAGCCTAGAATGGGAACAGTTAGGGATAAGAGTTAATGGAGAATACCTTAGTAACCTGCGCTTCGCCGATGACATTGCATTGCTGAGTAACTCAGGGGACGAATTGCAACTCATGATTACGGAGTTAGACAAGGAGAGCGGAAAGGTGGATCTTAAAATTAATCTGCATAAAACGAAAGTAATGTACAACAAACTCGGAAAGGAACAGCGCTTCGAGATAGGTAATAGTATACTTGAAGTTGTAAAAGACTATGTCTACTTAGGGCAGGTAATAACCGCAGAGCCGAACCACGAGACTGAAGTAACCAGAAGAATAAGAATGGGGTGGAGCGCATTCGGCAAGCACTCTCAAATTATGACAGGTCGATTGCCACTATCCCTCAAGAAGAAGGTATATAACAGCTGTATCTTGCCGGTACTTCGCTACGGAGCAGAAACCCGGAGACTTACAAAGAGGGTTCAGCTTAAATTGAGGACGACGCAGCGAGCAATGGAAAGAAAAATGGTAGGTGTAACCTTAAGAAACAAAGAGTGGATTAGGGGACAAACGGGGGTTAAGGATATCATAGTTGAAATAAAGAAGAGAAAATGGACATGGGCCGGGCATGTAGCGCGTAGAGAGGATAACCGATGGTCATTAAGGGTAACTAACTGGATTCCCAGAGAAGGGAAGCGGGTTAGGTGGAGACAGCTGTCTCCCCCTAATCTGAGCAAAAATAAACTCCTCGTCGCAGACTGGAGGGAGGAGGAAAGGGCCCGGCCTTTATTTTTCTCTCTCCCTCCTTAACTGCTCTCCCATCTATACCACCACCCTATCCTCCTTTTTTTCCCCTCGGAACGCCTCCAGCTGGATTGTTGTGGTTCTGATCACTTAAGTTCCTCTTGCTCTCTCCCACCCCTCATGAACTTCATTGAATACCTTGATATCTCCTTGCTCTCCCTGTGATGCATTTGGGACTGCTGCTGCCGCTCCTCAGCAAGACTACCATCTCTGAACTGACCTTTCCCGCCTACTCTCTTTCGCTCGTGCTCGTTGTTTTTTTTTCCTCTTAGTTGACGGTTTTGAATGCTTCCCTTCCTCGTACTACCGAATGTCTTGGCAAGTGCCCATCGTGTGTTGTGATCCCACCCTTCTGGTGGCAGCTGCAATATCATTCTGCAAAACGGGCATTTCCGTATTTTTCTGTTTAGGAGCTGTGTTTCCTGATGTTCGGGAATCGGCAACACCCTAAAATGCATTTGCCTCGTGTTGATGCAATTTAAGCATCATGCGCTCATTGCACTAGGAACTTGTGTTAAACGTGCGCTCCGAAACAATGTGTGTTGTCTGTGGCTGTGCGGCTGCCATCTGAAATCAGCTGGATGACGAGGGGCCTCGCTACTGGTGTGACTGGTCTCTTTCATAGCACAAGTTGGTTGGCAGTTGTATGTGCGACAGAACACTTCCAGGGAGGAGGGGAGCGATGCTGCCGCTCATGTGGCATGCAGTATTTCGTTGTTTCTTTTCATCTCTCTCTCACTCCGGAGCATTCTATCTGTGTCCTAGTGGCTAGCCTTAAAGTGGGTCTTGAAACGCTATCTAGGCAGCGCAGGAACTTCATTTTCAGATTCAGCGGTCAGGTGGATTGCCTTTGACGTTGTGGTTGAGATTCGGCGTCTGGCTTCACAGGTTACGTAGCTCGTTCTTCGGCTGACTTGTCTTCTTTGGCTGACCTGCCTTTACGGCCAGCTTGAAGCCACTCAATGTGGGCTTTGCCTGTCGTTTTGCCACTATTTTCATCAAACGTCCATTGTGATGCCGTTCTTGAGTTACCCTCCGTGTTGTCCACTTGCATCGTACTCGGGATTTTTTCGACGTGGCTTAGACGTCTGCGTTTCCATGAGAGCGTTAGCTCTTTACCTCAGACGCTGCGTCTCTGTGTTGCGCGAGCAGCGTGCTCGTGCACCTACGAGACGCTGGCGTCCAGCTCGTTTTGCAGGCCCGTCCTCGTGCCACAGCGGCGTTCGCGTGCAGCGCGGCCTCTGAGTTCCTTGGCAATGTTGCGTCCCAGCGAACAGGCTCAATATGTTTAGAGTTCAATATCAAGTAAAAAAGTACACTCACTGCGATGAGTCTGGTGTCAAACGATGCCCTGCAACGTGAGGAATCCCAGGTCACCAAACGCGAGCAGTGTCCAGGCAAGGTCGCCACAAATAATGAAAAAAAAATTGCCCGCAGCTTCCCTCGGGGGAACACTGAGGAGGATGCGGAGCATATAATTGGTTAACGGGGTGTTAAAGTGCGACTTATTTGGGTCGATGGCTAAATTGGTTAACGTGGTTGTGAAATGGGGTGTTAAATTGCGACTTACTTGGGTCGACGGCTAAATTGGTTATCGTGGTTGTAGGAGGGGGTGTTAAATGAGTGAACACGTACACACGTATGCGAAAGGGCGGCGCTGGTCGAAGGGACGTCGATGATTGTGCTTGTGGATTCGTTGGAATTAATTTCACCGCGACCTTGGACGTCGACGCGTCGTACAAACCAACCGACGAGCGGCAACTGAGCGAGCGAGCGCCGACCTTGAGTATATATACAGCGCGACGGCGCATGCACTGTCAGCTGTTGAATGTTTTCGAAGCGCGACGGCGCATGCGCGTCCACTGGAGAATCATGAGAATTGTAGAATGTTCTCGAAGGGGAGAAGCACGCGCGGCACAGATGGTGGGTGACGGTGCATGCGCGCGTCAGCTGTCGAATGTTCGAGAAGGGGGAGAAGCGCAACGGCGCATGCGCGCGCGTCAGCTGCCGATGTTTTCGAAGCGCGACGGCGCATGCGCGTGCGTCAGCTGCCGATGTTCTCGAAGCGTGACGGCGCATGCGCGCTACATTATACAGCTAGCGAATGTTCGTGAAGAGGAGAAGCGCACGCGGTGTGTAGAGGAGGAAGAGTGCACAGATGGTGGAGGAGTGAAGTGCGCGCGGTGTGTAGAGGAGGAAGGGATGCACAGATGGTGGAAGAAGGAGGAAGAAGCTTGCGGACGGCGCCGCACTACAAGCCTCGAGTATTAGATGCTCCGCATCTAAAAACTCCCAAGCATTTCCCCGAGGGTGAACATGGTTAAGTGCGAATGCACGGGGTGATGCTATGAGGGGTATTTATTAATTCGCACTATTATATTTATTAATCACACTATGGTGCATATGGTGTAATGGTTCCTGGGAATTTCGATTTGATCACATGGGAGAGTTTACGTTAACTCACTGGCGAATGTCAACGGATTTTAAATTTACTCCCCCTCATAGCATGCGAGCCCCGGACGAGCAAAGTCCAGGGCTCGCACCCTCTCCCGCGCGGCACGTTCACTGGCTCGAACGGCTTCGGGAACGTCCACTCGCCGTTGACGATTGCGAGCGGCGTCTTGACGCCGGCCTTCATCGCCCTTCTCCGCCTGACGCTTGCGTTGTCGTTCCGCTTCTTGGGCCGCGTTCGCGGCTCGATGCTGACGCCTCATCTCGGCCTCGCGAGCGCGCAGTTCACCATCCGCTGCACGCTTCGCCCGCTTGTCCTCAGCCTCGCGAGCGCGAAGTTCGGCATCCTCTGCACGCTTCGCCCGCTTGTCCTCGGCCTCGCGAGCGCGCAGTTCGGCATCTGCTGCACGCTTCGCCCGCTTGCACTCGGCCTCGCGAGCACGCAGTTCGGCATCCGCTGCACGCTTCGCCCGCTTACGTTCGGTCTCACGAGCCCTTCGCAGCGCCGCCTTGTCTTCCAACGTCGGCAAAACCACCGCGGTACCGTCACCTCCAACGACGGGTGCAGTGCTGGCATTCGGTTGTACTGCATTCGTTGTTGATGGTAGCGTTGCCTCCGGGACATCCATCGCACGACCCGCTCTCGACGGGAGACTGAGAGAGAAGGCGGGCGCGCGAGAGAGAGGGGTGCGCGCGCAGCTGCAGCGAGCGAGGAGAGCGGAGGAGCGAGCGAAGGGGGATATCAGCGTCGCGTCCGTGGCTTATTCGGTAGAGCGTCGCGCTGCGGCCCGCCAAGTCCTCTTTCTTTTAAAGATAGAGAGAAGACTGCGGACGCCGCCGACGGCGGTGGATGGTTTGGGGTCGCTTATAAAGTGTATTCACACTTTAAAGAAACAAGGGACGTGCCGCGTGCTGATGGAAAGAAGAACAATACGCTGCGCAGCAGCATGCGAAAGAGGTGAGGGAGTTAGCCGAGGGGGCTGAGGAGGTCGGCATAATAATGAAAAACAAAAGAGATCCAACAAGCAAGAAGGCTCCAGGTGTCAGTTTGCAGGACTGCAGCGAATGAACGTAGGAAGTGCGTTTGTTATATGGCCCATCTCATCTGCCCACCTAACCTTCTAGAAGGTTAGGTGGGCAGATGAGATTAAGAAGTTTGCGGGTGTAAATTGGCAGCAGCAAGCACAGGACCGGGTTAACTGGCGAAACATGGGAGAGGCCTTTGTCCTGCAGTGGACGTAGTCAGGCTGATGATGATGATGATGATGATGATGATGATGACGATGATATCTGTGTATGTTGTGGCCGGTATAGGCAATTGAATGCCGTGGTCTGAGGGGTCGGTAGACAGAGACCGGAGAAGGAATTCTCAGGCCGAGTTGTGTGCTAACTCGTTTTCCGCTCAGCCCTGGTGACCTGGCAGCCAAATGAGCTGTTTTTTCGTGGCTCGCGTTTGCGACTGCCACAGGATGGCGTGAGCTTGATGTGAAATACGGCCTTTCATGTAGTTCCGATAGTTTTTCAGTGTGTATTCCGCAGTGGAGCGCATTGCTGCGAAATCTATTGCAGTTTTAAATGCGAAGCATTTCTCAGCGAACTTCGGCGACATTGCGCGTATCTATCTATCTATCTACCATAGTGCTTCATAAAGAAAGTAACAGAATACCAATCAAGAAGGGTGTAAGGCAGGTGGGCACAATCTCCCCAATGCTATTTACCGCGTGCTTACAGGAGGTTTTCAGAAGCCTAGAATGGGAAGAGTTAGGGATAAGAGTTAATGGAGAGTACCTTAGTAACCTGCGCTTCGCCGATGACATTGCATTGCTGAGTAACTCAGGGGACGAATTGCAACTCATGATTACGGAGTTAGACAAGGAGAGCAGAAAGGTAGGTCTTGAAATGAATCTGCAGAAAACGAAAGTAATATACAACAACCTCGGAAAAGTGCAGCGCTTCGAGATAGGTAATAGTGCACTTCAAGTTGTAAAATACTATGTCTACTTATGGCAGGTAATAACCGTGGAGCCGAACCACGAGATTGAAGTAACTAGAAGAATAAGAATGGGGTGGAGCACATTTGGCAAGCGTTCTCAAATTATGGCAGGTAGATTGCCACTATCCCTCAAGAGAAAGGTATATAACAGCTGTATCTTGCCGGTACTTAGCTGCGGAGCAGAAACCTGGAGACTTACAAAGAGGGTTCAGCTTAAATTGAGGACGACGCAGCGAGCAATGGAAAGAAAAATGGTAGGTGTAACCTTAAGAGACAAGAAGAGAGCAGAGTGGATTATGGAACAAACGGGGGTTGAGGATATCATAGCTGAAATCAAGAAGAAGAAATGGACATGGGCCGGGCATGTAGGGCGTAGACAGGTTAACTGCTGGTCGGTAAGGGTAACTAAGTGGTTTCCCAAAGAAGGAAAGTGGGTTCGGGGGGACAGAAGGTTAGATGAGCAGATGAGATTAAGAAGTTTGCGGGTATAAATTGGCAGCAGCAAGCACAGGACCGGGTTAACTGGCGGAACATGGGAGAGGCCTTTGTCCTGCAGTGGACGTAGTCAGGCTGATGATGATGATGATGATCTATCTATCTATCTATCTATCTATCTATCTATCTATCTATCTATCTATCTATCTATCTATCTATCTATCTATCTATCTATCTATCTATCTATGTATCTATCTATCTATCTATCTATCTATCTATCTATCTATCTATCTAGCCGCCTACGACTTTTAGCTCTCCTGGCCGTTTCGATAATGGTATCAATACCAAACTTGGTATGGCATAACATGACTGTATGAAGAACATATTTGACTAGTCATAACATATTATGACATGTCATGAATGTCATGATTTAGATTTCATGGTGCTGCAGATCTTGCGGCTGTTTCGTTCACATGGCATGTTGCAAAACTGGTAGGCTATGGCGCGATTGCATGGCGAACACAAGTAACAGACCCTAACATGAAAATCATGACGTGCGGGTCATGTTACAGCATGGCTACATGACACACTCATGATGTGCTCGCGGCCGTTTCGCTAGCTTCACATATGCCAAATTTGGTATTACGTGACGCCAATGGATGTCGAAGGTATGTGACTGGTGCTAACATAATAATGATGAGATGCATGTCATGTGAGAACATGACTATTGCCACAGTCAAGGGGCCAATACATTTCGACGTGACGTGGTGCGCGTGCTTGTCGGTGTTCATTTCGTCGCGTAACGCCGGCGTTGCCTCGCCAGGCGCCAGTCCTGCCATATACTCGCGCGTGCGGCGCTGCGTTGCTTTGATGCATGCACGTTTCAGCGCGTCCAGCGTCCCTCCATTACGAAAAGAGGGAGACGCAGTGTTGTCTAGGTAACGCACTGGCGCGTAATGCAGCATGTCGCATTTCACGCCGGTTGCCGTCTGGCCGTGCCGACGAACGCTGGTCGCGCCTGGCGTCAGACCATAGAGTGTTCGCGTTTTGCTAACATAGCGTCACTGTACTGTAGCGATCGGGCTATGCCTTGAACCAGCGAGTCATTTGCCACGCCGGATTAGTGCAAAAAGGACAGTCTCGCCACGTCTGGACGGAGGAAGCAACAGAGGCCGGCCCCACGAGACGTCGCCTGCTGAGTGACAGCGGCGCCAGCGGAGTGGAATGTCGCCAAAGAGGCTTTTGAAGCCGCCACTCTATCTCCCGCCTGGGCCAGTCACGCATCGTTAGCGCGTTAACCGGCAGACGACGACGGCGCTGGTCAAAGGGCTATCCCCAGAGAATTCCACGAACCTGGCTCCTCTCAAAAGGTCGCTCTAAGATCTCCTCGTGGGAATGCAGCCCGCGGCCGGCATCAAAGGGGTCGAGGCGCCCGTGCGTCTTCCGCCTCCCCCTCCCTGTTCTACGGCAGCGCTGCGACTAGTGGCAAGAGTGTGTGTGTATGTGCAAGCCTGTGTTGTGCCTTTATGAACAGACATGATGGGCGGTACTTCATTGAGAGGAACTGCCACATCACCATTGGTCAGCATTGTTTTATATAGTGATCCCCAACCTAGGGACTTAGGGAACGGGGGTCAACAAAAAGGGCGTGGAGTGCCTCGCCCAACGCTCTTCTCTTCTCTTCTGTCATCTCGACAACTCCCGTAATGATGTAAATAAATCCGTTAAGTTTGCTCAAAGCTCTCCCCTAGTCCTTGGCTCGACGGAGCGACGGCGATCGGCCCCGCTACCCGCAGACTGCGGTCGCCGCGACTCGCAACAACTGGTTGGCAGCGGTGGTATGCCATCATCAGCGACCTTCCTTTCCATCCGCAACAACTGGATGGCAAGCGGTGGGATGTGAGCCTGGAGGACGGAGAATGAACAACACGCCGAGATCATGGAGACTGGCAGCTGTGGACTGGTGAGTGCTGGCTTTGGTTTTTTGGTTGCCAGGCTGATAAGATAGAAGTGCAATCTTTTCGCTGGTAGAGGCTACCACAGAAGCAGTTGTTTACGGAACTTCTGGGTAGAGAGTGAGCTGCACCACACTAGTTCTCTGTCATGGATTTGAGGCGTTTGTTGAAGAATCAGCTCCTGATTCTGGGGGAGGAGCTGGGAGCAGAAGTAAATGCGGGGATGAAGAAAGACGCAATTGTTAGCGCTATCGATGGCTTGAATCTGAGCAGTGAAGATATTAAAGAAATGTGGAGCGAGATTCAAAAGCGTGAGGAACAGGAACGCCAAGAAAGGCGTGAGGAACAGGAGCGTCAGCTAAGGCAAAAAGAAATGAATATAGAACAGTTGCGACTCGAAGTGGAAATGAGGAAGATGGCAGGGGTCCAAGGAGTGGAGGTAGAAGGCAGACAAAATCTTTGTGATTTATCTAAACAACTGCAACCCTTCAAAACAGGGCAAGATGTGGGCCTCTTTCTTGTGAACTTTGAGAGAACCTGCGAACAATCAAAGCTTGGTCGTAGCACATGGGCTCGACATTTGTTAAGTTTGCTGCCATGTGAAGCAGCGGATGTAATCGCGCGGCTTCCGGTGGAGGATGCGGACAACTACGACAAAGTGAAGGATAGCCTTCTAAAGAGGTTCCGACTTTCGCCAGACGCGTTCCGCCAGCGGTTTCGCAATCTGACAAAGAAGCAGGGCAGCACGTATTCTGATTTTGCCTACGAGTTGAAGGTCAACTTAATAGAATGGATGAAAGGAGCCAACGCTTTTGGGAACTTCGAAATGGCTCTTGAAGAAGTGGCTCTCGAACAGTTTTTTTCAAAACTTTCCGAGCCAATGAAGCTCTGGATCCAAGATAGAACCGGCGTAAAAACAATACAGGCAGCGGCCGACTTTGCTGACGAGTACGCGTCACGCCGGGGAGACAGAGACGAGGTTCCTCCAACAAAAGCGGGAGATAAAGGGAAACCTTGGACGGCGAAGCAGGGAGCTGGCGCAGGTACGACTGCACAGAAAAAGACAGACTTCGCTGCAAGTGGTCAAGGATCACAAAACAAACAGGGGGGAAAGGTTTCGGGGGATTCTTCCAAAAAGAGTCCGTTTGAGGCTCGGAAACCACCTACTTGTTACAAATGTATGGAGGAAGGGCATATTGCCGTTGGTTGTCGCAGGCCCAGGCCAGCCTTTTCGTACACTTCTGACTCAGCCACTAGCGAGGAGCTTCTTAGTCCGTACCTTTTTAACCTAACGGTGAACGGAAAGCCGTGCCGCGTCTTACGAGACAGTGGGGCAACCATGGATCTGGTGCACCCGGACTATGTGGCACAAGCAGACTACAACGGCAAGTGTGCATGGATTAAACCAGTTTTGGAGGATGGAAGCATTTGTCTTCCGGTAGCTCGAGTAATTCTTACAGGACCGTTCGGAGAAGTGGAGACGGAAGCGGCGGTGTCAGACAAGCTGCCCCCGCAGTACCCCTATTTGTTCTCGAATCGGACCGACCGTCTGCTGAGAGAACAAGGGAAAAGTTTTCACGAGGGAACAGTACAAGCCTTGACACGAGCTAAAGCACGAGCGTTAGCAGCCGAACTAGAGCGGCAGGAACCGAGTTTTACCGGAAGTCCCGCAACACCAGCTATAGTCAGCGCAGTTGAGCCTGCTATCCCGTCGCCTACTGAAAAAGAAAGAGAGGGGCCAGAGAAGCAGACTAGCACTGATACAGCGGAAAGGGAATCGGAGGAGGGGCTGCTCGCGTTGCCGGTATCAAAAGCACTAAGCAATGTACTGGGGAAAGTGACAAGAGACGAGCTCATCGAGCAGCAAAAAAGCGATCCTAGCCTTAAGGAGATTTGGAACATCGTCAGGGAAGGGGTGGCGAGGAAGAATGTCAGTTTTCCTGTCAAAGAGGGCATCTTGTACCGCCACTACCGGACTGCAAAAGGTCGCATGTTCGACCAGATTGTAGTGCCGGCTAAGTATCGGTCTGACATTGTGGATCTCTGTCACGGAGTTGGTTGGTCGGGGCATTTAGGAGCTCGGAAGACCAAAGATAGGCTCCTAACGGAGTTTTATTGGCCAGGATGCTTCAAAGAAGTTGAGAAGCACGTAAGAGCGTGTGACACCTGCCAGAGAGTGGGAAAACCGCACGAGAAGGGAAAGGCACCACTTAAGCTTGTTCCGCTCATTTCGGAGCCATTTCGCCGGCTGGTAATAGACGTTGTGGGACCACTCCCAGTGACAAAGTCAGGCTACCGGTATTTGCTTACCGCCATTTGTCCAGCAACCAAATTTCCTGAGGCGATCCCAATGAAGGAGCAAAGCTCCGTAGAGGTAGTCAACGCCCTACTGTCTATTTTTTCGAGAGTGGGCTTTCCTCAGGAGATACAGTGCGACCAGGGCTCAGTATTCACCAGCGTTCTCACTACGGGATTCCTGGAAAAGTGTGGAATGAAAATAATCCACAGTTCCGTGTACCACCCGCAGTCCAATAGTGTAGAGCGGTGTCATTCCGTGATGAAACGAGTTCTGCGAGCCCTTATCTTTGAAAGGAAGTGTCAGTGGGATGCTTGTCTTCCGGCAATGCTGTTTGCGCTGAGATCGGTCACTCATGAAGCGACGGGTTTCAGCCCCGCGGAGCTGGTTTACGGACGGACGCTCAGGTCTCCACTGCGACTTTTGCGTGAAACCTGGGAGTCGAAGAGTGCCGACCCTACGGTGGTCGAGTACATTCTGGAATTGCTGGAAAGGCTGTGGTGTGCTCGCGACATTGCTGAGGCGAACATGAGAGAGGCGCAAAGTAGAGCCAAGAGCTACTACGATCGAAACGCGAAACTGAGAGCTTATCAGGAAGGCGATCAGGTAATGGTCTTGCGCCCCTCACGAGCAAATAAGCTGGAGATTCAATGGGAGGGGCCCCTTCGGGTTGTGAAAAAGCTCTCGGACACAAATTACGCACTGGAACGTAAAGGAAGACGCCGAGATGTTGTCATTTACCACCACAATTTAATGAAGAGCTATGTGGGAGAAGTGCAGAAAGTGAACTTGGCTCTTAACAGCACGGAGGAGCTAGCACCTGAAATTCCAGGCTTGGTGGGGGTTGAAAGATCAATGGATGTTACCGATGTCATGAAAGCCGTAGCACCGGCCGAGGGCTTGACTGAGAAGCAGAAAGTCGACTTACGCAACTTATTGTCAGAACACATCACTGTTTTCTCGGAAAGGCCAGGGCGAACTGAGGTTATCACTCATGACATTGAGCTAACTTCTGACACCACTGTGAAGTCGAGGCCGTATAGACTAGCCCCGCGACAGCAGGAGATCTTGAAAAAAGAAGTAGATCGAATGCTCGAGCTTAAGCTTATCGAACCTTGCGAAAGCACCTGCACGTCCCCTATGATTCTCGTTGAGGTTACGGGAAAGGATCCACGGCCTTGCGTGGATTACCGCAAACTTAACGCGATCACGAAGGACCAAACCTATCCTATACCCAACGTAGAGGAGCTGGTGGAAAAAGTGAGCGCCGCTAAATACGTCTCGACTTTGGACTTAGTGAGAGGCTATTGGCAAGTTCCAATGACTAAACGAGCTAGTGAATATGCGGCCTTTGTGGCGCCGACGGGCACATTTAGGCCCCTAGTTCTGAGCTTTGGCCTTAAGAACGCCCCCTTTTGCTTTTCAAGGCTAATGAACCGAGTTCTGCAGGGCGCTGAAGGCTATGCTGTTCCCTACTTAGACGACATCGCTATTTATTCCAACACATGGGAAGATCACCTGTACCATCTTAGCGATGTCCTTAGACGTTTGACGCACGCTGGACTGACGGTGAAGCCTGCTAAGTGCCAGCTAGCTCGCGCCGAAGTACGGTACCTAGGGCACGTGGTAGGGCAGGGCAGGAGGCGACCTGATGAGTTGAAAGTAGAGGCGGTTAGCGAGTTCCCGCAACCGGAAAGCAAGACGGCTATCCGCTCCTTTTTAGGCCTGACAGGGTATTATCAGCGCTACATCCCTCATTACTCGGAGGTAGCCGCTCCGTTAACGGATGCACTGCGCAAGAATGCTCCCGAAAAGGTAGTTTGGAGTGCGGAAATGGAGGGCGCCTTCCAGGGACTCAAAGCGGCTCTTGTTAGCTCACCCGTACTGCATGCACCGAACTATGATCGTCCCTTTATTGTGCAGTGCGATGCCAGCAACAGAGGCTTAGGAGTAATACTGTGCCAGGAGGATGAGAACGGGAACGAGCACCCTGTGTTGTACGCCAGCAGGAAACTCTCTGTTCGTGAGGAGGCCTACAGTGCTTCGGAAAAAGAATGTGCCTGCATTGTGTGGGCTACCCAAAAATTAGCCTGCTACCTCTACGGAACTTCTTTTGTCTTCGTCACTGACCACTGCCCACTGACATGGCTATCGCAAATGTCGGGAAAGAATCCACGACTACTACGTTGGAGCCTTGCGCTTCAGGAGCTTAACTTCACTGTGAAGTATAAGAAGGGTTCCGCAAACGCCAATGTTGACACATTAAGCAGAGCTTTTTAGCTTTTCTTTTGCTTTTGCTTTCTTTTGTGTTCAGTTGAGGGGCGTTTTTCCATAATTATTTAAGGGGTAATTGGAGAAATCGAAATTTTTTAGCTATGGGCAAGAGTATTCGTGTGGTTGCAAAAAAAAAAAGCGTAGGTGCAATGTGGCGCATTTCAAAGACCGGCCTGGTTGCCGAAAACTCATTGCCGGCGCTTGCTTGTTCTAGCGGTGGGTCTTTGTGGTTTAAATGGTGTTGGGAGACTGCGGTTACTGTGATCTCTCCCGTCGAGCAGCTGATACTACCCGACGTCCGAGATCTTCCCGTCGGCGGAGGAGCTGTAGCGATCGGGCTATGCCTTGAACCAGCGAGTCATTTGCCACGCCGGATTAGTGCAAAAAGGACAGTCTCGCCACGTCTGGACGGAGGAAGCAACAGAGGCCGGCCCCACGAGACGTCGCCTGCTGAGTGACAGCGGCGCCAGCGGAGTGGAATGTCGCCAAAGAGGCTTTTGAAGCCGCCACTCTATCTCCCGCCTGGGCCAGTCACGCATCGTTAGCGCGTTAACCGGCAGACGACGACGGCGCTGGTCAAAGGGCTATCCCCAGAGAATTCCACGAACCTGGCTCCTCTCAAAAGGTCGCTCTAAGATCTCCTCGTGGGAATGCAGCCCGCGGCCGGCATCAAAGGGGTCGAGGCGCCCGTGCGTCTTCCGCCTCCCCCTCCCTGTTCTACGGCAGCGCTGCGACTAGTGGCAAGAGTGTGTGTGTATGTGCAAGCCTGTGTTGTGCCTTTATGAACAGACATGATGGGCGGTACTTCATTGAGAGGAACTGCCACATCACCATTGGTCAGCATTGTTTTATATAGTGATCCCCAACCTAGGGACTTAGGGAACGGGGGTCAACAAAAAGGGCGTGGAGTGCCTCGCCCAACGCTCTTCTCTTCTCTTCTGTCATCTCGACAACTCCCGTAATGATGTAAATAAATCCGTTAAGTTTGCTCAAAGCTCTCCCCTAGTCCTTGGCTCGACGGAGCGACGGCGATCGGCCCCGCTACCCGCAGACTGCGGTCGCCGCGACTCGCAACAGTACCCAGAGTGCGCGCGCGTCAACGCTACATTGGAGTATATGGGGCCCTTCCTGATGCGGTCGCGGCCGTTTTTCTAACTTCACATGTACAAAATGTGGTGTTACGTGTCGTCAATGGGTGACCAAATATATGATTGGTGCAAACATGATAATCCTGAAACGCATGTCATGTAAGAACTTGACAACATACCTCGCTCATGGCGTGCTCTTGGCCGTTTCGCTAGCTACACATATATTAAATTTGGTATCACGTGACATGAACGAATGACGAAGGTAAACGACACATCCAGACATGATAATCATGACACGTAAGCAATGCATGGCATCATTCACCTCAACCTCGTAACGTTGTGTTGATTTCAAAGTGACATATCAACATTTCTCATTTGTGCTTCGCATATCATTGATTCGAACTGCACGGGGGATCTGCCATTTATTTATTTACTTTGTTTACATCCATCTCGATTTTTCGGTCACGCGCGAGATGATCATTTTTCGCTGCCAACCAACGACGCCCACGCCAGAATTTCTGCGAAATGAGCTCTTCGACGCTGTCGCGTTAAGGCCTGGCCCCACGTATCCGTCGCAGCGCGTCAGTGCGAGACTTTCTGATGCGGCTCCACGCCCACTCCCCGTAGAGAGTGTGGGCCCGTTGCTACGAGAAGCCGATCTCTATCTCTCTCTCCATGTGAGAAACGAGTCGACGCCGCGTCCGATGAATACAGAGAGAAGTGGTTATAAGATGGAAAAGAAGAGAAATGTAAGCCCCGTAACGGTCTGCATCGGGATGCGACACCTCAACAGTAGTTCATAAGGGATGGGGGTGAAGAGGAATTAAAAGGATAGGATGAAAAGTATAGTGAGAGAGAAAGATGGGCTGGGACAGTGAGCGAAGAGATATGAGGGTTAGGAGAAATAGGAAAGATGGCTCGCTGGATTCCGTGCTGACCAGTTGTGCCCTCGCGATTTCCGACGTCAGCGTAGCTCTGGCCGACTTGATTGGCCCTACGTTATCTCCTGACGCCGATCTTCGACGACAACGTAGCTCTGACCTACTGGACTTGTCCTACGTCATCTCCTGACGCCGACAAGAGCTCTCGCAAGTGGTGCCCCGTCCTCGGACTCCTGTCACCGTTGTCCTATGAATACACGCCGACGCCGTGCGACGGACACGCGGGGTTACGCCTTAAAAAAAAGAATGCTGCTATGGCTCTTTCGCTGGAGTCGTCGGTCGATCGGTTTCTATTAATTTTCTCTAATAATTTAAGATGGCATGTACCACAGGGGCTACCTCCACGAAGACAATGTGGTCCGAAGATGATACACAGGCGCAAAAATAACAAATATAAGTTGTGCTGCAAATCCGTCAATCGCCACTGCCATCATTTCCAAAGTACACTTCGCTTTCTCGTGTAGCAGCGAGCCGCCGAAATGACACTTCGTGAGCGTAAGTACATTCGCTCAAAGTGCACTTAAGTTGCCGCGTGTGACAGGGGTATTAGACATGCCGGTCGATCGCAAAAGGCGCAGTAGCAAAAAGGAGCACAATTTGGCCGTCCACGATTGTGTTTCAAGTTTGTTTGGCACTGGGTTGAGGAGATAAGGGCAGTAGCATTGGCGAGCAGCATTGGCGAAGGAACGAGTGCTTCGATCAGGATGGTGCAGCTTCCTTTGCAGCGGGTTGAGTTGCCACGCTCGCAGCTTCGCAATGCCGCCATATATGCCACAGGCAGAGATCGTACAGTGTGCCCAGCAATCGCGCGGCTGCATTCTGGCGTGTTTCTCGCTTGACAAAACGCTCACTTTCTCGAGATTCGCCCGTAGACGCCGTTTCCGTACTAAAGTGCGCAAGATGTTCAATGAAAAGGAGGAGGAGATGCTGGCCTGGACAGCGGGTTTCTAGCGTGCTACTCTTTACGGGGCTAAACGGAAATAGAGAGAAAGAGGTAGGCATGATGAGAGGTGATTATGGTACATGTTATGGTATTACGTTATGGTATGGTACATTGCGTCCCCCTGCACAGACTGTCCTGTGCGGGGCAGGACGCGCACGAAAGTCTCTATACATTACCTGGATTAGCCCATGCTCTAAAGACAGTGCAGCAGTCTTCCTATTTAGAATAAAGGCCTTGGATGCCTCGTTAAGCTCGAGGTTTTGGGACGTTAAACCCCACATATCAATCAAATCAATCGTTAACCTCGAAAAGTGACCGTGGGTGATAGTCCAAAGAGTGACGTGATCGCAGATGACGTCGTCTATTACGTCGTCATAACACCACAAATAGCAAAAACCTGTGGCAACCCTATGAGATCACATAGCAGGCCTTGTTTGGCCAAGAATTAAAAAAACGGCTATGTGTTTACGAGAATTCATAAGGAATTCTGTGACTTATTGGCTGCTTCACTGCAACCGAAGCCCTTGTCGACGTGTAAACTCTGCTATTTCACGTAGAATCTACATTCTGTGGGCGGTGGTGGTGGTAGTGGTTAGAAGAGAAAAAAGGCACCTAATTTCTGCAGCCTGGTAGGGAGCACGGCGCAGTGCGTCAGTGGGTGACGAGGCGTTACCGTGGCAACATAGTCTTATCCAATGGAAAGGACGAAGCATGCGCGGAAAATGTGTGGTCAACGAAGGATACGACCTCTCTATACTGCGTTGGAGCCTCCGCTTTGCAGCCTCCACCGAAGCTATCACTGCCGTCACTATTGAGTGTCGTGGTTCAATGTTTCGCGTCACTGCTCTTACACGGTGGTACCGCTTCAGTTAGCGGCTAAGTGAGCTGGTGATTTAAGAAAGTGCAAATCGCGCTATTGTGCCCCCTTCCGCAGATGTAATGGTAACGCAATAGTTAGGTCACACGGCACCTATTGTCGTGCACCGACAAGTTGTAGGTTGGATCCCCCGGTGTAAACCCACGGGAAAAATAAGTTTCTTCCTGTTTTTCATTCATGACGCCCTCGGTGGTTATTTGCTGACGTCATTCCATGACGGAAATGACGTCGGTGGAGTATCGCTAGACCTCGATATAAAAGATTTCTTGTTAAACGGACACTAAAAGAAACCAGTGACTTGCTTTAGATTGATGAACTGTACTCTGAGTACTCTAACGTGAGAAGTTTCTACATCATATATAAGTTCATTCTAGGAGTAATTTGAGGTTGAGGTTTCAAGTTAAAATTTCGAGCCACACCTCCGCACATGACGTCACTAATTTCAACACGTATTTTTCGTGTTTTTGTGACACTGGCTCGATGAACTTTTCTGAAACTTCGTATTTTAGGTCTATGACCCCCTCAGATAACAATGCACTTTCCTTTTACATTTTAGGAGCACCTAGTAGATAACATGGTGCTTGGTGCGGGAATATCAAGGTGGCGTCTTCACCTGCATTTTCTTTTCGCGTGTTTGCTGGCTTACCAAGAGTCGTCCCGCGATAATCTGGCCATTTCGCCGTTGTGGAATTGTTCCTCACCAATACCCCGAAAAATCGTTTTCCTCCTTAGTGTCCCTTTAAAGGGGAAAGAAAGGAGTGACGTGGAACTGAGAATTCGTACTAAGTGTGGAGCTTTCTTTCTTTTTTCTTTCCTTCATTCTTTACTTCTTTCTTTTTTTTCTTTCGCTAGTTCTTTATTTGTTTGTTTATTTATTTTCTTTCTTTCTTTCTTTCTTTCTCCCTCTTTCTTTCTTGCCTGGCTTGTCCTGTCTTCACTGGTACGCCCCGAAAACACTTTTTTTCTGTCCCTCTCACTACCTCTGATTTCATCCCATCACTGTCATTTCTCGACAGCTAGCACCGCTTTCCCTACTCCCTTCATTCTTCCTTCATTCAATTTATGTGCCCATGTGTTGGCGCAAAGTTGAAGGACAGCTCAATTTTACGGCTCCATGAAGGCAGTTTCAACAGCATTGACAACTCGGTGGGCTCACTTTACGCAAGACGCGCGGGGTAGATTTAGTTCGTGCAATAGGTAGATTTAGTTCGTGCGTACAAGCCGCGACATGCAATCCGAAAAGTGCCGCAAGTGGCTACACACGCACAATGCTTGAGGGCATGCTTGATCGTACGGCACTAAAAGCGAGAGAAACCAGAGTAGAAGGTATAAAGAAAAACACCAAAAAGGGAGGAGCGCGGATCTCGACCGTCCCTCTGTAGGCCGTGCGTGGACAAGAAATGCGGAAACTCTCTCGCGCACTTGTTTCCGCACTGATGGAGGCGCGCTCAACCGTGACCGCCGACAGCGCACGGCAGCGGCAGCAGCTGCAGCGTTCAGCGATGTATCCTAGCGTCCCGCCAGTCCTGGCCGGGTACTTACGATAACGACGTAAACAATTTGGCCGCTGCGTGGTCGCCACAGAGACGGCCATGTTCACGAAGACGCTTTCACTCGACAGAGGAATAGCAAAGCGCGCGCTGCGCTGAAGCCTTTTTGTTATGTTTGTTGTTTCTCCAGGACGAGCGGGACATGGATAGTGCATTGATGATTTGTTGGTTTGAAGAGAATGGCAATTCAATCGGTGACTGATAAATCAGCCATACAAATTTTTGAGATAGCAAAATTAATCATTGAGTTGGTTGGTCTACTTATTTTCAAGACAGGCACAGAGTCGTCACTACAATAGGTCAGTTTATTACCAAGACAGGAACTGAGTCGTCACTACAATCTGTTGGTTTATTGCCATGAAATGATCTGAATGGTCACTACCATAAATTTAGGGCCTATCATCCGATCAGACACCGAGCCAATCAACTAACAATTGATTTGATCGGCAAACCTTTTGCTTTCCTCTGTTGCCAATAATTGCTTTGCTTGACCCTCTTGTGCTTCCTCTTGAACAGATGTAGTATTTTCCAATTTTCACATTGTCACGGGATAGGGACGTCGTCTAAGAAGGGAGCAGGCTATAGGTCCAAGATGAAATTGTATTTGGCCGAAATTGTGGCTGGTAAACTGAAAGTCAGGTTACAGCGATACAAACCTACACTGATAATCGGCGAACTTAGCGCCGGCCATCGATCAGCTGACAAGTGGTGAAGCGCGTCGGTATTGATACATGTGCAGTCGAATATTCCAGCCTTATCACTGGTCGTCGCCCGCGCTCTGGAATAATCACTGTAGGGTTCGCATCTTGCGCGCTATTTTAACAGAACGATCGACAATAATCGCGAACCTTCTCCAAATATGAGGCGCAGTTGGCGCTAAGAATTTCTGACAGCCTTTGTGGGCGAAAACCGAATGAGACAAAAATGAAAACAAGAAGCGTGCGTGGCAATATTATCTCTTGCGTTTGGCATAAAGGCATCGACACCACTGAATAAAAAGTGTTGTTTTGTCCCCTTCACATCGCATACAAAAAAAAGATATCAAGCTATCCTACAGAAGAACTGACATTTGGTCGAGGTACATGTAGTTAATCGTGTTGAGGAGACATAACGCGAAGGCATATTTAAGGTCCCTTAATTTTAAGACTAGTACTTTCGTGTGCACCTGTGTCCCAAAGCTTTGCGTACGGGATCGAGAAAGAGAGAGAGAGAAGCTAGAAAGGCGGCCAACAAGACGCATTTATGGTTTGCTACCCGGCACCTGGGAAAAGAACGAATGGTGAAAAATAGATATATAATGTAGGAGAGAGGTATAGAGCGTCGCGCACACACAATAGCATGAGCACACTAGTCTGCCTCTTCTTTTTTCCTGTGCTGCCCTCTACCGTTTTCGTAGTAATTTGGTAGGCGCCGGGACAACCTATCTTGCCAAGCAAAACCTGCGAGATAAAGAGATGTTTTGCGACTTTTCCGCTATAGAGAAACGGCGCATGCGCTGAGGCATTGGGAAAAAGGCGGGCTCTACAAGCAGGCTCACAGACCCAGCCGCCCACTCTAGTTTCGCCAACAACGCCTTCATTGCCTCCGGCACCATCAACACAATTGTGAATAGTCGAAGAATGCTAGCTGCCGAAATATGGTATCTACTTCAATAAGTTTACTAGCATCTATAACGGGTATCCTTGTGTGTCGCATAACGAGCTCGGCTGCGCAGAATATTCCTTGCTCTTGTGCCTGTGGCAATTGCCAATTGACCCCGAATACCAGCCCGCGTGTTTCGTGCAGGTGGTGGCGGAGTGGCGTGTGTAGCGTGGTGAGGTTGCGGGGGCGCGTGGCCCAGAGCCCCCCTTCCATCCAGAGGACCATGCCCTTGGGCGCACCATGGCGTCGGCCAGCGACGACCCGATCGCGTTCTGGCTGAAGCTGGGTGCGCTCGACAAGCTGGAGCAGGCGCTGCTCGACGGCTACGGGGACCAGCTGCGAGGGCGCTCCTCGCGCATCCCGCAGGTGGCCCGCTTCCTCAAGCAGGTGCCCGCCGTGCAGGTAGGTGGTCACATCGTGTGCTTCGCCGTTCGCCAATAGGGTAACGTTCTGGTGCACTCGGTACGCGATCACGATTACTGTAGCGTAAACGGGTGACAATAGAGGGTCAAATGAGTCCAACAGATCAATAGGGAGTGTCAGAGTTCTAGCCTCAATAGAAATTCACTGAGGAAGCCGCTGCATAGCCCCTTCAATACTTCTCGTTTACACTCGCCTTTTCAGTTGTGATCAGGTGGTAGCTTTGTACACAATGGTGGGCTGTTTTGAACGATATTACGTCCTGGCTCCGATATTTGTCAAAGTATACCACTGTGATCGCCTTTATCTGCAAAACAAGGTCATATAGAGTCGATTCTCGGCCTCAAAGGCTGTATTTTGGGGAAAGCGAAACGAACGAGCATAATATGCTGAAGGCTCTACTGCTGGTCAAGTAATCCCAAATGGTGAGAATTTCGCCCGGATCCCATAATTATGTTGCGTCTCCCAACTCACTATTTATTTTTTAATACAGTAAACCATACAAACAGTCAGTAACAATGAAAGCTAATACAATGGCGGAAATAAGAAAAAAGTGTCTGGGATATGAATCGAAATGTATGTGGTACTGTGCTTAGTTGCTTGATCATAAACCCACTGTCACATTTACAAAATGAAAACAAGACGACGTGTTATGCGACGACCGCACCACTAAACATTGGGCCAACGTTCGCATTTGATCCTATCGCGCTTAACGTTTACCACATGTAGACGAGTTCAATATATCTCACCTCTGGATAAAGGATTGTAAGCTTGTGTTAAAGTGAAAGCCTTCGACACGCCATTTGTAATGAAAAACAACAGCCAATCAAGTCAAGGAAAGTATGGGAGACGTTGTTTATAGCAGCTATATAAATGTGAAAAAACTACGAGGGCGATAATGCTTGCCACCGGCAAGAAACACGTAAAGTGACCGTAGGCGTCAGCGCCAACACGAGGGATGGAAAAAATTGTCATCGTGAAATTACGTCACGCTATGGCGACGTCACGATGTCACAGGTCACCAAAGTTTGTGGCGTTATCGTGACGTCACCTTGACGCCACATAATGTGACGCTGCACGACAACATCGTATTATCACGTCAATACTTAGTTAAAGGTGGCGCGATTTCGGAGGCATTGCAAGTCCGCGGTAACTGCAGATATACAACGCCTCCAATCCTGGAGGCAATGCAAAACCACGTTAGACGCAGGTAGCTTTCGCGGGTGATCATCACAACCAGCTGCTAATAGAAAGAAGACGGTTTTCGCCACCAAGTCCTTCTAGGCGATTGCATGAAGAACCGTGTGACTTTTTTTTAACCTTTTGCAAGGTTTCAAGGCGTCAATCAAACGCGTGAGCGTAAATGTTTAGAAGGAAATCTGTTTAACCCTTCGATCGTTGCGCAGGCGCAGATGGAGGACATGCACGAGGGCGCCATGCAGGGCCGCCTGGAGGAGGTGCGCAGCTTAGCCGAGGAGCGTCGCCAGTTGGCCTACTGCCGCGACCAGCAGGGCGCTAGTCCGCTGCACAAGGCCGTGCTCTTCCACCAGCGCCCCTTGGTCGCCTACTTCGTGCAGCATTTCCCCGCAGTCATGCACTCCAGGGACCACGTAAGTTATCATGCACAAATACCCGGTCTCTACACCTGATCTCTACCCTGTGGAAGGTGTAGAGATCGGGTCTGTTCTGAGATGCGACTCATTTGAGAGAGACGTTGCCTATGTATGCGGTATTGTAATGTTACACGTAATCGCTCGCCACCTTTATCAACGTTAGACTATAGAACGTTGATTCTGACAACTCTCATCCACCATTGTGCTTCAATGGTTATGATGATCGACTGCTGACCATTACAACGACCCCTTCTTTTGTCTTCCTCCTTCTAGCGTCCGAATTTAAAAGGAAGTTTCGGCGCGGAATGTAAGTTGTTGCAAGCGTGCGTGAGCTGCGGGCTTGTGCATTGGATGTTAGAAGACATGAGGGACACTTGGAGAAAGTATCCGCTTATCAAACGCGATTTTAGTTGGCGTCATGGTGAGAGCTGTCAGCTCTTGGTGATGGGGTAGGTTACCTCTGTGTTTGCTTTTTTTTATTCGATCTTCACTGCTATAACAGCGACCATGCTCAGTGCGTATAACGTGGACAAAGCGAACACAACGTACCCTGCTCCCTTCCGCATTTGCAGCAAGGGAGGACGCCCCTTCACTACGCGGCCGTTCTGCAAGACAAGGGAGAGATCTACCGGATGCTCAAGACGGCGGGATCTGACGAGAACGCCACCGATGTGGTGAGTGAACGCACTGATGGCGTGATCCCGTCGATGTCTAAGTGAGTGCCTCCTGGCCGCGGCTTTGTCATCGGGCACTGTGGGACCTGGACTGCACTATAGTCGCTTAAACATAACAACAAATGAGCTCCGTTCCCAGTACTGCAGTGTGCCGCCATCCGTCTGGGCTGGTGAACTGGTCGTGCTAGGTGGTTTCCGCCGTAACGATTGATAATCTTCTGCAGCTAATGATAATACTGCGCATTTTATTGTACGTTCTTCGTCCCTATATATACTTCAAACATTACGTTTACCCGAGTGGTAATGTGGGAACATTTGCTGACGGTTATTTAGCCATCGCCAGTAGCTCTAACGCTGCTCCACAGATTTTATCAACAGAATTGCCTGGCCATAAAGCGCAGTTTATAAGCATATCATACAATCTAATGTACGGGTGAATGATCAAAGACGCTGATACAGCGCCTGTTGCTGTCCTATGATAGAGGACCTCACATGGTTCTGTGAGCGCTTCACATAATACGCTGACACGAATAACCCAGTTCATTCTGCTGTGAACATTTAAAATCGTAGTAGTCTAGAACGTGCAGCGAGAAATAGAAAGAAAAATGATAGGTGTAACCCTAAGAAAATAGAAGAGAGCAGAGTGTATCAAGGAACAAACGAGTGTTGAGGACATCACAGTCTAAACCAAGAAGAACAAATGGTCATGGGCAGAGCCCGTATCGTGAAGGCAAGATAACCGCTCGTCATTAAGGATCACGGATTGGATTTCAAGAGAAGGCAAGAGAGTGAAGGGGAGACAGAAAGTTAGGTGGGCAGATGAGATTATGAAGTTTGCAGGTATAAAATGGCAGCAGTAAGCACAGGACCCAGTTGACTGGCAGAACATGACAGAGGCCTTTGTCCTGCAGTGGGCGTAGTCAGGCTGCAGATGATGACGATGAGATGATAATTATGGTGTTCAAACTGCCAATAATTAAAGAAATGATTATTACATAGAGAGTATGCATTAACGTCATTGCTGTTTTTGATACATCTATTCAGTCTATCTGGTATTGCTTAAACCAACAGTAGGGAGTTTTAGTGCTGGGTACGCAGGCGGCTTGCGTACGCAAGACGATGGGGCGGCGGTATTGCGCATGCGCGAAGCCCCAAACAGATGCGTCCCAAGATCGCTGGGGCGATGCGTCCGCGCGGTCCACCTTCGCAAGAACTCACGGTATCCGCACTGCGGATACTCTAGCCGTCGAGTTAAAATAAGCCAAAGTACGAGTACTTATAGCGATTACACGGTTTCAGCCAGATTTCCAAAGCTAGAATGGCCTGGAACATAGAAACTAAAAAGCATATGCCAGCCCCAGACCAGCCGAATAGGTGGTGCCATCTAGTGCGGCCATAGTGAAACAGAGAACCACAACTTTGTTTTGCAGAAACATTGTGCATTGTACATCTGGTGCAAAAACTGCGCAGCGACAATACTACAAACGAGTAACCTTTTTATTCATTTTCACCTCAAAAACATTACGCGTAAGCTAGCATGTTCATGACTGCGGTTGCACAAAGTGTCACAAGATGTCGACACTGTCGTTACAAAAACTTTGTATTTCACTTTTTTGCGTATACCAGATTACTGTACACAATAAAAAAAGTGTCCTGATCACTATGTATGTTTAATTTAACATTTTAAATCATAAAAAGACCTAAATAATACTTACGCTACAAGACTCTGTGGCTCTGCGAGCGCGTGTGACCATCGTACGGCTTGCGTTTGCGTGCGTGCCACCATGGCGCCAACTAAAATGAATTTCTGGTTGGGTATGGGTTGGGCACGCAACGCCGCGCGCTCCCAAGCCCGCAAGGCCCCAAGAGAATGCGTACCCAGCACTAAAACTCCCTAGTATTTTTACCGCGTTGCTATCAGCACTGCCATGCATCCGTATATGCTACATTATCTATATTCTGTGACTCCTGTATTGATTCTGATGGGCATTTGTTCATGGCACAAAAAAGCGAAGTATGTAAATAATAGGTAAAAATAAATGACATTCTTTACGCAGTATGGTCATACACCGGACTTCTATCTCGACGCACCCGGCGAGCTGACGCTGGAGCAGCTCAAAGAAGGGAACTTGTCGAGTCGTTCTAAGAAGGCCAAAAATCGAAGAAGGAAGTCGGGAGACAACAGCACTGCCAGCGTTCGTGGCTACTCCGCGAGTAAGTAGAATAAAAGGTTACCCTTCGTGTTAATTTATTGATTATTTTATTCCAGTGTAGATGAACGACACTCTTAAAGGCCTCTACCGTATACCTGGAACGAATTTGAGAAATTTTCGTACAGTGGCTTTAAATGAAAACAAAAATGCTGTTGTCCGTCCGTCACAGGAATCGGTGTAAGACGAAAGTGAACTATGTCTCCACAGGAATATAGTTAACCGTTTACTGTTCATCTATGTATGAGAGCTCGCCCAATGTATATCGGTGCTTGGCAAATACAGCACCGGTTTGACGTGAACGTAACAGCGTGTCCTTGTGCTTTTTCGTGTGCTTTCTCATGCTTCTTTTGCGTGTGATCGTGTGTGCGGGGTAGCTTGCCTTATGTGTCCTGTCCTTAAGTAGATTATTTGGCGCGCACGTGTGTGGCAGATAGTTTTTGCCAGTGGTGTCACAGCGCCAAGGTGTGGTGGGCCGCCGAGCAGCTTGAATGTTAGAAGAAGCGCTTCTATGGAGCACCACGCGCTCCCCTGTCATCTACAGTGTAGGCAAGCGTATTATTCGTTATGTAGCATTTCTTCTTTGTCACAAACGAGTGCTAAAACAGGAGCGTGCCTCTGCATCTATAGACGAAAGCATCAAGCCACAGCGCCGACCGTTCCCCCTCAACAGGCTAGCGCGACGAAAAAGAAAACAGCTTTCAAAAGGCACCCAGGGCGTGCCCTTACCCTCTACGCAAGTGACAGCCCTACGCCCGCGCAGATCGGGATAATTCGAGACATCCTAGTGGGGACCCTTTGGGGCCGACCATTTCCGCAGACGATCCGGCTCGACTAATCCTTTTTCCCTATAGCTTTCACTGTGGTACGTGTTACGCGCCGAACAATTACTTGGAATGTCGGAAAGGATCCAAATGGGAGATGACGGAGGGTGTAGACGGGATCTCGGCCAAGAAGTTGTGTTATTTGAGCGGTTCGGGTGAGCCGTGCAGTGTGGTCAGTTGGTTTTGAAAAATCGAGTGACTCTAACGCCGTGGGTGCACTTTTCCTAAGAGTGTCGCCACGACGTCGATCAGCACTGCAGTTCGTTTGAGTGTTTCCTGAAAGAGATGTTTGAGAAACATTCCAAGGATTGTGATACAGCCACGTGGTAAATATTCAAGGCTTCTAAGCGTTCTTGTACAGATTGCAATACGCAAGGTCCCATTTTTAGTGGGGTACTTTTGTTCTCGTTTTTTTAAATGCCATCTAAGAGATTTTGTACGTGTGCTCTAATTTATACCTGCCGAGTGTGGACGTTTTTGTGATGCTTGCACTGCCTTAACGAAGAAGCAGTTTTGTTTGTGCTGTAAACTCTTCGCTTTAACTCGGTCTTTGGACCACAACCATCGTTGTATGCGCACTAAGACGACCTACATTTGAATTGTGCGTGCTTTCGTGGAGTGCGTTTCGCCGGACCGATACACATACGCATACCCGCATATGGTGGCCTGTTGTATACGGGTACGTGCCATGCAGGTCGGGGGGGAAGGGTTTGACGACATACGCGACAGGACTTTTCCCGTTTTTCATGTCGTGAACCGACATTCATATTGCTCAACTCTCTTACCCTAATATATTAATTTCGGTGTATACACCACGTTGAAGAGGGTACCCAGACGTGTGCGGCTGTACACATAGATATGTATAAATAAAAACGCTCTGTGTGCCTGTAGTTCGCTAAGAAGTGCTTTACACTTAGGACGGTATTTTCCCGGCATCTGTATGTTGCTGGCATGTTACTCTGCATAGAATGAGATTGAAAGATTTCACAAAAGGGGAAAGATAATAATGGTTTTTTTTCTTATTTCTATGTGACATATGTTGCTCGAATATTGCTGCTCTTTATCGATGCTCTGCGTTCCTCTTAACAATTGCACGCTTTTTAAAGTTTCGATCACAGTTTTTTTTCTTCTACAGAGCCGGCGGGCCTGAAAGTACAGATCCGCGAAATCATCGGCCAAGGAAATTTGGAGGCCCTCGAAGAGCTCGTCTTACACGGACATGGTGACCGGCTGCTGGGCGAGACGAGCCCCAATCCGGTCGTGCAGGAGTTTCTGGACATCGTGCCCGGATATATAGTGAGAAACGCTTGTGACGTAATCGCCTCTTCTCGATAGAAAATTGCGGTGCGAAGACATAGGTTTGAATACGGTTGAAGCGAAGGAGATTAGGACAGTGTCACACGTAGAGACAAGCATTGTTCAGATTGTCGCATGCGCTCGAATAATATATGGGTTGACGGTGGTGTTCTTTTGAGTTTATTTTTCCAGGTTAGCAAGGATCTTTAAAAGGCGATATTTAGAGAGGCCGAAACCCAAATTAGCTGAAATTAAAATGAAAAAAAAAAATCACAGCGTATTCATGGAACGAATGATGATAAGTGGAGCGAAGTGCTGGAGGGTTCTATCGATAAAGCGTGAACCATCCGCAAATATCGCCCTCTACATCATCAAAGACGTGAAAAACACGGTACATATCTATACAAGAAAGTTTATTATTCGCAAGTGGTAGTTAAACGTCGCTTCCATTTCCCCTTCATTGAAGTGGTGAATCAGTGATGGGGCGTAGTGGTATCTTTGCAAGGACGAAGTAGTACGCAGTTTGCAAAGGGTAGACTAAAGCAGTCATGTATAAATAAGGAATGGACACAGTATATCAATCTATGGTTCTTTAACGTGCACCTTGATACAAGTACATGGCCATCTTACGTTTCATATTGGCTACTTCTGAACAGTATTTGCTTTATTGAAGTGGTGGATCGGTGGTAGGGCGTAGTGGGATGTTTGCAAGGACAAAGTAGCGGGCAGGTGGCAAAGGTGAAACCATAGGCAGTCACGTACGCACATTCAAGGGATGGGCAGACTCACGCCTTTAGGATCTTTACCCCTAAACAATGCCAGCCTTGCGTGAAAGGCGTGGCACAGTCACAGCGAAAGCTACAAGAGCGACTTTTCAGAGCCTTTTCTAAGCTCTCATTGGGTAACTGCTGCAAGCACACTTCCTGGATACCCACTATGGCATTAATATTAATAATTTTTGGGTAGTACACCAGCATTCGCAATTCTTTCTTTTATTGTGATTCTTCTGAGAAGCGTTGTATCCGCTAAACACTTGCGAAGAATTTTGTGCCAATTGTTCATGCAGTGGCTAACAAGGATGAGGAAATATGGCTGTAGTGGGTATGCGCAACAGTTAATAGGAGAACAAGAACAAGCTTCTTAATAGGTTGAAGCGTTGGACAACCCACCCGTTAAGCTATTCATATTGTGTGACGCCTCGTTGTTGTTTTGCTGTTCTTAAAGGCTTCATTTCTTATTTTAACGCGATTCCTTTCCCGACATCAAGCCTGCCTGAGGCAAATTTGCGAACAAGTCCCAAGCACCGACGTGGCTCAGTGGTGGAATACTAAGCTGGCACGTAGCGGACCCAGGTTTGAGTCCCGCTATGGCCTTAATACGAAGTTTTTATTATTATTTGGCGACAGCGGTTACAAACACCAGCCGTGGTAACGGTGGACCACTAAGGCGCCGCGCATGACCTGAGTTTGGATCTCATAACAGCTTTAGCTATGAAAAGATGAGTATGCAAACAATTATTTCACAGAACTGATTTAGGACAAATTATATCGTTTCTGAAAGCCATGCGTTTCTATGACAAACGCTTATTATTATTATTATTATTATTATTATTATTATTATTATTATTATTATTATTATTATTATTATTATTATTATTATTATTCCGCTCTGACTTGCGCTTTGGTCGTTAGGCGGCGTCTTGCTAGCCCCAATAATAAATCTTACAGAAACAGAGAAGTAACATAGCTAAATGATGCCATCTATGCGAGGTATATGCCATCTATACATCCATACAGGCTATACAAAAATAACGAACACAAATTACATACACGAAATAACAAGAAAAATGATACACTGTCAACAACTCATAATTCGAATTCGACACACTGTATTAAGTTCATGAATAATTGAGTGGTGTTACTTCCCACAACATTCCTGTCTAATCTTCTCCAGGGGTGAATAGCTGACGGAAAAGGGAATTTTGTAAGATTTAACTCGACCTAAAGGTTGGTGTATTGTTTTAGACTGGTTCTGTCGCATAGAGTGTTTAGGTGGGTCTAGCAAGTATTAAGAACGTGATTTTAGAAAGTCGCCATGATATAATTGGTAAAGAAAATTTAGTCGCGATATAATTCTGCGTTGCGAAAGAGGTTTTAAGTTTGCTCTTGCGAGCGAGCGAGCCTGCAGAACTGAATTGATTGATATGTGTGTTTTAACGTCCCAAAACCACCATAAGAGAGACCCCGTAGTGGTGGGCTCCAGAAATTTCGACCATGCAAAACTGAATTGCCTCAATAAATCTAAATATACAAACCTAACTGCCATTTTGTGTATTCGATATATTTTGCTAATGAGGTGCTTTTGATGTGGACTCCAGATGAGATCGGCGTACTCTAAACGTGATCTAATTATTATTCTGTATGCATTCAGTCTGAGATGTGGTGATGCAGCGCACATTTTTTTTCTTCGGCAAGGACAGTTTTTGTTCCCGATTTCAGACACACTGCCAAAATATGTTCCCAGTTGGGGTTCACCGAAAGTGTAATGCCTAAGTATTTTATACTTGGTTGCTTTTGTCGATAATTGTATTTTTTGCGGTATATGTATATTTAAGGGGGTTCGTCTTACTTGTGAATGAAATGAAGTGAGCTTTGTATGCGTTTATTTTATGCCCTAAATATTACACCAAAAACTAAAGTGTTTGCAGTAAATTGATAAGTTCAACTTGATCGTCTGAGCTGTGTACGACAGCGTACACGACTCAGTCGTCGGCAAATAGTCGCATGCGAACAAGGTTATTAACAAAAAAGTGGATGTCATTAATAAACATTAAAAATAAAAGAGAAGAGAGATTCGATCCCTGAGGTACTGCAGAACAAACATCAAGTAATTGCGATAGATGGTTGCCGATCGTTACGCTTTGTCTTCATTTGGTTAAGAACCGTAACGCAAAAGATCATTGCTTGATATGACAAAATCTAACCTTTAAAATTTGGTTATCTAGGGCATTGTGATAGTGACGTGAACATTCACTGCTAGAGCTGTCATGGAGGCCCAGTGGCCCAGTGGTTATATACGGCATTCGGTGACTGAAGCGAAGTACACGTCTTCGATCCCGGGCATGCATGGTGGTCGCTCTCCGGTAAAGTAAAAATGGTAGAGGTCCGTGAACTGTGGAAATTTCGTGCGTGTTAAAGGGCCTCGTGGGGTCTAGATTACCAGGAGCATGTTGTAAGGCCTCTTTCGTAGCTTGGGTCGTTTTTGTATACGTTAAAGTCTATCAATCAACTAACATTCTTTGCAACAATTTTTCAATTGAAACGGTGGCTCGACTTGGCAAGTTAGTGCAACGCACGCGCGCTTACATACCGTTGTTGATTGATTGATTGATTGATTGATTGATATGTGGGGTTTAACGTCCCAAAACCACCATATGATCATGAGAGACGCCGTAGTGGAGGGCTCCGGAAATTTAGACCACCTGGGGTTCTTTAACGTGCACCCAAATCTGAACACACGGGCCTACACCATTTCCGCCTCCATCGGAAATGTAGCCGCCGCAGCCGGGATTCGAACCTGCGACCTGCGGGTCAGCAGCCCAGTACCTTAGCCACTAGACCACCGCGGCGGGGCTACATACAGTTGTTGGTGACCTATTCGCGCAGGAGCAGATCAGCGACGTGCATCGCGCCGTGGTTCGGGGCCGGCTGCGCGAGGTGCAGACGCTAATGAGCCACCGTTCCTTGTCGCTGGCCCGGGACTCGATGGGGGCCACGCCCATCCACAAGGCCGTCATGCACGGACACATGGACGTCGCCCAGCATCTGGCCGAGAACTTCCGCGATTCACTCAGTGCCAAGGACATTGTAAGTGGCAGTGCTAGTGGCCCGAATAGGTATTAGCCGGAAGCTATATAGGATAAACCTGTAGGGATGACTATAGAGCCCTATACAAACAATATCCTGTCGCATGTGAGCATGTGCCTGCCGCCCAGGTGACCAGAGTCGTTACAATAGGCGTGTACAATGTGCCCCCTCCTCTCCCACAATTATAGACAACTATTCCGTGTTTGTATAAACAGCGGTAGGCACCGTCGACAAAACTGGGGCGCTTGTAGCGACGTCGCAGCGTGCAGGTTCCGCCCAGCTCAAAGCTCGCCACCGTCATCTTTGATGACGTGACGACAGGCGCAGCAGCTGCGAAGCTGCCTATGAGCACAGTTATTTGGGAAGCGTTCGCGCTTGAGCACAGTTATTTGGGAGCTTTGAGCTGGGCGGAACCTGCACTCTGCGACGTCGCTACAAGCGCCCCAGTTTTGTCGGCGGCGCCTATCACTGTTGAAGCGAGGCAAGTCTGTCACATGTCTTTACTGCGTCGGATCTGTCCTATCTTGGTTTAATGTGCACGGTTATGTCCACACGAGCTTTCGATAATGCCGGCAGCCGAGGACGCGAGCGCCGAGAGTCGTTCACTTCCCACCTTCCCCCTCAAAACCGGGGACCGAGGGTAGGCCGTCGCGAGAGGCACATCGTTGCTTCATTTTAATTTTTGCGTCCGGTGCGGCCTTTCGCACTGGACCACTGTGGGGGAGGCAGTGAAACTTGTCCAAATTTACAGAAAGTTAAATTTGCTGACCACATCGCCTTACTTAATTTCACACTTAATGCGATGAATACCCAGTCCGTCTACTGCTGCAGTACTATCATAGTTAAGAACGCCTATATGCAGTTATAAAGCTAATTTAATTGAAACATATATTCATCTTTATACAGAAAGAAAGTGATCCATACGATCAATGATAATAATTGGCGAATGCACTGTTACGGGGATATTTGGAAGCAGACTGGTATAGTACAATATAATGTCGGGTCCCACCGATTATTCATATTTGACAGCATGCACTATCTTTGCACCCAGTGATGGTTTTACGCTCGCTTACGGCGAGGTTATACATATATGTATTAGGGTATGCCTGTATGCAAATTTATGTTACCGTCTCAGAAATGAGATAAAGCGGGAACAGAGAACGAGTTATCGATAGGTCTATTGCTAAGCACCGGTGTGTTTATTCACTTCTTTTTCCCAAACAGGAGGGCCGGACGCCTCTTCACTACGCGGCCGCTCTCAGAGACGGCCGCAAGATGTACAACATGCTCATTGCAGCCGGTTCCCCGACGACAATCGTAGATAGCGTGAGTAACAACACAAAAGAAGGAAGAAATACCGAGGCAAAACAGTGTGGCGAAATGTGTGTTTGAATGAGACCATGAGCTTGTCACACTTTTCTGCCAGGTGGATTCGAATTTTTACAGTGATTATGTTTATTTATTTTTTGTTCAGAGGAGAGAGGGCGTGTAGAAAGAAGCGTAAATACACGTGCTCAAGAACATGATCGAGACAGGTGCACCACCTGCGAATGGATAATGGTGCCTAAATGACTGAATTCAGCGTTTCAGCGCACACTTTCGCGTATTGAAAAGCGACGTAGTTTTTTTATTTACATATATAAGGGCTGATATGAGCCATCGTTATTGCTCGTAATAACCGCGTTATGTCACTGCAATTCAGGATGCTGAAGGTAATGCTGGCTCTTATTTATAGTTGTTGGAGTCAAATTTACGCCGATGTGACACGAACTACTAGAAATGAAAGTACGCCGGTTAATTACCCTAAATTTTCACTTGAGTACTCTATCTGTGATCACCGTTAGTGTGAATGCCAAGTATAAATAAAAATGTTTAGATTTCGATGATTAGCAGAACAGCGAATATCTGCATTTGGCGAGAGCACTTGTAAAATCGTGGTGTAACTCTTTCCTTGACGGCAACGTGTCTGGTGTGTTACGTTGCGGCACTTTCCTTGCAGACGAAGGAGCGAAAACTGAGTGTAGTTAAGAGAATGATGTTGTCATTATCTTTTCGCATGCAGATAGCTAAAGCATGACCAGATAACGGAATCACCGTTTCTTCCACACATGCATGTGTCTCCGGTGCTTCGATGTTTCGCACACTGTAATACATTTCTTTATGGACAAACTAAAGCTATCTGATCACGTCACAGCAAAGCAAACACTCTTGTCAATTATAAATGGTCATGCCTGAAATGTGATCTAGCGATATTCTAAGAAGATAAACGTACGACAGGTGCCTGAGAATCACGTGAGGGCTTTATCAACTCGCTTTCTGAAATCTCAACACTGCTTAAAATTTATCCGACTAGGTGCTTCGTTCACCACGATATCAAGGTATACAACCCAGCGTACTAGCCGCCATAGTGATTCAAATCTCAGAAAGTCGTCCTGGCTTACACGGTTAATTTGGCATTACTCTCCTGCCGCGCACAGAAAGGCAAGACGGCCGACTACTACCTGCAGTATCCCGAGAAACTGGGACTCGAACAAATCATCAAACGCAATCAACTGGCCAACGCGACCCACCTCGGAAACACCGTCAGCAGGCTCAAAGCCCTCGCGCCCCCTTCTATACAGAGTGAGCATGTTCTCAAAGTATTGGCACATTTCGTTGACTGCAAGCTGAATTTGTCATCTGACGAGCCGCAAGCACTTCGCTTCTTCACGCGTTACGTGCAGTAGTCTTTGAAGGGGTGCGGACACGAAAATTTTCAGTTGGGGTTTTTTTAGTCAAAAGCCAAGCCATCAACGGCCTACGGGTAAGTGCGAGAGCGCATCGAAAAATTAAAACAGTATGTTTTATAGCTAGTTTCGATTCCTACTGTACCCGGACGTCACAATACAGTGCGAGATTCTGTAGATCTTCTCGTACAACTTATCCGGATGTCTCTATTGCCGCTCCACTCCGTGGCTCCTTTGGAGAGGCTGAAGCGGGAAATTCGTATATTTTTGTACCTGATATCATCACAATTAGCCATACTAATAAACTGATTCTGCGGCCTGACATCACGATAGTATCGACATTAGTTGGTGCCATATGCGAACATTGGCTTTAATATCAAAGTAAGATATCTTATCATTTGCTGGGCCTCATAGCTCATTGTTCATAGGCGTCTTTGCATACAGAGTAAGCTGAACTTTGAACCTTGGTGCCAGTATCCCTTTAATGCTGCGAGGTTCATCGGGAAGCGCGCGTGGTTTAATGGAATGACAATTCAAATGGGTAGGGTTGTCCATTTGATAACTCAGAGTTTTGCTTTCTTTTCACATCTGATAATTAGCTAGAGGCTTCGGCGTGGCATTGGAATCAGCAAAGTAAATCAGCGAAACTCAATCAGATAAACAATGCTCTAAGAAACGTTGTTTAAACTGGTTAACATCATGAATCATGAACTGCAAGTGCTTCAGGCCTTAAAGGCAGCTAGTGTAATATTCAAAGGACTTCTACTTAACGCTAAGTGTTGGCTATTTGCACTAGCCTGATATCGTTACTGAGACCTGTTCAGCCAGTTTTGTTTAAAACATATTTAATTAGTTCGTTGTGCCAGCACTATATACAATGTCTGTAAAGAGGACTTGTTTATTTTACAGCTATACATACTGCATGATTTCTCATTGGCTATGTAGATCCTGTTGTTCCCTTAATTTCTTTTATTATCTTTTGAACCATTGTTTGACTGTGTTGTGGTAGATGAGCTGTCCCTTAAAAAACGCAGCTTTCCGTTTAAGTATTTTTCTAATAAAAATCAAATTAGCTCAACGGAAAGCTACATATAAACATGACGAACTTTTTTTGGGGTGGGGTGGGGGCTGGAAGATTTACTGCTTTTAACTAAACTCGTAAGCTCCACTGTTTGTATGACACATAAACAATTCATCTGATATTAAGTGGCAAAAAAGAAGAACAAAACACGTCCTGGGTAAGACTGTCGCGGAATCAGAAAAAAAACACACACTCAAAGTTTTTTTTTCAAGATATAACGCTCATCTTTTCTTCTCAGAGACCATTGTTAACATGCACGAGAGGTACCATCATTCCAACGGCGCTATGAACGGCAACCACGAAGGTCACGTAAACGGCGAGGACGAGGTGAGTTTAATTTTTTGGAATGGTTTAGCGTAATTCCAACGTCAATCTAAAAAAAATGTCTATTTTGAATATTGTTTCCATGACGTCTGTGCAAACATTTTCCAGCAGTTAGTGCTAATTATTTGTAGTCAATGTACCACTGAAAATAACTGCAGCTTGATCATCTATTCCGTTGTACAACCGCCCCGCCGCGGTGGTCTAGTGGCTAAGGTACTCGGCTGCTGACCCGCAGGTCGCGGGTTCAAATCCCGGCTGCGGCGGCTGCATTTCCGATGGAGGCGGAAATGTTGTAGGCCCGTGTGCTCAGATTTGGGTGCACGTTAAAGAACCCCAGGTGGTCGAAATTTCCGGAGCCCTCCACTACGGCGTCTCTCATAATCATATGGTGGTTTTGAGACGCTTAACCCCACATATCAATCAATCAATCAATCAATCAATCAATCATACAACCTATATCAAGTCTGTATAATGCTTCCATGCGCAAAAAAATGAGCTTGATAAACTAAGAATAAACTTACGATATTACTTAAACAATCCCTCGGACGCTAATATCCCGTACTTAAGAAAGTTATAGGTAGTAAACAGTGGTAACATGATTATTTCTTGAGAGGAAGTTATTCAAGAAGTATTTAATTCTCTCAATATCGGGTGCCCTCTGCAACACTGAACTTTTTTTCCTTTTTTTGTTACTCGGGCTCATTGACAAAACCATAAAAGTAATCGACGAGTGCTATTTTTTTGGACGTTCATTCAGTGGATGTCAACGTTGTGAAGCTCTTATTAGGTATAAAGCCATATATAGATAGATGCCTCAATAACCACGAAGAGTGAATGCCGGTGGTGTCGGAGTCGACGTGAAGCGAAACTTGCTTCATGATCATGTCATCGTTACGTCACCGGTGCATAAATATGTGCCGTCAGATTACGTGACGTCGCATGCTGACGTTATCACTTGATATCGTGGCTTAGTCAATGGTGTGACGATCCCGGAGGTCATCCAAGATATGTGAAAGGTCTCGACGCCTCTGATTTCGCAGTAAGTTTAGTACCATGATAGGTGCGGAAAACTCGTGGGCTTTCGTGAAGGGGAATAATACAATGTAGGGAGATGTAAAAGAGGAAAAGCTGGGATGCATACGGCACCGTGTGACTACTTTGTCATCATAATTATGTGCAAAATGTTCTGAAGTGTCGCCAAGGGAGACGCAATCTTTTTTTTTGGTGATAATGTACTATAACAGTTTGGGTTTAGCGTTCCTAAACCACGATATGATTATGAGAGACAACGTAGTTGAGAACCCTGGAAATTTTAAACATCTATTGATGTTGAATGTGCACCTGAATCTAAGTTCGCAAACATTTCATCCCTATCGAAATGCGGAATGTGTTTCTTGACCACATATCTCTTCTATTGCCAGAACCAGTCAGAAGGCTCCCAAGACACGGCCGAGGACAAGGCTGCCCATCTCGCCAGCCAACCAGAATCGCTAAAGAAAGTCATGATGCGGACGAAACCCATATTACCTCCGGTCATTTTGCCACGTAAGAAAGTTCTCCTTTCTTTCAGACATAACTGAGCATTGCGTAGAATGTAGCATACTGACACGCGCACTTGCTTTTTAACACGAAATGGTTTTATGCCGGTGTCCACCACGGCTCCGCTGACGCATTTCCGTCACGGATATGACGTAGTAAAACATACACCACGAGATTGCGAAGAAATGAAACGAGAAGGAAAAGTTCAGCAGCGGGGCGATGAACCAGGGACCTCTCGCTTTGTGAGCTCGCGACGTAAAGCACAATGCCATGAAGCTTAAGTTGTTACGTGAATTAACGGCAAGTCATTTATGTACACCATATACCGTTGGCGGTCTTCAGAGCTCCTCAACGTGCCCGCGCTTTCGTCACCAGTAGCAAGATGGCGCAACGGGCTCGCGTTGGGCGCCTTTCGCGTTTCTTTGAGCACGTGCCTCCACGGGGCATGGTCTCTCGGAATGCGCGTGGGCTTATCAGATCAGACTCGTGTTTCAGGAGAGCGCGAATGTCACTTCACTCGCTGCCGCGGCCGCGTTTATGAAAGGAGCACGGTGCTCACATATGATGAAGGAAAAACTGTGACAGTTGTTCGCGCTGGTATTGCGTATACTTGTGCGCTTGCTTCGTGCGTCTTTCTTTCCGCAAAAACAGCTTATTTTAAGTGTCGAGTTGAGACAGTTGTTTGTCAGATCTCGTGCTGTCTACGGTCATTTCGTGCGTACTTTCTGCATGAGGTGCACACTGCAAGTTTCTAACTGCTTGCCGTTCTTCGCAGGAAGTTGCATTTTCTCGCTGTAGCATTTTTTTCTTTCACCCTTGTAGCGAAACAAAGCAAAATAAACGCTCAACTATACCTCCGTAGAAACAAGCTTCACTTTCGTGTTATACCGATTCCTAAAAAAAAGAATCAGCCATGTTGTTTTTTTTTTGATGGGGACGGCTCTCATTCAATATGAATGTTACGCACATCGCTCTATACGCAAGTCGCGCGTTTGGATGAAGCTATACTGGAATGCAACTGACGGTTCCAGCCACATTTCTCACGCACCGAGAATAGTCGCGCGTCTTCTGAAACTTACTTGAGCACCAGCCATAACTCCAATGTACGGTGATGCATTCGGTACAAGCGCAAACGTTCGAAACAACGAGCACATTCTGACGGCCGTCAGTGGTGCGCTGCGATGTCGTTGTATACTGCAAGTGTTTTGCTTTGGTTCGCCCAACAAATTTCAACATTATGCAATTTCTCTGCTGATTGTTGTATGCTACAAGCAGGTGACAATACATAGCTGAACCAGTACCGCTGAACCTGTGGCTGTGCCTGAACCGTACACCTTGCAATCGTTGCAGTAACACTGAACTGATTGATTTTGTAGCTAAGGGCTTAATACGTGCTCCACGCAGTGCATACGTCTACTCAGTTATAATTAGCCACTAAGCGGATGCATAAGCACGCGTTTTTGTTCTTTTCTCTGCTTCAATAAGTGACTCAAACCCAGTGATAGGGTACGTGCTACGGTAGCGCCAGCAGTAGTTGCAGCGTATCTGCCTCCTTGCTGAAGATTGTGTAACTTACCGCAAAATAACTACCGATACGGGCTACAACACCTTACAAACAGACCTAAACAACATTTTACATTGGTGTAACATTTGTAAGATGGAACTTGACATTACTAACTGTAAAGCACTGAGATTTTCACGTAACCATACATCTATCGCTAACGATTCCTACAGTTTGAACGCAATCGCACTTGAATATGTCCTGTCTTAAAAGTACCTTGGTTTTCACATTACTAACTCGATATCATGGTTCGACCACATTAATCACGTCACATCCAGATCTAATCTTATGCTCGGTCATCTAAAACGAAACTTTCCTGTTGCACCAACATTTTTAAAGAAGCAGCTGTACATCACCTACATTCGACCTTTACTGGAGTACGCCGCATGTGTGTGAGATACCGGCCATGTAACACTCGCTAACAAGTTAGAGGCTATCAAAAAGCGCTTGTCTCGTCTCGTTCTTTCCAACTATCGTCGAACATCCAGTGTAACTGCCATGAAGAATAGGCCTAAACTCCCTCTCCTTGTCACTCGCAGAAAAATTGCTCGCCTTTGTGCCTTTACAAAAATACAGTATCAAAATCTAAAATCACGCTTAATACAGCCATGCACGTTTCATATCATCTCGCGCAGATCACGCCAACGAAGCGCATATATTTCGAAGTAAAACCTTCACATTTTTCCAGTCTTTTCCTTCGAACACATGTCCTGACAGAAACCTTCTGTCAGCATCAACCACCAGTATCCCTAAGCCTGACGCATTCCGTCACACCTTAACGTCTTCCGTGTAATATGCATTGAAGGTTGCTCATGTGATAGTACGCAATTGTTTTCATGACTTGCTTATAGTTTATACCGTATTTTTCATTTTTCTTACTATTGAATCTTTTGTACTTTTGTGCTTTGGATTTTTTCCTTGTGCGTTTCGTTTTTTATCCCTCTTCTCTGCAATGGTTTAAAGCTCTGAGGGTAAAGTAAAACGAAATAATAATAATAATAATAACAATAATAATAATAATAATAATAATAATAATAATAATAATAATAATAATAATAATAATTATAATTATAATTATAATAATAATAATAATAATAATAATAATTATAATAATAATAATAATAATAATAATAATAATAATAATAATAATAATAATAATAATAATAATAATAATAATATACGTATTTTCGCATAGTGTTATTGAGTGCACTGCAGGGCGCGAAAGAATGACTTGGCCATGAAAGACGGTGCATGGTGTAGCCGCGAACTGGCTCGACAGAGAACGCTTCCGAGTGTATGCTGTCATTCCTTTTTCGAGACAAAGAGGAGAACAGACACGTGTGGATAACCCTCTGTCATTGATAGAACATAAATTGGATTATTGTGTTGCAGTATACTTCTGCGAAGATTACCCAATGTCGATATTATATTTGCTAAGATTATGCTGAAAAAAAAAACCCTTTGTCTGGTCGTCTTCCCTTTCTTTCAGTGGGTGAAGATTCTACGATGAGCGTTGCAATCCCGGACTCTCGTTGCCCCCTTAATATGAATAATACCCGAGGTTTTAAGTACCAAAAAACACGATATGGTTAGTAGGATTGACAGTGTAGGGTTTCGGCAGTTTGGCCATCCGGTGTACCTGCAACTCAAATCGCACAGCACACGGGCCTCTACCATTTCGGTTCCATCAAAATGCGACCGCCGGGGTTGAACCCACGACCTTCGGGCCAGCAGCCAGACCGTTACCTCCTTACATTTGATGACTTGCATAGATCATATTTAGTCACTACTCTGTGTGCCTCACCTGAAATCGGGAGGAAGCGATTCGTTATTTCTTTATGCCTGTCGGCAGTCTACTACATTGACCAATAAAAAAAGATACTAGTACCACCTTTCGGAAAGCTGAAAACCGTTTATTCTTTTTCTTAGGGCCACTGCTGTCGAATGTACGCGCAGGGGTATCTATTTGCCAAGGAGGAATTAGCCATTTGGGAATGAAAGGTCATATTAGTAACCTTTGCTGGCTTTAATTATTTCTTTAGTGATAATGGCAGCCTCAAATAAATACGTTAACTATCACATCTAAGAATTATAATATACAGAAAAAATTGCAAAATTCACCGTCTACATGGTAAATCACCTGCATTGCCTAAGTGCCATACTAGGAGGACAACAAACCACAAGAACGTGTTGCTTTAGAAACTGCTATATTGCATCATTACAATAAGTGTGGTGTCGTAGCTACATTAGTACTATGTACCATTAGTACTTTACATTAGCAGTGTGATTACGAATTCTCCGAGTAACGACGCACGTTACATCCGATGATTATACTCAAGTATTCCTGTATACTTAAGTCCTGTGGCGGTTCGTCCAATCACAATTGCACCCGGTACAGCTTTTGGCCTGCGCAACACAGCTTGCCGTCATACACGAAATTTCTCTCTCTTGGGCAATCTGGGGCCTTTGTTTCTATTTTTTACGGCTTAACAGGCTTTTTTATAGGGTACTTCTTTCTCTTGGGGTCTATTCTCAAAGTAACGCTTCAGGAGGAGCGGATGAATATGAAGTTCGTGCTAACGCATAAAGAATGTATGTCTATGATATTTTTTACAGCGAAATCTGCTATCAGATCACAACTCGGGTCACGCACAGTTGTCCGCCGCCACCGCCGGTGTCCGTAACCACATCGCGTGAAAAAAAAAAACCTTAATGACACAGTGAGGCTCTAACTCGAGTCAGCTGGGTTTTCTTCACTGAGTTCCGCTGGTGCTTGTAACTTGTTGCCAAACTTGTCTTAGGCAAGCATGACCCAGCTCCAATGACACAGTTGGGCTCGAATCTGGGTCTGCTGGATGCCAGCCCAGTGTCTTACCACTGAGCTACACCGATGCTTGTGACTTGTTGTCAAACTTGCCTTAGGCAGGCTTGATGTCGGAAAATCAATCGCGTTAGTACTGCTTACAAAGCGTTTCAAAACAGCGAAAGAACAATCAGTCGTCGCACAATGCGAATAGCGTAACGAGTGGGCCGTCTAATGCTCCAACCCATCAGAAAAGCTTGTCTTTTTTTCCCTATTAATTGTGGCGCATACCAACTAAAGCCATAATTCCTCATCGTCGTTATATAGCCACCGCATGAACAATTGGCACGAAATTCCTTGCAAGTGTTTAGCGGATACCATGCTTCTCAGAAGAATGACGGAAAATAGCTTAGCGAATGCCGGCCTATAGTACCCAAATAAATTTATTAATAATGACCTAGTGGGTATCAAAAAAGTGTGCTTGCAGTAGTTGCCCAATCAGTGTTTCAAAAAGGCAATGAAAGGCCGCTCTTCTAGCTTTCGCTGTGACTGTGCTGCGGCTTCCGCGCAGGCCTGGCGTTTTTTTTCTATCATGCTCACTTGAAGTAACGGGAGAAAAACAAATATCGCACTCTTTTCGTTTTACGTACGTTATTTTTCTCGTAAATATTACATACTGAAAATGTCTAACTCATGTTATCAATTATTGGCCAATCCCTCTGAGTGGGTATCAGCCATATTTAGGGCATCATCATCATCATCATCATTGTTGTCGTCGTCGTCGCTCGTGGCGCAGTCACCGTTGCTCGAGCCCAACATATTCTTGCTCTGCCATTCAGCTCTCCAGAATATTCGCTGCGTTCGCGATTTTTTCGGAGGCCTCTGTCATTGTAATGTACCCTTACGCTTCTACCGAGTTTATCGGAGGCTCTCCAAGTCCGTCAGGTAATGAGACTGGGCAACCGTCGTGGTACGGTGAAGGATTCTTTTCCGCGCCGTCGCCGTCGATGCCCTCGTGCCTGATCTCTCCGTCCCCATCACCGCTCGGCCCTGTGTACTCGTCGCCGAGCCCTCCGTGGCCCACCTTTACGCCGAGCCTCACTCCGAGCCCAAACCCCACGGAGCCTTTTCCTTACCCGACGCCTCCGTACACGACGATCGTCCCTTCGCCGCAACCCTACATGCCTATGGCAGCACCACTCCCGTTCGCCACCGCGGTGCCGTATCCCATTGTGCCGCCTCTCCCTACAGTGCACGATGCCAACAGGAAAAAGTTTGATCGCGAGTCGCGTCGGGACTCGGTCCGGGATCCGCACCTTCTGTCGCGCACGAGAAGAAGAAAAGGCCGAGACAAAAGTCGGCGCCGTCGCAAGCCGTCGCCATCGGCTACGAAACTCCCAGCCCGACGACAGCTTAGAGACTCGGACGCCACGCCGTCATCGACGTCTATTGGCAAGCTGCTCTCCGAGCTCGCAGCCCTCGACAAAGCTACGAGTGCAGGCACAGCACCGGCACCGCCAATACCGCACAGCGTCAGGCCACGGGCGCTTGTCTTGCCAAGTTACGGCCTGAAGAGCCTGAGCGGAGCAAGTTTTTTTCGCGTACCTCGCTATAGGCGTCCTCGCACGCGGGACGCCCTCGAGAACAGCGGCTGGGACGTGTGTGCTCTGAACGCGTGCGTCCCCGTAGTGCTAATCGTGGCTTGTGTGCTGTTGATATTGCTGGGCACTGCCAACAGACTGCTCCAGATGGTATCGGACGAGTTTCCCTTCGCCAACGCGAGGGCCGTGAATCGACCTGCAGTCGGCCGTGGGCAAATCCGGAATGCCGCCCCCGCCCGTGCAGCCTCAGCCGCAGTGCAAGGGGTCTCCGTGTCACCACCAGCGTCGAGCATGGCACCGCGGGGAGATTGCGCCACAGACTCTTGCCTATGGGAAGGCCAGTACCTCCTTGGAAAAATAGACTACAGAATTCCGCCCTGTCAAGATTTCTACGCGCACGTGTGCTCAGACAACTGGTTTAAAGACGCCAGGAACTTCAACTCTCATCCTTTCGCTTACAGGGCGTCGTCAGCCTTGATGTTAGACCTGTGGAGGTTACTGCAAAAGCAACCCGTCAACGAAAGTAGGTTCGCCAGCCACGCTGCGCTGATTTTGCGTCGCTGCGTTCCGGAACCAAGTAGCAGTTCACCCAACTGGAGCGTACTGCGTCGGATACTCAGCGACCTCAGCATATCTGAGTGGCCTTACGTCGACGCGTTGCCGACTACGGACATACATAACATCGCGATGGTGGCGGACAAGATGCTTGGCCTGTCTTCCGTCGTCCGCATTTTCCTGAAGGAGCGACCAGCGGACCACGAGATCTTGCTGCATCTCGACTCGCCTCCCATACTTTTGCGAAGGCACGAGGAAATTTTTCCGGGCGAGGACAACAAATCGTACGAGACCTTTGTCGCCAAGGTTTTGTCGCTGCTAAGACCGGCGACCTCGTACATGCGCAACCTGGTCCTAGAAATCGTGCGCCTAGAGCAGAGGCTGAGCGACGCGGCCGCTCATTCCGCACGCAGCGTTCCCGTGCTCCACGTCGTGCGTCCGATCATACAGATGCGGTCGTATCCTCACTGGAACTGGAACCTGTACTTTATGTACTTTCTTCGCAACAACGATGGTCGGCACTCCAGCACCAAGATCGTCCTGCTCGACACCGTTTACTTCGAGCGGCTTTCGAGCATCCTGTCCCAGGCGACCTCGAGAATGCTCGCCAATTATATCGGATACAAGCTTCTCGTTCACTTATCGCCTCTGTTGCCTTCCAAGGCTGCCGAGTTTATGATCCCGCTGAGTTACCAGTACAGCTCGGCCGGCGGCGTACCAGCGCGCATCGAAGCATGCATGTACCTGGTGGAGCATCTCTACCCCTACGGCACGAGGGTTCTAGCTTGGTCCACGGTTCTTCACAAGATTCCAGGTCTCGTTTCCGGAAACCTTATTGAAGAACTGCGTCATCTGGAAGAGCTCGCTCGCTTCGAGATGAGGCAGAGTGCCGCCACGGCACCCTGGTTAACGCAGGACGAAGCCGACGTGGCTGTTTCTAAGATAGATCGACTGCAGACGGTGCTGGTTCCAGCTTACCGCGACTTGGAACTTCACTACCCGCTCCTAGACCAGCCCGCGGTACTGCTGTCTCCCGACCAACATATGCCAGTGCTCGAGACGTACTATATTCTTATGCGCACGCTGAGAGCCCATTACTGGTCGACGTCGAATCTGACGTGGTTCGGCGAGCTGCTGCTGCCGTCAGAAAGTGCTTTCAGGGCGGGCTTCTCGTACGACCCGAGCCGCAACAGGCTGTCCCTATCGCCCGCCACCATTGCCTTCGTGGCCGGCATGTCACGCAGCGTGGACCACAACGCTGTGCCCTTCTTTCTGGGCCAGCTGCTGCGCGGCATGTTCTCGGTCATGGACGTACGTGGAAGCACGGTGGACGCTGACGGTGATTTCCGCGGCTGGTGGTCTTCGACGTCCGAGGACCGCTTCTTGGGTCGGGCCAGATGCTTGCAGGCAAGCCCACTAAGTACTGTTTGCGCAGCTGCAGCCACGCGCAATTAATGTTTATTGATTCCGGCATCAGGTGGAGATCCGTTAACCGGCCTGTTCTTTCGTTCGTTCTGTCATTGTGTCGTTTATTGCACTGCAATTCATGGATGACTTAGATGTTCCCCTGTAAAAGGAGGCTAGTAATCAGTGTCATCTTGCAAAATCACAGTGAGAGCAGCTGCGTGCTTTAAAAAGCTGTACCCCTTCCCCGCCCTATCGCATTTCAGGTGAATGAAGGTTTACGTCAAACAAATAATTTCAAAGGTATCGAAACTTGTCCGAATAAGTATGATTGGAGAGTGTTCAAAACACTGAGGATATAATGCTCCATCGATAGCACTTTTGCGCTCATTAATATTTTCACGCTTATAAAGAAATGCCTACTGAAAAACCTCCCTGCCTTCTCCCTTTTTGTTGCTTCCTCCTCCTCCTCCTCCTACTCATATGCAAGTTGTAGCCTCCGATAGATCGCAATAGTCGCATTACATTGACTGCATCAGTTGCTGCTTCACATAGTGGTCTAGTGGCTAAGGTACTCGGCTGCTGACCCACAGGGCGCGGGTTCGAATCCCGGCTGCGGCGGCTGCATTTCCGATGGAGGCGGAAATGTTGTAGGCCCGTGTGCTCAGATTTGGGTGCACGTTAAAGAACCCCAGGTGCTCTAAATTTCCGGAGCCCTCCACTACGGCGTCTCTCATAATCATATAGTGGTTTTGGGCCGTTAAACCCCACATATCAATCATATCAATCAATGATGCTTCACATAAAGCCAATGATTGTCGAGTTCGGGTCGTTTCACACATGCATGGCGATTTGACCACCCTCGGCTGCAGGGAAGTTTTGGCGCCGCCGCCCGGCACTTCGTCCAAGACGGCCTGGCCGCCTCGGTCTTCCTCGAGGAGAACGTGATGGACGGCGCCGTGTTGCGACCGCTCCACAGCGTCTTCTCACGCGTCGTCAAGAAGCGCGCAGACGAGAGCGCCGCCATCGCTGGCCAGCCGCGCGACCTGACGCTCAAGCGGCTCTTCTTCGTCAACTGGGCCAGCACTCTGTGCGAACCGTCGCACGCGGCCGACGCGTCGCGCCGCAGGCTGCGCTACAAGATCGGCGTTCCCGCGAGAATGCGCGTCAACGTGGCGCTCTCGCGCTTCCTGCCGTTCGCCGAAGCGTTCAACTGTCCGCCCGGCTCCAGGATGAACCCGGTCAGGTCGTGCTCCTTCTGGTGACGACCTTCACCGTCCCAACTTGACTGTACTATACGCCGGAGGCAAACAGATGATTTTGGTGTTTCAATAGTCGCCCAATAATTATAGTACTCGTGCTATTTTGATCTCATTAACTCGTCTTGATGCGGTCACACAAGAACCGAGAAACGATACCAAAGTGTGGGCGCTTTGCAGCCTCGCAGTGTGCTTACTGCCTCGATGCTTTCAACCTATACTGTGAGGCAACACAGTGTTTCGATCCGCTTACCTGCCATTGCAGTCGCAGCTTTTTTTTAATAATAGTCCCTCAAATTATATATTGTCATGTTTAAATAGCCCAATAAGTACGCCTATAGGTGCGGAATACGAATAAATGCCCATGAAGCGAAGTTTCCACTTGTTCTTTACAAGCTTTGGCTACTTGTGTATTACTGTTAATACCGATAACTCCTTTCTTTCTTAATTAGTTTAAGAACAATTGTAAAATTTCCAAGGAGACACGGCTAAAGGCAAACTTTGCCTTTAGCCTTGGCTCTTGGCTTCAATACGTGTATATCAATGCACATCGGCGTCTGGTTATGCGCCAGATAAGACAGCATGAACCACGGAATTTGTGGGGATTCTCCGAAGGCCTCTCCAGAAATTTTGTATATGCACCTGATGTATAGTCGAATATGCAATTAGAGCGGGTGGCACGAAGTAAAATATGAAGTATACAGAGTCATGGATTGTGCAACAAAAGAGTGGAGTGACCTAAGTGGACCTAAAACATGCTGCGGGCAGGGTGGGTTGGCCTGGTTCGAAGTAGAGAAAGGGTGGTCGGTTGTGTTTTATGGCCCAACGTCCCGAAGCGAGTTGGGCTATGAGGTACGCCTTAGAGAATGTCTCTGGAGAATTTATACCCTTTTTGGTTCTCTGACGTCGACCTCGCGCACAATACACGGGCTTCCACAGCATTTTGTCTCCATTGAAAAGTGACTGCCAAGGCTAGCAAAATGTGTTATAAGATTCCTTTCTCCGGCAGTATTATGCGTGATGTTGATTCGTTCACGCTTTTACGCTTTCTTTTTATGCGTCATTTGTATTTTTTGTCAGAAACTTACTATTTACCACGTGGTGAGCGTGGTGAGCGAGTCGTAAATTCTCGCGTGCAGCCGCTTGCTGTGTCTATTCTTGTTCACGTTCACCCTCTCTTGCGGCTCATACCCACTGTGAGAGATTGGCCGAGAATTTGGTGGTCTTGTAAAATATTATTAAATTTTAGAGTAATAAAGGTTATAGGATACAAACATTACAAAATTTGTCTCTATTCCTAGGAATTTTAGCGCGAGAACATATTAGAGCTCGTTTTGCAGAAATTTAGGCGTCGGCGTGGGCGTCGTTGGTTGGGAACGAAAAATCTTGTCCGAGAAATCTTGAACGAAAAATTGACGAAGATGCAAGTGTAATGATAAATATTTCCGGGTCCTAGTGAGGATCGAGGCCGCCTGCATAGCAAGCAGGTGTTCCACTACAAATTTAAAATATTTGAAACCACTTGAAAAAAAAACACCATATCCATGAGGTGAATGAGGATGAGTGGGCGAAGCTCCGGAGATTTCGTTGGTACCCGTGAATTTTTCGAGAATTTTGCCCAGCCGATCATCATGTAAAGACGGCGAGCACGCGTTGCATCGTTTTACGAGCCCTCTGCTCTGCCGCATTCTTTTCATCGCTCATACTCAAAAAATGGCCTCCGAGGCCGCGCGCCCGCCATCTCGGAGGCCATGCTCGAAGCACGCAGACGGACGGTGAAAGAGGAAGCGCGCCAAGAGCGAACGCGCATTTTAACGCAAGAGCGAACGCAGTCTCCTATCACACTAGTGCACGCCATGGAGAAAGGAAAAGGAGCACGCACCGAGCGCCGCAGCGCCTTCTCGTTTTAGGTTCATCATGGATGGATGGATGGGCGGATTGATGGGGCTGTACCCTTTAGATCAGGCGGTGGCTGACGCCACCTAGCAGTAATACATAGTGAACCAGTAACTAGATTTATCTTTTTTTTTTCAGGGGTGAAGCTTTTTATAGCGGCACCGTTCGTCCTTCGTAGCCGTTGTAGTAGTCTGTAACAAGTATAACATTTTGAACTCCATGGTGGTGCCGGTGAGTGATTTCGCCTGTGCGTTGTTGAACAATAAAAGATGGTGCTCAATGTACATGCCAATTGCTGCTAAGGGGGAATGAGAAACAGGAGAATTTGGCTTTTATTTAACGCGCATGCTGCGAATTTTTTATTGTTCAACGCACAGAAGACACGAAAGAGTTGCTACGTTATACTCGCTGGGCGTAATCTCCTTCGTTTTGGAAAGGTTTAGCGAGCGTTGGACCGCATAGCCATAAATACAGTGAACTAGTATATACCATGAACTCGAGGTGGTTAAAGGTGGGAAGTAGACCCGAAGTGCAAGCCGTAAGAAAGTGTGCGTGTGTCACCTCTCGTTTAGTCCTTTGAATGTCCGCTGGATGGCGGTGCTTCTATATGAGGAATATATGATGAAAAGATGCGAGATGGTGGTACTTGGAGTGTTGAATAGGTGGACGAACGTAAACACAGACAGATGCATGGACGGACGCACGGATGGCTGCACGGACGAATGGACGCATGGATGGACGTAGGAGCGGATGCATGAACGAAAGCAGGGACAGACGCACAGATGAACATGCGGACGCATGAACAGACGCACGCACGGACGGGCGGATGGACGCACGGGCGGCCACACAGACGCACGCATGGATGGACGGAAGCAAGAATGAATGGACGGACGGATGCTTCGCCCCACTATCCATCATTCACTCCGTGGATATGCTGCCATTTCTTTTTTAACCATGCGGCGCAAGTGCCATCTAGTAGTCTCTCATCACATTATAAGCTCTGCTACATTCATGTAGCAGCGTTTCGCATAACTTTGCCTTGCATTGCTTGCGCCGCTATTCAGCGGGTGCTGTTACGTGGTGTGAAGTGACGTCAAATGTTGAAAATCACGTGGCGAAGCGAACTTTACGTGCACAACGGCATGCCGCTTGCGTGTTCTCAGCCCGCACCGAACGTCTCCGTCAGACCTATTGTGACCACCATTAGCAGTCGTCGAGCGTATTCGGCGTGTTCTAAAGTACCTTGGCGTGTTCGAAAGTACGCCGTATTGACAGTTTTGCGCAACATATGACTGAGTGTAGTGTACCTACCACCGGCAGCTATTTGCCCCACTGCGGTGGTCTAGTGGTTAAGGTACCCGCGGCTGCTGACCCGCAGGTTCTGGGATCGAGTCCCGGCTGTGGCGGCTGCATTTCCGATGAAGGCGGAAATGTTGTAGGCCCGTGTACTCATATTTGGGTGCACGTTAAAGAACCCCAGGTGGTCGAAATTTCCGGAGCCCTCCACTACGGCGTCTCTCATAATCATATGGTGGTTTTGGGACGTTAAACCCCACAAATCAATCAATCAACTGGCAGCTATTTATCATCCATACCATTTATACCAGCGCACAAATAAAATTTCATTGAAAAGCTCCTGCGTGTCTGCCCTTCAGTATGAATTAAAAACTTTCAATATACAAGGTTGCTTATTGCATGCTATCATGTTTTGAAGGCATGCATTCACATGAAAATTCACTGTTATGTTCGTTACGTTCTCAGTTCACTTATTTCATGCTTGATTCGCCCTTAATTACTTTGGTTTATCTTACGCACTAAGTAGACATGCGTTCTCTTAATTATTCTCTTCTTGTTGATTTGTTTTAATTTGCGTTCTTAGTTTTACTATTTTGTTCTACACCATTCTAATGGAGTTAGGCATGCTTTAGTTGATATTTAGTGGATTATATGATGGAATACGAGTATTGTCAGACATTAGTGCTGACAATACTCGTATTCCATCACATAATCTGTATTCAATTATATACGAGTATTGTTATATACGAGTATATGACAATACTCGTATTCCATCATATAATGAGCTGATCAGCTCTTATTGTGTTCCAAAAGACTTATGTATAAGGCTTTCGCTTTGAATATTGGAATGTGTACTGCACAAAATGCGCAGTTCACGTGGAAACTTTAAGCAAGTTTGAAGCTCATCTTCTTCGCCACTTTTTCGAATAGTGAAGCAGTTTTAAATGATTGTTAATGCCAGTTTGTCAGTGTAACCGCACGCGCAATGATATTTTGTCGACGGCCGCCCATCAGCTGGCATCAGTGGCCAAAATGCATTCTGATTGTCGACCATACGTGCGTGAATTTCCTTCAAAAGCCCTTCAAGACTACTATTTCTTGCCTTCCGGCAAGAAATAGGTCGAACAGGTCGCGTACATGCTGAAAGTAATCGCGCCATTTTTCGTTGTAAAATTACTGCGCAGAAAAGCGAACTTTTGAGCCGTTCGATCGTAGCATGCATCTGAAAGCTGTGGTGGTGGAATCTGCCCACCGCTGCAACGACTGTCGTTAACCGCGTCGTTTTTTTCGCGCTCAGCGCGTGCGGATTAGTCTGCAGCTCGTCGCGCTTGCCAGAACAGCACGCTGTATTTCTCCTGCGCGCATGCAACGCTTCACTGCCCAGCAGTTGAGCGTAGTGGCTTACCTATGCGCAACTCAGCTCCTTTAGGGAGCATATACAGTAACTCTAACACGCAGATGCCGCAGTGTCATCTAGTGAAGACTCCTGGAACTAGAGGTGGCTACGAAAACGCCAGACTTGTCTATACGCCTAAAGAAGCTTCGTCCCTGAAAAAAAAAACGATATAAATGTCATGTGTTGAAAGGGTTCTCCCTAACACGTATACTGCGTGGCAGAATCGTGGGTGTTTGAAGGCCCGCCCTTTGCAAAATGCAGACATTTTAACGCGACAGCGTTAAAGAGCTCGTTTCGCAGAAATTCAGTCGTTGGCACTGTTGGTAGTGAGCGAAAAGTCATCATGGTTTACTAAATTAAAATATATAATTTTCAATATAATAATATAAATTATAAAAACATCCTAGGTAGGAGTTGCGATCGATCCGGGATCATTCGGGTCCGAGTGGGCATCGAACCTGGGCCTTTGCGTGGCCAGCGGGTGTTCTAACACACGGCCACGCGTCCGGTTGTGAACACAGTGAAAAGAACTTCCTCCGCGGGTGGATTCAGTTTGTCGTTCAAAACCAGTGGCACGTGCCCACTCTCTTTGTGTGTGGGACCCACGGGACGGCTTTTTGCTCTCCCATAGTAGAGTACCAGGTACTCCAAATTAGCAACTTTTTCCAAACACACAATTCAGTGAAGTAGCATTAATGCTTCACCAACACACGCGTCCTGTATACATGCTTCACAATGCAACATCAGAGATTGCAGTAATGATGCGTTGTACAAGCGCCCGTTTCCAGCGGGCATCAGGACACGTGATAATCATAATGGCTTTGTGGCTGAAAGCTGGTCACGCACTACAGTATACATGCACGCTGCTGTGTCTATTCCCATAAGGCCACGTAGTGGGTGCACAGCATGTTCGAATAGGTTTTATGCACCAAGTGTTTGAAGTGCGCACTAGGAACGGTATATCGCTATCGCGTCCATCTTTTAAATGCGGTGCTTAAGGGTCGCCTAATTTTTTTTTTTATCAGCAGCAGAAGCATCAACAAACTGAACAGCTGCGTAGGTTCGTGTGTTGCCCCAGAGACGTGTAGTGGGCCTTTTACTGATTCGAAAAAGGAAGAATTATGGCGAAGTGGCTTATGAAGCAAATTCCAAACATCAATTTTAAACGTGTTCGTAATTAATGCAATTTAAATTCAGGATATATTATTCTGTCCGGTCGAAATGGCAAAAAATATTGCCCTCTTTCTGTATGTAAACGTGTGCTTTATCCTTATTCTGTTAGGATTAGGTATCATTTGAAAGTCCTTAAATTTCATATCCACAATTCTTGGCCAATCCCCCTGAGTGGGCAAGAGCCATAGTGGAGGCATCATCATCATCTGCTGGGCTCTTGATACGAGCCATGGCTGTGGACTCTTGACAACTGGGTGATGGGACGAGAACGGGAGCATTCAGCATGGTATGACCGATCTTGGACAACTCTTCTTGTAATGGGCATTCAGTGTTAATTTGAAACGGCCAATGTTGCGCGCCCAGTTGTTCGTTTCTTTACAAATTGATTGAAGTAATGCACCTAGAACCGAATCAGGCTAGCAATAAAAAAAGCCGATGCGTGCAAGGCCGGATTGCTCTATTGCGACCTAATCTAGAAGTTGAAGCTCAAACATCCTCCTATTATGTATTAAGATGAGCCCAGGGAGATGCGTTCCCTTATATTTCTACGAGTGGCTGCAGATTAGCACGCCACCTCTTAATTAGAAGCGTATTGAAGAATTTTGTTGCGTATGCAGCCTTATTAGGAGCGGAAACTTGATTCACGCAAGTCAGGCGGTGCATTTTGATAGGGGCGTACTGCTATAGCACCACCTGCCCCACCGCAGTAGTCCAGTGGCTAAGCTACTCGGCTGCTGACCCGCAGGTCGCGGGATAGAATCATGTCTGCGGCGGCTGCATTTCCGATGGAGGCGAAAATGTAGGCATGTGTGCTCATATTTGGGCGTGGTTAAAGGACCCCATGTACGGGCTCGAATCCGCCTAAACTTGAAGAAGGAACGACAGAAACTGATACGCAAGAAGCCAATCAATGAGCTAGCACTGAGAGGGAAAGTACAGGAATTCAGAGTGTCACTGCAGAACAGGTACTCTGCTCTTAGCGAGGAAACCAACCTTAGCGTAGATAAAATGAATGATATTCTGACGAGTATCATCACGGAGTGTGCAGTGGAAGTTGGAGGCAGGGTAGCTAGACAGGACACCGGCAAGCTTTCCCAGGAAACGAAGAACCTAATTAAGAAGCGTCAAATCATGAAAGTGTCAAGTACAACAGACAAAATAGAACTGGCCGAGCTTTCGAAGTTGATTAATAGACGTAAAGTATGCGATGTAAGAAGGTATAACATGGAGAGAATTGAGCACGCTCTGAAAAACGGAGGAAGCGTCAAAGCAGTGAAGAGGAAACTTGGGATAGGCAAAGGGCGGATGTATGCACTAAGGGACAAAGAAGGCAAAATAACTACCAATATGGATAGAATAGTTAAAACAGCGGAGGAGTTTTACAGAAATCTGTACAGTAGCCGAGACAACCACGACCTTAATACTATAAGAACTAGCAGTAACCCAGACGACACCCCAACGGTTTGATAGAAGAAGTCAGAAAAGCTTTGGAGAGCATGCACACAGGCAAAGCTGCTGGTGAGGATCGGGTAACATCAGATCTGCTGAAAGATGGAGGACAGATTGTGTTAGAAAAACTAGCCACTCTATTTACGAGGTGTCTCCTGACGGGAAAAGTACCAGAGTCTTGGAAGAACGCTAACATCATCTTACTACATAAGAAAGGAGATGACAAGGACTTGAAGAATTACAGGCCGATCAGCTTGCTCTCTGTAGTATACAAGCTATTTACAAAGGTAATTGCTAGCAGAGTAAAGAAAACATTAGCATTCAATCAACCAAAGGAACAAGCAGGATTTAGAACAGGCTACTCAACAATTGACCACATTCATACTATCAATCAGGTAATAGAGAAATGCTCAGAGTATAACCAACCACTATACATAGCCTTCGTAGATTGCAAGAAGGCGTTTGATTCAGTAGAAATATCAGCCGTCATGCAGACACTGCGGAATCAGGGCGTAGATGAAATATATATAAACATTCTGGAAGAAATCTACAGGGGATCAACTGCTACCATAGTGCTTCATAAAGAAAGCAACAGAATACCAATAAAGAAGGGTGTAAGGCAAGGGGACACAATCTCCCCAATGCTATTCACTGCGTGCTTACAGGACGTTTTCAGAAGCCTAGAATGGGAACAGTTAGGGATAAGAGTTAATGAAGAGTACCTCAGTAACCTGCGCTTCGCCGATGACATTGCATTGCTGAGTAACTCAGGGGACGAATTGCAACTCATGATTACGGAGTTAGACAAGGAGAGCAGAAAGGTGGGTCTTAAAATTAATCTGCAGAAAACGAAAGTAATGTACAACAACCTCGGAAAAGAGCAGCGCTTTGCGATAGGTAATAGTGCACTTGAAGTTGTAAAAGACTATGTCTACTTACGGCAGGTAATAACCGCAGAGCCTAACCACGAGATTGAAGTAACTAGAAGAATAAGAATGGGGTGGAGCACATTCGGCAGACACTCTCAAATTATGACAAGTAGATTGCCACTGTCCCTCAAGAGGAAGGTATATAACAGCTGTATCTTGCCGGTACTTAGCTACGGAGCAGAAACCTGGAGACTCACAAAGAGGGTTCAACTTAAATTGAGGACGACGCAGCGAGCAATGGAAAGAAAAATGGTAGGTGTAACCTTAAGAGACAAGAAGAGAGCAGAGTGGATTAGGGGACAAACGGGAGTTAAGGGTATCATGGCTGCAATAAAGAAGAGGAAATGGACATGGTCCGGGCATGTAGCACGTAGACAGGATAACCACTGGTCATTAAGGGTCACCAACTGGATTCCCAGAGAAGGGAAGCGGGGTAGGGAGAGACAGAAGGTTAGGTGGGCAGATGAGATTAAGAAGTTTGCGGGTATAAATTGGCAACAGCAAGCACAGGACCGGGTTAACTGGCGGAACATGGGAGAGGCCTTTGTCCTGCAGTGGACGTAGACAGGCTGATGATGATGATGGTGATGATGAAAGGACCCAATGTGGTCGAAATTTCAAGAGCTCTCCACTACGGCGTCTCTCATAATCATATTGTGGTTTTGGGACGTTAAACCGCACTTGTAAATCAATCTAATAGCATCGCCATATGCTTAGACGTTAGGTACACGTTCAATAACATCATGTGGTCCGCACTCTGGAGCCTGCCAAACGGAAGAGTAAAACGCCTAAACGTCTCGGCTTATCATCATCATCATAATCGTTGTCATCATCATTATTGTCGTAGAGTCTGGTGAGACACCCGCTTCTACGTATAAAATAAAACAAAAATCGTATGTTATCGTGGATTTCTTAAAACGTTTGACTTGATTCGTGAGGACATTCATTGCTCTTTCCTTATCTGAATGCGACCTACGAAAAAACAGTTCAAGTGTGAATATGAAAACAAGTCACGTGGGTTTTAGCTGCATTCACGGAGTGAAACTTCACTAACTCCTGTTCATCTTGCCACTCGTCAAATCAGGCGAAAAGAACCATTATTCTCGTATAGACGGTTGGTTTTAACAAAATATAGTATAGATAAATATGAATAATGATAGCAGAAAATTCGTGACTTATTTAGTACGTCACTCCATTTCACTCGAATGTGGCAAGAAATATTCGCACTCATCGGTTTAAAGCTACAGATAATGTTATGCGAGATACCTTGCTGCAGGACTTCGTTATCAACTTTGACTAGCTCAAGTTACTTTTTTACGTCTGAGAGAGTGCACCGCCTAACCGCGCCTTTGAATTAGCATCGCGTGCACGTGATGCCTTACGATTCACGGAGTCTTATGCGCATGGTAAACCCAAAAAATAAACGCCCACAAGACTCAAGAGATCGCTAAAGACTCTTACTGCTACGGCAGGTAGTCTTCACTTAAGGTTCCTGGTCTCTTCTGAAACGCGTCAACAACTTTCACACTGTGCAGCTCAACCGAATACAGTCACACGTTTCTAGGAAAATCACTTGTTTTTGTGTTTTATAGACCTGTGACGCCGGCTGTCTCTTGCATGCATGCGTTTGCGCAGGCCTGGAAGTGAACTCGGCCAACATCCGCAGGTGGATAGACGAGCAGGACATTCAGAAGCTCGAGGGTGCCGTCTTCGAAGGCTACGGCGAGAGACTCGCACAAGAACCCTCGGTTCTACACGAGCAGGTGAGTATACTGCTATACGAACGTCTTCAATTGGACTGGTTGGTACATCCTCACTTTGCGCGAAGACACACCTCTAGAAAAGAATGAAGATGAATGAATTGAATTGAATGGAATCTTTATTTTCAAGTTTGAGACTACATGAAGGAGAGCGGCAGTAAAAGCTGCATTGAAACAGCTTGACTAACTCCCGCTACCTAAAATGAATGGGTCAGAAGCGTTGGCATACAAATAAAAAACATATATACAAAAGTATGGTAATGTCGACCAATATAACTACAAAGTCTAAACGAAAACAGACACAGCAGTCCCCATAAAAAGGCTATGTATACATGCCTTATACGATGCATAAGAGGTCAAACTGGTACGAAAGGGTAAGCTACGTCATGAATATTTATAAGAATATTGATGCAACATTTTGAGGTCATATTTGCTATATTTGCATCAATGCTGCCTAAATAATTCAACACTCTGGGAATAACATTGCGTATCATTTGGTCACCATATCTTTTGCGTGACCGTGGTATGGTCACGCACAAAATAAAATAAAGCGCTAACAATCACACCGTATATATTCATCCATAAGCTTCCCTAGTGTACAGCCCGAACCCCCTCCCCCTTCTTTCAAATACAAGAAGTTGAAAAAGAAAAAAAAACTGGGAAGTACTACAACCACGGGCTCCAAGATTGCGCGAGGCCATTCGGTGCGTTGTTTGTGATTGATTTAACTGCTTGCCAAATCCGTTATGTTGTGTCAACCGCCTCACTTTAACATCGTGTAGCAAAGGACGATCAGCTCTAGGAGCGTGCCGATGAGGTGAGCTCCTCCCACAGTAGTTAGACATTGAATAGTGCAATAAAACGTTGATATATGTCACCAGTTTATAAATTGTCCGCCATAGTAATTGCAGTGGCGCTACATTGTGTTGGCGCAATCCGTGTATTACCCGCTGACAAGCACAAATTGATGAAAAAAATGAGGCATATACACGGGTATATACGGTATTTTATTGCACATGCGTATCAATGAATATAGAAAAAATGTGAATCAGTATACATATCGTAGAACAAGGTATATTTGTTATATGCCAAGTCACAGTTTCGAAAGATACATGGTTTCATTTTCACGAAGTGATATAAAAAATACGCTCGCACATCCTCCACTTTTGTGCTTGCCAAAAGCCTGAAAGATTTCACGTTGCCGTTGGTCGGAGTAAGTGCCTAGTAATTAATTGTCTTCAAAAACTGGCTCGCAATCATATTTTTACAGTGGTATGCAAGGTGGCTACTCACGAACCCTTTTAGCGAGTACGCGTGTTCTCGTAACCTTTGATTGATAGTCCTGTTGTGTAACACCGTCTGCAAGCGAGAGAAATCTTATAAACAACGTTTCCTCGCATTTAACTAACTCTTGCCCGTCATCTTCCAGTGACGTAGTGTACCAATGCGTGTTCAGTTGAACCCGCATATGTCGAACACACATACAATAAATTGCTGGGTATATGGAGCAGTTAAAATTCTCTTCAATATATTTTGGTGTACAAGGTATGCATCGAATGACTGACATAATACAATGAAAACGATAAGTTGGGCGGGATGGTTGAACATCTATTTACACATGAGAATCGGACAACGCACCAAGTAGTAGAAGCTTTTCATGTCGCAAGGAAAAGTAAAGAATGTTCGTATGACCCTCACTGTCACTGTGCCATGGTTTATGGCGTGCATGTTCATTCATCCATCTTCCTCTGTATCGCCTACGTCATCTTACCAGCAATCATGCATATATGTATATTGCAGCTGTTTTAAAGTAAACTTAAGTGGAGAGATCAGCAAATGTCCTTCGCCTATAGTAACACGCTGTTTCATATTATCGCGACGTGATGACGCACGTGACAATATATAGAAGTACATTGTGATCTCCTTCAGATTCAATACCTTTAGCTTCAACGGTATGTAGTGCTGATTTCTGCAGGTTTGTTAACGTTACAGTAGGTGAACAGCACCGTTATAGTACACTTCACTTAGGCATGGTTTGAAGCAACAATTTCCGCTTAATGCATATCGTCAATATGCGTTAATGATATCGTCGATTCACCCTTGCAATCCTAATAACTTTCATGTGTAGCGAGGCATAATTGCGCACACTGGCCTTAGAAATGTCAGGGGGAAGGCCTGTATTACCAATCAGCGCTCGACGCATTGTGTGCGCGCTAGAATACATGCACTATGAAGCACGAGTTCTTATGCATAAAGGGGGGAGAGCTTTGTCACATTGCATCCGGGGAAAAATTCTACACGATTGAAGGAGCATCAGTCAGTGCTCCATCACTTCATCGGGTTTAGCTTCCACCACGGAGTTTAATTACTATAACGCCTGGACGAGAAGCTATTTCAGACGTAACTGAATGTATACTGATATCAGCGACCTCCAAATGCCTCTGCATAATGATTCAACACCTCGTTTGCACCACGATGTTTGAGGATTTTCATCATTCTACTGAATATTCCGCCGGCTGCATTACCGGTTCATTGGCGCTCAATAGGTAGCTGTAATTTGCCACCGCCTACCGACCCTCTCGAGTACAACAGCATCTGCTTGTATTCCATCCCCATAAAATATGCTGCTGGCGTTCAATATTTTAAGGTTATGCTTACAAATTATTGTTAAAATCCCCTATCACCCATGAGCTATTCTTTTCAGATATAAAGTTCAGAAGTGTAGGAGCTCGGGCGGGCTTGTCATCCACGAACTTAGCTTGTATTGGTGCGGTACATACAAGAAGGAAATGCGACCCGGACGTAAAGAGAAAGGTAGGTCCTCTTTACGTCTGTGTTTCGTTTTTCTTCCTACATGTATACCGCGCTAATACAGGGTAAGATCTTTCATGTAGCCCTAATAGGATAATATTGTCTTCGTTAACTTGCGTGTGTGTATTTGCGTGGTTAACCGAATTCCTTTGCACCGCTGTCTCACTTGTCAACAGTTTTATCACTGTGCGTAATTATTTGAATGGTGATACGCATAATTTGCTGGTGCGTAATTGGTTTTCGCGCCATATTTGAGGGTATGAGGGTATATTTGAGGGTAATCTACGGCGACCAATTTATACGGCGCTCTCCTGGCTGTCACATAAAGCAGTACTCACTCGCGGGTCAATCGGGCCATCAAGAACAGCGATTCCGGAACAATCACGCCCTAAACTACGTCACTCGTACACCGTTCGCGCAGGTAGAGCAGTATCTGAGGAAGGACGTGCCTCGTCTGCTGGAGCGCATCCAGGCCATTCACCGGGCGGTGTCGGAGGATGACGTCCGCGCCCTCGAGACACAGCTGCAGAGTCCAGACTACGCGTTGGCCAGGGACCACCTGGGAATGACGCCGCTGCACCGTGCCGTCGTGCTTGGGAGGCACGATGTGGTGCGGCTACTCGTCGACCGCTTTCCGGAAACCATCAACGCCAGGGACAGGGTGGGTTGTCGGCATCCAAACGTCGTTCTCTAGGTTCGACGATAATTGTAGCGAGGTTTACCCCATTGGAACCTTTGGATAGTTTCCAATGGTAGCCAAAAACGAGGAAATCGCAGATACGCGTGGATGATCTTTTTTTCAAACAGGCATGAGAAAAAAAAAGAAATAAAAAAGAAGCATCGACGTGCGTTTCTCAATGATCTGCCTTTGGTCCGTGCCACTCCTGGTGTAAAGACGGGAGGTAAACCGTCCTTTGAAATCCACATGAGAGACTTTCGGCTGCCGTAATCGTCAAAAAACATGTGTGATCATAACCCCGCTCTTTAAGGTCAGGTCAGGTAAGGTTAGGTTAGATTAGATTAGGTAAGGTCATTAACGGCATGGGGCAGACATCGCGCGCAATGGGCCGAAGGAGTGGTGGGGGGGGGGGGGTGGCCGCATCTCTTGCGCTCCCCTTCCATGCGCATGCCTCTATTAACAATTAAATTTAAACCCTGGAGATGGTGAGAAATGCGTTGCAATACTTCGTGATGGCACTTAGGGTGAAAGACAAGCAAAAATGTGTTGAATTGAAAAAGCCCGGACTAAAACATGGGTAGTTTCAATAGACACAGCGTTCTTCGAAGTAGGTGGTACAAAAAAAAAGAACGATCAAACAGTTACGGTAAATTCAAAAAGCTGATACCCGATGTTTCAAGCTCACTCCTTCGCGATGTCCATGTCGCTGATTGTTACTTAGTTGCCATAAGCTGTGCAAGCTAATAAGGACGAACAGTATGAAGAACGTCCGAAGTGTAAATGAGGAACGTTAGCAATAAACCAGTGCACCAGTTTTTCACGTCTCAGGAGAACGAAGAGCCTCTTAACAGTTTCTTTATCAATTTGTCAATCATTGCAGGAAGGACGTACGGCTTTGCATTACGCGGCGGCCGCTTCCCGCAGAAGTGGTCGGGCGGACATGTACAGGCTACTGCTGCAGAATGGATCAGATCCAAGAATCAGGGACAATGTGAGTTGTTGCTGCATTGCCTTAGCAGGCTGATTTGCATAAGTGCCACAACACCTTCATTGCGATTCACCTATGAAACGTGAAGTGCCCGGGACCACATCAAGAATCTTTTAGCGTTAGCATTTAGATGGCCGATTAAAAAAAACATTAGGTATTCATGTCTCCACTGACGTGAAGATGGGAAGACGTGTGTAGTGCTCAACCTATGAAGCAATGAAATGATTACCGCAAGGGTATTTTACAACAGCAGGGCGACTGCGTTGTCTACATATGTGCGGCGTGTCTCTCGTGATATCATGTAAATATGCTAATGACTGAGGGAAGCCTCTCGAATAAAAAGAAAAAAGTTATTTGACTGTATTTCTGTCTGTCAGCATTATGACTTTTTGTGTGATCCAGCTTTAAATTGAGGCAGCTGCCTAAGAGCGCAAAAATATACGAAAAAGAAAGCTTTCTGCGTGGTTATATGGCAATACAGCGTATTGAAATTTGCCAGTAAATCATATTTTAATGTCAAAGCTAGGAAACCAGTGCCAGTAGGACGCTTAGTGAGGAGCGCGTAACAGGTCACCTTCTTGGCGAGCTTAGTAATCACAGCAGTTGGTCCTGACCCTGGCTAATTACCCTGCCTGCCTAGTGAATTTGTCACGCTTGTGTTAGAAGTTCACACGGGTGCGTCAGTTGACCATCGAGTTGGCACTTCCCACAATGCAGTACTTGATTTCTCGGTGCAGAGGGGCAAGTCGTCGGAATACTACAAGACACACCATCTGCAGCTGGCACCCGAGGTAGCCCAGATGAGCACCAGTGCCAGAGCCAAAGCCAGGAGTCGCTCGGAGCCCCCGGGTTCCAGACCAAGGAGAAACTGTAAGTGCGTGGGGAACTTGACTGTGCGTAGAAGGCCTTTAAATATTTCAATTCAGATCAGAGTTCAAATACGAGAGTATGGTTTCTTCTTTACCTTCACTACCCTTACTGCATGTGCCATCTCACCTTTGGTATAACTATTTCTTCATGAAACACGTAAACAATGGCTACACTTAGCGCTGACTCTATCAGGATATCATACTTTTTGGACCAATGCTGGTATCCCCGCTCATACAGTCGAACATGCACAGAAGGAAGTAAAATCATTCGATCGCGCGAGACAAGGCAGAGAGAGATGTGATGGCAAAGCAGGTTACGAGACAATTCACAACTGGCACTTTTCCTTATTATAATCACTTTGAGATAGAAGGCGACTTTCCGATACTATAGCGCAGCCAAGATTCTTGCTGATATTGAGGTGCTCTTACTATGGCCTCCGAGATTGCGAACCGGCGTGCAATCTCGAATGCCTTGCTTTAATTGCGTCGTCAACTAACAGTCCTTTATCGGTGCTAGTAAGTGCTATGCCGCACTACTTCTCGTCACCGCTCACTGACAGCGGCACCACCCCGTTCGCCAACAAAGAACACTGTGCGAGAGAGAATGTGTGAGAGGTATAAGGAGCGTTTCTACTGAGACTTCCGTCTGGCTTGATAGCGCGGTCGGTACAGCATTTGGTGCTTATCGTCGCGGGTCAAGGAGTCGAACGTTTAGTTCCTGGCAGTGAACATTTTCCTAGCATTTCTTCTATCTTTCTTATTTGGTGGTATGCATTTCATCAACATCATATACGTGACGAAAATACGTCATTAATGTCTTGGTGAACCCGTAATAAAACACTTTCGCGTTGAAATCCGGCATTTGATACGCATGTCACAAGCGCACATTTGAGGACCTATTTGTGTGCCATATAGGATTTATGTGCAGCCACCGGTTCCGCTTTTGCAGCGAAAAATGTATATGTCTAGGAGAAACAAAAAAAAAAACATTCGCCATCGATGTCACGAGTGTTCCCCATTGGCTGTGCTATCGGTTACGTCATTCTCAGCGTCGTACTCAAGCATGCAGGCCATTGACTGTGCTGTGAGTGACGTCGTCCATCCCATCGCAGCCGCGGTGCCGAGCACGCGCGCATCAATTTCTACTGAGAGATTTCACATGGGTAAGCTACGGACAACTCTAGAAGAGCGCCAACAGCGGAAACACGAGAAAGCTCGCATTCGCCAGGCCGATAATGCGGTCCGGGTACACAAACAGGCCTGGGAGGCCGAGCGCCGGCAGCAACTGCACACTGATGATCCCGCAGCCTTCCAAGCCACACTGAATCGCGAAAGGGAATGCAAGCGCTGGTGGCGAGCATATCTTGCAAACCACGCCGCCGAATTAGCTCACGATGTCTAACGCTTGCAACATCGGCGTACCGAATAAATGGCGTTACAAGCACAACAGTGTAAACGTGATGACTGCGGGGGCGTGTTCCCGCGAACGAGTTTCTCCAGCGTCACTTTGGCTTCCGCTGCGAGGTCTGTGACCGCCTGTAGTTCGAGAACAACCTGGCAAAGAGAAACGGTATCCGGTCTCTACAACAATAGAGCAATGCCATGGCGGCACTGACCCGGTGGTTACTGGCTGCTCCCGAGGTCGGTCATTTTCGCGTCTGTGGGCCATACGTTTCAGCTTTCTCTGGTTAGCGATTTGTACGGAGTGCTTGGGCGCTGATATTTTTATCTAAAGCGTCACTTACGTGTCACAGGATTAGCTTGGCTTTGCATAAAGAGTAATGACAGTATTGACTTACGGTACACCAGTGTTTGTTTTTTTATATTTTCTTATGCCGCTGACGCTAAAGCAATCTCTACACATACAAGCTTCGCTTCAGAATTGAACAACTGAGTGTACTATACACCCTCTGCCACGGAAGAGCCGAGAGCAGCTGTCCCTAAAACCTAAAAAGTGTTTCTTTAGAAAAAGCACTTAACGATTTCGAGTGCTTCGTACGCAACTATAGACGAGGGCACGCCTATCTCGCACCCAGGCGCTTTTGGCGATATACCCTCGCTTCCAAAGACGCCATAATTTGTTTGGAACTGTCAAGGTGCGCCTCGCTAGCATGGCATGCAGTGGCTCTGATGTTTAAAATGCGAAAAAGCGCCTGTTCACGCTGCGCCCGCTTATAAAATGTCATCTAGGTACCACTGGGCTGTCATCTGATGCGACAACAACCAGCGCAAAGGGAAGATATTGCTGAGCACTTCCTGTGAAGTTCATAGCGCATCGCGGGAGTCGTGCTGGTGCGGTGTTTTGCGATTGCACATATTTCCGTCAACAAAGAAAAGCGCTGAGCTCGTCTGCCCGATAGGATATAATCGCAATCAGCAGGAAAACTACGAGCTCGCTGAAATATACGAGTAACTATACTTATTGCGTTTATTCAAGTGCGACTCCTGCCCCGCCGCGATGGTCTAGTGGCTAAGGTACGCGGCTGCTGACCCGCAGGTCGCGGGATCAAATCCCGGCTGTGGCGGCTGCACTTCCGATGGAGGCGGAAATGTTGTAGGCCCGTGTGCTGAGATTTGAGTGCACGTTAAAGAACCCCAGGTGGTCGAAATTTCCGGAGCCCTCCACTACGGCGTCTCTCATAATCATAAGGTGGTTTTGGGACGTTAAACACCACAAATCAATCAATCAATCAAGCGCGACTCCAGCTGTTCCACTTTACAGCAGCGATTTGCATGCAGTATGCGGCACAAAACTATTACCGTACTCTGTCGCAAGCCGCATGTCAATAATAGTGCTACGGTATGAGCCGGGCTGTAGTATGTGCCGGGTAAGTAGAAGAGGAAGGCGACGTTGTCTGGTGTGGCCTGAGGAATCCATTTTTACCGCGACTGCCGAACTTCATCCTCACCCTGCAAATAAATCCACCTATCCTTTAATTCAACCGTAACAGTTTTGTGGTGGAGGAGCTGGGTAATCAACCAAGCAACACGATGCTTCAAGCGCCTGATCTACGACGAAGCCGCCGCCTTGCTGGACTGCCTTCATTACCACTGGCAGCTGAGATGTTTCACGGCGAAGAAGGTAACCAGATCCCCGCAGCTGCACACCTTCTACCAGTCCCAGCAGCACCGCTAGTGCCAAGTTCGCGTGCGGCTGGTCCCTGGTTGCGTCAGGACTTGATAGTGCTTCGCATATTCGGTGGCAAATCTGGCGAGGACATGGACGCCTGGCTCACGCACTACAAACGGGGGAGCAAATACTACCCGTAGGACGTGGCGACTCAGCTGACCAATGTAGTATTTTTCTTAACGGACACAGCACTCGTGTGGTACGAAAACCACGAAGATGCCCTCACGTCATGGGATCGCTTCGTTTCCGAAATAAGAGCGTGCTTTGGAGACTTCGTATCTAAGAGAAAGCAGGTGGAACAAACGTTACTGCAGAGAGCTCAGATTCCAGGAGAGACGTGCACGACCTATGTCGAGGCAATCTTGAAGCTCTGCAAGATTGTCAACCCTTCTATGTCAGAGGAAGACAAAGTTGGCCACCTGTTGAAGGGCATTTCCGAGGACGTGTATCAGCTCCGCATCAGCAAAGACAGCCTTGCTACGGTAACCGACGTCATAAGCCACTGTCGCACCTTCGAGACCCTGAAGATGCGACGTATCACCCACAAGTTCGGTCGCCTACCGAATGTAACCACCGTGGCAAGTGTTGACGAATACACGCCGCTTGATCTCGCGTCGACAATACGCCAGATCGTTCGAGAAGAGCTCACTCGACACGCTCGCCCGACGCCGTACGAAGCTACACTCGCACAGCCTCCCTCTCACCCTCCCGTGTCAATTGCCGCAGCAGGCATCGATGACTGCAACTACAGGCCACTCTCACCACCGAGGTCACAGCGCAATAACTACCCGCTACCGAGGTACGAAGACCACTCCAGTTACCCCCATTAGCCAGCCAACCCCTATTACGACCCGAACGAAGATGTACCTGTACCACCACGTCAGCGCAATGCCTTCCAGGAGTACAATGCATACCACCAAGCCCCTGTGTGCTAGTGTGCTACCGTTGCGGTATCGCCGGGCATGTAGCTCGGTTCTGTCGTCGACAGAAAGAGCCGACATCCCGATATCATTCCCCATCAGAGTTTCCGCCAGTGGGCACTGGTCACACCAATGGTCATTGGCCCGCCTATTCCAGAAGTACCTCACGGCGGGGAAATCACCGTGGCTGTTCTCCCGCTTCTGACCGTAGTTTGACGCCTCCATCTGGCCGACTGCATCGTTTGCCTTCACCGGGATGACGCCTGTCATCACCGCCGCCGCCGGAAAACTAGCCAGCGTGACCGATGGAGGTGAGGTTGCACAACGGGATTTGCCTCAGATGCCTCCGCGAGTTATAATGTCCAAGAACAAGATACGTGTGGAAATAGATGTCTTTTGTACAAGTGCTTTGGTGGACACTGGTGCTACGATATCAGTTATGAGTCTTTCTTTCAGAAGTCGCATTGACCGCAAAGTTATGTTTTCTTGGGGCGAATAAACAAGGTTTCGTGGTGTTCGTGGGGAAGTACTTCATCCTGTCGGAGTTTGTGCCGTCAATGTCTTATTGGCAGGAAAGGTGTTCCCAACAGAGTTTCTTGTGCTGCAACGTTGTACCCACGATGCGATTCTCGGTCTTGCCTTTCTCCTAGGATGTGGCGCTTTCGTCGACTGTGGAAGCGGTGAACTTTCCGTCAGCGGTGACTTCGTTCCTGCCCTCGTCGATGAGGGGCCGCAGGCCGCGAAGGACGCTCTGATTGTTTCCGATGAACTGACAGTGCCGCCATGGTCAATGAGGTCAGTTGCGGTGTTCGCCCCGGAATCTGCCACATCTTTTGACGCCATCGTTGAACCTGCCGTCGTTCAATGTGCTAAGGAAGGCATACTCGTCCCTCGTTGTTTGGTATCTGTTGATGAAGGAGCAACCTTTCTATGGAAACTGAACTGTTCGCCGATGCCGGTTGTGCTCCCTCGAGGAATGAAGCTTAGCGTCTTCGATGATTCCACTGAAGGTTCTGTAGCGGTCGTTAACAATGATGAAAGCGAGAAAGGTACAGCCTCTGGATAGCGCAGTTGCTCTTACGAGTCACAGATCCTAGGCATGATTAGCGCCACTTTACGGTCACACGAGCAGCAGACGTAACGCGATCTGTTGAGGCGACATGCTTCTGTGTTTGACTTTCGCCAAGAGGAGAAGCCACTACCTTTATACCATGTTCTCGCGCTCACCATAGGATTGACACCAGCACTGCCCATCCGATCCGACAAAAGCCTTACCGAGTGTCGTCATCAGAACGAAATGTTATTACCGACCAGGTTCAGGAAATGCTGAAGAAGGGTGTCATTGAATAGTCGTGTAGCCCGTGGGCAGCACCGGTCATCTTGGTTAAGAAGAAAGATGGTGCCTGTCGGTTCTGCGTTGATTACAGAAGACTCAACGCCGTGACCAAAAAAGGTGTATATCCGCTGCCTAGGATTGACGATGTTAATGACTGCTTACACTCGGCTTCGTGCTTTTCTTCAATAGACCTACAATCAAGATATTGGCAAATACCTATGCACCCTTCAGACAATGAGAAGACTGCATTCGTGACGCCTGATGGACTGTACCAATTCAATGTGATGCCGTTTGGGCTTTGCAACGTCGCCGCCACTTTTGACAGGTTTATGGACTCTGTCCTTCGTGGTCTTAAATGGGAGGTGCGCTTATGCTACCTGGATGACGTTGTCATTTTTGGGCGTACCTTCGAAGAGCACAACGTCCGTTGAAGCCTTGTTTTAGACTCTGTCGGAAAGGCTAGCTTGATTTTGAACTCTAAGAAGTACCGGTTTAGTGAACGACAAGCTTTAGTCCTCGGTCACCTAGTTGACAAAAATGGTGTCAGGCTGGATCCCCGCAAAATCGAATCAGTTGGCACATTCAAACCACCCCAGGCACTGAAGGAACTTCGCAGCTTCTTGGGCCTATGTTCCTACTTTCGCCGCTTTGTGCCCCGATTCGCGGACGTAGTACACCCACTGACGAGCTTGTTGCGAAAAGACAACCCATTCGAATGGACACCTGATTGTGATGCCGCATTTTCTGAACTGAAACTTTCTACTGACATCTGAGCCTATTCTTCGTCATTTCGATCCTTCTGCTCCTACAGAAGTGCACACTGACGCAAGTGGAATTGGCATCGGAGGTGTGCTTGTTCAGCGCCACGATAATGCAGAGTATGTTGTTGCTTATACGAGTCGATCTCTAAGCAAGGCTGAAATGAATTGTACGGTGACAGAGCAAGAATGTTTAGCGGCTGTATTCGCCATTCAGAAGTTGCTATGTTACCTCTACGGTCGTCCATTGACGATTGTGACAGACCATCATTCATTATGTTGGCTTGTTACCCTCCGAGACCCTTCTGGCCGCCTTGCTCGATGGTCTTTACGCCTTCAAAAATTTGACTTCAGCATTTCGTACAGAAGTGGACGACGTCATTCGGACGCTGATTGCCTTTCTCGCCTACCTATGACCACGACGGAGGACATTGCAGATACCCTCGACATCTGTTTTTATGCGGTCTCTCACACGTTTTCTGACGCCAATATCTTCAAACGAGAACAATTGAATGATTTATCTTTAGACCCTTTGTTCGTTTACGCTCGGAATCTCAAAGGCAGTGGTCGCTTTCACATTCGTGATGGACTGTTGTGCAAAACGAATTACTCAGCAGACGGCGCACGTTATTTACTGGTTGTACCTAAAAGTCTTCGATGCGACGTTCTCCGTACTATGCACGATGATCCAACGTCAGGACACCTTGGGTTCATTCGCACCCTGCATCGAGTGCAGCAGCGTTTTTACTGGCCTCGAATGCGAGATTTTACTAAACAATACGTCTCGAGCTGCAAGAACTGCCAGCGTCAGAAACGACCTACCAGTGCACCGCACGACCTTCTACAGCTGATAGCGTCGCTGCCTTTTTGTTACGCTCCGTTGTTCTTCGCCATGGTCCACCTAAAGTAATCATCAGTGACCGTGGTCGCCAATTCATCGCGGATGCTGTGGAAGAATTGCTTCTCCTCTGCACTTCACAGTTCAGACATTCGACACCATACCATCCCCAGACGAATGGTCTTTTAGAACGTACCAATCAAACTCTTACTAACATGCTCGCTATGTACGTCGCATCCAACCAGAAAACCTGGGATGAGATCTTACCATTTATTACTTACGCATACAATACAGCGAAGCACGAGACCACGGACTTCACGCCCTTCTACCTGCTCTACGCTCGATCACCGCGCAGCGCCCTTGATACAATCCTCCCAATTAAGCTCCATACCGATGAGTCCATGGCCGAAACATTGTGTCGGGCAGAAGAAGCCTGCCAAATTGCTCACTTGTGCACACTGGCATCACAAGATCGCTCCAAGCAACGGTACGATCAACGCCATGATGCCATTTCATTCCGCAAAAGTGAATTCATGTGGTTGTGGACCCCCCAACGAAAACCTGGTTTATGTCAAGTTTTTACCGCAGTACACAGGCCCCTACGTCATTGTAGATTGCTTGACTGACTTGACGTACGTTGTGGCACGCTTGACGACACCTTCTCGTCGGTCAAATCGAACACAGTTGGTGCACGTAGCTCGCCTCAAGAAGTTTCATCCCTCCAGTGACTTAAACTCGCCCAACAGGCTTAGCCTGTGAACCGGGGATTGCTACGGTATGAGCCGGGCTGTAATATGTGCCGGGTAGGTAGAAGAGGAAGACGACGTTGTCTGGTGTGGCCTGAGGAATCCATCTTTACCGCGACTGCCGAACTTCATCCTCACCCTGCAAATAAATTCACCTATCCTTTAATTCAACCGTAACAATAGGATATACGCGTTACGACTCACGCACGGATGCGTGTGCCGCACATGTCTAGTACAACGATACCGGCCTACTATCGCAATAAAAAGAGATGTGAACGGCGCGAAAAGCATGGATTTCGACTCAGTCGAACTGCGACATGCCTTGATTGTCACTAGGTGAATCTACATCTGCTTTCAGTCGGCGTCACTGTAGCATTGTAATATCTTGTTCTGGCTGGCACTTTTGCACCGCGTGTGTGTGCCGAATGCCCAGCAGTACTGGTAATCGGTGCACATGCGTTGCATGAGTGTAAGTTGGAGCCAGATTCCAGCACTACATTGACGCCGGCTAACAGCACAATTTCTGCCTTGTCACAGCCAATACATGCCGCTGTTAACGCTGTTCGCGTTTCTTTCAGTCGGATAATATGTACCTGATGATGTTGCTTCCGCAGTCTGCAATGCGCTTGCTCCAGACATTCCGTACTGTCTAGAAAGGTCTTCTCGACGTTTCACACGAAATCAGCATAAAATTACAGCACAGGAACAGCGCGAAACATGATTACAGCCGCACTCGGGTTGTGAGGTGTCGCGTTTGATTTGAAGAGCGTCTGCTCGCGTGGCAGTTGAGGGTGTTACTTCGCTGCGCTTGCAATAGACGGCACCACGCACTTTTCAATATGGCAGCAAGCACTGAGCTCGCTGTGTTCAGGTGTATAGGAAAGCACATAGCCGTCCCACTAACTATAAGAACCGCCGTGTTCAGAAAAAAATTTCCACATATCCACGAAGTAAATGGTGATGAAGGAGCTTAGGTTAAATCCGGTAAACCGCGAATCCTCTGCACATATGCTCAATAATCATCATCATATACAGATGTGCCACGAGAGTTGTTGTGGTGGGATTGTATGTACACGTTACATACACAATGTTTATTATTTACATACCAATGTACCATACAGATATATTTAAATACCGATGCAGTATATGCATTTTGTTCAAGAGCCTATTTACGGATCACATAATCTCAGAGGAACGTTTGCTTTTACGCCTTTGTGATCCATAAAGTACAAAGCCAGATGATCTTGAAATATAGGATGTAGTGGAAAGTTCGAGAAAGTTCCGTACGGCGAGCTCGCGCTGCAGCCGCATAGCGAGCCCTTCGCGCCACTACCTTGGCTTCTGCGGTGTTCATAGTGAATGGCGGTGTCGACGCGCACTGAGTGACGTCCGGAAGGGAAAGGAAGCGCGCCGAGAGCGAACGCTATGTATTGGCGGCGAGGACCTCTACTGGAGAGGCCAGCGCTGCGATCGTTTTGACGTCACAGGTGGGATGCGTAGTTGTGGAATACGGCAGCTTTGCTTTCGCGACACCTCTTGCATCGTCCACCATTGCTACACCGGCTCTCAGTCGAGATTCGACGATGAAAATAGACAGCAAAGTGCCACCGGGGGCACCGATTGGCAGTTTGCTTGCCCGTATTATCAGGTCTTACCGTTTCTTTACTGAGCTTCAAAACAAAGAGAAGCATGCACAGTGTTTACAGGAAAAGCGCGGAAAATGCGTTGTTCTAGCAGGCAAGGTCAACCCGGCATCCTATGAGTGACGTTATCAAATAGGTAGCACCATGGTATGTCCTCGACGCCAATAGGCGAGGCCACTCTCGGGGCGGTGCACGCGCCGAGAGTAGAGCGAGCGTCACCTAGAGCGGCGGCGTGCTATCTAATGAGTGCTTTTGAAACGAAGAGCACAGCTGCGCCTCTAGCGGGAGCATTGAGCATTAGCGTACACCGGCGAAACGACGAGAAACCACCCCTTGCAAAATGATCAAGCTTCTAAATGTGATTAACGATTTAGAGCACTTAGACCTCTACTATGGGTGAGCATAAAGCATTCTCGCGGGCCTACAAAACACATCGAGTATACATATTAAAACAGTATTTTTAACAATTTAACTTCGTACTCTACTATGGAGGAGCTCTAAGCCGTCCCTAAACAGGAATGTGTGTTTAGAGAAAGTGGTTAACGATTTAGAGTACTATAGGTACTCTACTATGGGAGAGCTTAAAGCCGTCCCGTTGGCTCGCCAACATGAAGAGCCTAATAAAAAACACGTCCACGAGACAGGGGGGGGGGGGGGTGGTTAGAAAAAGTGGGTAACGATTTAGAGTACCAGACATGGATGCAAATGAAGTTCAACTGCTGGCGTAATTAGAGCTAAGTTGCGTCACGGCCTAGATCGGATGTCACTGTCTGCATCCTTCAGAATTGTGACAGCTAAATTGGTTGATTTCGTGAATATCTTGGGCTTCCCTGCTGTTTGATTTGGTTTTCATGGGGACGTCTCAAAGATGTTCTGACCATCGCGTATGAGTTTAAACTGAGGACCTGGAATAAATTAGCCGGAATGGGATAATTACATCACTCATTTATGAACTTTGGCACGCTCCGCAAGATATGAGTGTCCTGCACAAGACGTTTTATATGGGCATTTAGCGCAAGCATGGAAGGGAAAAAATGGCAGCCTATCCACGGAGTGAATGATGGAGAGTGGGGCGAAGCATCCGTCCGTCCATTCGTTCTTGCTTCCGTCCGTCCATGCGTCCGTCTGTGTGACCGTTCATGTGTCCATCCGCCCGTCCGTGCGTGCGTCTGTTCATGCGTCCGTGCCTGCGTTCGTCCATGCATCCGCTCCTGCGTCCGTTCATGCGTCCATCCATGCATCTGTCTGTGTGTCCGTTCGTCCATTTATTCAACACACCAAGTAGCACCATCTCGCATCTTTTCATCATATATTCCCCAAATAGAAGCACCGCCATCCAGCTGACATTCCAAGGACTAAACGAGAGGTGGCACGCGCACACTTTCTTACGGCTTGCGCTTCGGGTCTACTTCCCACCTTTAACCACCTCGAGTTCATGGTATATACTAGTTCACTGTATTCATGGCACTGCGGCCCAACGCTCGCTAAACCTTTCTAAAACCAAGGAGGTTATGTCCAGCGAGTATATCGTAGCAACCCTTTCTTGTCAGATAGTGCTGAATGTACATGCTAATGGCTGCTAATGGGGAATGAGAGACAGGAGCATTCGGCTTTTAGTTAACGCGCACGCTGCGTTTTTTTTATTGTTCAACAACGCACAGGAGAAATATCTCACCGGCACCACCATGGAGGTCAAAATATAACACTTGTTACACAATACGACTGCGACTACGAGGGATGAACAGATGCCGCTATAAAGAGCTTCGCCCCTAAAAATTGCCACCTGATGATACTCTCTCCTAGTTTTATTTTTCCCTTCTATGAGCAGGGCCTCCGCGATCAACATGCGTTGCCTTCACTGATAGCAGATACCACGAGTCGAGCAATTTAGTGGCGCTCGCAAAATGCACATTAAAAACACTTTGGGTAGCTCAGAATTTTGACACGAAAATGTTTGATGCCGGCGTTCCCCAAGATTTCAGTGACGTATACTTTCGTCACGGAAATGGCGTGTAAAAAGATGGATCAGAAGACAAAGAGAAAGTGCCGTCAATGGGAGTCGAACGCTCGAGCTCTCAGATGGCGACAACAGCTGCCCGGCATGCTATCACCTGCGCCCACGGCCGCATGCTCTGTAAGCTTTCAAAACACGTCTTTTATTAAAGGGCTTTTCGGTTTAGCACCGCGTAAGAAAATTGTAAGCAGGACGTTGAAAGGAAAGAGGCACACCCGCAACTGAGCCTTGTTTTGCGTTTCTTGCACATATAAAGCCAAGAAAACCACGTGAGACCGCTGACACTGCCGCATAGTAAAGCCAGAGAAAACCAGATAAAGCCGCCTACTGCTCTAATTGTCAAGATAGTCTATTTCACAAGAAAAAAAATGGCAGCATATCCACGGAGTGAATGATGGGGAGTGGGGCGAAGCATTCGTCCGTCCATTCGTTCTTGCTTCCGTCCGTTCCTGCGTACGTCTGTGTAACCGTCCATGCGTCCATCCACCCGTCCGTGCGTGCGTCTATTCGTGCGTCCGTCCCTGCGTTCGTCCAAGCATCCGCGCCTGCGTCTGTTCATGCGTCCATACATGCATCTGTCTGTGTGTCCGTTCGTCCATCTATTCAGCACTCCAAGTACCACCATCTCGCATCTTTTCATCAAATATTCTCCATATAGAAGCACCGCCATCTAGCGGACATTTCAAGGACTAAACGGGAGGTGGCACATGCACACTTTCTTACGGCTTGCGCTTCGGGTTTACTTACCACCTTTAACCACCTCGAGTTCATGGTATATACTAGTTCACTGTATTCATGGCTATGCGGCCCAACGCTCGCTAAACCTTTCTAAAACCAAGGAGGTTACACCCAGCGAGTATAACGTAGCAACCCTTTCTTGTCAGATCGTGCTCAATGTGCATGCTAATGGGGATCGCAGCGTGCGCGTTAACTAAAGGCCGAATGCTCCTGTCTTTCATTCCCCCTTAGCAGCCATTAACATGTGCATTGAGCACTATCTTTTATTGTTCTACAACGCACAGAAGAAATCTCTAACCGGAACCACCTTGGAGGTCAAAATTGTAAAGAACGCTATTTCGGGTATGTGCCACTAGCAGTTCTGTACTACGAGGGACGCACAAGCCACGCCATATAGGAGCTTCGCCCCTAAATAGATGGAGATGGCTTACAGATGCATCTGCGGCCTAACTTGTTGATGACATAAGCTTCAAATATTTCCCGTTCTTGTTTTTAAATGCGAAGCATTTCTTAGCGAACTTCGGCGACTTGCGCGTATCTATCTATCTATCTATCTATCTAGCTGCCTACGACTTTTAGCTCTCCTGGCCGTTTCAATAATGCTATTGATACCAAACTTGGTATGGCATAACATTACTGTATGAAGAACATATGTGACTAGTCATAACATGAAAGTCATGACATGGATGTCATGAATGTCATGATTAAACCTCATGGTCCTGCAGCTCTTGGGGTGGTTTTGTTCACATCCATGCTACAAAACTGATATGGTATGACATGATTACATGGCGAACAGAAGCGGCAGACCCTAACATGAAAATCGTGACATGCGTGTCATGTAACAACATGACTACATGCCAAGCTCATGATGAGCTCTCGGGCGTTTCGCTGGCGTCAAATATACCAAATTTGGTATTACGGTACTTGAATGGATGACGAAGGTATGTGACTTGTGTATACATGATAATCATGAGATGCGTGTCAAGTAACATGGCTACATGCCACAATCATGATGCGCTGGCCGCCGTTTCACTAGCTTAGCTTCACTTATACCAAATTTGCTATTACGGGACGTGAATGGATGACGAAGGTATGATACTGGTGCAAACATGATAAACATGAGATTCGTGTCATGTAACAACATGACTACATGCTACGCTCATGATGCACTCGTGGCCGTTTCGATAGGTTCACGTGTACCAAACTCGGTATCACGCGAAGCGAACGCATGCCATAGGTAAATGAGACATACAAACTTGATAATCTTGACATGCGTGTCATGTAACAACATGACTACATGTCACACTCATGATGTGTTCGTGGCCGTTTCACTAGCTTTACATATGCCAAATTTGGTATTACGTGACGTCAATGAATGACGAAGGTATGTGACTGGTTCAAACATAATCATGAGATGCGTGTCATGTGAGAACATGACTACATGTCACAGTCAAGGCGCCAATACATTTCGACGTGACTCGGTGTGCGTTCTCACCGGCGTTCGTTTCGTCGGGTCAAGCCGGCATTGCCACGCCAGACACCGGTCCAGCCACATATACTCGCACGCGCGCGCCGCGCTGCGTTGCTTTGACGCATGCGGTTTCACCGCGTCCAGCGTCCCTCCGTCACGAAAAAAGGGAGACGCAGTGTTGTCTGGATAACGCATCGGCGCGAAATGCAGCATGTCGCATTTCGCGCCGGTTGCCGTCGGGCCACGCCGACGGACGCTGGTCGCACCGGTCGCGCCTGGCGTAAGACTAGAGAGTGCTCGCGTTTTGCTAACGTAGCGTCGCTTTGCTCAGCGTGCGTGCGCGTCATAGCTACATTGGAGTGTATTGGGCTTTTCAAGATGCGTTCGCGGCCATCTTGCTAGCTCCACATATACCAAACTTAGTGTTTCGTGAACCCAATAGATGACGAAAGTACGTTCTGGTGCAAACATAATTTTGTCACGCGTGTCATGTAACAACATGGCAACATACCACGCTCATAGCGTGCTCGCGGTCGTTTTGCTAGCTGCACATATACTATATTTGGTATCACATGACGTGAATAGATGACGAATGTAAACGAAACATTCAAACATGATAATCATGACAGGGAAGTCATGTACGGCATCATTTACCTCCACCTCGTAACGTTGTGCTGATTTTAAAGTGAAATATGAACCTTTCTCATTCGTGCTTGGCATATCATCGATTCCCACTGTACATGTGATCTGCCAATTTCCTTCCATGTCTTTTAGTGCCCGTGTCCTTTCTAGCTCAGGTGCGCAGTGTGCGTCAGGAATGAAGTGCCAAGTTTCTACCCGTGCCAGTCTTTAACGTTCCCTTATGTTCACATAGACGTTCGTTGAGTCACCACCCCGTTTGACCGGTGTACACCAATCGTAACGTCAGAGGGCGTAGACGACGTTCCTTCGACAATCAACGAACTACGTGACGTGCTTCTTGGGGCACGTCGGCGTCCTGTGTTCACGAGAGTTCACTTGGCGGTACATTGCTCCGAGTTTGTTTGGAGTGCTAAAGAGAACACGAACGCCTACGCGTCCCGCATTCTTTTTGATGCGATGCGAGACGCCATGAGTATAAGGGATTGCCGCATACTTTGGGCGTGACACCTGTCATTTGTCCTTTTCTGCAGCTTCGGTGCATTCCTTGCACAAAAGAATTGTCTCACATAGCATGTGAGAGGGAAACCCAGTAGGAGTAAATCTCTCTGGTTGACAAAGCTGTCCTGTACCTTGGGGTGGCAAGATCGCTGCAGTACGTGCCTCAAAGCTGATACCACAATGCCCCGCTTGACTAGCTTGGAGAGGCCAGGTGTAAACGGCAACAGTGCCTTCTTGAAGTGGAGGAAAGCAGGCCCAACGGACGTGTTCCCCTGTGAATGTGAGTTCTAAATCCAGGAACCTCATACGTTGCTCAGTTGTCAGCTCCATAGTCGAGTTAGGCCATCAAATGTCACCTCAAATAGATGCAGAAGATACCTTGAGCGAGTTTCACTGAAGATGGCTTTATATGTGCAATCAATGTAGAAGAATTGTGCCGAGTGCGCCTCTTTCCTGTCAAATTGTACAATTTTTGTAAGTGCTGCTACACCCAAAAAACTTGTAATGAAAAACCATCTAGCCTGCATAGACTCCCCTTATTAAAGCCTTTTATATCTACCACTACCCTGTCGCTCAACCCTTGCTAAAGTGTAATAATGCATCATCACGGTGAAACGCGTTGTTTCTACACGTCCGTACTATTCGGTGCGTTTGTGAATGCCTTAACACACTGCCAGGTGGCCACTTTACCCAAAGCTTTGGCGTGGCTTATAGCATTCATCCATAAAAAAATAGTTCGTTTGCTTCACCTGGATGTAACTCTGCGTTCCCTAGAGTTCCGCGTTTACACTCGCCACAGGAAAAACGTGCCAACAGAGAAGGCACAACGCACGTTGCGTTCCTCTCTAATGGGGCACCTTCAATAACTCTATAATATAAAAATGGACCGTATCCCCTAAGGAAACCCTGATGGATACAAAGCAACAGCGGTGCGTACGGCATTGACCCGGTTGAAACAAGCGTCGACGGGGGTGCTGGAAAAAAATGGCAGCGTATCCACGGAGTGAATGATGGAGGGTGGGGCGAAGCATCCATCTGTCCATTCGTTCTTCCGTCCGTCCGTCCATGCGTCCGTCTGTGTGACCGTCCGTGCGTCCATTCGCCCGTCCGTGCGTGCGTCTGTTCGTCCATCCGTCGGTGCAACCATTCGTGAGTCCGTCCATGCATCTGTATGTGTGTCCGTTCGTCCATCTATTGAACACTCCAAGTACCACCATCTCGCATCTTTTCATCATATATTCCGCATATGCACCGCCATCCAGCGTACATTCCAAGGACTAAACGAGAGGTGACACACGCACACTTTCCTACGGCTTGCGCTTCGTGTCTACTTCCCACCTTTAACCACCTCGAGTTCATGGTATATACTAGTTCACTGTATTCATGGCACTGCGCCCCTACGCTCGCTAAACCTTTCTAAAACCAAGGTGGTTATGTCCAGCGAGTATATTAAGTGTGAATACACTTTATAAGCGACCCCAAACCATCCACCGCCGTCGGCGGCGTCCGCAGTCTTCTCTCTATCTTTAAAAGAAAGAGGACTTGGCGGGCCGCAGCGCGACGCTCTACCGAATAAGCCACGGACGCGACGCTGATATCGGTGTCAGTAACGCGCCTTATACCCCCTCCCCCTTCGCTCGCTCCTCCGCTCTCCTCGCTCGCTGCAGCTGCGCGCGCACCCCTCTCTCTCGCGCGCCCGCCTTCTCTCTCAGTCTCCCGTCGAGAGCGGGTCGTGAGGGGGAGTAAAGTTAAAATCCGTTGGCATTCGCCAGTGAGTTAACGTAAACTCCCCCGTGTGATCAAATTGCGATTCCCAGAAACCATTACACCATAAAGGCACCATAGTGTGATTAATGAATATAATAGTGCGAATTATAAATACCCCTCATAGCATCACCCCGTGTATTCGCACTTAACCATGTTCACCCTCGGGGAAATGCTTGGGAGTTTTTTCGTAGCAACCCTTTCTTGGCAGATAGTGCTCAATGTACATGCCAATGGCTGCTAAGGGGGAACGAGAGACAGGAGAATTCGGCTTTTAGTTAACGCACACGCTGCGAATTTTTAGGGGCGAAGCTCCTTATAGCGGCACCAGTTCGTCCCTCGTAGCCGTTGTAGTAGTGTGTAACAAGTATAACATTTTGATCTCCAAGGTGGTGCCGGTGAGAGATTTCTTCTGTGTGTTGTTGAACAATTACAGATAGTGCTCAATGTACATGCCAATGGCTGCTAAGAGGGAATGAGAGACAGAAGAATTCGTCTTTTAGTTAACGCGCGCACTGCGAATTTTTTATTGTTCAACAACACACAGAAGACTAGAAAGGGTTGCTACGTTATACTCACTGGGCGTAACCTCCTAGGTTTTAGAAAGGTTTAGCGAGCGTTGGGACGCAGTGCCATGAATACAGTGAACTAGTATATACCATGAACTCGAGGTGGTTAAAGGTGGGAAGTGGACCCGAAGCGCAAGCCGTAAGAAAGTGTATGTGTGCCTCCTCTCGTTCAGTCCTTGGAATTTCCGCTGGACGGCGGTGTTTCTATATGAGGAATATATGATTAAAAGATCTGAGATGGTGGTACTTGGAGTGTTGAATAGGTGGACGAACGGAAAAACAGACAGATGCATGGATGGACGCACGGATGGCTGCATGGACGGATGGACACATGGACGGACGCAGGAGTGGATGCTTGGACGAAAGCAGGGACGGACGCACAGATCAACGTGCGGCCGCATGAATAGACGCTCGCACGGATGGGTGGATGGACACATGGGCGGCCACACGGACGCACGCATGGATGGACTGAAGCAAGAACGAATGGACGGACGGATGCTTCTCCCCACCATCCATCATTCACTCCGTGGATATGCTGCCATTTTTTTATTGTTCAACAACGCACAGAAGAAATCTCTCACCGGCACCATCTTGGAGGTAAAAATGTAAGACTGATTACAAACTACGACTACTACTACGACTACGAGGGACGAACACGTACCGCTATAAGGAGCTTCGCGCTTAAAAAAAACGCCCCTAAAAACGCCCCAACTTCCCCGAAAGTAATCGTGAGCAAATATGAATGCAAGCATTGCACCGTGAGTACACGGCGTATACATAGTAATTTTAGCGTCGTAAATGAAATGACGACACGAGGATTTGTACCGTAACCATTTATTTACACATTCATGAGTACCTGTTTGTGGAAGCTCTCTTCCATCAATGTACAGCAAGCATTGAACTACTTCTGTAAGAAGGCGTTTTACTCTCGTGTTATACCGATTCCTATGATGAAAGGATCAACCAAAGAGGTTTCTTTTAAACTTCGATCCTTGGGGTTAACCATGTGGTATTTGTCTAACGACTCTGCGTTTTCTTTCTAAAGACGATAGTCTTTTTTTTGGGGGGGGGGGGGGGATGCCGTTGTCAGATAGGAAGAAAACGCGTCACCGAAGGCGCTTCGTCTCAGAGTCTCACATAACTCATCAGCCCATCATCATCCGTACGACTGTCCCGGCATGTCCTCCCCCACCCCCCAGGGTCGTGTGAGGGGGAAGTTTTTGTTTCGGGCAGAAGGCCATTCCCTGGGAAATGGGCCGCCGCTCGGCGCCCGGCGCCAAGCAGACGTGGCCTGCCTCCCGGCGTACAAGCCAGAGAGACCCAACATAGAGGCTACTCTCCGGTGCGGTAATTCAATCACGACACACAAAGCGGACGTGCCTTGACAAGGTGGGCTAGCGCGGCGCGTGGGGTGCGCTACTGTCACGGCCCGTCTCATGACCACTAGGGCTCAGCGAGACACAATGCGTCCCTTGGGGAATACGGGACTGCTGTTTGATGCAGAAGCGAATGCCGCTGTACGCAAACTCGGCGTACCCTTGTGAACCAGCACGGTTAAAAGCCGGCTTAACCCTTCACGAGGAAGGAAGCCACCCTCCGCTTCGACGAGTAGAGTCACCGAGCCTGCAAAATAGGCCAACAGGGACTTTGCGGGTAAAGCCCGACAAGGCAACAAGATCACCGTAGCGCATGCAAAAACCAGACGAACGACCACACAAACTAAACTCGAGGGCGACCGACTCACTAGGCCAAGTCATGGAACTCTAAATAACCACATTATTAAAAATTGATGTTTATCTGCCCTTTTGACTCCCTTAAAATCACTTCCGGACGGTGCCACGTTTCATAAAACTTCTTTGCACCTAGGCGTTGCCACTCTTGGTGGAGGAAGAACCATGCAGACTTCCACACTTTTGCAAGTACTTCGTGTAGCCCGGGTCGTCTCCCATCAAAGACGGCACAGCGCCATGCCACCCACACTTGGTAGGAGCATTTGACGAGCAGAAGCACGTACTGCTTAACTGCTCGCCCCGACAGGGTTTGCGAAAACCAAATGGTGTCGAAAGGAATACCGGGGTGACCAAACAAGCTAGCTATCAATCGATGGAGGGCGGCTGGTATTGCACACTGAGAAAAAATGTGGACCAGGTTCACCCTACTTCCTCAAAAGGGGCAGGTTCCTCTTGTAGGTATATTCGTGAGGGGCCTAAACTTAATGGGTGTGCGCCCTCTGGCCAGGCGGTACATCAATGTAGCACGCTTGGGGTTCAGGAAACTGGCAGTAATGAACCGCCATTTGGGACTGTGTTGGGACAGGTCATGTTCTCTACAGCGTTCAGGTAATTCTGGAGTGAGTCTATCGACTAGCTCGCAGAGTTCGATTGAAGCTAAGGCTATCTCGGAGTCGACCTCTTGGAGATGGAGACGTGCCAAAGTAGAAGCGGCCCCTGCACAGAGGGCAGAAGGTGTTCCCGCCCAAGGCACCGAATTAAAAAATGCCCCAGGCGAGAACATCCTCAGCCGCGTGCTCAGGAAATACGACGCAAGTCTTCGAGTGAGGAACATATCCGAATCAAGAGCTACCCCTGTACATCTGACGTGTAGCGCCGTGGTCACTACGCAGAGGTCAGGAATACCGAGTCCTCCTTCATCCCTGCACGACTCCGAAGAAAACCGAAAAGTTTCTTTTCCAGGAGAACCCTGGTTCGGGGTTTAACCGGCATTACTGAACCTACATACATGAGAAAACTAAACAACAGCGATCGAATTATCGTGGCCCTAGCTGTAAGGGGACAAGACAAGTCACCGAAATCCGGAATCCTGTCGGTCAGCTTTTGCCTAGCTAACCGCCAGTTTTCGGTAGTCAGGCCATCTGGGTCGAAATGAAAACCCAATATGCGTAAACGCTCCTTTATGGGAAGGTAATGCACGGGACGTAGGCCAGAGGGAGTGCAGTTCAGATACATGACAGCGCTCTTCAACTTATTTATCCTGGTGCCGCTCGCCAAGCAGTGCACCTCCATAACGTCCAAGACGGTGCCTCGTCCGGGACGACAATACAGAGATCATCTACACAGGCGAACATTACCACCAGGGGGGGGGGAGGGGACTGGCGGAAGGAGTAATCTACCAATGCTGGTGACTTTAGAAAGGCTCTGCAAAAGCGGCTCGAATGAGAACACGTAGAGAGCGGGCGAAAGGGGATCGTCCTGCTTGACTCCACGGAACACATCGAAGGATAAAGTATGTACAATGCTCAAAAAGTTTCTTAATACATTGACAACTCAAAATGAAAACTGGTATTCTCTTAATTAACAACTCAACATTAAAAAAAATGGCAGATCCCACGTACAGTGGGAATCAATAATATGCGAAGCACGAATAAGAAAGGTTGATATGTCACTTTAATATAAGCACAACGTTACGAGGTGGAAGTAAACGATGCGATACATAACTTCCGTGTCATAATTATCATGTTTAGTTGTGACGTTTACCTTCGTCATCTATTCACATCACGTGATACGAAGTTTAGTACAAGCGGAGCTAGCGAAACGGCCGCTAGCACGCTATTAGCGTGGTATGTTGTCATTTTCCTAAATGACGCGCTTGTCAGCATCATCATGTTTGCACCAGTCATATATTTTTGTAATTCATTGACATCACGTAACACGAAATTTGGTATATGTGTAGTTAGCAAAATGGCCTCTAGCGCATCATTAAGGTCCCAATATACTCCAATGTAGCGTTGACGCGTGCGCACGCTAGGCACAGTGACGCTACATTAGCAAATCGCGAGCACTTTATAGTCTAACGCCAGGTGCGACCGGCGTGACTAGCGTACGTTGGTGCGGCCCGACGGCAAACGACGTGAAATTCACGCCGATGTGTTACCCAGACAACACTGCGTCCCCTCTTTTCGTGACGGAGGGATGCCGGACGTGCTGAAACGCGCATGCGTCAAGGCAACGCAGCGCGGCGCGGCGCACGTCTGCGAGTATATGGCAAAACTGGCGCCTGGCGTCGCAACGCTGGCGTAACGCGAAGAAGCGAACGCTGGCGAGCGCGCGCAGCACGTAACATCGAAATGTATTGGTGCCTTGACAGTGGCATGTAGTCATGTTCTCACATGACACGCATCTCATGATTATCCTGTTTGCACTAGTCACATACCTTCGTCATCCATTGACGTCACGTAATGCTAAATTTGGCATATGTGAAACTAGCGAAACGGTCGCGAGCGCATCATGAGTGTGGCATGTAGTCATGTTACATGACACGCTTGTCGTGATTATCATGTTTGGATGTGTCATTTACGTATCTCGTCCATTCGCATTGCGTAATACCGAGTTTCTACATGTGAAGCTAGCGAAACGGCCGCAAGCGCATGAGCGTAGCATGTAGTCATATTGTTACATGACACGCATCTCATATTTATCATGTTTACACCAGTATCATACCTTCGTCATCAAATTCACGTCCCGTAATACCAAATTTGGTATATGTGACACTAGCGAAACAGCCGCGAGCGCATCATGATGGTGGCATGTAGTCATGTTGTTACATGGCACGCATGTCATGATTTTCATGTTAGGGTCTGTCACTTGTGTTCGCCATACAAACATGTCATACCATATTAGTTTTGCAACATGCCATGTGAACGAAACCACCGCAAGAACTGCAGGACCATAGCCCCGCCGCGGTGGTCTAGTGGCCAAGGCACTCGGCTGCTAACCCGCAGGTCGCGGGTTCAAATCCCGGCTGCGGCGGCTGCATTTCCGATGGAGGCGAAAATGTTGTAGGCCCGTGTGCTCAGATTTGAGTGCACGTTAAAGATCCCCAGGTGGTCAAAATTTCCGGAGCCCTCCACTACGGCGTCTCTCATAATCATATAGTGGTGTTGGGACGTTAAACCCCACATAGCAACCTCAGGACCATGAAATGTAAATCATGACATTCGTGGCATACATGTCATGTTTTCATGTCATGACAATTCAAATATGTTCTTCATACAGTCATGTTATGACATACCAAGTTTGGTATTGATACCATCATCGAAATGGCCAGGAGAGCTAAAAGTCGTAGGCGGCTAGACAGACAGACAGACAGACAGGCAGACAGATAGATAGATAGATAGATAGATAGATAGATAGATAGATAGATAGATAGATAGATAGATAGATAGATAGATAGATAGATAGATAGATAGATAGATAGATAGATAGATAGATAGATAGATAGATAGATAGATAGATAGATAGATAGATAGATAGATAGATAGATAGATAGACGGCGCTTCGTATCTAGTTCCCACCTTTAACCACCTCGATTTCATGGTATATACTAGTTCACTGTACTCGTGGCACTGCGGCCCATCGCTAAACCTTTCTAAAACTAAGGAGGTTACACCCAGCGAACATGACATAGCAACCCTTTCTTGTCAGATAGTGCTCAATGTACATGCCAATGGCTGCTAAGGGGGAATGAGAGACAGGAGAATTCGGTTAACGCGCACGCTGCGAATTTTTTATTGTTCAAGAACGCGCAAAAAAAATCTCTCACCGGCACCACCTTCGAAGTCAAAGTGTAAGACTGATACACACTACGACTACTACTACGACTACGAGATGCGGAAGGGTGCCGCTATAAGGAGCTTCGCCCCTAAAATCTGTGCATATCCATGGAATGAATGATGATGAGTGAGGCGAAGCGTCCGTCAGTCGAAGCTTCCATCCGTTCGTGCGTGCGTTCGTTCGTGCGTCCATCCATGTGTCTGTCTGTGTGCTTGTCTATCCTTCCGTGCATCTGTCCATCCATTTAGTGAACACTTCAAGTACCGCCTTCTCGCTTCTTTTTATTGTATATTCATCACATACAAGTACCGCCATCCAGCGGACAATGCTAGGACTAAACGAGAGTCATCATCATCAGCCTGACTACGTCCACTGCAGGACAAAGGCCTCTCCCATGTTCCGCCAGTTAACCCGGTCCTGTGCTTGCTGCTGCCAATTTATACCCGCAAACTTCTTAACCTCATCTGCCCACCTAACCTTCTGTCTCCCCCTAACCCGCTTCCCTTCTCTGGGAATCCAGTCAGTTACCCTTAATGACCAGCGGTTATCCTGTCTACGCGCTACATGCCCTGCCCATGTCCATTTCTTCTTCTTGATTTCAGCTATGATATCCTTAACCCCCGTTTGTTCCCTAATCCACTCTGCTCTCTTCTTGTCTCTTAAGGTTACACCTACCATTTTTCTTTCCATTGCTCGCTGCGTCGTCCTCAATTTAAGCTGAACCCTCTTTGTAAGCCTCCAGGTTTCTGCTCCGTAGCTAAGTACCGGCAAGGTACAGCTGTTATATACCTTCCTCTTGAGGGATAGTGGCAATCTACCTGTCATAATTTGAGAGTGCTTGCCGAATGTGCTCCACCCCATTCTTATTCTTCTAGTTACTTCAATCTCGTGGTTCGGCTCTGCGGTTATTACCTGCCCTAAGTAGACATAGTCTTTTACAACTTCAAGTGCACTATTACCTATCTCGAAGCGCTGCTCCTTGCCGAGGTTGTTGTACATTACTTTCGTTTTCTGCAGATTATTTTAAGACCCACCTTTTTTCTCTCCTTGTCTAACTCCGTAATCATGAGTTGCAATTCGTCCCCCGAGTTACTCAGCAATGCAATGTCATCGGCGAAGCGCAGGTTACTAAGGTATTCTCCATTGACTCTTATCCCTAACTGTTCCCATTCTAGGCTTCTGAAAACCTCCTGTAAGCACGCGGTAAATAGCATTGGGGAAATTGTGTCCCCCTGCCTTACACCCTTCTTGATTGGTATTTTGTTGCTTTCTTTATGAAGCACTATGGTAGCAGTTGATCCCCTGTAGATTTCTTCCAGAATGTTTATATATACTTCATCTACGCCCTGATTCCGCAGTGTTTGCATGACGGATGATATTTCTACTGAATCAAACGCCTTCTCGTAACGAGAGTATGCACCAAATTTCAGCTGTCAGTGCTTTGTTAACACCGAGAGCGTGATAACATGTTGAGATGCGGATGTGTGTTCGAGGATTGATATGTTCCACAGGCTGCGCACTACAACGGGGGACGTACAAGCCACGCCATAAGGAGCTTCGCCCCTAAAATAATTCATGTCTTCACACTACTGCCAGATGATGCCTTATCTCACGCAGCACCTCCAGACAAACCATCGTCTTCCAGCGTCCTTTGCAGTCAAGCACGGAGGCACGCAGCCAATTTGTAGGGGCGAAGCTCCTCAGGTTGTGGGTCGTTGCCTCGTGGTAGTAGTATGTTGTAGTAGTAGCGGTTTCTAGTTGGTTTTTAGAAGTTGGTTTCTAGCTACTTGGTCTTTAGCCGTTTCTAGTTAGTTTTTAGGCGTTGTGTGTGTACGTCCTTGGAAATAATATCACTTGATTGCGTTAGTGGTTTTCGTATGGAAATTCACAGCATATCCATGGAGTAAAGATGATGGTTGGTGTGACTTGTCCGTCCGTCACAGACAGAAGGACGGACGGGCGGATGGACAGACAGACAGACAGACAGACAGACAGACAGACAGACAGACAGACAGACAGACAGACAGACAGACAGACAGACAGACAGACAGACAGACAGACAGACAGACAGACAGACAGACAGACAGACAGACAGACAGACAGACAGACGGACGGACGGACGGACGGACGGACGGTTCACCATTCTCATCGTCATTCACTCCATGGATATGCTGTGAACTTTTTTTAAGGAGTATTCAGAACAACACGCCATGGCAATACTCCCAGTACCACTTCAGACAAGAACTCATGGGGTATCTTATGCGCTCACCTAAGAATACCGGAATGCGAAAGCTTTTTTATTCTTCTTCTCCTCAGTCGATGTACTTCTCTTGCTCCGCCAACGCCCGAAGGCTTTCTGCACTGATCTTGGTTTTACAGAGCCTTCAGGATTGGAAGCGCCATATGTGCTTTTGCTCCACCTCCGTGATCAGCGTGCATTTGACCAAGCCACGTGGTGATGTGATGACGGCATCATGTGACGTCCTAATGACTTAACACATTTGCTGGTCTGTTCCGTCACAACAATTTTATATAGCGACTTCATCATGACGTTATAATCTGGCGGCTTGTTTGCCCATCATGTTGTCCCAAGGACCTCACTGTGCTATGATGACGTCATCGCTTGTTGATGTCGCCGACAGCAGACGACGACGGCAAACGCCGGCTGATTTTTGCATTTTATGAGGCATCTTAGGCTTCCGCCTTAATAATGAATTTTGAATGTTCGTTAGCAATAATAATAATAATAATAATAATAATAATAATAATAATAATCTTTATTCTGGCATGTTACAGTTACACGCCACCGAGATCAGGCAAAAGGAAACAGACGTAACTGTTTCATGACTAGGCCTATGTCCCGGCAGAGGTTTTAGTCATGTAAAACCTCTGCGTTCTTTACTAAGGAGCTTCGCTGGTAAATCGTTGTCACAGAGTAAAATACCTTCTATTTTTTCATATTATAGAGAAACTTTTAGCATATCGATCTTCTCAAATCCACGGTATTCCGCGGTAGCCTTCATACGCTCGCCGTGTGAACTGCAGTAAGTTCGTCGTGAAGCAGGCCACCGTGAGGAGGTGGATGCTGTGACGGAAAGACATGCATCTCGATTATTGCGTCGTAGAGTACATGTGAATATGCGCGCCCACTTGAAAACTCATACTGAGGCCCCCTAATACATATCACTATCTGTTTGAGGCAGCCGTTTAAAAACTGCTCTTGGTTTTGGGTGTGAAGCAGGAAATTTACAGAATTATCCATATCTTTGTGTGAAGAAAAAAATCACCACCCAAGCGCTCAGTATAGGTGAATAAATAGTGAAGCTGAAACGTGTTGCGTCGATGTTAAACTCAAGCAGAGATTTACGAGGTGGCTCCTAATGTAACTTCTCGTTTCTCTCTCACCATATGTAGGTTACGCGTGCTTGGAGCTTTGCGTTCGGAGGCCTTAACATAAACGTTATTAATAAAATCCAAAGGATTTCATGGCTAGTGATACATATTACGCTCATTATTAAGTACACGCATATAATATGCAAAACCCGAAGAGAAACTATATATCGCCAGCTTGGAAACCCTTCGTTTTAGCGTACGCTAGCATTTTGGTTTCCCCGCACTCATGTTTCTGGAGCTTGGACTTCCATGTCCTGTCTGTGGCTTAACTCGAGCCTCTGTGTGCCGAGAATCAACGTAAAAACAACCTACCATTACCCAGAAAAGGCCTGGTATGAACCTAAAAGCAACCTAGAAACAACCTGCATTTCCGAGCTAAGGCCTATAGAGACAAGAAGCCACCGGATTAGTAATTAGAATCATATAGCTTCACTGCTTCAGGACTTGCACGGCTTAGCAGAAGCTTTGCCGATTTCTCGCGACTTGGTCGCTCGCTAGCCTACAAAAGAGATGATTCAAATTGGAACTGCTGAACCTGAAACGGCTAAACTGGTTTGTGGACGCTCATGTGGTGTGCAGTGTTTCTTTTTCGTTTCATGCATCCGGTGTACGTAACTCGAATTAAACGCTCGCAGCCCATGCGTCCACGGCGCTGAACGAAAAGCTGACGGCGGCGTTGCAGAAAGGTGATCCCGCTGAGATTCGCGAGCTCATACTCGAAGGACATGGAAGGCACCTGCTGGGCCGCACCAGCTGGAATGAAGAGGTGCGCCATCTGCTCAAAGGTCTGCCCAACTTCCTGGTGAGTGCTTCCTGTTATAGCATTCGTGTAGTGAGCTCTTACCTATTTATTCAATATTTTATTTATTTATTGAGTCAATAAATAAATTTAATAAATAAATAAATAACCACCTCTACCAGGCTAATTTGAAGGCAGGCAGATGTGGTTATCTATATATTCAACAGAAGGATTATACATAGTAGAGAGCTTGATCAGTACAGCAAGGAAACAAGAAATAGAAATTCACAACGATAAAAAACGCCATGCATTGTAACCACAACACGGTAAAGGTATACACATATATACAGAAATCATGAGTCTTGCCGCATTACCATTCACTTACGTGTGATTCGTGTAAAAATGAGTGCCAGATATTTCAATCTCGTTTATGAGTTAACGAACGCATCATTTTTGTGTAGCCACAAACTCCAACGATATTTTTCAAGTCTGTAACAATGTCCTTGTTTAAACTCTCTTAACCATTTCTTTAGATGTGTGCGTTCAAAGAAAAAAACTTTATGAACTCACCAAATTAGCGTGAAGCGTGGACGATGAATGGTATGGGTGTGTAAATATTCAAAATCTGTCGCGAAATATGCAGTCCTTCTTGTGTACTTTAGATAACCTTACTTCATATCTGTTTTGAAAATATTTATTGTATTTATTTGTTTGCAAACGTGAGCCGTATTCGTATTTGAAATCTATTCTAAGCACATTCGATTTTCTTCGAAGTTAAAAATCTGATAATCGCGTATTCCTAAACTGAATAGTAATGTTAAGTCGTGATGTCTCTCTAACCAATGTGCGTCGGTACCTTCAGGTCGACAGACGTAGTCCTTGTGGAACTATGCGTACGTCGAGGAATTGAGACATTTCGAGTGTTTGGGAGACTTCCAGTAGTCTCAATGTATATACGGACTCAGCGTAATACGTACAGTAAATCCACTTTGGATGATACTTTAAAAGAAAAAAAACATAAGCCGCCGTCCCTCCCTGTGAATGTGAATTTCCAACGAATCAATATAATATCACACAAGCAGAAGGGGATGGGATGTGTTACGTTTTATTGTAGCTTGAGGGTAATTACAATACTAATCGCTTTGTGGTCGCTATGGTAGACCGTGATCGCTTCCGCGGCCAATATCATTACATATTTCTCCAATACCAATTCCAAACACAATCTGTTCGGCATGGTTGGTTTATTTTTTTACTGGCAGAAGAAAGTTCTTACACGCACTGCACATATTGAAGTTTGTAACGTCCCCGTCGAAGAGCTGATTAGATTGGTCGACTGATAAGCGCGATACTTGCATGTTTTCGCAAGCGTTTTTTGCTTCACGGCGCTCCTGGTTGTATCGGAGGTATTATCGTTTTTTTTGGGCTTCTCGGACGAGAAAAGCTGGGTTGCGCCTACGACGCTGTTGAACAACATAAACTTTTTCTTTTCCTCGAGCAGTGTATTCAGGTTTTTCCTAAATGTCTTTGGTCTACCTGTGGCAGCAGTTTTAAAATGAACTGCATGAGTTGTGGCATGGAACGGAACTACTTCTCAAATAGCAGAAGTTATATATATATATATATATATATATATATATATATATATATATATATATATATATATGTATATATATATATATATATGTATATATATATATATATATATATGTGTGTGTGTGTGTGTGTGTGTGTGTGTGTGTGTGTGTGTGCGCGCGCGCGCGTTTCTGTGGAAAGTACAATAAATTTACGCCTTTAAAAGACCTAGATGACTTCGCACAAAATTTACGATTAGAGGAATATTTGTTCAATAAATCCCAAAAAGATAACCCAAGTTTTCGTGGGGTAATCAGACGGCAATGAACCCCAGATGCCAACAGATATCAACATCTAGATCTCTACATAGACGCGGTTCAGAAAGATGTCATACATGCGTACAATGTTCACAAACCAAGTATGAATAACATATCAAGAAAAGAAAGAGGCACTACCCGGGTTGAGAAACTGTTGAGATCTCGTCATTAAACCAGCAGACAAAGGATGCATGTGATTGTTGTTCTGAAGAGATCGAGATACAATAAGGAAGGCAGGTGACAACTAAATGACAAACGATTCTACAAACACCTCGACTCGGACCCTACCACCGAGAACAAAAAGATCATTGTAACAACACTAGAGGATCTCACACGCGAAGGCGCTTTTGATTCAAAGCTTCAAAAGACACTTACTACGGTGCATTCGACGCCTTGTCGTTTTTACATGCTGCCGAAGATCGATGAAGAGGGAAACCCTAGCAGACCCATTATAACAGGCACTGGAACGTTAACAGAACCAATTTCGGTAAATATCGGACGTAAAAATTCCAGACCGTGCATTCCTCGTAACAATTGGATGTTAGTTCACTCTACAAAGATATCCCACATTATGATGGTGTAATGGCACTTGTTGAATCGTATGGCACCCACAACCCTGTCGCACATCAAGCAAAAAAGTAATTGAAATCTTAACGAGACTTGTGCTTGAATTGAACAGCTTTGAATTTAACAATCGGAACTATACCTTCAAATCAGTGGCATGACATTTGGTAGAAGAATGGCCCCAAACTAAGCTAACCTATTCATGCACCATACAGAGTCAATTTTTCTTTCATCTTGTGATATCGAACCTTTATAATATAAAGGGTACTTAGACAATATATTCATAATTTAGACTTCGGAAAACGAATTGCTCAAATTCATACAGGCATTCAACGAAGTGTACCCCAGGATTTATTTTACACACTTCTATACTCTAACACTGATATAAGCTTCCTTGATGTACTTACTCGAATGGACGATGGTGCGGTGGTAACTAGCATATACAGAAAACCTACAGACAGGCAACAATACCTGCACTTCAAAATCTGCCACCCGCGGCACTGCAAGAACAGCATTCCCTATTCCCAAGCACACATATTCCGACGAATCAGCTACCGCACCGAGGACTTCCACAAAAACAGCACACATATGCGCGAAGTACTCCTTCATCAAGAATACCCGCCAGCTATCATCGATGACGCCAGCAAAAAAGCGAAAATTCTGGACCGCCAGACTTTTCTAAACCACCAGAAAGATGGCGACCAGCACCGCAACAACAATTTGCTGTTAACTTTCACGAGCAACCCACTGAATATAAACAAGGCCCTAAAAAGCAATTTAAAACATTGGAACACAGCGTGCGACGATACAGAATTTTTACTTCTCTTTCTTGTGTGGTATACAGGCGGCCGAAAAGTAGAAAGGATCATTTAATAAATTCAAAGATAGACATGATACCTCATACAAGGTGTCGCCCTTGCGTAAAAATCAGATGCAAAGTATGCAAACACATGCAGACAACGACAGTGGCGAAAAGCACCCACTCGGATTTTAAGCACATGATAAGTGGTGCACTAGATTATGACTCAGACAACGTAATATACCTTCTGGAATGTGGGGTATATACACTGTGAACCAAATTAAACCCATGTAGGTGTAATACGGTGTCTATAACTCACACCTCTACACCCCACAAAATGGGTGTAAGAAGCAGGACTACACTTTTACAATGGGTGCATTTTCAAATTTACTCTCTAAGATTTGAACATTTTTGGGGTGCAAAAGCATTCGTACACTCAAAAGGCCTTAAGGATGTGGGAGTGTAAAAGCAAATGTACACCCAAATAGTCTTAAGGGTGTGAGAGTGTAAAAGCAAATGTACACCCAAGGGGTCAAAGGGTGTGACGGTGTAAAAGCAAGTGTACACCGAAGTGGCCTTACGGATAGGGGGGTGTAATAGCAAGATTACACCCTAAACACAAATACAGTGTAGTCTTGTAATACACCCAAACAGCAAAAAGGTTGTGATGGTGTCTATGCAGAATGACGCCCCAACACCCATGCGAAAAATACCATAATTCGAGTGTTACCTCCTTCCAGTAGGCCCCCATGGAAGCATTAGAAAGCTTATAGCATGCAACATGTGGGCCAGACAGACACTCCGTTTATAATTAGATTCAACAACCTTCAGGCACATGTACGCTCCCTGCCAGACATTGCACTTTCAAAAACACCGCACATTGAAAGACCATAGCTTTGATGACATCCGGATTGGAAAGCAATTTTCGAACAAACAGAGAATGGGAACAATGGGAATCTTGCTTTATTTACAAATTTAATACAGTGAAAACGTAATCAAGGAACACCCAGACACTCTGTCAGCGTTGCGATCACTAAAACACGCAAATACTTCAATGTAATCAGTCCTCTGCCCCTAGCCTCCCATTACGACAATAATGCTACCCCCTAACAAAGTGTATGCATTTTAGCGTATGCATCTGACAATATAGAAATGGTTTGCCACTTCAAGCACAGCCGGAATGCACAGATAAGTGTTCCCGAACGTCGTACAGTTTTTTTTCTTTTTTTACTTTTCAACACGCCTTTCCTTTCCCTTCAGTGACAGCAGCCAATTCATATAATGAATACTGATGGTGGTGCCACAATTGCCGGCTTTTTAATATCCTCCAACACCACTATCATGCGCTTGAAGCGCTCAAGATCTCTCCGCCGATTTGTCATAAAACTTCAAAGGTGGATAAACCGCCAGTGGATTACATCAGAAGGTGGAATACGAAAACGGGCGTCACACTGTCCACTTGGGGGAAGGGTGAGTGCGTGGGAGGTATTGTTGACAATGATGGCATTGTTCGTTTACGTTGACCTTACTCTTTTGAGATACTGTCCCTTCCTAATCCCGTCATGTCTGTCTTGCTTCTTATCCTACATTTGTGATTTTTCTTAGTTTCTAACGTTTCTTACCACCCCCTTTCTTTCTGTCCCCCTCGCTTCTGCCTCGAGAAGCTATGACACGGAAAATGTGTAACTATTATTATGCCTTGAAAAAGATGGGGCTCCCGATGAAACGTTGGCTGAATAAACAGTTTTTTGAAAGCGCATCTACTTTCACACACACACACACACACACACACACACACATATATATATATATATATATATATATATATATATATTGTGAGCATTATTTATGCGTCCCATCTTTTCATATGTACATACTCATCATCACCACTTCAGTTTGGTTTGTGGGCACATACTCGAGACAATAAAGAAGAGTCTTGAGGGTCCTGGACGCCGTCGTACAAGTGGTGGAGGTGTTGTCCGCTTCCTGCTTCCTCTCGCGCTCTCGGACACCCCCAGCGTCTTCTAGAACACATCCCTGAAGCTCCCTTCAGGCCGCCGCTTAAACAACCTGGGTTCAGTAATGTCGCAAGCCCACCAGCCTAGCGCGCCAGCTTCGCCACCGCTCCCACTGCCAAGAACCCCTTCTCACCTGGTCACCAGCCCTAAAAAGGGTCCTCCGCTGTTTGCAGGGCTTCCGGGTGAAGACGTTAAAGACTGGCTCGAGAAGTATGACCGCGTGAGTGCCATCAACAACTGGAATGAGCCTGCGAAACTCACCCACGTTGCATTCTACTTGCGCGGCGTCGCAAAAACGTGGTTCTTCCGCCACGCTGCAGATTTTCCGACATGGCCTGCCTTTACACATCAGCTCCGCCAGATTTTCGCCAACCCGTCAGTGCGCTCGGATATCGCCAAGAGGCGGCTTGGTGCACGTGTTGAACGCCCCGGCGAGTCTTACACTTATATGGTGGAAAACGACCATGTGCGCCACCTGCTAAAAAGCATTGCGACTGTCGCTTTTAATACGCTTGTGGTACAGAACCCCCCGACCGTAGCCGATGTTGTCGCTACCTGTCAGTGCCTTGAGGAGCTTCAGACCACTCGGGGGCAACCTGATATGTCTGATGTGAGCTCGAGTCATCACACAACAGAGCTGCGTGCATTGATCCGCTCTATCATCCGCGAGGAACTTCATGCACAGGCTTCACCTTGCCACCTTGATATTCGAACGACGCCACCTGGTACTAGTTTACGCGACGTCGTGAGGGAGGAACTGACCTTGATCCGAGGTACACCAGTTCCGAGTTCAAATCCCGTGCCCGTTCCAAGTTATGCTCACGTTGCTGCAACGACACCTGCGCCCCACCAAAGCCTGGCTTCGATGACTGTCACACCTGTTCTGAGCTCATATCCTGTGTCCATGCCAAGTTATAGGTTGCGGCCAGGACACCTGCACCCCAGCAAATCCCAATGCAGCTGCCAGCACCCGGAGTGCATGGTTCACTCAACTCACTCGCACCGCGACCATCTTTCCAGCCTTACAACACCGGGTGCCCTACGCGGGCGACTTGCTTCTATTGCGGCATCCGTGGTCAGATTTCAAGGTTTTGCCGACACCGTCAGCAAGACGAAAGACGAAGCTACGATGACTTTGAACGGAACGACTTCTACCCCACTGGACCACCCTATCGCCGACTGTATCAGAACAGCGCACGTCGGTTGACGTCTCCGCAGAACTTTGGCTCAGTTGGCAGTTCCCGTTTCTCACGTCGTCGCTCACCTTCACCGATGCGGCGTTCCTCTTCTCCACTCCGACCTTCTATTTCAATTCCTGACCGCCAACTGGAAAACTAAATAGTGCAGCTTCGGGAGGGAAAGCTGCATCTTTCCAACTGTGTCAGACTCCTCCGAACCGCTATCAACTGTTTTATTGGTGTATGTTGAAAGTACACAAACAGAGGCACTGGTAGGCAAAGGTGCATCAATCACTTTCCGTAATTCGTGCAAACTTTTGTTCCCGTTTCAAAAAAAGTTAGGACGCCATACGATGGCCCTCCCCTTCGTTGCGCAGATGGAGTCCCTATTCAGCCTTCAAGTGTTTGTACAGTCCGCATTTTCATAGATGGCATCCTTCACCACATTCAGTTTCTTGTACTTTCTCTGTGCACTCACACAGTCATTTTAGGAGGGGACTTCCTCTCTTCGGCATCAACTTTCATATCGTGTCGTCAGCGAGAAATTTGTATATCAGCTACTGAGAGTTTATGCGATGTCGATCCATACAGCTTCCGTTTCGTTGCTGCCGCTGATTGTTTCATGTCGCCAGGAAATGAACAAATTCTCACGATGGCTTCGGATACTATAGTTACCGGTGACGTGTTCATTGCTCCATCAGTTCACTACAAACTTGCGGGGCTTAATAATGCACCTGTCCTTGTGCAGTTCAACGGCGGTAAAGCATTGGTCACTGCCTTTAACCCAACTTCTTCGCCAGTGATGCTGTCCCAGGGTACTGGTGTGAGCTGCTTTGCTGACAGCGAGCCTTTTTCGCTGGTTCCCCTTCACACAAAATCACCGTCTTTGTCTGCTAAAACTGATATCAAGGCTACAACTGTTGCTATGCTACCATAAGTCCTCACCTCACTGCCGAGCAAAATAGAGACCTCTTGGACCTCCTCCAAAAGCACATCCTTTCGTTTGACATACATTCGAAAGTTCTGAGCCGCGCCTCCATTGCAGAGCGTAGCATCGAAACCGAAGGCAGCTACATTGTACGCTGCCGCCCATGCCGTCTGTATTCGGCAGAACGGCAAATCATTGAGGAAAATGCCACCGACATGCTCAAACTGAATACTATTCGACCTTCATTGAGTTCTTGGTTGTCTCCTGAGGTGTTGGTCTAGAAAAAGGATGGCTCTGTCCGCTTTTGTGTTGATTACAGAGCGCTCAATAAGATCACGGAAAAAAATGATGTATATCCGTTGCCACGCATAGATGATGCCCTCGACTCTCTGCAAGGCACAGAATATTTCTCCAGCCTCGACCTCCGATCCGGGTATTGGCAAATACCTATGCGTGAAGCAGACAAGTAGAAAACAGCGTTTGCAACGCCTGACGGGCTTTACGAGTTTAACGTCATGCCTTTTGGTTTATGCAACGCTCCAGCAACGTTCGAGCGCATGATATATATGCTGTCTTACGTGGTCTCAAGCGGGAAACCTGCTTATGTTAATTAGACGACATCGTAATTTATTAATCTACTTTTCCTCTGCACCTTAAGCGTTTGGACGAAGTTCTAACATGCATTTCGAAAGCTGGCCTTCAGCTCAATACAAAGAAGTGCCACTTCGCCAGCACAAGCATCAAAGTATTGGGTCACCTTGTCAGCAAAGATGGCGTACGACCGGACCCCGACAAGGTTGCTGGCGTAATTAGTTTTCCACGTCCGGGCAATCAAAAACAATTGCGAAGTTTCGTGGGCCTGGCGTCTTACTTCCGCCGCTTCATCAGTCACGTTGCTGCCATTGCGGGGCCGTTACACAAGCTTCCGACATCGGGAATGGCCTTCACTTGGACTGATGAGTGCGAGTGTGCTTTCCAAGCCCTTAAGCGTGCTTTGACGTCAGACCCCATCCTCCGTCACTTCGATGAGAGTGCACATACTTTCCTGCACACAGATGCCAGCGGCCACAGAAGCGGCGCTGTCCTCCTCCAGCGTGACGACACTTCACGTATGCGAGTAGTTGCGTATGCCAGCCGTGCACTAACACCTGCGGAGCAGAACTACTCAATAAGAGAGCAGGAATACCTTGCTGTCGTTTGGGCCATCCAGAAATTTGGACCTTATCTGTATGGACGCCACTTCACTGCAGTGTGATTACCGACCACCATGCCCTACGCTGGTAGTCCCCGCTGAAGAATTTCGCTGGGCGCCTCGGTCGCTGGATACTCCGTTTGCAAGAGTACACTTTTGACCTTGCGTACAGGTCTGGTAAACAGCATCACGATCCCGACGCTCTCTCTCGCTGCCCTCTGCCAATTTCATCTCCAACCACGCATCCTCAATACCCTGAGGGGTATTGACCAAGCGACTTTCTCTTCATCACGTTATCGCCCCTGCCAGTTGTTCGGTCACTCTTTAAACAACAGCGCTCAGTTTGCCGTGTGCCAACGTGACGACCCCTACTGTAACGGCATCATCATATATTTGAATGGTTTGCCTTCTCCACCTAATGCCAGACTACGGCGTCAGCTACGGCAGTTCAAGCTAGAGAACAATGTCCTGCAGTGGTATACTTATAATGCAGATGGGCATCGGTGGGTGCCAGTACTTCCCTGTTCGCTGCGAAAACAAGTTCTCGCAGCATTGCACGACGACCCGTCAGCTGGACACTTGGGATTTCAAAAGACCTACAGCCGCGTTAGGAGCCGTTTCTTCTGACCTGGTCTTCCTACCTTTGTGGCTCATTATGTCGCTTTTTGCGCACTTTGTCAACGCTGGAAACGACGAACTTCATCTCCTGCTGGCCTAATACAGCCCATTCCATGCCCCGATACACCTTTTCTCGTTGTCGGAGTAGACCTCATCGGACCACTTCCCGTAACGCCAGCGGGTCACCGCTGGATTGTCACAGCCGTCGACCACCTGACACGGTACGCGGAGACCGCTCCTCTACGCACTAGCTCTGCCTCGGACGTTGCCACCTTCTTTTTAGAAGCCATTGTGTTGCGTCATTGTGCACCTCGCACGTTGTTGAGTGACCGAGGCAAAGCCTTTCTCTCCAGAATTCTTGAAGAAATTCTAAAAACTTGTGACACAGTTCATAAGACCACTTCCGCTTACCACCCACAGACAAATGGCCTGACAGAGTGATTCAACCGGACTCTAATCGACATGATATCCATGTACATCGGACCGAACCGCGATAACTGGTACAAAATCTTGCCGTTCGTAAGGTTTGCACACAACACCGCTGTCCAACGAACCACCGGGTTTTCACCTTTCTTCCTCGTCTACGGTCGTGCGCCGACATTCACTATTGACGCCTCTTTCTTCAATGTAACGACAAAAACCTCCGCGACTACACCAGAACTTTTCGTCTCCAGGCTCGCTGGTACACGGCAACGTGCTCAACTCAACACGGAGGCCCGCAAGCAACGCTATGACAGCTTTCGTCGAGACGTCGCGTTCCGTCCTGGAGATGAAGTCCTACTTTGGACGCCTGTTCGTACACCAGGATTGTGTGAAAAATTTCAGTCACGCTTTCTCGTACTTTACGTAGTTTGTGAACCAACATCTCCTGTCAATAACCTTGTCACTCCCGTCGAGGGTTCCTCCGACTGTCGTTGCCGTGCCTCTGAGATAGTCCATGTTTCACGTCTTAAACCCTTTATTCGCCGTATATTTCCCCCCGAAGTCTCGGCCTGGCCGGCCGCTCAAGTGTACGGGGAAAATAAGTGTGAGCATTATTTATCCGTCCCATTTTTTCATCTGTACATACTCTTCATCACCACTCCAGTTTAGGTTGTGGGGCACATACTCGAGACAATAAAGAAGAGTCTTGAGAGTCCTCGACGCCGTCTTACAGTATATATATAATGTCACGGTTATTAGCCGTAAACACAAAAAGAGGAAAAAGCCAGCAGCACGAGCGGCAGTCTCTGGTGTTTTTCGAGGAATACGACGTTGCGCGTCTGCTCTTGCGCTTTGTTTTTGTGTGTGAATAGAGCCTTGCTGTTAACGTCGAAAGGAAGCAATGTGTCCTGTTCTTTGCACGTTGCGACACTGGTGAAGGTGCTGTGTATCGATCCCTATATATATATATATATATATATATATATATATATATATATATATATATATATATATAAATGTGTGTGTGTGTGTGTGTGTGTGTGTGTGTGTGTGTGTGTGTGTGTGAAAGCGGAAAAACACGTGGGAAGAAGAAACGTGCTTCGCATTTTTCGCAGGCACTGTTGTCATCCATTATGCGGTTTGCACTTCACATAAGTGCTTCGAATGTCATCAAGCGGACTTTTTGAAAGTTGGCATTTTTTGTTTAGGGCACGAATTTTTCTACTCTACGAGACATATACGGCTTCCCTGTAAAACCATAGCGCAAAAGGAACAAGGATCACACATCGACACAGGACTCACGCGTAAGTACTTCGTTACTGATTGTACATTTCATCTCGAAAACACCAGGTGTCGAGACACACATCAGCCGAAAATCTTTCACCACGTTCTGTGACAAACAAGTGCATTAAACCGGAAAATCCCGAGAATATGGCGCATTGTTCATTAAAGATAATGTGCTCCCGATTACTTGTGTTTGTGTCACGGAAGATATTCAAGTAGTACTTTTTGTTCGACTGTTCGGTGGGGCATAGAAGAGAGTCAAAGACCAGCCTATCTGTCGAGGTAACTTTCGTTAAACCATCTGCCGGGCTTTCTTCCACACGATTCGTCGAAAATGTTGGAGTTTTTCAGCGTACAAGGCCCACAGTAGAGTACCAAATACTCTAAATCGTTACCCACTTTTTCTAACTCCCCCCCCCCCCCAAATACCGGACCCATAGCATCCGAGGAGCGAACAGCGGGACGGCCCAGTGCTCTCCCATAGTTGAGTACGAAGTACTCCAAATCGTTAAACATTTTTTCCAAACACAAATACCTGACAGAGGCCATTGGGACGGCTTTATGCTCTCGTATAGTAGAGTAAGTACCTAGTGCTCTGAATTGTTAACAACTTTTTCTAAACATACCTACTTTTTAGGGGCGAAGCTTCTTATAACGGCACCTGTTCGTCCCTCGTAGCTGTTGTAGAATGTAACAAGTATAACATTTTGACCTCCAAAGTGGTGCCGATGAGAGATTTCTTCTGTGCGTTGTTGAACAATAAAACATAGTGCTCAATGCACATGCCAATGGCTGCTAATGGGAAATGAGAGACAGGAGCATTCGGCTTTTAGTCAACGCGCACGCTGCGATCTCTATTAGCAGCCATTGAGCATGCTGAGCAGGCTGCGATCTTCATTAGCAGCATTGATCTACATTAGCATGTGCATTGAGCACTATCTGACAAGAAAGGGTTGCTACGTTATACTCGCTGGGTGTAACCTCCTTTGTTTTAGAAAGCTTTAGCGAGCGTTGAGCCGCAGTGCCATGAATACAATGAACTAGTATATACCATGAATGAACTAGAGGTGGTTAAAGGTGGAAAGTAGATACGAAGCACCAGCCGTAAAAAAGTTAAAGCCGAAGTCCCCTGTCTCTCATTTCCCATTAGCAGCCATTGGCACGTACATTGAGCATGCACTATCTCACAGGAAAAGGTTGCTACGTTATACTCGCTGGGCGTAACCTCCTTGGTTTTAGAAAGGTTTAGCGAGCGTTGGGCCGCAATGCCATGAATACAGTGAACTAGTATGTACCATGAACTCGAGGTGGTTAAAGGTGGGAAGTAGACCCGAAGCGCAAGCCGTAAGAAAGTGTGCGTGTGCCACCTCCCATTTAGTCCTTGGAATGTCCGCTGGATGGCGGTGCTTCTATATGGGGAATATATGATGAAAAGATGCGAGATGGTGGTATTTGGAGTGTTGAATAGATGGACGAACGGACACACAGACAGATCAATGGATGGACGCATGAACGGACGCAGGGGCGGATGCATGGATGAACGCAGGGACGGACGCATGAACAGACGCACGCACGGATGGGCGGATGAACGCATGGAGGGTCACACAGATGGACGCATGGACGGACGGAAGCAAGAACGAATGGACAGACGAATTCTCCGCCCCACTCTCCATCATTCACTCCGTGGATATGCTGGCATTTTTTTTTGTGAACACAGAAATCTCTCTTATTAGAGGTGAAGTTGCTTAAGCCGTGGGTTGTGTGTCCTCGGTGTATGTAGTAGGTAGTCGCATCTCGTTTAGTTCTTGGAATGTACGCTAGATGGCGGTATTTCTGTATGATGCATATATGATGAAACGATGCGAGATTGCGGTACATGGAGTGTTCACTAGATGGACAGATAGACAGACGGACACGGTCAGTGGACGGACGACTCATGGTTTAACGATTAAACTCTTCGAAGTTTCGCCCCACTCTTCATCATTCACTCCATGGGTATGCTGTGATTTTTTTTTTCTTGAGTCCGCGCTTGGCACGCCTTTCTGCTCTCCTGTAGTGGAGTACCAAGGGCGAATCGTTACACTTTTCTTATGAACACACAATGCACTCATTTTAAACTGTCACTAATGGCGAAAGCAACAATCATCAAGACACAGGCATGTGATTTTGCGTTCTCCTACCTCGCAGTGTAACAGAATGCTTCGCCTTCCTTATGAACACCTTCCTCCCGGGAGGAAAACCAGCAAAGGTGCAAAGAAAACTTTTACGGCTCCACACGAGCCGCGGAGGCCTTGGTCTCCCAAACCTAGCAGCGTTCACGAGAGCTGCCAAAACAACACAAAAGCTCTTCGATGACGAAAATTTTCCGGGTACAGGATCTTTACGTACTGAAGCAGTAGGCTAAAAGGAACTTTCACGGCTACTCCGTACATCGGACCACGAGCACAAATTTCACTGAAGTTTTATAGAGCTGCTAGTGGCCTTTTGTATTTGAATCAATGGGTTCGTGCAGTTTGGAAGATGTTTCATCACAGGAAACAAGTGAAACGGTCACAATCAGCACACTGAGCATGGAGGAAGAATAAGAATGCTGCGCGAAAAAATTGAAACGATAGCGTTGCGATTGCGTACCTAATGAGGTGCACGAGTTTATTTGAGAAATAGAAGACATTGCCCACGCGTGATCGGTTAGCATATTGGGGAGTCGTTCCAAATGGCCGCTGTCTAAACTGCGGCGAAAGAGAGACGGCCCTACATGCTCTGTTTCAGTGCTCGGTGGCGAAGGGCGTTTGGCACATGGTACAACACCTCATTGGCTTTCGCACAGTGCGCATCGGAACAGAGCGTGGGTTGTTCGCAAGACAGGTCTTTACAGTGACTTTGCACGTACTGTGGCGGCGACGCTGTCTAGAGGAAGTACGGAACAAGCCTTAAAGTTGCGCCTATCCCGAACTCCAGAAAATACGGTTCGTTGTGTGGAATTACCTCGATCAGCAGCTGGAAACACAACGGCGAAGAGGCCTTCCTTCGACGATGGCACACACGTTTCTTCAAAGTAAGATAGGGACAGCTGAAGTTTCCACTTGTTCCGTACTAGCCATGCGCCCACTCTAGTGCGCATTCATGCGTGGCATTCTCTGAAATGTGAATAACTCGATTCATTTTAAGTTTTCTTTAACTTGTAACATTCGAAGACACAGGAATAAATTAAATTTTAGTGCTCATTTGTAAGATGTATAACCTGTCTTTATTTGCTTTCGATGTTTCGTTTGTGTATGTACAAGTTACGCCTACAAGAAAACTTCCTTTTTTCAATGCATATAGGAGAGTAGAAGGTACTCTAAATCGTTACACACTTTTTCTAACCACGTGCTTTAAATCATTCGTGCTTCTTTCTAGACTGGGTGGATATATGGAAAGTTTGGTTATTGCCAAAAGAGGGAATAAACTTTTATTAGCAAATGTATATACAGAGCATTTGTTGAGTGGGGCCCTCAGTTCAGGGCTCCATAGCCTTGCGCGACCCTGCGAAGATAAAACCACGCAGGTAGAAAAACTTGGAGGGAGCATTACATCACGCAACCAACCAACGTTCCGTGAAGCCGGTAGTTTGGCTGGTGGAAGTACAAACACAGATTTTAACCGTTATTACTAAGGCTTACTGTGTCTTCTGACGTTGTGACCGGATGTTTGGCTGACACAGTAGGCTCCATTAGCATAGCACAATGTTCTTTCCCTTTTCCCCCACGTGTGCAAAAAAAAACTTGGGTAGCTACACAACAACAGTGCAAATTTACTGAGGAAATAGAGAAGCTCGTGGCCTTTGCATCCCCGTTTCCCTCAAAGCACTCCACAACACCTTGTTTCTCTTTCCTTCCCGCTTGCTCTACTCAGCTATTCCCGGCTATGCTAGGCTTTCGTTTCCTCTATTTCTCGTTCTTTTTGTCTCTTTCTTTTTGTGTTTCTCTTTTCTCTATTTTTCCCTCGTTTTCTCATCCTTAGCATGTTCTACCAGCATGCCCGAATAGCCCGAATGGTTATGACGATAGCTTTCGGACTATGGCAACCCGTGATCGAGTCCTGTCTGTGTCAGAAATGCGATTGCTTGATTTGTTTCTTCTCATCCTCTTCTCCTTTACTTTCTCCAATGCGTTGCCATGTGCCGAATGGTGTCAACATCGCTCTGCGAGGCTTTTCTGCGAACACTTAATGGCCCAACTTTCAGTTTCAAGAGGTTACATGTTGATAACATTCAGCCAGTACCACGCCGTGATGACTGTGGCAGAGTGATGCGGTAAGTGTGCGAATGTGTCACTGGCTTGCGAGATCACATACATCGTGAGAATCATCGTCAGCATTTCATTTTATTGCCCATGTGACAAGTACAACACTACTGCTGTTACTACTACTACTGCTGCTGATACTAACTACTCATACTGCCATTATAGTGCTAAACAATTGAGACTAAGACAACTTCGCCTTAAAATCGAACATGTTGTCGGCTAGTATTGTCCTGTTTAAATATGCAGATCAACCTCCCCGTTGACCGTCACGCTTGCGTGCCGACCACAAGTCAATTCATAACTCTGCCTGACTCCTAGTCATTAATCTCTTTTCTCCAGCACCAAGTGAGCGCCACCCACGAGGCCATCATCAGCGGCGACCAGGCGAAGCTCGAGGAACTGGCCGCCTCGGACGCTCAGCTGCTGCGGGCGCGAAGCGACCTGGGTTGCCATCCGATACACGCGGCCATCGAGGCCCGAAATCTCGAGGCGGCAAAACTCATACTGGATGCCTTCCCAGCCGCCATAAATCTCAAGGCACCGGTGAGCTGGGACACGGGAATTGTGCCGCAATTTTCATAGCTTTGACACAAACCGCGCAGCTTTGGCTCACGCCGACGTGCAACAGATATAATAGATGTGATTTTCATAGGCTATAGTGTGATTTTATGAATAATCGTGTAAAGAGAAGATCACGATTGCTTTTTCTTCCACCGCTTTCTCCTTCTGCTTTTTTTATTGCGAAAACCGAACGGGGATTATTGTACCAGGTATCTCTCGGATCCCTTATTGGTATATGACTATTCTCTGGGTAAAATAAGTACGACAAGAACGGGCTTTGCCTTCATTTACAAAGACAACTTATGGAAGTCAAAGCACTCAAACCTGGAATCGCATGCCTAACCATGTCTGTATTGTTTGTATTTTCGTTTATTTTTCTGCAGCTGTAAGTGGCTGCTAACACATTTGTTCTTTTTTTTCCTCAGCACGGCCGAAACCCCTTGCATTTAGCGGCACTTCGAAGGGATCACGATATGTACAAGTTTCTCGTGGATATTGGAGCAGACCCGAAGGCATTGGATCAGGTGAGGCATTAGTAGTTGCTCTGAAGAGAACGTGTGGCATATGGTTCATATATTCACCGCTTTTCATGCCAACACCCGTCATTTCTAAGGATTCCGCTTTTGTTTCTGTTTCTTTTCTAGAAAGGGAAGACGGCAGAGTACTACCTAAAGAACAGCAGAAAACGGCGATCAAGATCCACGGCGTCAGTGTACGACACGTCGCTAGAGCGGTCGTCCTCAGTTCGGGAGTCGAAGCCGGCCATCATAGATACGGCCGCGCGTAGCACCGAGCTCGAAACCATAACGGTGCCCGCCGATAAAGGCACGCTTGGGGCTGCTGGAGACGGCGTCGTAAGCCATGGCGACAAAAGCGCCGAAGAGACGGCGGGCGTCGCGAACGCAGCGGCAGAACGCGGAGAAGAGGCGACTGAGGCGACCGGCGATAACGAATCTGGCCAGAGTGGCTCTAGTGATGGTGGAGGTAAGGACCACGATAGCCCAGCGTCGGCTTCCGCAGGGAGCGATGCCGCCGCGGCCAAAGACGTGTCTGGTGCGACGCTCGAAGCCGTTAACGATGGCCGAGCGCCGATCTCTGAGGCCGCTGGAGCCGTTTCGAAGGAAGGTCGTAGTGACCAGGAAGACACGCAGGGAGCATGCGCTGTTGATGCCTCTTCCACCTCCTTCTCCTCTTCCTCCTCTGATTCCCCACCCACTGTCACCGCCGTTTCTTCTGACGACGGTGGGGCTCATCGAGGGACAGATCCTGGTCTGGGCAAAGAAGGCCAGGGCTCCTCTGATTATGCTAGAACTGATGTAACTGAAATTGTTGGTGCTGGTGTCGAAAGTAGGGGCGAAAATGGCGAGGATGCAGAGAACCTAGAATCGAGGGAACAGTGTAGTACTGGCATGACGGATGAAGGTATGGTGCCTTCCTCGGAAAATGCGGTAAGCCAAACAAAAGCTAATGACGCAGAGGTGAATGATAACGATGCACGTAAAGGGCAGCATGGTGATGAAGACTTACGTCGAGCAGGACAATTTAAGGAGATTGAAAAGAGTGAGCTCTCTGAGGGAACGTGCAACAAAAGCAACACAGAAAATAAAAGTAATGGAGGTAGTCAGACAAGCAAGAGCCTTTCAAAGGTAACTGATGAATCTGAACCGTTTAAGAAAGGTGAATGCTTAAACAAACTTCAAGGCACCGTAGAAGATGTGGCACTATCTCACGCCATCAAAAACGCGGACCTTGCTCAAGATTCGAAAAGAGGAGTTGAACACGGCCTTGAGAGCGCTGAAGTTGTCCTTCCAGATAAGAAGAATGGCGCGCATGCAGCTGCCATTAAGGCTGGCATTTCACAAGATCCCGAAAACAACGCGAATGGCTGTGATGATCTAAATGCAGAAAACTTAATGAAGGATTCATCAACTAGGAGAAGCAGTTCTGGAGGAAAGCGTCACAATTCCGTGGGTGGTGAGAAACCGAAAACTGATACTCGAACGCAATCCGATGGAGACAAGAATCAAGCAAGTGAGATCATACGCGGTCAGCGTACCAGCGACCCGAACGGCGAGAAAGATGACTTTTTGTCTGAACACTTGAGTCCAGACGGTGCTTTCAGTCCCGTTGAAACTGGTGTCTTACAAAATATGCCGGAAGCTAATCGCAAAACGAATATTTCGCAAAATGCTGGTGTTAGTGAACATAGTCCGAAAACACGAGCGAAAATAGAAAAGAGTGAACATGCTGACCAAGTAACTGACGCTGAAGTTAAAACCAGGTCAAACGACACAACGCCTGTCCATGACCCAGGCGGTGACGACGTCATCGTTTATTGCAAATCTATGAAAGAGAGGCCCAAGGCATTTCCTTCCAGTGAAGCGGGGACAGGAGACATTGAGGATAGAGCAGTGAAAGTCGATGGTGTGGTCCTTAAGAATCCTAAAGACAGTAATGAGAGTGAGGACAGAATACCTTTGGAAGCTGTGAAGCTAAGTGGGCAACCAGTCAAGGAACCTACCGACAAGACGCCGTCCAGTAAGACTGACAAGATACTTGTTCGTGAACAAAAACTAGTTGCTAAGCCAGGTGGTGCAAAAGAGACAAATAACGGAAAGCCAAACCCTAGAAGAAGCAGCAGTATGGCGTCCATGAAGACACACTTGACTAAAAGCATGTCTCGACTATCTTTAAATACCGAAGAAAATGACGGGTCAAGGAACAACAAACAAAGTTCTTTGGAGACAAGAAAAACGGGGAGTAGTCAGAACAAAACTTTGAGAACAAATTCTGTAGCCACAATTGTCCCGGACAAGTCGCCCATGGGAGAACAGAGAAAAGGAGATCAGAATGGAACAAGGGCTGCGGTAGAGGACTCAGATGGTAAAGCTACCAACATGAAAAGCCGTAACGAGGGCACTCAAGGCGATGTAGAGGTTCCTCACAAGCTTAGTGCGAACGAACCTGACCGTGAAGGGGCACGCAAAGTAACAAAAGAGCGAGAGCACGAGACTGCGCAAACAGAGCGTAAAACGAGAGACAGCAGTGCTTCACAATCGCAAAAAAGTCTGGGTGTGGCTGCTTTCGATGCAACCCAAGAAGAAATGTTGCGTACCCAAGGGTCTGTGGACAAATCTTCTGCCAACGAGGGTGTGACAACTACCCACGTTTGTGAAGGAATGGAAGAAACCACGTCGAGCGACAAGCAAAACGAAGCAAGCAAGCAACGCTCAGTGGACACTCAAAGCTCGGACGAAGCACCAGGTGCATCTCAAGAACACAAACGTGCAATTGGCGACGAAGGTACAAGTTCCGGTATGACGGAAGGTCAAGGAGATTCAAGGGAACTACTGAAAGAACCGGTAGCCGTGTCGGAAAGTTTGGTAGCACCTGCCTCAGCTGAGCCTTCAAAAGCTACAGCTACAAAAGAACATGTCCGTGTCGACACTGACAACGCACTCGAGAAAGTGGGCAATTCAAAGCCACAGCCGTTGGAGGCATTCCAAGCTAGAGAACCACGCCGGAGAAGCGCGGAAAAAGTGCCGAACAATAAGGGGAGTAAAGTGTCAAGTAACACGTCGGCGCAACTGGGTGAGTATGCATACAGTGTTCGGAGCTGACGCGTGCGCACCCAGCTTCTTGGCAGACACGCCGTGCGCATGTTCAGAATAACACCGGAGAGCACTTCATCGGTGCCGCTGTTCAGACATCACAAAACACCCCCCATTTCATCCAACAACACTGGCCTGCCAAAGGGAACCCCTGCAAACGGGACACTCACTTGCCGAGTCACCACGACACGTATTCCGACATATTCACCTGCGTGCCTGAACCACACTCCTGCCGTGCTTTTTGCAAAAAAAAACTCTCATCATCACTCACCATTCACTAGCGTCGCTTTGCCATGGTACCCCAAGTACCATTTTGAATCGAGTATTATTTCTTTCTCCCTAGTACGCTCTTCGTTACCTGCAGCACCCTGAAAGAGAAAAAAGATTTTTTCATGCGTGCGCACACTGCACTGTGGCTTGTTTTCACCGTCTATGCTATCCTGTCCTTTCAGGGACACGACTGATTTCAAAATGCCGTTTCCTCTTATTATAAGTGCCAGCAGCAACGCGGCAGCCACAGCACTTAACACCGCCCCATCGCTTGCCATTCTCACATTACCTTGAAGATGCAGTACTCGCGTTGCCTTGAAAGTGCAGCAAGTCGAACAAGGTGCAGGCTAATGTATAACGTATAAAATAGGTTCTATCTTTTGATACCGATATCTTATCTTTTTTTGTTTAAGCAGCATACTTTAAGAGCAATTCACTGTGATTACCTTGTGCGTTACGTTGATTTTGGAGGCGAAATGTTCCAGCTTCCCAACTTCCACTGGTTGTTTATAGAATTGCCGGAAAAAATATATTGATTTATAACTTCGAACCTAACATAACTGCTTAATGTGTCGTGAGAAAAAGAAAGACGAGTTTTGGCTATTGTTGCTGTGCTCTGTTCCGTCGGTCATATACCTCGACTGTTAAAGGCATCGCTGCCTCGTAAATTATTCGACGTACGACAAGTGGAATTGTTTGTAAAAGTTTATGGTGGTAGCTTGCTGAGTGAGCTGGTATTGTATCATCGCAGGAAGCAGCACAAGAAACGAAATCAAAGAAAAGGGCTACATGTACGCAGCATCATGCACGCACTGTCTTTGAACTTTTTCATCGTTTTTTGCACTACCTTCAACGGCGATGAAAGTTGATAGTAGAAAAACTAACGGCTGAAATCCGCATCGGATAACTAGTCCATCTTCATGGTAGACTGAAACTGGATTGCTGGAACTAATTCTGACATGTATGTGCCCTGCAGTGGAGATGGCATGGAAGTGCGCTCGATAGAAAGGTAGACGCAGCTAAAGCATGACTAAACTTTTAGAGATTGCTACCAAGAGTGGCGGGGCCGTTGTTAACCGCCGCGACAGTTCGTAAAAAGCCAGCGCACAACATGCTGGCAAGTAACTTTAGTGGTGGTTCCAAAAGTTTAGTGAGTAAAGATGGCTAGTCGTTTCATAGGATCTGTCTTTGCAACTATAATGTTGCAGCTGGCGTTATTTCAAGGAAGCGAAAAGGAACCATATACGTTCGTTCGCTCCTGTTCGCGCTGCTCAGAACGCGAAAGTTGGGAACGTGGTTGGTAGAGCCAGGCATCTAGATGTGTTAGCGTTTACTTGTGCGTCTATCACACCGTGATGAATAACGGCATTAGTTAGGTAGTGTTTCCTGCTGTACGTTATCTCAACAAGCCTACGCACTTTATTTTGTGTAGCTGTCTATTACACCGTTGCCGCAATTTGTTCATAACTTTTCGGGTGGAACTGCGAGGAGCAATTCCGCTTCACATTTTCTTCAGTTATAATGCAGCTTAGCAGACTTTTTCAGTGGGTGAACTTTGACTATTGCTAGGTCCGCCCACTGCATAGGTTTTTTCGGGGTCTAAATGAAGTGCACAGGGTGAAGAACTGTATTTACCTCAATGTTACTACCACCGTGCAAGGAAATGAGGTTTTTCAATTCTGTCAATTGAAGTACCCATAATGATCTTCAAGTGATTAGTGGCAGCTGTCTTGGACCAACCACCTTCAGTGCTCTCAAATTGAGACGGTAAAATTTGCGTATAGGACGCTCAGTCGATACCTCATAAAAGTTTTGGACGAAGAAAATATTTTTGCTGACTCGCATTTCTTTTAGTCAGGAGGCTTGTGGATCGTCTGATTCGCCAATATTTAAAGAATTTTGCAATAACCATTTTTGTTTTTTCTTTATGCTATTGCGAAGCCAGCTGAAGCCGTACCGTTTCAGATCGACTGAATGAGCTCATCGACGTTTGGATCAAGGAAGGCGACTTACTTCGTCTCGAACATGTGGTCATCGCCGGCCAGGGGGAGCGGCTACTCAACAAGACTTCAGATGATAAGCAGGTCCAGGAGTTTCTGGGACTCGTACCTGCCTACATGGTGGGTAACCATGAGCGAGTAACCAATTTTCTACCCGGAAGTAATCAATTCATGACCATGTCGACAAACAGCCGTCAGTAAGCGTTTACAGGACGTAGGCAGCACTGCAAATAACTGTGCAGCGAATAACTGTGCAGTTCGCACATCACCAAGCAGCGCTCAGAATTAGCGTTAGGCAGTATCGCAATAGTCGTTTTTATTTTATTGCAATAGCTTTTATAGTGACACCCTCGGCTAGATCTTGCCGCCTGTTTCAACGTCGCCGTCACTCACCGTTTATGTATACGTATTTATATAAATGAAATTTCAAGAAAGCAAAATAACCCAGAAAAAAACTCCGGTGCGCGGAATCGAACGTGGGACCACTGACTAGTGAATGCGGGGCGCTAACCACTGAACTACGATGGAGCACCCCCTTCAACGTTCAAACGGCAAGCAAACGGGCATCTCGGGGGGGAACGACCGTGCTTTTAGCATTACCAGTAGAATGGTGCAATGAGCGCACGTCGCCACGTCGTCATAACTCGGAGGCGCGCGCTCTCATCTGCCACGCGTACTTTGCCCCGCGGAGATGGGGTAGGGTGGACACTCGCGCGTGCGCTTATCTCGCGGTGTGGACAATCGTACGTCTTGGCTGGCCTTGGGATTTCACCGGAACAATTCTGTTGTAGTTACCGGGCATGCAAAGGTCAGTTTAATCGTTTCACAGGCTTAGTTCGCGAAAAGGGCGCACTTTTCAGACGCAGCGAAGTAACAACTGAGCCGCTTATTCGCGGTAATTTGTACCTGTAAGTACGTTTCGTGCGTCAAAAACTTGGGGCATGTTTCAATCTGCTTGCCATTCTGCGCATGACCTTCTAATTTGTTGCTATTACAATCATTGCTTCGCCTTTGTGCAACGCTGTGACTTTTTTTCTCTGCACCTCTTCCTATCGCTTGTATCACCTTCTTTATGCGCTGCACTAAAACAACGAATAGTTGCATAAGTCAATTTATGGCAAAAACTAAGAGAATCCGCTAATCTTCGCGGGAGTGATGCCGTTTTAGACAATGAGAACACGTTTAGATTAGTTGCATGCAATGGAAAATGCTGGTAGACTGTACAACCCCCATTTCCAGGCTTTCTTTTTGTTTCACTGGAAGGTGTGACTGTAGGTTTCATGGCAGAGCACGGATTTGGTGAAATGAAGCATTCTGTCCTGCAAACAAGAAGTGGAAATCTTATGGGCTTGTTGTTCTTTGTTAGAAGCACTAGTAATGAGAACTATAGCGAGCAACAATGGCAAGAAAAGGTATAGGGGATGTTATTAGCAGTATATGTAATGTAAATGTGGGGAAAGAAAAGTGGACGAATAGTTGACTCGCCGTGGGCAGGGACCAAACCTGTGACCTTCGAATAATTCTTCTGATGCTCTACCAACTGAGCTACCGCAATGGCTACCCCCCCCCCCCTGCTCAAATTATGGGGTTTATGTGTGCATTTAAACGTGGAAGCTTCAGTCAGCGCCGCCAGCAGCCATGACGGCGAGTGTGAAATACGACCTTTCTGCCTGTTCGCGTTACGTAACACGTGATCCTATTACGAACTGCCACCGTAAAGTTATCGTCCACTATTCTTTCTTTACTTTCACAACACATGCGTATACTGCTAATAATATCTCCTATACTTTACGTGGCATTGTTATCTGCTTGTAGTGTTTTTATTATTATTATGCTGCGAACAGTATCTCATATTTGTATCTTGGACAATATCATATACCCCCCTACAATGCCCTTCTTTTAATGGCGAATGCATTTTGCGTACTTATATAACCTGGCGGGACGGCAATGTCCACACGAAAAAAAAAGGCAACAGCAAGCTTTACTGACATTCGTAGAGACAATTATCAGAGCTTTGCTGAACTTCTGAAATGCGCATAATTCAAACCTTCGCCCCTCTTTAACTCAACGCTTAAAAAGAAAAAAAATCATTACTCTGATGATTTCGGGCTTGTTGTCTAATACGTCTGGCTATCTCACTGGAAAGCATGAGCAACGGCAATTTATATGTTTCTTTTTTGCCTACTCGCAGGATCGCATCCGAACGGTGCACGAGGCGGTGGTTAGCGGCAACATAGCTCAGGTTCGCCAGGTGCTGACACGCAAACGCTTCGCACTCAGCCGTGACCACCTGGGTGCTAGTCCGCTACACCTGGCCGTCCTGCACGGACACACGGACGTGCTCAACTACATCGTCGAGCGTTTCCCTGAGACGCTAGATGGGCCAGACAACGTAAGTGCACTGCCACCTCTCTACGAGACAACCATTCTGTCTTTGGTAGTTGCAGGAATACATACTTTTTACACTGTAACAACAGGGACCTACGTTCACTCTTTGCCTTTGTACCTTGTACGTCGTGTTCAAAAGAGAATAATAATAATATCTGGGGTTATGTGTCTCAAAACTATGACGCGGCTATGAGAGATGCCGTAGTGGAGTGTTGCGGAAATTTCGACCATCCTATGTTCGACGTATACTGACATCGCACAGTAAACGGCCATCTAGCATTTCGCCCTCGTCGAAATGCGAATGCCGTGTCTGTGGGACCGAACCCGTAACCTTCGGATCCGCAACCGAGCGCCATAACCACTACACCACCACGGTAGACTGTAAAGTCAGGTTGTTGGCAGGTTGTTGCTGCTGTATTTTGTTGAATCAACGAAATAGAAGATACAATTTGGTCGTTTGATATGTGGGGTTTAACGTCCCGAAACAACCATATGTTTATGAGAGACACTTTACTGGAGGGCTCCAAAAATTTTGACCACCTGGGGATTTTCAATGGGCACCCAAACGTGAGCACATGGGCCTACAGCATTTTCACCTCCATTTAAATTGCAGCCGCCGCAGCCGGGATTCGATTCCGCGCGACCTGCGGGTCAGCAGCCGTTGTAACTTAGGCACTAGACCACCGCGCTGGGGCTAGATAGCATTTGTCGCTAATAGGAGTGAACCATAAACTCCGCATGATGTGTATACGTGTGGATTGAGATTCGGTTTCCACAGCGGACAAAATCTACTTTCTTCATCCCAATTTTGTTCTTCATTAAACGTATAAAAGTTTGCACAAATTTAACTCTGATGGGTTTAGTTATGCATTTAAATACTGGGAAACGGTTATTTTAATGATTTCCCTTTCTTTATCGTGTGATTCAGTATACGGTAAACTTGAGATAAGAAAATTAGTTTGATGAAGTGAATGTTGTCATCAATAATTGTGAAATCAGCTATGCCTTGTCTACCACAGGAAGGACGAACGCCGCTGCATTACGCGGCGGTTGTTCTGGAGGCCCAAAACTACTTCGACATTCTGAAAAAAGCTGGAGCCGACGAGGCTATCAAGGACAAGGTAAGAAACTTAGATCATTCGAGTTACTTTGCTGGTAAGATCAACTGAAATACACGAATAAAACTGCACAACATTAACTGCGTACATACGCTGCACAATATATTTTAAAAGCGCGTATGTTCTTATTCTTAAATCGTCTGTTTTATTCCTCGTCCCTTAATTATCATGTTATGTGGTTCATTCTGAAGACGATGGTGGTGTGCGGTGGCCCCCGATGATAAACAGAGTTGAAATATCATATGCATCATGTCAACATACAACCTCAAATTGCCGCACAATAATTACTGTCTTCTGCTGTGGAATGAAGGTTTGGGTATAAAACCCTTGTGTGCATCCTCTGCCCACCTGCGTCTCCTTTGTAGCACGACAGCATTAAAGAACTCGTTTAGCAGAAATTCCGGCATCGGCGTGGCCTTTATTGATTCTGAACGAGAAATCATGTTGTCCTTACCAAAATGTCGAGAAAGATGCATGTAAAATAAATATAAAAAATTCCGCATCTGAGTGAGGATTGAACGCATGTCGTTTGGCTGGCAAGTTGGTGTTCTACAACACAGCCAAGCATCTGAGTGAAAATACAGTGAAATTAACTTCTTCTGCTTAAACATACAGTGACAGTGAGCCTCGCACTTCGCACAAACAGGCGACCCATGTACGGGCTTCACAATACATGTATTATTGCGGTAATATTACGTGTTACAAGCGTACATTGCCGTCGGGCGTCAGAACAAGTGATTATCATAACGACGTCGTAGTTTTAAAGTCGGTGACACATTACAAAAGGCACACACGTTACTGCACGTAATCTCTTCCCGTGTTCATTCTGCATGCAATGGGATGAGGCTCTCTGTATTGACCCTTTTTTTTACGAGGAGTGAACAACAGATGACGACGATGATCATACTGCTTAGCTTTCTTTTCGAAACAGCGTCGCAAAAAGTATCCACCTAGTGTTTACGTCTAACCCGTGCATTCTTTGCATTTGTTGCATCCTAGCGCCACCTCTTTCTAGCGTTTCTAGCATCTGTTGCGTCCTAGCACCACCTCTATCTAGTGTTTCTAGCATTTGTTGCTTCCTGGCGCCACCTCTTTCTATTTCCGTCATACAAGCTTCCATTCTTATGATGTACCGTTACTCATGCCTAACGACTATTGTTTTATGAAAGTCGGAAAGTGTAGCTAGTAGGCCAGGATACTTCATTATAAGAATTTGTCGTAACGACTCCTGTTGTGTTAGTGCTGTCCGTTTCAGTTTTTTCGCCAATCTTCTAAACGTCTTTGGTTATGTAGACCGCTGGCTAGTTCATATTTCCATCAGCTTCGAAACCCCCAAAAAATCTCGACACCGATTTCTACTACCGTGCAACATTCGCAGATGGGGCATACTCCGGAGTACTACCTCAAGAATCCGAAAGAATTGAGCATCAGAGACCTGCTGGCAAACTACCATACCCCGAGCGATGATGACAAGTCGGCCAAAGCGGACGTGTGGCAGAGGCCGTCCACGCCTCCCGCCGCCGAGGATGGACATGGTGAGTTCACGTCAGGGTCGCCAGATCGTACCGAGCTAACAAGCAGATAATCATCACTAAAGTGACCCAAAAAAGCGTAAATTTAATCAATATTTTTATTTTCAGATATATGTTTATATATAACAAAAATATGTCACGTAAACACGATGGGGAGTTGAAAGAAATCACTTTGTTTTGCATAGTGGAAATAAGCAACGCTATAAACAAAAAGACGTGTTTACTCTTTACTATTGTCCCCAAGGTAGTCTCCATTTGGTTCAATGTACGTTTATCCATGCGTGATTAAACCACTGACCACAAGGTATGTTTGACAGCAATTAACTAAACAAGGTCACCGACAAACGCACTGTTAGTAAACGACAAAGCGCTATTGCCGAACGTGATGATCATTAAAATTACTGCATTAGTGGGAAAATCAAAATATGCCCCAAAAACGAGGCGAGTGACTGGAAAAATTGTACGAGCGACTCGTTGAAAAAATAAGCACGAATCCGCTTATCATGATTAGAATTGGTAACACTGATTCACGTACATATGTAGGTGTTCACCAGTGCCACCAGGCGTTTAATTTAAACAGTAGCTGCAACACTTCTTCAACTTGCCCAAACAACACTTCTGATCGGTAGTCGAGGCTCTCCCGTGAAGACGAGAACCGAACATTATAGCGCAACACGCAACCTCGAATTTACAATTAATTCTTATTCAGCTAAGAATAAGAATTAATTTTCCTCTACTGAAGATGTCGTATAGACTATTGTACTAAGAATTACCCCCTTTTCTCTCTACTAAAGATACTGTACATACAATTGTACGAAAAGGTTTCAGTGCCGCCTTGTTCGGCTGTTAACCTTTATGTTTTACATCTATAACAGCTAAGCTAACAGTGTTACGCTATTGTTACATACACAAGAAAACGTTTCCGTTGGTGCATACCATGTTTAGTGACCTTATTCATTTACATTTCAATATACAAAAACAAGAAAACGTCAACTTAACAGCCGAAGATGGCAACGCCCATAAATAAAACAGTCCATACTCGGATGCCCGCGCTATAGACCCGAATTCACGGGCATGGGCTGATTTGAGCATAGCGGGCCCCATAGTCACTACACGCGCCACGGGAGGTCACCACGTGCTCACGTGCTCGCTCGCGATCATACGGAAGGCAAACAGTGTTCAACGAAAAAAAATAACAAAAGTGCTCAAGGTCGTGAAGGGCGCATGTTGTAGCTTCCTTCCCCCGTGTAATCTTTCTCTGCTTAGCTTCTAGTGCTTTCATCGGGATGAAAAAAAAAACAGAACAGAAAACCATCACAACGTTCAACAAGTCTGTCAAACTCCGCTCGTACTTGACAGATTCTGAAAATCTTTTGCTGTTTTTTATTCGAAAAGCAATGAGCTCCTCTACGAATGGCTACTTAAAAAAGTGTTGCAGAGACACTTTAGCTTGCATCAACAACGCTTTTAAAAATAAAAGAGTGCGTTTTTTTGGCTAAACACTCTAACCAATATGCTGCCGGAGCTGCGGAATACAACTGAATATGATGTGCTTCATGCATGGTAGCCCTTTGTGACGCCCGCGTTCAAAGACGTCTCTTTCAAAATGAGCGGCACTATGGTCAACTATCTTTCGTACCCGCTACGCGTGCTAAGGGGCTAAAAATTATTGTTTCTGATTTTTTGATAGCCCATTAATTCATTTTCAGTAAAGGGGGAAAGAGGATATACGCAGTGCTTTTCTTCTATTTCTCCTCCCCTCCAAGCCCTTCTTTTCCAGGTATACAGTTGTGCAAGCACAATTGATCAATTTGCTGGCAGTTAGCGTTCGTCTGCGTTCACAGCGGAATTGTTTCTAAAGCGCAAACAAGAGTTTGTAATGCCTTTCGTTCAAGCATTCGGTGGGTATGTTTGAGGCATGCCTTTATGTAGCTCCTGGTACAATCCTTCATACTTGCCTTGATGCGCTTATAGTTCGATAATTTTATGAACCAAAAAAATTCTCTCTCGCAGAAGAATCTACTGTCCTTCTAGAAGAGACTATGGCGCCTGATGCTCCTGCGGTGAATGGAGGAGCTACACAGCAGACGGTTGTGCCCAACGGAAAAGCGCAACAGCGAGAAGCCGCACCTGTGTTGGCAACGTCCGAGACGTCAAAAACAACAAACTCGGTACTACCGGCGGTAGATGCATCGAAGGTTGTGCCCGCACCTCCCCCGGCACCACAGCAAGTGAATGCTGCATCGTTGCCGTCCGACGGACTACGACAGCCTGTCGAAGAACCTTTACAAACGGCGGTACGGCTTCCATTGGGAGAACAAGCCACGAGTCGCGCACCGGCAGCAACAGGCCAACCCGTGGCAATGCTTCCATCTGGCAAGGTTCGTGCGTCTACTCCATTAGACATGCTAAGCGTTCAGGAAATGACACTCTTTGGCCAGCTCTGGCCCTTGCTCCAAACTAGTCCACTTGTCAGTCAGACATGCTGTGCTTTAGAACATGGCGCTTTGTGGTCAACTCTGGCCATTGCGCCAAATAAATCTGCTAGTAAGTCAGACATGCTAAGCGTTGGCATGTGGGCTAGTCGGTTTTGGGGAATACTATAAAGCATTTTACTGGTGAACAAAGACAGAGACAGGAGTATCTATTGCTATCTTGTCCATGCCTTTATTCACCAGCACAACGTTTCGCAGTTTTCATCCGTTAGACATACCGAGTCCCGGCGATGATTGCCCAACTCATACTGTTTATTTTTCTATTTTTATTAGGTGTTGTTGACATGGTGTTGGCGCTTTTATAACGCCGGGTACTCTTTCTGAAACTCAGATTAGTGAAACTGAAAGAAATGTAAAAAAAAAACATGACTGATCCCTCTGTCAAAGGAGTCGGTATAACATGATAGTGAAACGTGTCTTCACCAAAGTAGTACTTATAGGGTATTGGTATTTGAGTGCTTGTACAATGTCTCACTCGGTAGCGACCCGGTCGTTTATCCTTGCAGACCGATAGGTCGTACGTTCGGTTCCTCGTGGCGGAACCTTTCCTGATTGTTTTTTTTTTCTTTCTCATCCATTAGCGTCCATATTATGAACGTCATAGCCATGAAGGAAATACGTCATTTAAGTCTTGGTGCCCGGCGGCATAAAACGCTATCGTGTTAAAAAATTGGCCACCATCCCGTCTGATGAACGTAAACCTCCAGCGAAGCATTTTTTTTTCAAATACAACACTAATATGAGGGAGAAAGTTTTATTATTACTTCACAGTTATAATAGTGATAATCGCTTTGTCGTTGCGTTGTCACTATGGTAAGCCGTGATTGGTTCAGCGACTGTTTTCAGAAAGGTTAGTTAGTGCCTTTCATTGAGAATATACTCGTGTTTACGGGAATAGATAGCTCGGCTAGTTTGTGAGAATTCATGTCAAATCAGATAGCGAAAAAGTACGCTCATGTCATTAATTTTTGTAGTCTACTCATAGCAATCTTAGAATAAACTGAATGAGTTGCTAGACGACTTTTTCTTTTTTATGTGAAAGCGGGAAACATACGCGAGGAGTAGAAAGGACCGTTTGAAGTCGTTCGAAGCCCTCGTGTGAAGTGCAAAGTAGCTGTAACCTATTATTTGCCGGCAGGGCGTGTGAATGTGTTGCCATTATTCGCAGGCGCATTGTCATGTTTGTTTTCTGGTTTTTTTAATTATTATTATTGAAACGAATACCGGGCCGTATGCTTTATGCTGATTGCGAAGAGAGATGTGGCGTTTGACTTTGAAGATGCCGCCCGGGTCCAAGGCCTTCGAGCGGTCACCTGAGTCACCGCCATCATAATTGACAGGGGGTGGGAAGAGACAGGTGTTAATCCTCTCTTCCCCTACCTCGCCCGGTGAAAACTGCCGGGCTTTAAATAAAGTTCATTCATTCATTCATTCATTCATTCATTCATTCATTCAAAAGACATCTAAACCATACAGAGGTGAAAATTTATTAGTGGCGTTGCAGTTGTGAACGAGTCGAAAGTGAGCGTGTTTGTCAGCTAGTCTATCCACCTTTCCTAACGCCATTGCTCAGCGTCCGAGGTGAAAATGCAACGAGCATGCGCATCTGCTATAGCGGAGGAGGACGCAAGCGCGGGCGTGTATTGGTACGTCAAGAGCCTGGCGTTTTGTGTTTTCTGTCTACGGCGATGAAATCTTTGTGGTGCAGAGATATACAGCTTCGCTGCAGAAAAAAATATATATAAAATAGCGCCTAGAGATCATTGATGTCAGTCAGTCAAGCTTACTATTTGATTTTGGTTTTTTTTTTCTGGCAGTACGGACAGAATGGCGGCACCGACATGGTTCAGTTGGCCCAGTCGTTGCTGTTGACGGGAAGGACACCCGAAGAGGCCCAGTACTTGCGTTCCAGCGTCGGTGATGCTCTCGTCGGGGCCCTCGCAGCCGTCGACAAGCAGAGGCCTCCTGACCCCGTGACCTTCGTCGCCTCTTGGCTCAAGCAGAGCCAAACGGCTCAAGAACCGTCGAGCGCCAGGGCATCAAACACCACTATGCCAGTGAGCACGATGCAACGTAAAACTTTAGCCAGACTTAAAATGTGAAGTTTTATGCGCAATAATTCGATTATATGAATAAATGTTTCAATAGTTGTGTCTACCGGTACTTACCTTGGGAGCAGAAACCTGGAGGCTTACAAAGAGGCATGACTACGAAATCTTAGCGCCAAAAAAAACACAGAGACAAAAGAAAGAAACGTAGACAACACGAGCGCTACGCCAAAAAAAACACAGAGACAAAAGAAAGAAACGTAGACAACACGAGCGCTACGTAACTCGCCGCACTCATCAGACTTACAAAGAGGGTTTGGCTTAAATTGAGACAACACAGTGTGCGATGGAAATGGAAATAATAGGTGTAACCTTAAAAGACAAAAAGAGAGCAGAATGGGTCGGGGAACCAACCAGGGTTAAGGATATCATAGTTGAAATCAAGAAGAAGAAATGGACATAGGCCAGGAACGTAGCCCATAGGCAGGATAACCACTGATTATTAACGGTAACTGACTGGATTCTCAGAGAAGGCAAACGCACGAGGGTCAGACAGAAAGCTAGGTGGGCCAATTAGATTTTAAAGTTCGCAGGTATAGTGGGGCAGCAGAAAGCACAAGACCGGGATGATTGGTGGATCATGGGATAGGCATTTGATGATGATGATGATGGTTATGATGATGAATTGTGTCAATCTAAACAAAAAGGTTAAGCCCCTCGAATAGTTTTTTCCGTACTTGGATATCAGTATGTGGCACGCAGTAGAGTGGGACTCCAGATGTATTTTGATGCTGGAGTTGTTTAACGTATGTAAGTATGCGGACCTTTTTGCACTCAGTCTCCATTAAAATGCTGCCTTCGTGGTTTGGCATTGAAGCCGCGCCCGCTTGCTTGGCAACTCCACACCATAGCCGGTGACCTTAGTAACATAGCAGCGACTTAACTCACATTTTTGTTATACTTGAGCCGAACAACGATCACATATTTTCTTTCATTTCACTTATTCACTTTCAGCGCCCGTATGAATTAAAGCGAAGAGTGGCATTTAGCGAAACACACGCATGAGCTGATAGTTACGAGATGATGCTTTGAGAGTTGTCCCGTAAATCACTCCAGCACAGCCACATAAGCGCGTCATTATCGTACCTTTGAGATTAGTTTGAGATTTAAGAGTGGATGCGCGCATACTAATCCTTGCTCGCCTCTGCATTTTCAATCTCATGCAGGCGGTGAACTCAAAAAGCCGAGACAGCGAGGTTGTGTCCAGAGCAAACACACTTTCTTCTTCAACGACAAGGTAAAAACGCAAGCAGACGGAGGGATCACCGGCTCAAGTTCTCGGATACCGAACTGACGCAGTGTTCTGTTGCTTTATTTTCATTCGTAACACGGCTGTGTTTCTTAAGTGGTCAGCACTGCTGTTAGACGCTGGAATTAATGGATGTTCCTAGAGTAGTTTCTATATGGACAGAGGGTGCGCTATAATTTAATTTTCGATGGGGAGCATCGATTGTGCTAACTAGAGTTTTCTCGTTCACTCTCTGCGCAACTTCTTCATAGGCATGTTGTGCTAAGGCAGACTGTATGAACTTAGTTGAGCGTAACTCGCGGTCTGTTTCATTCGCACCACATGCGCTTTGGTGCTGCAGTTAACCACATTGATATTGCATTTTAGGTAAGCGCGCCTGTCAGAGACGCAAGCAACACGCAACCAGGGTCGTTAAATTGTGAAACTGTTCTAACATTTCATGTTATAAGATAGTCAAATACCTCTTCACTCTTCTTGTCTGTGACGCTTTGTAATAACGACACTAAGGAGACACGGGTGTCGGCAGAATTTTGTACTGAGAGTTACAGAGACACCCATCGTCGCAATGGAGAAAAAGGGAGCACCGGCATGGCTTCGGTGGAGGGCTAGTGTTGGCTCGGTGGGGAAGGCAAGTGCTCTTTTAGCACCCCCCCCCCCTCACCCTTGCGGGCGCCCATGCTAGGAGGACGTTTCTTCTCTAAAATATGTCCACAAACTGCTTGTGCACGATTAGGTAGAAGAAGAGAAACATTTACGATTATGCTTTGTTGCCTTTAGCCCGTAGCTTTCGCGCTCAATAAGGTCTTCGCCGCACTGATGTCGCCTGTTTTTTTTCCTGACGCCGCAAAATTGCGAAACCTCGCCACACTTATATGCGCGATTTGAGCAGTGGTTTGCAATGTTAAATAGAAGTGAAAATATTTTGCGAATAAAGAGAGAGAGGTCAGTTACAAGAGTAATAAAATATGTCCACTCACCGACCGCTGCCCCGCCCACCCCCCTAGTTTTAAAGCATTTAGCATAACGCGACGAGTAATCCATGTCATTTAAACGTTGTTTTTGCACGCTCCGCTATATTTTCAAGGTTTTACCTGCATATCTGTGGTACAACGTGGGAGCCGCAAGTTGGTCCCGCATTGTACCACAGCCAGGCACAATCATCACTGCGCATTATATTAAAATCATTGCTGTTAAACGCAGTGCTAATCACTTCAGCATTGTTCACTGGTGTTACATTTCTGAAAACAAAAGTGCCACTTTTAACACTTAGCACTCTCGTACTCAGCTAATTTTCATGCGAGTCATTTGCTGTGGGCCATGTGAATCATAAGTGTTTTCTCCTTGGCTCCGAATTTGTGATCAGTCTTTGCTTACGGCATGCACAAGCGTAACACCCTGGTGTTAAGCCAAAGCAAGTGACTGAAGCTAAAATGATGCATTTAACGAGCTTGGTGTTTTAGGATATAAGTGCAGTGTTAAAAATGTAGACGGCCTGTTTGTAAGCACGTTTTTATGGTGGTTGTGGTTGATGTGTGTACAGTGTGGCGCGTAGGAATCGAAGTACATGGTATTTTTTCACACGAGCTTTGCCTTGGATGTGCGAGCGCGCGTCATCATTCTGACAAGGCACTGAAGAGTTGTGGTGGTTTCGTCCTTAGGCTTAACTCAGGTGTAGTGCTTTATTTTTTCAGTAACATTAGACGAAGTGATAGGCAATGTCTTGAACGTTTGATGTACACTTTGTATTTAGGTGCGATATATTGCGGCAGGGCACTCTTAATATACCAGAAGTTTCAAAGCCTGCGCGGCTGTACGAAGCGTTGGCAATTTCAGTAAAAAAATATATAAATAGAGGTTAATATAAGAAATGACACAATGAAGAGCCAACATTGTTTCTTAAACGATAATCGGTGTTCAGAATGCTTAATTTAATGAGTTATAAAGAACTTCTGGGACATTAAATTGACACACTTTTCTTCTTTTCAACGTCTTTTCATCGTTTGCCTAAGTTTCGCCTGAAATATATTCTTGAGTTGAGTAGCACTCTCTTTTTTCAGTGCCTGCCGTTTGATTATGTGCAATGTGCATGCAAGGCGATAATGTATATTTGGTTTGTGAGTGCATTAGCTTACCAGCCGGCTTAATTGTGTAAGCATTTTCCCTACAACATTGTGTGAATAAACAAACCGTTGTAGACTGGTGGAGTTGTCTCTTTCTGTCTGTTTCTTTCTGTCTCTCCCAAACTCTGAATAATCATTGGGGGTCTCGGAAACTCAAGCTTTCACGTAACTGCATAGAGTGAGATTATTTTGTTATGTTCGTATGATGTTATTTTATGCATTATGTTCATGCCTTTTCATTTATTTCCTGCTTTAGCAATTCAAAAGAGAAACTCCACAGCTACACGTCATTTCCGTTGCTTTGTGAGATAGCAGCTTTCCGTTCTTTTATGTGGCAGTAATTTATTGCGTTAATCAAATAAGTTTTTAATTTGTTTTACGCGTTTTCTTTGTTTTCCTTTGAATACTACATTTTGTTTTATATGTTACATCTTTTTTGCTTTTGCTCATTTTATTCACATGTGTTCTATGAGTGCATGTTTCCCTCTTTTTTTATTAGACGGAAACTCTACAAAACATAACACACACTGCAAAGTATGTTATCTTATTTAATTTTTGGGCATCCTTGAGCTAAAGCGCTGGTATCTGTTTGGTGGTAGAAATACACATATAAAGACGGAAGAATGGTCGATTAAAATTAATGTAAAAACAGTTGCATTGCAATTCACACACACACACAAATAGAAAAGATGGTTATCCACGTGGTTGCTTGTTCACAGGAATACAGGGAGGAGGGATTGCAGAAAAGGAAAACAAAAGTAGGATGGAGTTCATGCGCACAACACAGTGGACTCATGGTGTACATGAAAGTTTTCGCAGTTTCTTTTAAAGTTTTGCTGTTTTCATTTAAAGTTGTGCTGAACCAACAAAATGTCGCCTAGTGGTAACATTGTCACCGTAGTATTTAGGCATTAGTTTTCTTAAGTATCCGGAGCGGAAATGTGTACCAAGAATCTTTATCGTACTTAACTGCGAAATTATATCGATAATACGCTGGTTAGGGTCATTAGAGCTGCGCAAGTAGGGCAGCTATCCGCCAAGCCTTCCATGGATTCGAGCCCAGCACAAACGTTTCTGGTTTCTAGCGACGACAGCCTGAAGAGGGCAGGCTTCACAAACCCGTTCTCCGAGGAAGCTGCCATCGAGGAAGCGCAGCACTACATGGACGACTACACAAGGCTCAAGGTGAGACGAAAAACCACACGCGAAGCGTTTGCATTCTCACGCCGCATGTCTTGGTCCACGAGTATTCATGGCATGTCAGTGATTCGGCAAACATATTTTGCTTGTTTGGACATAAGAATGCGTAGCTTTGAAGGCATCTCTTTTATTTGGGAATATGTTTACTATTGGGCAAGCCCGATGCGCGAGCGAAGGTAAAGCGCTTAGCCGGAGGACGCGGGCTTGGTTTCGTCACATTTATGTACAGCCAAAATAAAAAACAGGAAAGCGCCACTGTACTTAGACTTCGGTGCTTTTTCAACAGTCCCTGATGGTAAAAAATGCTCTGGCCTTGCCCGCCATGGCATATTTTATAATCGTATTTATTGTCACTGGTCCTGCCTCAAAAAATGTATTATAAACCGGTGAGTAGACCTTGCATTTAAAATCGCAGAAAGGAGAAGTCTGCTTACGCGAGGTGAACTTAAGACTTTTTTGAGGCTAGTTGCTAGAAATTACTGCAATGTAATTAGATACCAGGCAGTTCTGGTGTAGCAGATATAACTGTTTTAGAAGGCGCACGCAAAAAAAAACAACTAAGAGAAATCACGTAGGGCCATTTGGGCAACAAGACAACTGAGACAACATTCCAGTCAGCAACTAACTGAAGTGGCACGACCATCCCAAATAGTTATTTTGGTCAAAAAGTGCATATTTTATTTAGCTCACTCAATTACTGATTTTTCAGGCCCTCTAACAGAGTGACAATGCTGTCGTAGCAGACAGCTATGCAGCAGTACTGTATTAACGCTGGTGCTTCTTTTGTGGCAATGATATGGCGAGGCAAGTTTGTGAAAAAGGTGTGTTTACCTTTTCCAATCCGCTTAGAACTGAAAATGGGGTTGAGTAGGGGCATCGACCCCTCCCTGCGCCGGATAGTTGAGCAGCCAAAACAGTTTATACAAGAAATGTTGCCGTATGGCCGAACAAATTATATGGCCGCCCAATTCTGTCATGTAAAGCATACTCTAAAGCGTGCATCACTGCATAAAAGCCTATAGTGCGGCAGAGCTGGCTGCTGAAATAAACCATGCGTAAGTTTGTTTACGAATTCTGACCCCTGCAGTGATCACTTCATTTGCAGTGTTTTTCTCGATGAGTAGTTAGTTAAACGACGCACTCACCCCTCGCCCCAAGAGAATGGGAAGGCCACGCTGCTGGTTTCAGGCTTTCATTTTCTGGGACTTTCTCTTTCGTCTATTGGCTTACACACGTTAGCTTCAAGTCCCGGTAATGCCTTATGTGATGACTGTCGTCGCAAGGACACCATGTGACACATTCCGAGTAACCCTCCTTGCTGTTATGTGCAAAGGAGATCGCTTCCAATTGCACAAACTTACTTCAACCAAATACAAATAGGAGAGGGAATGGTTACGGCATGTCGACCTTGATCGTGACTGATGGCGATGGAGGTGCTATCATACTTTTTGAGGAACACGAGTGCACGCTTGGTTGTAACTTGAATAGGTGTTAGTCGTTACACAGTGTCGTGGTGTGCATGCTCTCTTGATTCAATTTCCCTTTTACGTCTTATCTGCATGGTTGCGAATTTCACAGCGCGAGAACGCGGAGAAAATGAGCTGGGGCAGTGCAGCGCTTTTTTCTACTCTGTCCCAATTTTTCCTATGTTCTCGAACTGTGAAGCTCACAATCATCATTTCAAGCTAACTAGCTTAAGCTTTTACTTTTACCTTCAACTTCATATCGCCATTTTCATGTTCAGAGGTAACATGCTCATCCATTCCTTCTGGCTAACCCTTCCCCTCTTCGCCATTTCTTCCTGTTAGTCTTAGCATTCCGTCACACATCTGATGTGAAACCTCTCTACTTTATTGTAGGATGAAGATGGTCAGACGGTGCTGCATTTCGCCGCCTCGCACGCTCACAGCGAGGGTTGCTTCTACGCGCTGGTGCGCCAGGGACAGGCGCTACTGGCTGAAAGAGACTGCCGCTACCGAACAGCAAGGGACGTGGCGCGTGAAGCCCAGCAGAGTGACAACGTGCTCGCGCTCGACGCCTTCGTTCTGGACGCCTTCCTGGAGCGTCGAACGGGGCTCCTGCGCGCACTGGCTCACCGGGGATACGAGCCGCTGCTGCACGCCACCGACCGACACGGGCGACACCTGACGGCCGTGTTGACCCAGTTCCAGATGACCGATATGCAGGCGCTCGTGCACGACATGGACGCGTTCTTCGTGAGTCTCGGACGCTGCGTTTTCCTCCGTATATGGACACAGTGCTGACTGACAGATTAGATGCCATATGAAATGGCTTACCTAATGGTTCAACAACCGCTGTAACTGTACCGAGTAGATCCAGCGGCGTTAGTTTCACACGAAAAACTGCAGCCTGACGTAGACGGCATTAGAAGACACATATAGGCACTAGGAGTGTGTGCGTGCGTGCGTGCGTGCGTGTGTGTGTGTGTGTGTGTGTGTGTGTGTGTGTGTGTGTGTGTGTGTGTGTGTGTGTGTGTGTGTGTGTGTGTGTGTGTGTGTGTGTGTTAGTGCGTGCGTGAGTGCTGCGATAGTTCAAGTCTCTGCATTTCGCCGAGCATATACCACTTCGTCAAAGTCAAGGTACTTTTAGTTCTACATCTATCCTTGGTTGTCTTCTTGCTAGGCACGTGTAATTGTTGATCACCTATTAGAAACCTTTCGAGCGACACGTAATGCAACGAAAAACTCAATGAATCACAATTGCCTCTAAAGCGTGCATCACCACGAAAACACTATTTAGGCAGCAAAGCGTACTTTCAAGACTGACTGCTCCGCGTATTGTTTACTTCCGTTAAGTTCACCGGCCGTGCTCCCATCATTCAAACACGCAAATAATAAAATTTACCGCATACTTATTGACGTTTATATATGCATCTTTTTAAACGCAGAAGAGTCTAGTGTTGGGCCTGTTGGTGTGCAGCTTCGAAAATCGACGAACCCAGTTTTCAAAGACACGCACACAAGAAGTTTTGACGCTGGTGTGTTGTCGGCTAAATTTCCTTTCTTGTTTACGTGTCTTTCGAAGCTTGGTTCGTCGAATTTTCTATCCCTAAACGTACTCATCCGTAATACTTCAAAATAACTTTCCCAGATAAACAGCTCTCCTATCAATGAGCGACGCTCACTGGCAGGGTCAGTAACAACACAATAAATAAAGGGATGCGGCGGTATCGTTGCTCTGATAAGGCGAGGATGGGAGTGAAGAGCTCCCGAGAGTTTCGAAAGGTGAGTGGGAAAAATTTCACAGCCACCTTCAGTGTGATGTTCTTGGTAAACCCTTCGCGGATGAATCTCGAAAGGTAATCACTGAAGTGATTCACTGAAGTACTGAAGTGATAGGACTAAGGGTGAACTCACTATAATTACTGGCGAAACAACTGACATTACTCGACTTTTGTTTCTGTAGTATTTGCCCAAGGGCGCTCGAGAATAGTGGAAATATAATATTTCAGCTTCACGTTAAAATCGGTCAGCCACGTATTGAATATGTCAGCGACTTCTTATTCTCTCTTTGTTAGACTGCATAGAAATAATGATTGAACTGACTTAATTGGACTAATTATGCTAATATTAATCATTTGTATATATCACTCACAAAAGGTCGTGTGTCATTTTACGAGTTTTTCAGTCTTCATTCCCCGAAAAGCAAACGAGTTTGTAAATTATTTATTTTTCGATAAATTGGAGGACAATGAGAATCGCAAATGTATTGTAGAAGTTTAAGAAATCTCCTTTATTTGCTCTCTCTCTCTCTCTCTCTGTCTTACGCACTCGCAGAAAGCTCGCGAGGAGCTCCACGCCTTCGTACGAAACGGATACCTGGAAGGTGTGCAACAGCTGGTGAAGCGTGACGTCAGCCTGGTAACTGCCAAGGGCACCAGAGGACGCTGCGCTCTGCACGTTGCCGTGCTCGCCGAGAACCCAGACGTGGTGCGACACCTGGTCAAGGCGTGCCCAGATGCGCTTCACGTCGCCGATAACGTTAGTGTCCACCGAAAGTAGTATATTATGTTGCCGATTTTCGCTCTACCACATACGAGCTGTTGTGCGCGTGATAGTGTAGCAGCAGAATACCAAAAAATATAAAATAAGGTAGCTTCGTGCTAGTGATGTCAGGCCAGAAGAAATTGCAGAGCTGCACAACCGGCCTTCCTCTTTTTTATTTTACTTTTTTGCTTTTTTCTTTTCCTTCTCCTTCCTTTTCTCGTTCAGTTCGTTTAGCGGCGAAGCTGTTCAGCGCGGCATAAAAATGGCTGTTTTCCGCCGGATACATGGTCGTGCCGTTTCCTAGCAACCACCACCTGGCCTCGCGTTGCCTCGCCACTATGCTAGCTTGTGTGGCCTCAGGTCAAATAGCGCATGCGCAGTACAAACACCGTACTGTTGTGCGTTCAGATATATGGTGTTTGGCCTCCTCACGAGGTCAGGACAAGCCCAGATGTGTTTGAGGTCCACCCACTTATTGCTGAGTTTACATTAGTCGGAGTAGAGATGTCGATATCAAGGACGATAAGCAATCGAGTTTGGGTAGGTACTTGTTTACAATAGGCGCCTTGCTGTTCCCTGCTGTTTGCTTAGTGAGGAATGTAGTGGAGGGTAATGATGCCTTCCTAAGTGCTCGGTGATTTCCTTGTATGAGACCATGCAATCTTCCTCCCCATGCGGGCTTCGCGTCACTCCTGCACTTCATCGACTCACTATCCCTCGAGCTATGGTGTGTGCGGTCTCATTGCCCGGGAAGGGAAAGTCAGCGGGCGTCCGTATACATCGCGTTCTCTGCGAAAGTTAGCCAGGATATTTTTTAATCACTTGTTTCTTGGCCAATCCTCTAGCGTGTGTGTGTGCCACGGTTTCGAGGGACTGCCACTACGTTGTGCACTCTACCTCTGGCTGGTCAGGTTCACTGTTGACTTCCCAGGACTTATAAACGTCCTCCAGACTGATCGAAAACGCGCATAACAAACGCCGACTCTATAAGTATAGATTTAGACAGCATTCCTATTGGATAAATGAGAATGAGAAATGTTTAACTTAGTTCCTACCAACTACGCTCATTGAGTGTGCACTCGTATTTAAAGTTCCGTTTTTCTTTCACCCCAACACGTGATGCATAAATGCTATGTGCTCCCGAAACAAAACATGCGTGCAAGGAACCTGCTTGTCGTGTCACATCGTTTCACGTACCGCTCGTTGTATCTAGTATCTCTTAGATGCCTGAGCCTCGGAAATTATCAGAACTTCAGAGACTGAGGGCGTCAATACGAAATGGCGTCTGTAACGAAATGCAACTTCTACCCTTCAGATGGGAAGGACGCCTCTGCATTACGCCATGGCGATGCCCCACGTGACCACCCTCGGCCAGATCTTGGTGCAGGGAGGGGCCTCGCGCACTACCAGGGATGTCGTAAGTAGTTTTCAGTTTGTAACTCGAAGATTTTTAAAGAGCCCCGAAGCCACACCGCGTTCAAAGAGGAGACAGTAGTATCTCACTCGCCTTTACTACCCTTACTCTACGCGCTAGCTCCTCCTCTCCAGTTATTTCTTCATAAAACACTTGCAATGTGAGCAATAAGCAATTGGACTGTCAAGATTTAGCGCTTTTCGACTGCATGCCGCTATCTCCGCTAGCTTAGTCACAAACTCAAAAAACGAAGTGAAATCGGTGTATGTATATGTATATATATATATATATATATATATATATATATATATATATATATATATGCTAAGACATGCGTTGTTGCAGCTCATTGTCCACGTTATTGATATTCAGACGAAGGATGAAACGTTACCAGTTCCACTGTTCTGAATGAAAGGCTTCAGTTCGAGTCTTTCTTTCTTTTTTTTTTTCAGAAAATGCGAACGCCCAGCTACTTCTTCATATACAAACAGGAAATACTGAAGCTCAAAGAAGAGGAGACTCCCGACTAGGCACTTCATTTCTAAATAAATACAAATTTTATACGTTTACAGGCATAAACAATCGTTCAAGGCAATCATGCGAGAAGAGTGGCTGCCTTACCGAAAGTGTATGGCACCTGGTTACATTATTTCGAAAGGACAAAATGTCTGAGCCACAGCAATGGTAAAGCGCACGGAGGCAATCGGTATCCGCGTGCATGCATCGTCACTGCGAATGGCTGAGTCTATAAGGGAATTTATATTGATATAGTTACAAAGTAAAAAAAAAATCACAGCATATCCCCGGAGTGAATGATGATGAGTGGGGCGAAGCGTCCGTCAGCCCGTCCCTACTTCCATCCGTCAGTTCGTTTTTGCTTCCTACCGTGCGCGCGACCATCCGTACATCCGTCCGTGAGTCCGTCCATCCATCTGTCTGTCTGTTCGTGTATCCATCCGTCTGTACGCTCGCGCGTCTATCCATCCGTCCGTCCGTGGGTTCATCTAGTGAACACTCTAAGTACCGCCATCACCCATCTCGCATCCCCTGTGGCACATACTTGCTCTAAAGCGGGTATGTGCCACTGGTGGCTACGTACTACTACATTCATACAACGGATGGACAGACCCACGCCTTAAGGAGCTTCGCCCCTAAAAAGCTGCTTGCTACTATAAGAACGAACTTAAGCCCTTTTCGTGCTGCACTTGTCATTACGCTTCGGCCTCCATCGCCGTCGGCATGAACATACGAGCCATGGGCATCACTGTTTTGTTTGTTTGGTAACAACTTTATGGTTCGGCAGAGCTTTCTCCGACCGGGCCACTGTTATCTCTCACAATTTTTGCAGGAATCCTTGAGGCATGGCCAATGGGCTTGCTGTGTTTTAGCAGCAAATATAGTAGTCCACGGTGAGTGAAGTCCTCCTCCTGGTTATGTACAACATCGGATTGACTCGTCAGCGTCAACAAGTCACCTGTACCTGTAACAGAGAGAGTTGGCTAGGAATCGGGTTGGTGAGACAAAATTAACAAAGTGACATCGTATTTTTGAACATTTTCGCTTGGCACCTGTACGTAAAATCATTTTCCCGTCTTCACCATCATCGGTAAAAAGAATGACGCCATGAGTCTCGTCTTTCTCTTTCTCCGTGTATAAGCTACTTGTATTTGCAGCTTGTTATAATGCCGGAGAGAATTTTCCGCTTTATGTTCTACATTGAAATCCCCGTTACATGATGATGATGTTCTCATATCGGGCTGCATCTGGGACCCGTTGCATGCAGAGAACAATGGCCACGTGTTTCTCAATGCATTTAACATGGTCGCTATGATAAGCTATCTACAATTCGACCTTCTCTGTCGAAAGAATTGCTCAAAACAACCGTCAGTTGTCTTGCCCATGTTCATTGGCGATTCTCCCTAATCTATCGAGGATCAAGCAAATGGTCCTGCCAGAAAGTTACCCCCTCGATCTATAACAAGGGTGACTTAGCCACTGAGGTCGCACATTTTTTCAAAGTTCCCATATTTGCTTTCTTAGTACTGTTCTGATGTTGTACGAAAACACTCGGAACTGTTTTAACACGGATACCCAGCGACGTGCTTTCGCCTCCTCACGGTCTAGTGTTATGAGAAAGTTTCTCGCCTTCTTCGCCTCACCATAATCGGATACAATCATAAAAGATAGCGGCCTTTTGTCCTCAAAAGTGGATGTTTTTTTTCAGGAGATATATGCATCCCTAACACTCTCAAACGCACAGAGAGTATAAGGTAAACATGTAGTAACCAAGAATTCTCCAGACGTTCACAGAAACTGCTTTGTTTATTTAACACGTACACAAACTGCAACAGAGTGCATATGACGAGACGGGAGCTGAAGACAAGGACAAAGACAAACACAGAAAAAAAGAGAAAAAAAGGGGGAGGTGGGGAACAAAGTTCGCGCTGATCATCCCACCGGTACAAGCACACGTTTTTTTTTTTGCTCTTCTTTACATCTCGCCCAACTTTCTTTTGGTGACACCTTCAAACAGGACGACGCATGACTGGGCCATGCTCTTGATAACTCTCGTGGTTAAGATGGAGTGGACACGAGGCGAGAGACAGTCTGGTGGAGACAAATCGGGAAGTGGCGCGCACAACATCGGACGGGTCTTCTCTTCTTCTCGGTGTAAGACACAGGCGATGGATGGTGGCAGGGTCAGTCATCGGATGCGGTGGCTTCCCTGTGAGCGAGCGCGGCGCACAGGAAGAAGTCTCGGAGCGCGCTGAAGAAATTCCGCAGCGCCTCCCAGATGCGCGAGTTCTTTCGCTGCTGCTGCTCGGGTGGAACGTCGGACATCAGCGTCATGTCCGTCTGCACCGAGACATCCTTCACCTGCCGTGCCATCTCGGCGCAGAACTCTGCACTGGCAGCAGCCGCAACGCTTGCCGTCCTGCAACGCACAAAAGGAACCACGCAATAGAAAAGAATGTGTGAGCATGCAGCGGGCCTTCAGCTTTTCGGAATGATGCCCTGCAATGCATCCATTATTTTTTTTTGAACAGTAAAGGTTCCCCTCTCAGCCGCCTCGCTGTGCGGACCAAGCTAAGCGTACTATTGGCTCTTTTTAGGGTCGAATGCAACCCGAGCTGCTTGTAAACACGTGACCAGGGAATAATCGTCCCTAAGACGTCACTGGCAGGACGCCGCTGTGAAACTTGAATAAAAGCCAAGCATTTGCCTGATCCTGCCCACGCAGCTCTATTTTGCCAGTTTCAGTGGCTGGCCCACATCGCGGCGGGGCAGTAACCTGCGCCCCGTCGCTTTGACGTCCTCGCTATACTGCCAGCATCACAAGACCACGATCGACAGCGGCGCGTCAGCTCGAAACGCAACATTCCTACCAATCGTAAGTGGCATTCCCGTCCACGTCACGCGATCTAGAGCTGTGAAGGTGTGAATACGCCTGTCCAGTCTGCAAAGCGTTGATATACTTGCAAACACTGCTGATCGTCTGACAATCTAGCACACTCATATATTACGCAATGGCACTTTGTCACACTTATCCCCCGCAAATCTTCAAATCACAATTATTATAGCTGTATAATAACCCTATGAAAGTGACCGCTGACAGCGTTGTGCAGTGTTGCGCTTACACTCTGTGGGCTGTCACTAATCGCAGTATCTGAAACTTCGTTTTATCTCAGTGCAAAGATACCGCAATGGAAATATATGCAATACCTGAGGTCAGACACTGTTGTATTCTTGCTAACTGACCGCTGGTGACTGCAGTCATCTCCACCCGCCGACTTGTGGATCTTCATTTCTTGCATCTGGCCGCACTCCAGCACCGCAGGCCCGGTCGATGGCGGCAGTTGCTGAGTGTTCAAAGATGACACGTCCTCTGCTGATAGAATGGCAGTAGGAGTGTTCATTATTTCATCAAATAGTGGCCACGCGACTCTTCCATACGAAGTGCACTCGACAAATACTCGCTTGTTCCACTCCGCCTGGAGCAGAATGCATATTCCGCTCCTAAGGAAACGGCTATCATCGGTGCCTTGTTTTGGCAAACCATCCACGGCATGCTGCGCACCCTGAGGATACGCTTTACAATTGTTTGCGGCGATAAAACCAAGAACAACAAACGTGTGAACACGCTATCAGCGCGCTTTAGCACCAATTTTTGCTATCGCGTGCTTTCATCGCTTCCCACGCTTTTGTATTGCCAAGCGCGCAATCAAATGTGGCATCTGTGAAGTCTTATCTGCGCGCTGACCAAGGGTCATGCCTGGACGGGTCTCTGTGTCAGAGTACATTCCGTTCCCCGCCGCTGTGCCACGACCCGGGTCAATTAAAGATTCGCGAGAATTAAGTCTTCGTGAATATTCGATTAAAACTGCATCACCATGAGGTGCGTCACTTTTTGATATACATCGATTGATATGTGGGGTTTAACGTCCCAAAACCACCATATGATTGTGAGAGACGCCCTTGTGGAGGTCTCCAGAAATTTTGACCACCTGGGGTTCTTTACCATGCACCCAAATCTGAGCACACGGGCTTGCAACATTTCCGCCTTCGGCGAAAATGCAGCAGCCGCAGCCGGGATTCTATCCCGCGACCTGCGGGTCAGCAGCCGAGTACCTTAGTCACTAGAACACCATGGCGGGGCGTTTTGATATACATTGCATCTCCTGTTGATACGCGCTATAGTATTGACTCTGCCCCTGCTTTCTAGCTGCCGCGGTGGGCTAGGGGTTATGGCACTCGACTGCTAATTCGAACGTCGCGGGATGGAATCCCGGCAGCAGCGGCCGTATTTCTACGCAGGCGAAATGCTAAAAATTCGTGTGCTCATACTTGGGTGCACGTTAAAGAACACCGAGTGGTCAAAACTTTTGGTTTTCACTTCGACGTTCCTCATAATCCAGACATCGTCTCTTAATGTTGCGATTTCGGGACGTAACATTAAGAGACGAATGTTTGCGTCGAAGCACTTGAGCAATTAAAAAGCAATTATTGCGCATATATGAGGCACCATAACAACACATCAATGTTTTGTATGTGTGGCTTTATACTAGAGAAGGCACACATAAGTAATTTTAAGGACCATAGCGTTTATCACGCTGCGCTGACAGTGCAACGCGATGCTCAAAGAGGCAAGTGTTTCCAACGCTTTGCTAAGACAACACGCTGGTGGCACCTGCCCGTCTCTTTGCGTTCTACTACTTATCACCTCCGAGATGGGCGCGCATCTTTCTCCACGGGCGCGCACGCCTTCCTTCGTTTTCTAAGATGACTGTCAGATGGTGCTCGCGTCCAACGTGCCTCAATGCGCTCGTCCGCCTTCTTTAAACGTATCAAGACTCTCTAACGCAGCGCTCCCAGAATACAATTCACCGATTTTCTCACGCAAGACATCAAATAAGCTTTTTGTTCACTCTCTCCACACGCAAGACTATCGTCTTTCGACGACATTCGCAGTGAAACATGCAGATGCGTGGCTATTTTTTTTTGTGTGTGTGTGCGCAGCTCCTAAAGGCGTGGGCTTGTCCGTGCTTTGTATGTATGTAACCTCCTGTAGTTCTACTTTTGCCTACTGCCCACTATTTCGTCCTTACAAACATCCACTACGCCCCATCACCAGTCCCCCACTACGCCCCATCACCAATCCCCCACTTCAACCACCATAAAACCGTTATAATGAAGGGGGAATGGAAACGACGTATACCTACTACTCACGAATAATATTTCTTGTATAAATATATACAACGTTTGTCACGTCTTTGATGATGTAATTGGCGAAATTCGTGGATGGTTCACAGTTTAGCGATGAAACTCTCCAGCGCTTCGCTTTACTCATCATCATTCGCTCAGTGGATATTCTGTAATTTTTTTTTCGTAATGCATACATTGGGCAAAATAGTCCTTAGCCTGCCAACCCCCCTCCCCATTTAGAACAAGACGAACACCCATGCCTCACCCCCGAAAAAAAAAAAGATTCGGTATACAACCCTGCACGTATGTATGATTTATTCATGTGGGGGAGAGGGGGACAGTGGTAGGACCCACCCATAAAGCGTTCGTTCAAAACGTGCTCAAAAGGAAGACACTCGAACACGTCAATATATTCAGCGATTGTTTCATTTTGTTCGTGTGCCTGGCGGTCGATGCCATTAATGCTGGGGCGGCACTGATCATCATGCCCTCTGGTTAGTGTCGGGTGCCTATGCTGTTAGTGGCGCTCTATCGACGTCTACTATCATCCGCGGTGGCGCTTCCAGAAGTGGTAAACAAAAACCGTTCAGGTGACGAAGAGCCGACGAAGCTGCGCCATACACGGCACACAATGCACCTGCACGAAACTCGTTACAGCCGGCGGAGACGTCAAGCACCAGCCACGCGCTCAGTCTTTTTTTTTTCCTTTAACAGCGGACCGCCGTGAACAGCTATTCCAACGCAACCGCCAGGTGCACTGCTGTCCGCTTTCAGTCCGCTGCTGCGCTGCTGTCCGCTTGGCAGGAAATCGCCAAGGAAAGTATCTATGATAATACTCGGGGTAGTTCTCTACTGTTTGAGGCCAGGACGGAAGTACTGCGAACCAAGACATATCGGGCCAAATACGAAGGGATAGACACAGTATGCAGTGCGTGTGGAGAGGAAGAAGAAACTGCCGAACACTTGATAATGTTCTGCAAAGGGCTTCACCCTATAGTTCAGGATGATGGCGCAGAGTTTTTCAAAGCACTGGGGTTTAGGGACCGGGAGGGCAAAATAGACTTTAAGCGGGTAGACTTAACTAGAAGGAGGTTATGTGATTGGTGGCTAAAGTCAAGGCACGAGTGAAAATTAAACTCTTCACTGCAAAGTACGAATCCTCAAACTCACTTTTTAAGGAAAAAAATATGGTTTTTGGTTCATTAAGTATTACGGCTTGGTGGTGCTAGCCACCGCCCGATCTAAAGGGTACAGCCATATCCATTTATCCATCCATCCATCCAGTCATCCTTGCTATGGGCGCAGTAAACTTACCAGAGACACTGAGGTTAGCCGTTGACAAAGATGATGACGGGGCGGGGCTGTTGGCCTCGATAACGGCGAACGACTCTTCCACTTCTTGCCGAAGAACGGCCACGTTGACGCGAGTCTCGACGTGCTCCGCACGAGTGCCGGGGCTGCCTGCCTCCTCCGGAAGACTGCTCCTGTAGAGAAGACAGCCAACGGTAGGGGGCCGGAGACCGAGTAGCGACATTGCTTATGTACAGCCACCCTTTTCGTTTAATCTGAACGCGCGAGCATCAACCACCGGGTCAATGAATGCCGATTTCCCGCGTCCCAGTGTCTGGTTCCCAAAACAGCCGAACGGCATTTAGCTGCACAAGGCTGTTCATCAGGCATATGCGCGTATTCTCGTTCATTTCAGCCCTATTCTTTGTTACACAGTGCTTATCCACTGGGTGGTCGACACTAGCGCGTTCAGGTAACAAAAAAAAGAGTGACCTTACATACAAAAGCGCGTTCACAAAAAATAGCTTCAACTCGGCCATTACCTATTACGGTGCTCACTGTCACTGTTGCAGCACTAATCAATGTGTTGGTGTCCTTGCTCTCCTCATATACTGAGTTGGTGGTGACTCATGGTGGCCAATAGTGGGCATTTTGTTGATAAGGTAATGTTTCCATCCAGCAAGAAACAAAATCGACACGAATTTCGCAGCGTTCATCTCACTTTTTGAAGTCGCCGGTCACTGTTTTAACGTGTTTGAAGTTTTAAGTATTTTGCCCAGCCGTGGTGGTCTAGTGGCTAAGGTACTCGGCTGCTGACCCGCAGGTCGCGGGTTCGATTCCCGGCTGCGGCGGCTGCATTTCCGATGGAGGCGGAAATGTTGTAGGCCCGTGCACTCAGATTTGGGTGCACGTTAAAGAACCCCAGGTGGTCGAAATTTCCGGAGCCCTTCACTACGGCGTCTCTCATAATCAAATGGTGGTTTCGGGACGTTAAACCCCACAAATCAATCGAAGCTTTAAGTATGCGGGAGCGGGTGCTTCGCAGGCGAAGAAAATAAGTAAAAAGGAAACCATCCTTCAAAAGTTTATATATATTGACTAACAGAAGCGAGTTCAAATATATTGTGCAGAAGACTTAATCTGTCTCTGACACACACGAGCGCTCAAGAAAGCTCGCGCCTCCGATTTCTAACAGCCACCTGAAAACCAGGCACCCAGCAGACGCGACGGAAGCCGGCGCGACGAAGAAACAAGCATCAAAAGACGCCGCGCGCGCCCCTTCTCTCCCTCAAAACAACCGCCGCCACGCCAACCAACGTTCTCGATCTAACACCGAGCAAACTGTAGAAACATCTAGAAGGAAAGGGGCGTAGTGCTACGAAGTTGCGTCGTGGGGCAAGGAAGCTACGAGATTGATTTGATTGATATGTGGGGTTTAACGTCCCAAAACCACTATATGATTATGAGAGACGCCGTAGTGGAGGGCTCCGGAAATTTAGACCACCTGGGGTTCTTTAACGTGCACCCAAATCTGAGTACACGGGCCTACAACATTTCCGCCTCCATCGGAAATGCAGCCGCCAACGCCGGAATTCGAACCCGCGCCCTGCGGGTCAGCAGCCGAGTACCTTAGCCACTAGACCACCGCGGCGGGGAAGGAAGCTACGAGAAAGATGTCGCCCCACAGCTTTTGCTGCACGGTAAGCCGATGAAAAGCCTGGAAATTCCGAAAACCTAGCGGCTAGTGCATGTAAGCAAGCAGTGGAGGGTGGTGATCAGGAGATGAAGTGTGTGTTTTCCGCCAGTGGGCGAAGACGTGTCCTGCAGTAGCAGCGCGTGAGTGGCCGATGTGTTGCCGGCGAAGAAGTTTTGTTAAGTGCGGTCAGTTGTTATTGAAGGCTGCAAATACTGTATAAGTTGTTGATACGTTGTTATATTTATTTATTACGTATCCTAGTCTATTTGTCTATTTAATGTGTATTGCAGTGTGTTGTTATTGAAGTACGGTCAGTTGACGACGCGAGCGCTTCGTGGGAGAAAACCTCGGACGCAGCGGGGCGACAAGTGACGCTGATGGTCTTTGAGTGAGTGCTTCCTAGAAGAAAAGCATTCAAGCTTTGTGCCAAGATCTAATGACTGAATTCGTTTGACGAGCATTCTAGTTCATAAGTGTGCTTAGACAGTTAAAGCATGAGATTGCAATGTAGCGAGTGTTGTTAGTTGCACAGGTGGTTTTCAATGATTCGGAGTACCGTGTGAGTTGTATGGTATTTGATAAGTTTCGAATGTGCATGTTGGTGCGTTGTTTGTTTTGCCGTATCTAATATTATATATTTGTTTTGTTATCAACTCTCGGTTTTGCCTTGTTCTTGGGGCCACAGCTGGTGTTTGCTCGCGCACCAACGGGACTAACACTATAAGTGTCCGCACTTTCGTGTTGCGCTTTGGAGGACTGATATGTCAGCCCTTTGAATCAGCCCGGCGATTTCCTCCCTATCAACGGGACCAGTGACAGTCTCTTAACAGCGATTTCGATGAAACGCTGAGCAAGCACCTTCGGCTGAGCATTCAAAGGAAACGCGATAAGATATACGCCGTCCACGAGGAATTCGCAAAGCAACGCAAAAAGATACCCGCACAGGAAGTGAACTTGAAAGAATAGTTTTCTATGAGTACCTTTTTTTCTCAGACATGGAGGAATGGCGTTTAATAATTACAAAGAAAAGGCCAGCAATCATAAAATAATGGATAAAAATAACCCATATGTTGTATCTGTGGTGTGATTGGCGGAAGCACGGTGGGGTTCCTCCTATTTGGTTATGATCGTCAGCATTACTGTCACGCCTTACCTTACATCAGGTTTATCTTTACATCTACTAACACGTATAGCAAAGAAGTGTCGTTCATACACCATTTCAATGTTTGTTGATCAGAAGCGTGAATTACGTAGGGGAGTGCCTTGCCCCCCCCCCCCCCAACACTGCTAACTCCTCTAAAGATGTTCTTGATAAATAAATCTTGGGTTGTCATCAACTTCCAGTAGAACGACCATTCTGGTTTGACGAGTCCTTAAAACTTGTATTTGAAGGTACTATATCAAAAGTGCCAAATATTTACCGTTTATCTGAGGTATAGGCGTTTAAGAGCTTTGACACCATAAGCCTAAAACGCAAATCCTAGGCTAATGAACTCACTCGGACTCTCTCGAACTCCGACAGAGTCCTGAGTCTAAGCGAGCCCGGTTGAGTGATATTTTGGCGAATCCGAGGGAGTGCGGTTCAAGAAAGTTTTCGTGAGTGTGAGTCCGAGTGATTTCGGCTCAGGAAAATTTTGGTGAACCTGAATCCGAGTGAATCCAAAGCGCAAGATATATTTCTTGCGCGAGTCTGTGTAAGTTCAACTTAAGTTTCTTTTTTTTGCCAACCTATGCTCAAGAAGGAGTGTGTGATCTGTGTAACGCTTCCATATGCGCAGCACGGGGACAGAAAGCTTAAAAACACGAAACAGAGGTTGTGTCGGCTTCACATGGTGTAAGGGTGTTGATTCGTTCCCATTGGTGTGGGCATGGGGGGAGAAGGGCAGAGTATAGGCGAGAGGGGGGCGCAAAGTTAGCCCCATACAATGACATGATAGGGAGGGAGGTATGCTGTAATAAACCTTTACCCCCCCCCCTCCACCCCAGAGGTAACCCTGCACACGCTTATGTGCAGGGTTACCCACTTATCCCCACTTATCTTTTGTCGCGTCATGATGATACAGCCCGTACAGGGTAAGCGGAAAGAAACGCGAACAGTGCGGCATACACATTATTTACTGCTTCGCACCTAGTTTCAAGTGGTTGTAGCCTGAATAATAATTAAAAATCTACTGGTCCTCCGTTATGCAATCAATAACCATTAGAGCATCTTTTTACTGCCAGCAAGGTAAAAGCGTGATCATAACAGCGTGACGCGCTGTTCGCCTTTCCATCCCTTCGAACACATATCTGGAGTTCATGGTCTCTCGTCTGGCGAGTCGCATTTCGCGAGGCAGGAGTGAAAACCTACCACATCGACTACCTTGAGCGATTTCAATTTGTAAGTTTTGCGGTTGTTTGTCTGCCTTTCGAATAATTCGACTTCCATTTTTGACAGAACAAGCTTGACTAGTTTACTAGTTGGTAACAGAACATGCTGAAAAATGTGCAACGTGACTCGAATGAGAGGCAGAATGTTTGTCCTATTGGGTTATAGTGCATAGTGACGTCACTAACGTGGCAGGTGGTCATGTGGGACTATACGTATTGCGACACTCACTCTGCCCTCTTCTGTGCTGCTGCAATAGAGTAAATAGAACCATAACAGGCCAAGCGAGCAAGCCGAAACGAGTGTGCACGCGTTATATCCTACAGATTCCAACGCAGGTCCCATGAATCCTCTTCTGTGTCGCGCGTTTATCCGAATTTTGAAATGTTATCAAGCATATGCTCACTTGGCCTCGGTGTACGTTCTTGTTCGGACGCCAGACACCACAGTGATGCCATGCGGGTGTCTTGTAGCCACTGGTGACACGTCGTGGTACCTCATAACGTCTTTGGAAGTCTCTGCCAGAAGAAAGATGATCAGCGACAGTGAATAGATGAGTATACAGAATGGCGTCAGCAGTTCCGTGAGCGTTGCAACAACGTATGTAAGACTCATTCCAGTGGGCGAACAGTGATGATTTTTAACACTGGACAAAACATGCTGAAGCGCATTGCAGTGCTCAAAAATTGGTTCCGCCTATCAGAGGCTGAAGAGATCATGGTGTAATTTTTTTCCAACAGTTTAACAGAGCACGGAAAACAAAAAAAAAGTTACCACATCTCCCACTAAAGGGAACCATGTGTAGATGCGAGGCAGCGGGTGCTAACGCTTACAGTGGCGGCGGCGTTGACTCTGGTACTCATCGCGACATTGTGCAGGAGAGAAACCTGGGCAGGCGCAAAGCACGCAGTGATGCACCGGTGTTTTCTCATAGAACATGCTAATCGCTTCTAATGGGCAATGAGAGACAGAAGACTCACTTCTCTTGGACACAGAGACCCGCAGTCTATTTTTAGTTACCACGCACGCTGCGAGCTTTTATTGTTCAACAATGCACAGGAGAAATCGCCCACCAGCAATACGTTGGGGGTCAAGATCTAGTGCCTATATATACGGTGTGGCTAGTAAACGGTTGCGCAGCGTGAGCGGACAGTTATTTTTTTTTTTCATTCAAGGAACTCGCTTGCAGGCGCTGTCTGCGTCGGCGTTGGGGAAGTGATTCTTAAATGAAAAGAAGAGAAAAGTGAGCCCCGTAACTGTCTCTCAGGGGGAGGACACCTCAACAGTAGCTCACGAGGGGTGGGGGTAAGCAGGAATAAACGGATAGGGAGGATTGAAAGGTATAGAGAATGAGAGATGAGCAGGAAGAGAGCGAGGAGCAGGGACAGCCACATACGAAAGTAAGGAGAAGATAGGAAAGATGGACACGGTGGCAGGAGCCCGAGGGCGGGGCACCACTCGGTGGGTGCTCTTGTCGGCGTCAGGAGATGGCGTAGGGCGAGCCGGTCGGCCAGAACTGCGCTGTCGTCGGAGATCGCAAGGGCACAACCGGTCGGCACGAAATCCAGCGAGTGGCGCGTCGGCGTTGCAAGGCGAAAGAAAGGGGGCGTAGGAGAGGAGAGAGAAGGGGCGCGCATGCGCAATGGAGCTGCAAACGCCGCACGGAGAGTTGCCTAGAGGAGAGAGAAGGTGAGCGAGCGTAGACTAGTGCTGCTTGTATCGGCGTTGTGAGGCGAGAGAGGGGGACGTAGGAAGGCACGGAGCGCGCATGCGCACTGGGTGTGTAAACGACGCGGGGAGATGCATCTAGAGGAGCGAGAGAGTTGGGCGTAGACTAGCAGATGCTGCCTGCTCCAGCATTGCGAAGTGAGAAAGGGGAGAACGTAAAAGAGGAGGCGAAGGAAACGCACATGCGTAGTAAGGGTGTCACGCCGTACGCCAGATTGAGCTCGACCATAAGACGCTTCGCATCTAAAAGCGGTGCGCCATCCGACTCAAGATGCCTTGCCCAGGCTGCGTCGGGTAAAAAAGTGCAAAAGTCCACGGGCTAAATTTGATGTTATTCTTATTTATTATATGCCTGAAAACGTCGTGCAATATGTTGACGTTCTGTCATCCTGGATCGCCGTGGTGTTCGTCGGGCACTTTCGTTGCCTATAGCATGGCTATTCGGGACAATCTTGTCACTCGCCTCCCAGCGCAAGCAAAAGTGCAGGAAACAGCACATGCTCAGAGCCATGTTCCGTTAAGTAAATTTGCTTCTTCAGAGTGATTTCATGTGCCCAAGGGAGTACCCAAAGACAAAAGTGTCATAGCCGGAAACAACACGAATGACGAACATCTCGCATCGCGAAACAGAGTGCTAGCGCAACTCAATTTACTATAGCAGCTGGCAATCTTATCAACTATGTTCTGGCTCCGGTGCTAGCAAAATTTCAATGGCCCTCAATGGCTTCTCATTCATTTGGCCACTAAAGATCCAAACAAAGTAGCAATGCTTTAAAAAAAACATGCCTTTCACTATTTTAGAATGCGTGACGATTCTTTAAACCTACTTGAATTACGAAACTATTTCGACATGCGTCTAATACGACGCAGCGACGTGTGTTACAAGCTCTGACACAGTGGCACTTGAATTCACCAGTTCAACGCTATATATGTACAACAGGGTGATAAAAGGTATGAAGCCACATCGGCAAATGCCATACGTAACGTCACACTCTTTTGCAGCAGCCAACATAGTAAGATGGAACAGCCCACAAAAAGCCTAACCAATTAGGCGAGTCATGCTAACTGTAAGAACTATGAACATTGCCATAACATTAAGGGGGGGGGGGGGGAACGGGGGTGAAAGGACTGACGCCCCGCCAAATCACCCAAGGAGTCGTCAAATCACCACCATATCTCCACTCATTCGACCTGTAAAGTCGCTGTTTAATTATAAGGGTGATTATAAAGTGCAGATTTTGTCAATAATAAATAGGGGGTAAACTTTACTCTTCCTATGGAGAACTCAGCCTTCGTTAGTGGACATTACTTAATTTACATATAGACCTTCAGGAGCATTGCGCACTGACACATTACCTTTCATTTTTTTTCTACAGCGTCGATCTGTATAAGAAACGAGAACAAAAATATAAGTACCTGAAATGGTTTTCATTCCATCACCCAGTCTTCCTGCGAGATCATGGTGATTCTGCTCGCCGAGCGTGGGGGCGGACCGTTTCGTGTAGGCGCTGGTGTTCCTTGTTGTCTTCCGGAGCTGATCCGCTGTACAGTAACAAGCGGGTCCTGAAGCGCAGCAAAGCAAATGCAGCCCTTTTCTCGCTGTACATTTATTCTTTGAGCAGATAGGGAACATATTCATGGGCGTCACAGCTTTTTCTCGTGAAAAACAGTTGAGAATCAACAAATTTGCACGCTCAAGACTACGAGTCGTTACGGCGTAACTACGGAAGAGACAAGGTCAGAAAAAAGCACAGTCTTGCGCTGTAGTCCTGCGCTGTGCCGATATGTTCAACGAAGGGAAAAAACGGCGCGTAGCACAGGACAGTGACAAAGACTGACGAAGCACTCACCTGTCCTGTCCCGTCTCGTCACAGTCCTGTGTTACGCGCTGTTTTTTCGTTTAGTTTATCATGTACCAGTCGGCCCAAATAAGTACTTTAGTGCAAATATGTGGATTCCCAATCCCAAACTAACCCAAGCATCTGTCTTATCAATCAGTTGAGGCTCTGATGTAAAAAAAATTAAAATCTTGCCAAAGAAAACCCTGATGAGATGCGAAGCAGCAGCGTTGCGCATAGTCGCGATTGGCGTTTTAGGAGCCTGCCCCTCTTGTTGGGTGGTTGCCGCTCGTCGTTGCGCCAGCGTGTACGCTAGTGACCATTGCTCCCGCTAGAGGCGCAGCTGTGCTCTTCGTTTCAGGGAGCCTTCATGTGCACGTCTCCGTTTTTTAGGGTGCTGACAACTTCGATCATGATTGCTTACAGCTGGCTAAAACGGTAACCATACTTAACGGACCGCCATGTTGGTTCTCAGCGGTCGCTCCTTTACATTGAAGGCAGCATGGATTTCAAGAGCAACGACAGAGCGCAGTGTGGACCATCGTTCCGCTCAGCCCCCATGATTCCCCAGGCGAATATCCATTATGGCTCACTCTAAAAGTGGATTTCGAGTGTGGCAAGAGAATCACGGGGGTACAACAACAAACGTACCACACTCCATCAATATCTCAGATCACTACAATCTAAGTCGGATATAATTGCACTCCGAGAAACTGGGTACGCATACGTCATGCTTACTGGGTATAGAGCTATAAAGTGCGAAACTTATGGTAAAGGCTTATATATGTGTTTGTCAATAAGCACCTGACACACATCTCTCACAATCTGGGCATTCGGGACAAGAACTTTGAGTATCTCATGGTGGAGGTATTAGTGCCGGTCTCATACAAAAATCAAAGATGCAACAGCTTACTTGCCCCCGACATTTACAGTAACCCAAAGCACTACAAGCAGTTCAAAATAATTTTCGAGAAAGCTACTAAACACGCGGAAGCTAGGCCCCTAATCATATTAGGGGACTCCAACGCTGCTCATGAACTCTGCGGATATACAGCGGCAAACCCCAAAGGCAGGAATCTATGGCATCATGCGGACTAGCAAGACATGGTCTTGATTACGGATAAAGGGTATCCCACAAGAATCGGCAATTCTGTTTCCACACCCAACCTAACATTTATCAAGAACGTAGAGCATGCCATATACGGAGGTTGAGAAAGGCCGCACTCAAGAATTTGAGGTTGTTGGTTTTTAATTGGGATGTCTTTCTCAGAATTAGAACGCAAAGCGAACCAAATGCTGCCAAACCAAGCGTCAAAGTGTGGTGTGAATCAAGCAGGAATAATATCAAGGCAGCCACCAGAAAGCTTCTCACTGACGCTAACGTGGAGGCCATGAATAGAAGCAAAGAAGGCCATTGCTAAGAAATGGTGGAGTCAAACACTCAATAGTAATCTAAGGAAGAAAGTAACAGAACAAAATAAACAAATCGAAATGTAAGCAGCAGTGGGATGAATTCTGTGAAATGATTCATAGACTTATCAGAAGCGGCAAGGCACGGAAACTTTAAGCACCGCCTAGACGAGCAGGGCACCAGGTCCAACCAGAGACACTGCCTTGCCCGGGCCATACATAGAGTCGTGAAAAATCAAGACAGTGAAACAGTTACTAAACAACTCATAGACAAATACCTACCAGTCGCTAAGGAGCAAGAACAATTTTACGATCGGAATACCGGGGAGCCCCTCAGCCGGAGCTGGATCGACCCTTCACTTTATCTGAAATCAGAAGGGTGTTGAGTGAGTTAAACAGAAAGTCTGCCCCTGGCCCAGATGGCGTGACCAACAAGTCACTCAGGAATCTCTACGAGCCCTCTATTGAATCAATGACTGATTTTATTAACGAAGCATAGAATTCGGGGGAAGTTCTAGATGAACGGAAACTTTCTCAAGTCTTACTAATACCGAAACCAGGTAAACCTCCAAGTCTGGAGAACTTGCGGCCAATATCGCTAACATCATGTGTAGGAAAAGTTGCCGAGCATGCAATCCTCAACAGGCTTAAGGATTTGTTGGAGGACAACAACACATACACCTACAATATGATAGGCTTCAGATTCTTATTATCTACTCGGGATGCTATGAAGGAGATTAAACACCACATTATAAACGGGTACTCAAAGATACCAAAGCTATCCTCAGACTAGACATGGAGAAAGCATTCGACATCAGGCACAAATACATTCTTCAAACGATAAAGGAAATTGGACTTGGATCGAAAATGTGTAATTACTTAAAATCTTTCTTAGGAGCACGTACAGCGAGGTTAAAGGTAGGAGACACCAACTCAGATGTGGTTCAACTCCGTGATCGTGGAACCCCTCAAGGCTCGGCAATCTCTCTCATCCTGTTCAACCTGTGCATGATCGGCCTGTCCAAGAAGCTGAGCAATGTCAGCAACATTCACCACACCATCTATGCTGATGACCTTACTATATGGTGTACTGGTGGTAGTGAAGAACAGGTACAAGATGCACTTACAGAAGCGGTGCAGACAGTGGAGGAATAAATACTTGAGACCCACTGGTGTCAGGTGCTCCCAACACAAATCGGAGTTATTACCTCACAGAAAAGCGAAAAGGGCCAGACCTAAGGGCCGGAAGCCACTATCCGAAAGTGGCATACATATATTGACCAAAAACGGGGTAAATATACCGAGAGTCGACACGATGATGGTACTCGCCTTTTTATAGATGCAAATGGCAGGAATCTTATGGCACTCAAGAAGATTGTCTTCAAGACAAGGAACGCATACCGGATGATCAGATGACTTGCAGGGAGACAAAAAGGCATACAAGAGGACAATCTTATTAGGTTGATCAACTCTTTCGTGCTCATATTTCATATGCGGCTTCCATGTATAACTGGACGAAAACCCGATTAAAGAAGCTCGATGCAGTTATCAAGAAAGTCTTAAAGAGTGCACTGGGTCTCCCGCTTCGCACCAGCACTAAAAAACTCAAGTTAGAGGTGCACAACACGACTAGGGAAATTGCGGATGCTCAAGAAAGATCACAAATAGCAAGACTTTCTACAACTTGCACGGGAGGATCCATCCTCGATAGAATTATGATCAACCCTGTCATCGACCAGGAGACGTACACCAAGATACCACAGGACTTTACTGAGAGCATCATCGTTGCCCCGTTGCAGGAAATATGCACCAAACCTTCAACGTCGCCAGAAGCGTAGCCCGGGCTAAGGCTTTATTGAAGAAGTTGGATAAAGGAGGCAGGAGGCTAGCTTTGTCGTCTCAGCCTCATATAAAGACCGAAATAAGTTCGCCGCGGTAATAGTCGACCACCAGGGCAGGCGTACCAACTGCGCAATGGTTTACACTTCCAAACCAGAAATCGCTGAACAGGTTGTCATCGCGTTGGCTCTGATGGATGATCGATACACCGAGATATAGAGCGACTCAAAACCAGCCATCAGGACCCTCAGCAAAGGCATAATCGCAGCACAAGCAGTTCGAATTATTAATAGTAAACAGGCCATTGATGCACATTACATATATTGGTTCCCAGCGCACTTTGGATCACTCGATGACATTCCCATGAATCCAAATGAATCGTCCAACAGCATTGCCTACGAACTTACGGACCAGGCTGTTTTGACACATGGCTTTTATTCTGCCGAATTTGAAAATCTACAATGGAATACGCCCTTGACATATAAGGAAATTATTAAACATTACTACCGGGGGGGAGAGAGTGCACCCCCTCACAGTAGACTAATCAGAGCACAAGCGGTCACACTTACAAAATTACAGACACAGTCTTATTACTTGCCGGCACAGGCAAAAGAATGGCACGATATAAAAGAGGTGGATGTTGTTTGCAAGGCATGCAAGAAAGAAGTATGCACGCGTGAGCATATGCTCTGAGGTCGCTTCGCCGTGGCATTTCCCGGGAACAATTTACAGAGATGATAGAATTTCACGACCATATCCTTTAAGTCCTGGCTGTTCAGTACGCCCATGACAGGGTTAGGAGGCTTGAGCTCCAAGTACCGACGTGGTATTAACCAGGTAGGTGGCTACACCCTGTACAGGACGTATGAATAAGGTTATTTTGATCCATCCACCCATTTAGAGACGCCACGCCGGAGCACGAGAAGGCGCTGCTCCTGAACGCCTTAGGCGTAAAGGGACTCAAAACCTGCCTTCCGAAAATGAGCAGCAGTCGGGAGCCGACCGGCCAACTCAGGAGACGACGCTTAGTGTGTACGGCGCTGCTTTTGCGCTGGTTAATGAACTTTTTGACCTGCAACTGGACGCGGCGTGTCTGCGCTCCTGCTTCAAAGCCCTGCGTCAGGGACCAGATCAGTCGGCGGTGGAATTTATTCAGGAAGTACGCCGAGTAGCCAAGCTTTGTGAATTAGGCGCGGTGGGCGAAATCCTCACTTTCGACCAGATCTTCTCTGGCATCGCGTCGCCGCACCTCCAAAGAACTTTTTTAAGATGGGGAAGGACTTCTCATCTACAGAAGGCGCTCGACGTAGCGAGAGAGGAGAAGCGCATCATCGACCGTGCGTTGCTACAGTTATATGGAGCACAAGTCGACGCCGTATCGCCACGTCCGATTTAAGATGGCGGCTCAGCTCGCCGAATTATACAAGATGTCAGGCCACATGGTGGCTGTTCTTTCCAAGCTTCGCCGCAAGATGGCGCCGGCAGGACTAGCCTTCCACATCTGCGGACACCCCTTCTCCAGCTTCGCCACCGGCTCGCGTGGGAGCCTGTTACCGCTGCGGCTCGACGCGGTATCGGGCCAACTCCACTGCTTGCCCTGCCAGAAGCCGGACATGTTCGCGATGCTTACGTCGTGCACACTTCGCGCGGGTCTGCCGCACTACTACGGAGTCAACTGGTCAGCAAGGCGCATCGATAGTTACCAATACAGTTACTGCCCTGCAAGTAGGTGAAATGGTCACCACTATTGGGCTTCTTCATGTTCCCGTACGAACAAATGGATCCACTTTCAACATGCTCATCGACACTGGGGCAGTTGTGTCATATTACTCGACGTCAAAGATTATAAAAGGATCTTGCGCATATCAATTTGCTACCTTCGCATCTCGTTCTACAGAATTACTCAGAGCAAGCCATAAATAATCATGGTTATTTCAAGGCAACAGTCTCGTACAACGGCAACTGCGCCACGATTTCCTTCTACCTCACGGAAAAAGGCACCTCGCTCCTGAGATTAGATGCCATCCGAGCTCTGAAAATAATCAGAGGTGAAACCCTCACTTGTTCTCTCGTCGACTCCTCGGCGGTTCCAGCGAATGCGCCACCGAAGTATCACCACCTGTCTTCGTCGAACATCGGCATGGAACTACATTCACCGTATAAAGCGTCGACCTGGTGTGCAGCCAGTATCGGTGAAACTGCGTCGTTTTCCCTTATTGCTGAGGCAACAAGTTGCCGGCGAGTTGCAACGACTAGAGTCGACTGGAATTATTGAGATGGTGGATGCTTCGAACTGGCTGTCTCCCTTGGTCGTCGTCCGCAAGAAGGTTAATTTTATTCAACTGTGTGTCAATCTCCGTGAGCCAAACAAGGTCATTGTGGTGGACGGGTTCCCTCTACCTCACATCGAGGAACTCTTACAACAGTTAACAGGGCCTCATTTTTTTTTCTAAACTTGATCTTGCATCCGCATACCACCAGGTTGAGTTAGCGGAGGAGAGTCGCGATCTTACTGCTTTTGTAACATATCAAGGGCTTTACAGATTTCACAGTGTGTGCTTCGAGCTGGCATCTGCACCAGTTATTTTCCAAAAAAATGATGAGTGATGTACTGAAGGGGTGCCCAGGTGTTGTCTGTTACAAAGCTTGCTGGAAAACCTTCACGGCAGAAGACAGAAGTCAAGACGGGGATGACTACATCAAATGTAACATCTCGAACGATACAAACCTCAGGCCATTTGGAGTAACAGTCAATTAAAGTGACTTCGAAAGGACAATCTGAGGGAACATTTGAAAGAGAACCAATAATTTCCATGCCTAACTGCTCCCGTGGTTTCTCCAGAAAAGAAACTAGTTTTAGGGGTGCAAAGACAGCTAGGTTTCGCCGATTTGCCGGCAGCCTGACAGATGTAACTGTGCCGAACCGCACTTTCCACTTGTTTGCGAAGACACGGCAACCAATACCTGTCACGAAGCAGCTGATTTGTACGTATTATGCCTGAATGATTTTTATGTGCTAACTTAATTATTTGCCCGCTGCAAGTTTCTGGAATTGCAACAGTGTGCTCTAACTTCAACGCAAAGTTTGCCACGGAAGCACAAGGATTTCCAAAATACACCACACTGAGATAAGCGCATGCGCACGGACAGTAGCGCCCAGTAGGGCAATGTGCAGGTGGTCGAGAAAGTAGGCTTACGCACCCGCAACGACCGCAGCGACGACTTTTAAAGCTTGCCCTTCGCGCCAATCTCACTGGTGAGAAAGAGAACACGCTGGAGCACCTATTAACTCTGCCTACCGTAAGGGGCAAATGGCGTGATGGTCGCGGGCATTCGAAGCTATGGCGTCGTGCAGATCTTTCCGCGAACGGCTAATATGCATGCGAAAAGAGGTGGTGCTGTACTTACCACGGTTGATCTGGCGGAGCTTCTCGTTGGCCAGCTCGACGTCCTTATGACGCGAACAGTTCTTGTCGCTGCTCTTGAAGGACTTAACGACCGCCCTACTGAAGCGGCCGATGGCGCTCTTCTTGCGGCGCTTCTTGTCCGATCGGTCATCTCTTTGTTGTGACGTGGATGCGGTGGAGGAGGCGGCTGCTCCGGCGTCTGCGGTATTGCTGCCGTCAGTGTAAAGGATGGGCATTTCGAAGGCGGTGGAAGAGACGGCTCCTTTTTCGGGGCGCACAGGTCGCGAACGGCAGATCTCGTGCCGCCGCGCGCGCACGAACGCGCCCCCGTGCACTCACGGCACGGCCAATTCCGAGTGCACGGACACCGCTTCATCACCGTCGTCTTTGCCGGTGGCTCATCGGGACCTCACAGACTGTGGTCCGAATGCGAGCGCTCTCCAGCATGCAGCTCGGCCTATTTCAGACGTTAGTAATAGCGCTGCCATTTGGCTGAGTAAGCAAGCTAACAGCGTCGTCTGAACACCATTGTGATGAACTTTGACCACAGAAGCAGGATGCGTATACAGCATAAGCATGATGATGATAATGCTCCTGGAATGATTGGCACATACCCATCGGGAAAGTAGTTCAAGTGCTAGAGATTACAATGACAAGTATAGAATGAGTTATTTTTACGAATATCAGTTTTAGACAAGACTACATGTTGTGTAACCTCCTAAATGACCAGAAATCATTTTGCCAAGATGACATAATCTACAAATGATTAGAGTTTGATGCGTCGAACACATCTATTCGACTTGCATTTGTAGATGTAGATACTCATGAATTTTTATGCAGCACTGCATCTTCTTCCTTCAGCGCGCCCACGAGCCAAATTCTCGTCTTCTTTCATATGCAACATTTCTCAGATTGATGTAAAAAAAAGCTGCATCCACAAGTTTCTTTCGTAATGTCTGGCGAGCCCCGCCATGGTGGTCTAGTGGCTAAGGTACTCGGCTGCTGACCCGCAGGTTGCGGGATTGAATCCCAACTGCGGCGGCTGCATTTCCGATGGAGGCGGAAATGTTGTAGGCTCGTGCGCTCAGATTTGGGTGCACATTAACTAACTGGATTCCTAGTGAAGGCAAGTGGGTTAGGGGGAGACAGAAGGTTAGGTGGGTAGCTGATATTAGGACGTTTGCGTGTATAAACTGGCAGACGCAAGCACAGGACCGAAACATGGGAGATGCCTTTTTCCTGCAGTGGACGTAGTCAGGCTGATGACGATGATGATGAAAGAACCCCAGGTAATCGGAATTTCTGGAGCCCTCCACTACGGCGTCTCTCATAATCATGTGGTGGTTTTAGGACGTTAAACCTTACATATCATCATCATAATTTCTGGCGATCACGCTGGCTGTTGGAAAATTCAGCCTTCGGAAACGAAAAGTTATATTATTATCAGAGTTGTCTTGCATGTGTTTACGCATTTACCATCCAGAAGCAAGCCAAACCTATTCGGGGTATTTTCGAACCATGTAACACATCATATATGTTCGGTTTGTACGGGTGCCCGGACATGCTAGAATTATTCCGAATGAAGCAGCGTCTTGAGATGGTCCGGTTTTATAGGTAGGACCGCATCTTTCTTTCGTAAGGGATCAAAAAATCAGACGCCTCCTGTTAAAAATAATTAAGCTAGCATCGCCCTTGTGGTGCCAAGCCTGAAAGAATCGCGGAGATTAAGCAGCCTTCTTTACCTCTCTCTATTTCCTCCATTATTTCTTTCTCATTCTCTTTTACAGTTTCTATGAGTTTTTTATTTGTATCTTTCTTCCTGTTTTACCTTTATTCACCTCTCTTTTTGTTTCTCGCTTGCTTCCTCTTGCTATTTTCGTACGTTGATTGTGTCATCGTGTTTGCCTATATAGTCATGGTAGTGACGTAGTTTTGCCTGCGTTATAGTCATCCTCAAGGTGCTCGAAAAGAAAAGAGGAAGAAAACTCGTTCAAATCGTTACCAAGGTGTCCAATGAACAAGATGAAGAAGGCTTCCCCTTTCGCGCAAGCGCGCCGAATATGTAGCATATTGAGGCGGTTACGCTGCTTGTAGTTTCACCATGCGTTATGCCAAGAAACGACGAGCCTGCAGCCTCATGAAGTGTTCCGCTCTTAAAAAAAAAAAGAAATGAACACCGGCGCTTACAGTTTTCAGGGCCACCACCAAATGTCTTTCCCATCAGTGCAAGGTGACCTTCAAAAGTTTCGCTGCTAAGTTTCCCGGTTCAATTATTACCTTCGCAAATCTGACTTGCTTCTCATTAGCTAACCTGTGTGCTAACCGAACGTTAGGCTAGGTATAACATTCAGAACTTTTATCCTGTTTTCGGAGCCGATCAGTTCAGTGCAAGCTGCAGCGCTATTCTAACTGTGCTACGCAAACTAATTCAAGCAACTGAAAGACTGCGCTGCTAGTGCTATATACCAACCACTGGAGAAAATTATTTTTTCTTTTGTTTTATAGTCACTCGTAGTTCTTTGAATTATTTTACCTCTCTCACTTTTTACTTGCATCGCCTTTAATCCTTCTTTTTCTCTTTAATGTTGCATGGCGTTTAGTAATATTCTGTTTATTGCTTCTCGTTAATTTTTCTCCAATACACAGGGTGAGCCATACCCTTGTGAGTAGGAACCACCAAACCAAACAAATCAAAAGAAAAAATCACAGCATAACGACGGAATGAAGGATCATGAGTTGGGCGAAGCGTCCATCAATTCGCCCCTGCTTCCATCCGTGCGTCCGTATGTGCGTGCGTCCATTTGTCCGTCCGTTCGTCCATGCGTCTGTCCGTCTGCTTGTCTGTATGTCCATCCGTGCGTCCGTCCATCTAGTGAACACTTCAAGTACCACCATCTCGTTTTTTTTATCATATATTCATCATATACAAGTACCGGCATCCAGCAGACAATCCAAGAATTAAACAAGTGTATGTACCACATTTCTGCTGTCAGTGCTTTGTTAACAACGAGAGCGTGATAACGACGCCGTGCTACGTTTTTTGTAACATGTGGACATGCGGATATGTGCTCGAGGGCGGGTATTTGCCACAGGTTACGCAATACGACAACGGGAGACGCACAAGCTGCGCCATGAGGAGCTTCGCCCCTAAAGAAACAAACGCCAGGCCTGCGCTGACAGCGCGCAACACAGTCACATAGGCGGGAGAGCGGGATTTATAGAACCCGTGGCAAACAATTTTCGGACTATACTAATACAAGCACGCTTGCAAGGTACCCATTACGTCATGAATTGTTGCGTTGGCTGATGACAATGAATGATGACGACTTTTTTTTTTCAGCAGTAGTTGTGGCTGTGTGCAAGCATTGGCCCTTGTCTTCGCTCCGTACAGGTGTTGAAACTTATCTGCATGGCTCTCTGAACAGCACTGATAGCCGGCACGGGCAACTATACCTCACTGAACTTCGGCCACTATGGTCGCCATCTATCGGAGAAGGAACACTACAAATACGCCGTCGTTTGCAATTGCTCACCATTTTGGCAGCAGTAGTTGCGGCTGTGTGTAAGCATTCACCCTTGTCTTCACTCCGTCTAGGTTGGTTGCATGATGATACTCATTTCCGTTTTGTGTTGTTCACCGTTTCCATTTCTGCCTTTGAAATAGATTTTATTATTGTGTGCTTTGTATTTTGTGTTTTTGTTACCTTCCTTTATTTCTTATCCAGATAAAGTTGATTTGCGCGGAACTAGCAAAGGAATTACAGGCTCTTCAGCAGGAGGTCGCAGAGATGAAAACAAGCCTTGCAATGTTCATTGAGCTCTATGAACATATGAAGAATGGCACTGAGGCGCTGACTAAGGAAAACGAGGTTCTGAAAGATTAGAATAAGAAACTCAGTAAACAGATGTGTGATCTTGAACAATACTCGCGACTCATTAATGTTGAGCTGAAAGGAATTCCTCAGACAAATGGTCAAAACTTCCTGGCAGTCGTCCAAGTTATTGGTGAGAAGATTGGTTGTCGGATTGCCGATACGGGCATCAACACTGCGCATCGGGTGCCTGCAAAGGTAGGAAGCAACATTATTGCGCGATATTGTTCGAGAAATAAGAAGGCTGAATTTACCACAGATATTGGATTTCCTCACAGCACAGGCTCTAAACCAGTGTATGTGAATGTTCACCTTACGCCCGAGCGAAAACGCTTGTTTGCGCAGGCCCTTGCACTTGAAAGAACAAGCCAGGGGAAGCATTTTTAGACATACAACAGCACAATCAAAGTCAGAAAAGTGGATGACAGTCGCGTGTTTCGAATTGCATGCGCAGAAAATCTTTGTATGTGCTGTTAATTATGTCATCACTGATCATTCAAAGCAACCTTCGATAAACATGGCTGCGTTCTCGTGCCAACAAACATCAGAATTGCTACACGAGAAGTCGCCAACTCTATCGCTACTGCATTTAAACATTCGCAGTCTTAGAAAACATCAAGATGATCTTGTTGCATTCCTCTCCTGCCTTTGTCAGTCATCTTCCGTCATCTGATTATATGAGACTTGGATATCTGACAATGGTAGCAACTTGTATGAATTGCCAGGATATTATTTTGAATACTGTAACCGAGAGTTATGTCCTGGCAATGATAGTGCCATACTTGTGAATTCATCCTTAACATACGCCCGTCGCCTTGACATCACGTTTAACGATACCTTATGTGAATTGGTATGGCTTAAGTTTAACTATCATTATACCAGTAAATGGCCGGGACACTATCCTAGCTTCCATTTATCGGTCACCTTCATCATCATATTCCAACTTTTGCTTTCAGATAAATAGCATTCTCAACAACCCAAGTAAAGAAAACAAGAACGCTGTCTTATGCGGTGATTTTAACATAAATATTATTGATCCTGATAACTCGTCGTGCTTGGAATATATGAACCGTTTATACAGTACTGGCTTTACTTTGCATATTGAATCACCAAATAGAAGTAATCTACTATGTTCGAATACATCAATAGATCATATAATCTCGAATATTTCAAGTGATCACACTGCTGGTGTGATAGATCATACATATCATAACACTGTTTTTTTTTATTCCGGTTTCTAAAAACACGAACGCCAATGAAATTTTCACAAAGCGCGGATTCAATTCAGACAAATTTGTGGAAATGATTCGTGCAGTTGACTAGACTTCAGTGACTCATGAGGACCTCGCAGAAATCCTCATGTGTCATTGGATTTTGAAACATGGATTTCGAAAAAGCCTGTGCTGGAAACGCAATTAGAGCTCTTTCTTCACGACTTGCTCACTAACCTGGACCGTAACATGCAGACGGATTTAATCTTTCTAGATTACATGCTAAAGCTTTTGACAAAGTTCCTCACCACCGCCTTTTGTTAAAACGTTCACAGCCTCACCTACACCCTAACATTCTTCAATAGATTGAACAATTTCTCACAAATCGTTCACAGTCTGTCTCTGTTAGCGGTCATCTATCTAACCCTCTCCCAGGCACATCAGGCATTCCTCAAGGATCTGTCCTTGGTCCCCTTCTATTCCTAATATATATTAATGACTTGCCCGATCATATAAACTGCCGCACTCGCATGTTCGCTTATGACTGTGCCATGTATCATACTATCATTAACCCGTATGACCACCTAGATCTCCAAACAAATCTTAAAAGCGTTCTCAATTGGAGTAACACATGGTTAATGACACTTAATCCTTCTAAATGTAAACTTGTATCTTTTGCCCATCGTCACAACCCATATCGTTTCCAGTATCCTATCGTGAACAACTCTATTGAATCGGTACTATCTTATCTGTCTATATAGTCTCAGCGTCCAATAAAGTACTTGGTTTCCTCAAGCGCCATCTTCGCCTTACCCCCCTACATGTTAGGCTACTTGCGTATCAATCTCTCATCAGACCAAAATCAGAATATGCATCTGCCATATGCAACCCACATCAAGCGTACTTAATCAATGCATTAGAAGCTGTGCAAAATCATGCCGCCAGATTCATTCACTCATCGTACTCGCACGATGTCAGTATTTCATCTTTGAAAGCGAAATCTGGACTACCACCCCTTTCCTTGCGTCGCCGCACTGCCACTCTCATGCTTTATCACAAATCATCTCCCTCCTAGCTCAATCAACCACCTTATATAACAGCTACAACACGCATGTCTCATCGAACAGGTCATCCATTTCAGGTTGCCCGCCCATCATCACGCACCACTACTTTTTCTGCGTCCTTCTTTTTTCGAGCAGCCATGGATTGGAACGGCCTTCCTCAAAACATCGTCACCATCGCTTCATCATCTGCCTTTCAAGATCGCATTATTGATCATCTTCAGAACTAAAACTGCGTTCACTGCGTTTTTTAACCTACGTTAAAACCCACCCCTTATGTAATGCCCTTCCAAGAAAGGGTGGCCTTTAAGCTGATAAAGGGAACTGAACTGAAAAAGGCTTTTGAGTCTTTCTCAGAAGTAATCGCTAAAAGTACAGAGGCATGCACCACTTCTACTGCTGTCACGAAGTGGTATTGTTCGCCTGGAAATTCATGGATAAGCAACTCATTGTCGAAGTCGAATAATAAAAAGAATAGCCTTCGTAAAAAACTAGTCACGGCCTTTCGACTTTCCATTAAAATCCCGGTTTGAGAAGCATTCGGTGATATTACCTTCTTTGTTAAAGCGTGCTAAGCGCATGCAATTACTACCTGGATAATATGAAAAGTATGGCTAACACAAGACGTTGCTGGCAAATCATCAAAGAATATTTGAACAAAAAGGAGTGCTCAGCGCTGACAATAAAAATAAAGGGAAATGATGAAATGTATAGCGACCACTGCGTTCAGTCAGCATTTCTGCGCATATGTGGTTAAGCAGCAATCAGCATATCATGTGTGTGATCTACCACGGTGTGGTCATTCATTACATTCAACGTCCACTGACTATGTCCTTCAGGTCATCGTATCATTGAAGACCACGAGTGCTGGTTTAAATAACACTATTCCTTCTAAATTAAAACTAGTGGGCATAATATCCCGACCTTTGGCACATATATTAACAAGCTGTTTTCTGCGGGTGTGTTTCCGAGCTGCCTTAAGGTTGATAAAATAGTTCCCGATTATAAAAAAAAGGTAATAACACTTCTGGCCAGAACTATAGGTCTCTATGTATCCTTTCTTTATTGCGGTAAAGAAATGAAAAATTTCCACATTAGACTAGTGTGTTATTTGACAAAAAATTACCTTTTGTCTCCACAACAATTTGTATTTTGTCTAGGATATTCAACTGAGTTGGCACTATATAATTATGTTAACCGAGAAATTTCAGCAAGCTATTGACAAAGGACTATACTCGTGGAATCTGTTTTTATTGATTTGGCGAAGGCTTTCGACAATAAATTATCGCATGCTACTTGCAAAACTGGAATAATTTGGCATGTCTGACCCTCCTCTAAGCTTTATTAAAAGCTACCTTAGTAATCAGCCTCAAATAGTACACGTTAACTGCCATCTTTAATCACCCAATATCATTAACGTATGTGTGCCACAGGAATCAACTTTAAGCCCGCTTTTATTTTTTATTTTAATTATTGATCTACCTGCGATTCTTACTAGGACCGAGTGCATACTGTATACGCTGATGACAGAACCGTCTTTACATCATCTAAATCAGTTTCTACGCTCAAGACTGACCTCAACATATACTTACATTACGTAAATTTATGGCGCCAGAGTCACCGGCTACAGATCACTGCTACTAAAACCGTCTTTATGGTGTTTACATTACGTAAATTTATGGCGCCAGACGGGCCATAAAGGGTAGTAATAATTTCTATCTCTTTCCTTTCTATTATTCTCCCTTTCCCCCACCCCAAGTGTAGGGTAGCCAACCGAGCCAAGCTTGGTTAACCTCCCTGCCTTTCCTCTCTATTTATCTCTCTCTCTCTCTCTCTCTATACACAGCCATAGGCTGTGTATAGTTGCCTATAGGCTCATCTTGAATGACATTCACATTGCGTGCATTCATCATCACTAAACTTATTGTAATATTACCTAGTTTTTCCAGAGCAATAATCTTCTTTTAACAGCCGTAAGAACAAACTACGGCAAGTTCACAACATTGTTTACAAGCATAGCAATAGGGAATTCATTGCCCTTCGAATAAGTCAACGCACAACATTCATATTTACACCTCGCGTGGCAAAAAAACATTTTGTTCTGAAATTTATCGACGCATCTGATTTTGCGTATTTAACTATGTACAGCTATCAACAGTTCTATGTTTGCTTCACATCTACATTTGCCTTTGTACAACTTAAACCACCGATAATAAAACTAGTTGCATTATTTGTGTAGGGTTGATTGTTATTGCTTTGTTCCCGTTTATCTACTGCATTTTAATATTTTCCTGTCTATTTTTTCAGTGCTATTAGTATCACGTTATATATTATTTGTATTGTTGTTGGTTAGGCTCGTTAGCCATTGCTCACAAATTTGCATATTGCGCTGTAGTTTTTTTAATTAACTTATTCATGTCCCCATAGGAGGTCCCCCTGAATATTTTTTTGAAGCTTAGGGTCCTCCTCCTGTACTATTCTAACCGTGTAACAGAGCTGAAATATGTAATAAACATCACTTGACTTTACAAGAAATAATTATGGCTGACCCCTGTAATGAGTCGGAGGCATTCAACGACCCACTGGTTACGGAATTTGTATCGAGTGATTCCTGGTTACACAGTGCGCATCATGACGCCTGGTTGTTATTTTACTCTTCCATAACGCTATATTACGTATGTGAATGTGGTTTCTTCCCGACATAATGCTTGTATATATAGGGTTTTTGTAGGCAGGGTTTTCGAGCACAGGAATGGCTGTCATGGAGATTGATTGATTTGTGGGGTTTAACGTCCCAAAACCACCATATGATTATGAGAGACGCCGTAGTGGAGGGCTCCGGAAATTTTGACCACCTGGGGTTCTTTAACGTGCACCCAAATCTGAGCACACGGGCCTACGACATTTCCGCCTCCATCGGAAATGCAGCCGCCACAGCCGGGATTTGAACCCGCGACCTGCGGGTCAGCAGCCGAGTACCTTAGCCACTAGACCACCGTGGCGGGGCACTGTCATGGAGAGGACCCATGCCCGAACCACCCAGAATATTAAATGCGAAGCATTTTTTTTTTGCGTACTGGTGGCACGTTTGGCGTATATTTACGTATATATCTTATCTATCTAGCCGCCTACATCTGGGCGCTCTCATGATCACTCTCTTACGTACCTTGGGGTGAACCAAAATTAGTATGAAAGGGCAACATGGTTTGACATATATGACCCACTGGTCGTGACATGAATAACGTCACAATCTAGTCGCGTACATCTTCAAACACTTTTTGCCAAACAGTGCCACATACCCATGGGCGGGTATGTGCTACTGGTATGCGGGTATGTGCCACAGGTGATCGACAGTTTATATGTACCCATGAACGGCGACAGGAAACATTGGTAATTTAAGTGCGAAAGCGTTAAGAAAATCTGACATCGGCAGCGTTGGCATGACGAACGTCAGGGTCCCAGCATAAATCGAACCCAAGCATTCTGCGTGACAATCAAATATTCTTTTAGAGAACTGCGCCACGTCTCGGTACTTCTTTGAGCTTGAAAATGCACTATGCAGGTGCAATGCTAGTGAAAAGTCAATTGTGGTTGAAAATATGACTATATAATTTTATAAACATTACATATGTACTCCTACATTTGATACAGCCATCCCGTCGGGTTGACGTGAGTTGTAGTCATGAGTGCCATCCACTGAAGTTAATTTATGTAGCAGTGTCCAGGGCTACCATTCTCGCGAGCACTTGTGTTACATATCAGCTTCTCGTGCTGCTGATACTCTTGTTGCTGTTGGCATCGTTGCACATGTCTAAACAACTATATAAAGCATGTGCGACTGTTCAACATATGTCTGTGCGTAGAACAGTTTTACATTTATTTGGCGTCATTTCTTAAAGTTTTGCTAAATAACAAAAATTACAGCATGGTCACCATCCCTCTGCATGCTTCGCATGACGTCGATTTCCAGGGTACGTGAGATCTGCCTAATTTTTCTTTGTTTTTTTTTCATTTTTTGCGATGGCGTTTATGGACACATGCGGTGGCGGCGGTGGACATATATGGCACCTTTGTGATCTCGTAACAGCTTTCGCTGTAAAGAAACGCAGGCCTCCGCGGAAAACGCAGCACAGCCACAGTCAAAGCTGCAGGAGAGCGATCTTTCTAGAGCCTGTTGTTGAGTGTCTTGTGTTACTGTGATACAGGTGCTTTTGCAAGGTACCCACTCTGTCATAAGTCATGTTAGTTTTGCAGAAGTACTCTTGCACTAAACCATTATTCGTCATTATGACGAGAAACGATCGAGGTACCCGCTACACATCTGTGAGGCATAATGAGCACTGGATCTTAAGAAACAACGTTTAACCAAGCCCCCCCCCCCCCCCCCTACTCTTGTCGAGGTCCTCCCACTGATGCCATAACGCAGGGTCACGGCCGCTGATGTGGGCAGTGGAAAGACGTATACATCGAGAAAGGGGGAACCCCCCTTTTCTTTGTGCGCTCGCCTATGCGCCCACACCTCGCCAGGGTGATTGGAGCACCGCAGCAATACGGTAAAGTTGAGCTTGAGCTGTGAAAGCGTGCACCTCCGAAGCGAGTCACACGGGCTCGATTACCAGTGCCGCCGTGCCGCTCCCACCCATTGCAACGCGAAACTTGCTTGGCTTGGTTGGCGACATTATAGCTCAATGTAGGCTATTTTTTCTTAGACACACGAACGCCGCCATCTTGGGCTGTTAAGTCAATGTCTTCTTGTTTTTGTATAATGCCATTTACAAATCACGTATGGTAGTTTACCACTGTCCCTCAAGAGGAAGATGTACAACAGCTGCATCTTGCCGGTACTTACCTGGGGAGCAGAAACGTGGAGGCTTACAAAGAAAGCGAGCAATGGAAAGGTAAGTCATATGTGTAACCTTGAAGGGGCCCTGGAACACTTTTTTCAAGTAACCATGGAATGAATTCACTAAAAGAGGTTATTGCCTCACGAATTCGGTTATTGCCGCAAAAGAGGCTATTGCCGCAAAAATCTTAATAATCCGTCCCACACGAGCGAAGTTACAACGATTTGTCGTACTCTGCAATCACGTTCTCTCTTCTCTCATCCCGGCGAACGCACTGAAGGCTGAGCAGGGAGGGATGGCGGGGGCAAAGGAAATGCTTCACGAGCACCTCGTGACCTTGACCACTTTCTTCTTTTGTTTTCCTCGAATACGTGGCCTTTTCCGTGTGATCGCGCGCGCAGCATGGACAAGTCATGGCCTCCTTCGGCGATGCCTGTACCGACCGAGCACGCCATGTTCAAATCAGCTAATGGCTGTCAGATGGCCTTATACGCGCGATCTTTGAGCGTATTCCGTCATTTCTCGAGACAAGAAAAAGCAATTTTTAACTGACTTTGATCATTTATTGCGAATTCCTGGCCGCGCGCTGCACTATAATATTTGGCTCGTGTGTTCTCGTGAGCCTCTACTACCGATTGGCAGCGTTTCCTGACCATGCTCAAAAAGTGTTGCAGGGCCCAGTTAAAATACGGGAAGAGAGCAGAGTGGGTCAGAGAACGGACGGTGATTAAGGGCATCATAGGCGAAATTAAGTAGAAATTGACGTGGACTGGGCACGCAGCGCGTAGGATAACCGCTTGTCATTACGAGACAGGATTCCAAGAGAAGGCAAACGCATGCAGGCCTGACCACACGCACCCATCGCAGCGCGTCAGCGTGGGGCTTTATGACGCGGGCGAGGTCACGTGGCTGCGCGCAGCTTGTGCCCACTCTCTCCCTATGGAAAGGGCAAGGCGTCGTGCACTGACCCAACGCCACCGAGACTGACTCAAGGCCGGGGGGCTCCCGTGGGCCCGTGAATATACGTCATCAGTAAGGGGCCCAGTCCCACGTCTCCGCTAGATGGCCTTGGTCCCCTGAGCGGCGGGGCCTCGGCAGCTTCGGCGCGGCGGGCACGTTTGGACGCGCTGTGAGCGTTCGTGGCGCGGATGCGCGTTGCTGCTTGGATATTCGTTTCTGTGCGTAGTTGGGCAACGGCGAGTGACCTGTTTGGACGCGCTGTGAGCGTTCGTGGCGCGGATGCGCGTTGCTGCTTGGATATTCGTTTCTGTGCGTAGTTGGGCAACGGCGAGTGACCTAAGTGTTTATCGCGTGTTATGTGTGGCGAACAGGCTCGTGCAGAGTTAGAATCAGCGCCGAAACGCCAGGAAAGTGTTGTGTGCCACGGTGCAACGGCAATTACAAGACATGCCCCAAGGTGCACGTGTTTTCGTTCCCTCAAGCCGACGAAGCAAGACAAGCGTGGATACGTGCCATTCCACGTGAAAACCTGGTCGTGTCAGCAAATGCCAAGGTAAGAAATTTTGAATGCTTTATAATTTTCTCATGAAGGTTGCTCCTACCGTTGCGTGGCGAGCCTTGTAGTTTGTATCACGTTACGACTAAACGCGTCACGCAAAGCCCCGAATGTACTGTTGCTGCTACGAGGTAGCCGTACTGATGCTAGGATATGTTTCTTTTGTTTAGGTGTGCGAACGCCACTTTAAAGCCGAAGACATCGTTCGGGAAACAAGCTATATTGACCAAGCCACCGGCCGCACAGTGACCGCACCGATCTCACGTTTGCGGCTTCGAGCTGAGGCAGTACCGACGGTATTCCCTGATTGCCCAAGCTACCTGTCTATAGAAAGCTCTAGAAGAGAGGACCCAGAGAGCAAGCGAATGCGCTTAGAAGCCGCTTCCCTTGAGAAAGTGCTCGCCGAGTCAATTCTCACTGCCAAAAAAGAGGAAGAAGCAGATAAGCTTTGCGATTTGAAAGATGTCGCAAACTTTGTTCTAGGCAAGAAGCTGACATTTTGGCATGTCATCGAATCCAGTGACCACGTCATTTTGGCTCACATTTGTAATGATGACGCTCCTTGGATTAAGTACTCTGTTGTCGTAAAAACCGACCTAATTCTTACGGTAAACGTCGCAAAAGCATCAGTGAAGCGGCTCGGGTCCAAAATGGTAGTTCCGTCCGTGATCGACAGCAAACGACGGCTGCTGGAATTGCTGGAAGGAGTCGAGGGGTTCGACAGTGCCCAGAGGTCAAGCTCTGAAAACTCAACCGCAGACATCTTCAAGACTGTCGCTTCTCTTCTGAACGAACTATACACAGCACAAGAAAGCGATAACACCCCGATCATTCAACTGCTCGCTGAGCAAGTGAAGTTAATGTCAACAACAACAACAACAAAAAAAGAACGACGGCGCTGCTCTTTAGAATTTATGGTGTACTGCTGCATACTATTTACTATATCACCTCACGCGTACAAGTACATGCGCAGTCACGGGAGCATCATCATGCCACACCCAAGAACCATTAGGTGAATATGTTCGTCTTTCGGAATGAACCCCCAAATAGAGCATCAAGACAATACATTCCTCCGCTACATGGCCAAGAAGATATCCGAGTTGAATGAGCAGCAACGCTACGTGACTTTGATGGTGGACGAAATTCATCTAAAGCCATTTTTTGACTATAAGGGAAGCAACATCGCTGGTATCGCGTTGAACAACGCAGAAGCAGCAAATAGTGCATTTCTATTTATGGTACACAGCCTCATGTGTAAGTTTAAGGAGGTAGCGCACATTGTTCCCGTTCAAAAGGCTAATGGAGAATTTCTGCACAACATTTTGGGAGATGTCATTCGCGGCTTAGAAAAAATTGGATACAAAACAATGTGTGTCGTGACCGACAACAACGGCGTGAATCGAAGCGCAATGGTGCCGTTTAAGTATTCGGTGAGCAAGGCCCCTCAAGCAGTTTCAAAAAAAAATCACTGGCAAATGATTTCGTGTTTCCGTACCCATCAGATCCCCACAGGTCATTGTTCTTCGTCATCGACCCAGTGCATTTACTGAAGTGCGTGCGCAACAACTGGTTAAAACAAAATGACCAGTGTTTCTGGTTACCTCAGTTCGAACCAAGCACAACAGGGCAGCGGCGCATGCAGTATGCGTATTTCAAGACAGTTAAAGACGCATATAATTTAGAGAGTGAGCAGTTACTCCGGTACGGCTACACTTTGTCCAGAAAAGCTGTTTCCCCAACAGACATCGAGAAACAGGATGTTAAACCTGCTTTGCAGGTATTCAGCGAGTACGGACCGAAATGCACTTCGAGTCAGTGGAGGTAAGCACAACCTGAAGCACTACGAAGAAACCGCCAGTTTCATTGATGTAATAGTGAGATGGTGGAAGTTTGTCAACGTAAAGACTCCTTTCAAAGGACTGAGACTAAGGGATGACTTGCAAAAGCCAGTCTACCCTTCTCCATTCGACCCCAAGGTTTCCTTCTTGAACGATTTTTTGGACTGGTTGGAGGAGCGGAAGAAAAGGAGAGCGGATGCCTGTAAGTTGTCTTATGAGACACATGGGGCTCTTATTCCGACGACTCGTGCGTTCATTGAAATCTGCGCATATTGCTTTGAGGAGCTCAAGATGTCTTTTGTGCTTCTTGGGAAGTTCCAAGCAGACCTTCTGGAAGAACGTTTTGGTTGTTACCGACGACTGGCTGACTCGCAGTATCATTTCTCCGTAAGGCAGATTTACGAGTGCGAGAACAAGTTGCGACTGCAAACCTCACTACCACAAATCAGCACGGCGTCCGCAATCTACAACGACCAAAATCAAAATTGGGAAGAGCTCCAAACACAGGCAGCAGTGCCAAGTGGAAACCTCAACGTTGTTGTGACCCAGGGGGCGCTATCAAAACTGAAGGATGTCATTCCAGTGGTTACCTATGTTGCTGGTTACTCGGTGCACATCGCTGTGAAGAGGTTAAAATGTGACAAATGCAGAGAGCTCCTCACAATTGACAAGACTGTCGCAGTTTCTCCGGAAAATCGCATGTACAGTCTTGTCAAAGAAATTGACAGGGGAGGGCTGGTTTACCCAGCAATGCCAGCTGTGAATGCGGTGGCTCATAATTACGTTGTTGTGGAAGAGCTTTCCAAATGTGCCGAATTTTTAAACGTTCAAAACCAACGTCAAGTGGCCACAGAACTAACGCTGCAACTGCTCAGCGACGAGGAGCCTTCAGATTTCGACGTCTGTCAAAAGGGACACGCAAGTGAAGTGGTGCTCAAATATATATTGTGGTGCAGCACGAACATTCTGCTGAAGAACTTTTGCCGGCGATTGAACAACAAAGTTTCGGACCCGGACAACAAGTCTAAGAAGCGGAAGCTGCAAACTCTAACAAATAAATGAATAAAACGGCGATGGGTGTAAATATGAGTGGTCTCTTTTGTCTTTTCCTTCCTAATTTTATTCAGTATATTACACGTGTAGTACTTAGATTTAGGTGCACGTTAAAGAACCCCAGGTGGTCAAAATTTCCGGAGCCCTCCACTACGGCGTCTCTCATAATCATATCTTGGTTTTGGGACGTTAAACCCCAGATATTATTATATAAGTATATTACACGTGAAGCAGCAAAAAAAAAAAGGTCAGCCAAGCGCACAACGTATGCCCTCCGTAACGCCCTCCGGCGCCCTTAGGGTGTCTGAATAAATAATATAAGGACTTCTGTTCAAGCGTTCTACCGCTTCCGTCGGCCCCATCCCGGCTACGTCGCGGAGGCAGCCCCCCGGCCTGTAAAGAATTTCCTCTAGGTGGTGTTGACTGATCCGCTACAACCGGTGCATGTGGTCCGGCCTTGAAAGGGAGACAGAAAATTTGGCGGGAAGATGCGATTGATGCAGGTATAACGTGGCAGCAAAAATCAGAAGACCGGGTTGACGGGCGGAAAATGGGGGAGGCCTTTGCCCTGTTCAGCATGAGTGTCAAAAGAGGAAACGGGATGGGGCCATGTCCTGCAAGTATTACAAGGCCAGATACGCCGTCAACCTAAAATGTCCTCATCCTCATCGCACATGGCCGGTGTCGACAAACGGCAAAAACACAGACTATCACAGGAATTGACTGAACTAATGCCAGCCGCAATTCTGCCGCAGCAACCAGTGGCGTAGCCAATAGCCGCACACCAGGTCTTCACCCCCCCCCCCCTCTATTTTTTGTAGCCCTGCGTACGTAACACAAATTGACCGTTTACCTGCCCAGCCCCCACTTTCGATCAGAATTCCCCCCGGGAACGAATTTATGCATAACCCCAATTTGTCTCTTGGTTGATTCTCCGGGCCGGAGAGGGTAGCTGCCAATCATGATCCAAGGATAATGATCAGACACCGCATGTGGTGATAAGTGGCAATTATGTTTGGGGTATGGTGCAGCGAGATAGAATACCGGCACAATACTGCATGTGGAATAGCACAGAGGCCGCCGGCTTATGCAGGCTTATGTCGCACTATGCACGATTTTTTTAAGAGCCTGCCCGTGCTTAGTTAAAAAACAAATAAACAAAATGATATTCGATGCATTTAGCAAAGAGGAAATCGGGAGGGGCGATTGCCTGCAAATTATGCAAGGCTAGATCCGCCGGCTACCTACAACATCCTAATCTATTCTAAGTCATTGAGCCGAACCTGCAAATGAACGCAAATCGTCCTCTCGCATTGTCTAGTTACATGATTTTCCGTAAGAAACCAACCAAATTTTTCTCATACCCGTATGGTGCTTTTGGAACGTCAAAAAACCGCACATATCAATCATCATAAGAAAAAGATATTTTGTTCACCTGGGAAGGAAGTGCTTTCGTGTTCTAATCTCATAAGAACATATTAAATTTATGATCCTCTGGAACTTTTTAATGAAGAAAGAGCTACCAATCCTGCGCTTGATACTAAGGGGCGCTTATTTGGGCTTACCACAAGGAGTATGTCTCAGCGTTGGTCATTGGAGGGAAGGTGACAGATAAATGAACGAGAGCAGGAAGAATTCTGAGGCAACCCCGATGAGTAACCCACGACACGTTCCGATCATCAGGCAGCAATACCTCTCGAGTCTCCCAGCAACGAATATATATATATATATATATATATATATATATATATATATATATATATATATATATATATATATATATATATATATATATATATATATATATATATATATATATATATATATATATAATAAGGGAAAGAAGTGTATACCTAAGGGCTCGTTTTTCCGTGTTTTAACACAATATTAATGAGATCTAACAGACAGTAATGCCAAGGAATGTACAGGGAAGTTATTAGAATCAATGGAATGTAAATAAGAAGAAAGAAAAGTGGATGAAAATATAACCAGCCGTGAGCTCCTCACGGGTGGTATGGGATATGGCACAACGCTCCCGTTGTGCCATATATATATATATATATATATATATATATAATTAAGAATAAAGGAGCAATCCTGACGAAGTCGTGTCACGGCCGAAACGTAGAGTAAGCAATTATCAAATTTTCGTAAGTGTGCTCCTTTATTCTTAATTATATTTGCACCGGACCCACAGAAATTCTTTTTTGAATCATATATATATATATATATATATATATATATATATATATATATATATATATATATATATATATATATATATATATATATATATATATATATATATATAGTTGCCTCTCCTTCGACACCGTCATTTCATTTTTTTTTCTTTCCTTCTCTCTCAACAGTTTCTCTAAAAGGGTGTAGGAAGGGGGCATAAATCTTCGCCTTAGGAAACTCAATGTCTTCACCCTGTCACCATCATCAACCCATTGCCGAATTCTGCACCAAAATTGTGGAAATTTTTCGAACGTTTGCACAATTTGGCACAATTACCATGAGTGTCCCTTGTGGTATATTTGTCGTGATCCTGCCTGATGTACGACTCAATTTTTTTTTATTGTGATTGGCTTCTTTACCTAAGCTGCAGTTGACAACTGTCGAGAAACTTGATTATGATTGGGCTTAATTGCGATAAGCAATATTGCTCCATGTAACGCCGGAATCGAACTAACTTAGCGTAAAAAGCCCTCACGAACATTCTGCACCAACGTCTGCGCCATTTCGCCATCATCATCACCGAACACGTTACTACGCTGTACATTTGTCCATAGCCTCCTATAAGAGGAGGCTATGATTTGTCCACGCCTCTTAACTTGCCCGTTGATGGCGTCGAATATGCGTGGATAAGTTGCGAGTGTACATTGCATTCTTCGTGAGTTTAAAGCCATCACCATGGGTAAAGGATACAACAACTACATGTGCAAAAAGCCATTTCATCCTGCCTCAAGGGACAACATCAAAAGGGTGAGGAATGCCTCGGCTAGCTGCTAGACACAGTGGTGCAGATCGCTGCTTTGCAGCCTTGGCGCTGTGCGCCGGTTCTGTTTACTGCTTAGTTGTGCACGTTTATAGGCGAAATCTGGCGGTAGACCTATGTTTATTCCGTTTGCTTCCTGACATATTTGTCCTGCGTTCACTTTTACTCCAGCTAGCCCAATTGTCGATCTCGACGACAGCATCGAGTGATTCCTGCGTGGCTTAACCATGACGCACAGTGATCGTTCCCGTGTTTTCGGTACGAGACCATGTCCTGTGGATTGGCCTTTTGAATTTTTTTTTTTTGCCAGGCGTATCAACAAATTATGCGATTCCAAGTTCAACGTATGGTCGGCGCTATCTTGACGTGTGAAGGGTCGTCTAAAAACAAAAATTACGTTGCCGCTTTTTTTTTGTGTGTGTGTTCTTGCCACCCGCATCTATGTGCCGTGTACTGCATGTCAACATTGTGTAACAATGCTTATGAAGCAAATGGGCCTGACAGTGGGTTTCAATGGCATAATATTCAAGATTTGTGCGTGCCCCCTCCTACGCGCATTCTCTGCGAGCGCTCTTCTGCAGGATGTTCGTGTGGTGTGTACTGCCTGACGCTTACTTTATGCATCGTTTTAGACATGGATGGCAGAACAGAGGACTGAGAATGAAAAAAGAAAGCAAGAGGAGCTGAAGTTGCAGTATGAGAAGGAACAGGATCTTTATAACAACAGGTAACGCCATTGGTGCTTTGCTTGGTCATGTGCTCGGATTCATAGCTTCCAGAAAGCGACTTCTATTACAGCTAATGCGGCACTAGCCCTTTAGAAAACAAGCTTTAAAACATGTGTTTGTTTACTGTACCTTGGCAGTGATCTGGACATCTGTAAAGTTGTTCTGGTTCGTTCACTAGGGTCAGCACCTGAAAACAAGCATTAGTGTTCAGCAAATAAAAATAAGGGTACTTTATAGCGAACTAAGTTCGAAGCTGCAGTTTGGTGCATCTGCCATGGTAACTTGGAGTCTGAGGTGCTTCAGTGCTAGATGTCGTGATGGAGGTTCGCTCTTTGTCAAAGTGGCCACATTTGTTGTAGGATTTAAATGCAAGAACACCATTGTACTCGGGTTTAGCTGCATGTCAGAAATTTAACTGTATGTCAAATTGTATTGCTTTAGCACAGAATTCTCAAAACATATTGGCCTGCTTGCTCTGGACCTTCGGCTAGTGACCCGGCCCATAAATCACTGTTTTCCCCCATTAAAAAAAAGTTTTCTTAATGAGCATGCTTGCAAACTCGGCAAGTGTGACTGATACCCAGCCCTTTCTTCTTGAGGTGTGGCATGCACTCACCGCATGCTAAAACATAACTACGACACAAAAATTCTCTATTTTTATATTTGAGGTGCAGATTTCAGACAGTGTAAAGATCGGAATCAACATGTTTCTGGGAACCTGTAGCAAAATTTCTTCATAACTGGTTCATATGATCTAGGGCTGCGAGACAAGGTTATTGGTTACGGAGGCATGGGAGGATACACTAATGCAGCCAGCGAAATCAGTTTTCTTTATTGCAGTATCTTCCAGACAAATTAATTTTTTCATTGTTGTCGGGGCCTCTTGAAATGACACTTCAGCTGACTACATAGCACACGCAACAGTGCCCGCAACACTCCCGGTTTCTAGAAAATGTACTCTCAAATGATATCGCACTTCACATGGAAGTGCAGCTAAAGTGGCTTTAGCATCCCACAGCCACTGTTTTTTTTTTATGTGCAAGCCTGGTGTTCCATAGCAGGACGAGTGTTGTTAAGTGTGCATTGACTCGCATAAAAAATTTCCAACTCGATGGTCTGGAACACATCCGGGACATGTAGCTGTCCCCACAGGGACAGTGTGGTACTCTGGATGTGCCATGAAAATTCCGTGCAGTTCCGCAAAACACGCGACAGCTCGTAACCCTATCTGTATGTGAGATATGGGAAAGGCTTTCTTCCAAATGGCAACCTTAGCTAACATTTTGGGCACACTACTTCACCCCCCCCCCCCCCCACCTTCTGTTTCCATCTTCACTTCCTTGGCCTTGTGGGAGACTGAATTTTTCTGCTGCAGCGTGCTAGCTAAATTTAGTTTGAGATCCATGCTTTAGCAAAATATGACTTAGTGACAGGATAATCACTCATCCTGCCGCCTCTGTTTTTTCCTCCTTGCTTGGTGGGTAATATAATAATAACTGATCAGGTTCACCATCCTAAAACAGTAATACCACTAGGAGAAACCCCGTAGTGGAATGATTCGGAAATTTTGAACACCTGGGTTTCTTTAACGGACCCCTAAATCTGAGTACGTGGGCCTCAACCATTTTTGCATCCATTGAAAATGCAGCCACTGCGGCTAGAATTCTCTCTTGTGACCTGCAAGTGGGCATTCGAGCACAATAACCACTAGGCCACCGTGTCAGGTTTGCGTAGTTTTTTTTTTTTTTCATGCCTAAACTGAGTGACACTTAAGCAATACCCAGAATGGGATTAACAATTGCCTGTTAGGTAATTTGAAATTTGAGATATTTGGGGTAAATTCTTTGTTATACTCTTATATATTAGAGCATCATTGTTTAGCATTTTGTCTTCACTGAAGCACAATCGACATGAGCGAAAAATGAATTCTCCTTCATGCATGGCTGCCAAGGTGTTCAGGGGCTAAAGTGCTTGGCTGTTGGTCCGAAGAGCGCGGGTTCGAACCGGTTCGAGTGCTGGTTCGAAACATCAGTGGAGGTAAAATGGTAGAGGCCTGTGTACTGAGCGATGTCAGTGCACTTGTAAAGAACACCAGATGGTCAAAATTTTTTGAGCACTCTACTGCGGCATCTCTCAAAATCATATTGTGAAAATCACATAATTCTTTTGGGGCGTAAAACGCCGGTTATTATTATTATCCTTCATGCACGCCATGCAAGACTGCAGCCTAAACTTAGTTTAATGAAAGAACCAATGTAGACATTGTTTGCAGTGTTGTCTGCTGTAAAAACATTCTGCTAGCCCCTGGTTCCATGCTATGTAAAACTTTTAGACCTTTTTTTTTTAATTTTCATTGCACAGTATGAAAGTTCTATATGGTTGTCACACACTGCACTTTCTCTTTTTATGGTTTTTGGCTTGGAGCATTAGCTATGAGGGTATTTATTTAGTACAGTCTGCATTGTCGACACCAAGTGCTCGTCAAGTCAGAAGCTCGTTAAGAACCTCTCAATGCATTTTCATCAGGGTTTGCATGTTTCATCTGTGTTGATGTTTTTTTTTTTTTTTGCCTCTTTCTAGGTCTATGGTCAGTAAGGAGAGCAAGGAAAAACTGTCGCTCAATTTCATGTACGAAGCCCCACCAGGTGTCAAAAGAGGTAGGCCTGACATTTTTGGGCATTGTGGTAGTCATCAGTGGGCAGCAGAATGGTCTATTTTGGACTAACAAAGTCATTATTTATTTTTCTTTTGTGAGCAGTTTAAGATAGTACTGCTCTAGATCAAATACCACATTAAGTAAAGTATTAATGGAAGGGAGCTCATGATACGATAGCAAAAAAAAAACTGTCTTCTCAAAGAAACCATGTATTACCACAGTTATGTCAAAGGTGAAATAGGCTGGAATAGTGCAATGTATTAATCGAATTTTCACACTTTGTCAGTGGTTAAAATGGCAGCCAACATTATCTCGGAGATTAGACTACTTTAAAAGGTTCAAGTGGGAATTCCTCACTTGAGCAGCCCAAAGTTGCTTTTTGATTATACGTCTTCTCTATTTGAGCATAAATATTATATATTACTATATATAATATATTATGAGACCCATACACCATTCTGACATTTTTATTTTATAATATTGCTAAGGCTTAATGAAAATAAGAACAGGTTTCCTCAGAGTAATGCAAATTCAACTTTTGCAGATTATGTTTTCACAGCTGGAATGTGAAGGGTTGGAGAGGCTTCCCAAGTACGAGTGATGTGGGGTTCGTTTAGCTTCAAGAACTCATACAGCAAAGTGGAAATATAGCCAGTGGACAAAGCAGAAAGCCCATAACAGTGTTTTGCTGTCCAGTACGGGCATTGTTGCTTGTTTTTGCTCAATCATTCTTGCTAAGCAAAGATGTGTACGCTGGTCAAAGCATATCAGACTGTAAACATCCAAGTCCTAATCCTTTTATGGGGCACTGTCAGACATGAGTGGTTTCATGCCAGCTTCGTCCCATGCGCTGTCAATGTGCAATGCCTGCAATACTGCCAGTGGGGTTCCTCGTCGAGCCAGCATCAAGCGAGCCCTGGCACCAGCCTAGGGTTGTTTCTTCTGGGCAGCAGCATTTGACTTGCATGCTGCTTCATGTCGTCCCAACCTACCAATGTATGTTTCATTACCATCCAAGGGACTGAGTGCTATATAGGATGCGGCTATGTTACAATAATGTAGGATGAATGCTGTGTTGGCCTTGATATGTAGCACTTAAAGGTTTAGTTGAGCAGGTTGATAGACATTTTTTTTAATAGAGAGTCAATGGTGCCCTGCAACGCCTTCTCTGTGTTAATGTACAGTCACCCAAATCTATTGTGCACACTGATGACTCATCCTTGTGTTAGCGCCCCGTAGTGGAGCAAAGTTCAAAAAATTGTTTTGTGGCCTTGTATGTGGGCACCCTTTTTAGAAATTAAGTCATACAGTGCAGATACATACATGGAAAATATTGCCGTTCATGCATGGTAGGTGATGATTCAGCTGAGTACACTGTTGCCGTCTGTTGCCTCGCCGATACGGTGCTCCAAAGTTTCCAAAACCACCAAGCATTGGCAAAATTATCTTTGGACATCTTAAGCATCAAGGAATGGTAACACAAATAAGGGGCACATAAACAGCTGGTCATCTTGCATACTTTAGGTTTACGTGCCTTTGTACTTGTTAATATGCCCAAGGTCAGTTATCACCGCCAAGTAGCCCAAATTTCTGCCTAAAAACTGTGTTGTCAGATAAAGCAATGTGCTTTATCTCTCCTATGTCACCACGAGTCCACTGGAAGCTGCACCAGCAGGGAATCGACAATGTTGCTGCATAGTTATATATCGCTGCACATTGTGGTTTTCAACATTTTTTCTCTTCCTGCCACGATTACTGCTTCGCGCTGCAATTAGAACCTCAAATGTTTTTTTAACTGCCACTCTTTTGTTTTTTCAGAGCATCAGAAGGAAGATGACGAGCCTGAATTCAAGTTCGAGTGGCAGCGCAAGTACAATGCACCACGAGAAGAGTAAGCCTGCCATTTTCCTCCGATTACAAGGGCTAATTGCTCTGATTACAAGTGCTAGTGCTAATTTAGAGGTGGTAATTTCATCTGAAACAATCAGCTTTATAGACAAAGCAACCTCGAATATCAGTTTGGTCCTGGCAAAATATGGTATAAAAGTAATGTCTTCTAAACCTCGATTATAGGTCGAAATATTATACTGACCCCACAATGTACAGCAACTCCGATACCGCTCTAAAAAAAAAAAATTTTTACTCTTACTTAGACGCTTTTAAAAGAATGTAACCACCAAACCACCACAGCAGCCTGTAGTATGAAAACATTTCATTGTACCATGGCAAATGACCAAGAACAAGAATGGTTTTCCGCCTCCACTTTCTTGCATCAGGGTGGTCTTTGTCAGACTCATTCGATAACAATAGTGATAACGACATGGTCTCATTGCCGAGAGACGCAGCTGCACATTTTAAGAACTGGTGCTGCTGAGGAGACGTGAGCATGCAAAATGTTGTAAGTTGTAAACCTGTTTGCTGGCATCATCACCTTGGTATTCCGTGTGTTGGTACTGTCGTAGTTTACTGATCGGTATCATCGCTCTAAGGTTTTCAACCACTTGGTGGCAGTCTTCAAAATACTCAAATACTTAGCGGCAGTTTTAAAAATAGTCAGACGTGCCGAATGAATTTTTTTAATACTAAATTACTGGGAGACGCTATGTTGTGCTGGTCACTATCGGGTTCCCCAATAAACGGCCTCGCGCTTACTAAAACAAAATTTTCATAGACTATTCTGGTGTCGATGCGCCTTTAAGTTTGTGTCATGGATGATGGACTGCTTTTTGATACCATCGGGCTTGAGCCAAGATAAGCAACAAAATGAAAGAAAGGAAATGTATTTATCATAGTCTACCTTAGTTTCTGACGAACCTAAGAAGGGTTTTTTATGACTCCTCTGTGCATGCCACTGGGTTTCTTGTCATATCAGTTAACAGTCTAGTGTAGCATGTGTAGCATGGGTAGCCAGGCCTGTCTTCACAATACCCTTTCCAGGATGTATTATTGAGCTTCTCCCTCCCTTGCCATTGCAGCTTTGCCAAGGACAACAAGGAGATTCGTGACCAGCCGTTCGGTATCCCTGTGCGCAATGTTCGATGCATTAAGTGCCACAATTGGGGTCACATCAACACTGACAGGGAGTGCCCCATGTTCAACCAGGCTTCTACGTCTTCAGGTGAGTCGGGTGATTCGGCCCGATGCTTAGCATTTTATCTGAAACTCAACGTACCCAAGTAGTTTTCCTTATATATGTTCATATTTCTGTGGTAACATAGTAGTCCTCGGAATCGTTATCACCTGGACGTACCTGGAACACCTATTTTGTAGTTGCCATGAAATCGTGGTTCTCACTTCAAGTTGAGGGCTGATGAGACATGAACATTTTTGTTACTTGGAAAGTCGAGATGAACGTTTGGTGAGTTTATATGGATAAACTGTTTTTTCAAATATTATTTTTGCTAATCTTGCACTCAAAGGTTGATTGTACAGTAACGGTTATGATGCAGTCGGTTATGGCGGCAGAACCGAGGTCTTGGAGAAACCGAACGAACAGCAGCAAAATATGATCATGATGATAGTGAATGAGAGAGAAAGCGGCCAGGTGGCGCGTGTCACCATCCGGCGGAAGTGCTTGGGCCGCCGGTGCATCCTGTGTCTGCGAAATGCGCCGCACATGGCACGGCACAGGACAGTTTGCACAGCTGCCGCTACCCCAGTTGCCCGCGATGCCTACGCTGCTGATTTCTTTGAAATTGTGACTTCACGCATAGCGTGTGCAGCTCGGCTACATCAAATGAGTCGGCTGTTGGGGGAGTTGGCGCTAGAAACCGTTGTTACATTCTCAGGCTGTATTTGTGCTCGTTGATGATGGTGTGGCCGTTGCTGGTTTGTTGACTGATGATGACATACAGTCGAACCTCGATATATTGAACACGGATATATCGAATTATTGCCTATATCGAATGGTTCCTATATCACGCTGGAATTCGCATGCATTTTTAGTATTTTATTTCGAACGATGTTTGACGCATAATGGATATATCCAACTGGGCCACGCCAAGCCGCCCGCGCTGACGGGCGGCAAGCTTTCCTGCAACACTCTTAAAACTAGCGGCAGCGCGGTGGGCGTTTACGACCTCTGCACACATCGATGGCACGAAGAGCCCCACTTGAACGTAGAGGCGTGCGCACGCCGCATTCTTGCAGCGTCGACGGGTTGATACACTGCACATGTTGGACTAGCTTGGGTGCTCATAGCCCTGTTGTGTTTGTGTGTGTAGAGTTAGGCTTGTCGCATGTCGTGATGTGTGTAATGATGGCTGCAAATGCTAAGAAACAGACGACTCTGACTTTTGCTGCTAAACTAGAAGCAATTCATTGCTTCGAGAATGGCGAGAAAAAGTCGAGCGTCGCAGAAGAGTTTGGCATACCAAGGTGCACGTTGAGTACTCTGCTCAAAAAGAAAGGCGACATAAAGGCCAAGGCCGAGAAGAGTCAGAATTCTGGCGTACGGTGTGTACGCAAATCTGCCTTCGAAAATGTTGAGAAGGCGCTTCACAAGTGGTTTATAGACGCAAGGGCCCGAAATATTCCTATATCGGGACCGATCATGCAACAGAAGGCACAGAACTTTGCATTCATTCTCGGCGCCGAGAACTTCAGTCCGAGCAGCGGTTGGCTTTAACGATTCAAGACTCGCTTCGATATTGTTGGGAAGACTGTGTCTGGAGAGAGTGAGGACGCCAATGAAGAAAAAATTGCAAAGTATGAGCCGAACCAGATCTTCAATGCTGCGAGACGGGCCTATTCTGGCAAATGCTTCCACGACAAACGCTGGACACTAGCGGGGACAAGTACCAGGGGGCAAGCAAGGCAAGGACCGTGTGATGGTCCTATTAGCTGCCAATATGAATGGAAGCACGAAGCTGCGGCCACTTATAATTGGCAAGTTTCATATGTCAAGGTGCATGAAGAACTGCCCCAATATTCCAGTGTCTTGTGCCTGGAATAAGCAGTCGTGGATGACGAGCAATATTTTCGTCAAGTGGCTAAAGGCACGGGATTCGAATCTGGAACGTCAAGGAAAGAAGGTATGCCTTATTGTAGAGAACTGCACGGCACACCACACCGATGCCCAGCTGAGCAACATCGAAGTGGTATATTTACCGCCTAACACCACTTCGAAGTTGCAACCGTTAGATCAAGGCATTATTCGCACATTTAAATCAATCTACAAGCGTCTGCTGATCGAAATTTTGCTTTTTAAGCTCCGGATGGGCCAAAACCTGAAGATTGATTTTTTGGGCGCCATCCAAATGCTGAAAGCGTCGTTGACAACGTCAAGCAGTCAACGATAGCCAACTGCTTTCAGCATGCGAGCTTCACTGGCTGTACTGACGAGGCACCAGTGGAAGAATCGGAGGAAGCTGGGCTCGCATGTGCTGATAAAGAGGGCGAGCAAGCCGAAACGTGGAGCAAGCTGGAGAGCTTTGTTGGTGCCAAGCCGCAAAGCATGTGCATTGACGACTTCGTTGGAGGTGACAACAGCACTAGCACAACAGTGGAGCTGACGGATGTGGAGATCGTCGCCGAAGTTGCTGCTGAGCAGCCGAGATGGATCCCGCAAGCACTGATGATAACCCACACCCTACATCAGATCAGCTGAGGTCGTAGCTGCTCTGGCCCCTGTGCGCTGCAGTGGATTGAAGGCACCAGCTTATCACTCGTGGATCGCCTGGATTACGTTGAGGACGCAGTTGTCAAACATGCCATTGCAAACGAAAAGCAGGCTACCCTTTGGCAGCATTTTAAGCCGATGCAATAAATTATTTGTTTGAATCCTCAAGTGAGTACCGTATGTACTCGTGTAAGGGCCACACTTTTTTTTTTTGAAATATTGCTTGGTGCGGCCCTTACACGAATCACGCTGATGACAGCTCATTAAAGGTCTGTACCATTTTCACAACAGTAGCAGAGTGAAAGAGTCGCGAATAACTAGCTAGGATTGTTTTTATTAAGATTCCATTTCGCTCTCACTGTCTTCATCACCGGAAACACTATTCTTCGGAATAGCAGTGGTGAAATTCCGCTTTAATGGGTGGTTAATGCACATGTCGAGCAACTGCAACAGACTCATCTGTTCTCCAGAAATAACGGACTAGTCTGTATTAGTCGTGCCGAGTCTATTCTTGACGCATTCTGTCAAGTGGCCCCTAAAGCTGTCCAGAACAAGGAGGGCTTTCTATTGTAGCGGGCCTCCAGGTCCGTTTGCCCAGACAGTCTTTACCCAGTCCACGACAAGTTCCTCAAACCCTTTTCTTGGGCACGCTGAATGCTTCCCCGAGTGAACTTTTCTTTCAGGCGAGTCTTCCTCTTGAACACAACGGGTGGTGGAAGCTTCCTGCCATCTGCCGTCACGCACAGCATCACAGTGCTTCTTTGACGTTCTGTTTCGGTCGTGCGCAGTCACACTTTTCGCGCCTTTCAAGTCCACTGTGGTGCTCTCTGGCGCATCGAATCACACAGGAGTCTGGTCCACATTGCCAATTTGGGAGAGGTAATATTCGTGCTCCCTCCAAAGACCATTTACGAAGCGATGGAATTTCATTACTTTACTTGTGTACTCGCTTGGCAGCTTTTGACAAAGCGTCGTTCGGCGGAGGATGGTGAGCTGGTTGCAGTTCATAAACCGCATAGCCCATCCCCGACTTGCCTCGAATTGTGTCTGAGGGATATCCATGTGGCGAGCGATGTTTAGGGCTTTCTTGCGTATCATATGTACGATTAGGATGTAATATTGGAAAGTGTATTTTGTGATGTATGTGATGTAGCATGTAAGTCGTAGAACGTAGTATAGTGATGTATTCCTTTTGTTTCGGCTATGCATTTCTTTTTTACGCATGACATGACGATTGTTATGTCAGTTTTCTACCCCACCCCTGTAACGACCCAATCGGCCAACAGTACCTGGAAATAAAAAAAATAAAAATAATAAAATATCAGTCGATACAGCATAGTCATCCCTTCGAGTATCAATGATATATCTTTGAGACATTCGCCTTTCCGTTCTGGATATTCGCACTTCTTCTCGTGAAAGGCTTTTAGGCTCCGGTTGCTAGCAGCGAGGGCATCTTTCTACTTCATCAAATAATGCACTTGCTCCTCATTTACATTGTACTTGCGTCCTGCTTCGCGCTTGCCGTGCTCCTCGGCATATTCAATTACTCGCAGTTGAAATCCTGCAGTGAAGGACCCCAAATGCCGACACATCGTCCCTCAGCTGCACTGACTCAAAGACACCAATTCGACGAAAACGTGTTGACTCGATGCGAACAATGCGCCACACAAAGTAAAAATGGCGCCGCCCCGTCCGTCACCAACACAACGGCGGATGTGGAAAAACTGAAAGTGCCATCTGGCCACAATCGAACTAACTGTACCTTTATGGCGGGACTTCTTGAATTTTTTTCTATTCTTTTTTTTCGAAATTTTTCTCTCCAAAGTAGAGGTGCAATCCTTACACGAGGGCAGCCCTTACACGAGTATATACGGTACTTATTGCACTATGATTGGTTCAATGGTTGTTTTCCACAAGTTTGTGACGCATTTTTTACTTGATTTTTTTATGTCGAATTCTGGATATGTGGAACTATTTTGCGATCGCCGCGCTGTTCGATATATCAAGGTTCGACTGTATTATCGGAAGTGCTTGAAGAGGATCAGAATCACTGTTTCGATGATGACATTCAAGATGAGTCGATGCGACATCGCATTGTGCAGAAAGTTGCCAAAGCTCTCGCTGTCCTCTCAGAGTTCTGAATCAGTTCTCGCGACAGCGAGCGTGCACATCACCATCACATGGGTTGGAAGAAGATCTTTCTAGCACTAATTTCGATGACGAGGCAGACAAAGTTGACGCAGTTTTTCATTGAATAAAGGTTTGTCTGTGCCAAATATGTTTTTCTTTTGTTTCGATGGTTCATTCGATAATGCGGAATCCAGTTAACTCGGACATTTTCACCGGTCCCGTGAGATCCGGGTTAGTGAGTTTTTACTGTAGAATATTTCTGCCTTTGGGCCTTGACAAAAGTTCTTGAATCCTACTTACTTCCAATTTAAGCTGGTTCTTTTACCATGATGTGATAGCTGTGCCAATTGTGCCGCGCTGCTCTAAAAGACCAATCCTGCTGTGTCATGCTACATTTCGCTATTCTGCGCCAAAGTTGTGCCAAGCATGGTGTTCTCATGTTTTCATAAATGAAACTGCTAATCTTTTAAAGGGACACTAAAGCCAACTATCAAGCCGATGTTGATTGTTAAAATAGTGGTTCAGAAACATCATAGTGTTAGTACATGTGTGCCAAGGAAGTGCTTATTTTGAAATAAAATCGTGTTTTAGTGGTCTGCATCGGGTTAGCGCCTTTCAAATTATACGCTGAACCATCTCACATCACTGTTGCCGTGCATAATGTTGACTGGCTTTACTGCGCAGCCGTCGACACATGTAGCAGCAGAACGAAAGCAGCAGGAGCCACCATAGAGTTAATATACGGACTCTAGAGCAAAGGCTGAGTAATAAAAGCTATAACCGCCAAAGCGCTGCCGTTTTGGAATGTTGTCATTGTTGCCATTACAGTACTTGAAAAAAGCACTAAATGTATAAATTTAACACTTAAGGTATTGCAGTATATATCGTAAACAAGTGTATTCACGTATAATAAACAAATCTAAATTGTGTGATTTTTATATCAACTACTTTCATGAAAAATACAATGGTCATATATGTAATTTGCTGCGTGTGGGAAGAAAGCATTTTCAGGATTATTTACTAAATGGCACCACCACCTTAATACCGTAACAACATTTGGGAGCAGCGCCGTCCGGCATGTGGCCGATTCTGGCGGCTTGCTTGCGCCTCGTCGTCCGTGTTTCTTGTTGCCATCAGCGAAAATCTTAATTTTATGTGACAGTCTTTCATTGCTTATAGATGCATTATAAATCCACAAAACAGAAAAAAATGCCACGGGTTATGCAGTCGCGAGTGCATACATCAGCTGAAAGCTGAGTATCGTTCCATCATAGTGGCACACGAGTGGTTATAGGGTTTAATCATGGAGGAAGGAATAAACAATGACTGCTGCTGGCTTTGAGATGACATAGGTGTTTTGGTTGAAACGGGCCCAGCTAGATGGCATGACCTGTCCAGTTTAACCAGGCAAAATTAAAATTTCTTAACCACTCGCGTCATTCCCCATAGTAACGTCCGGCGATTCTTTTTTTCCATGAATCGAACAGAAACGAACAAGCAGCATTTTATTCCCTCTCTTGATGCACGGAAGGTTCTTTATTTGGTGCAGCTAGATCGATCACTTGTGATTAATTGTAGGCGGTTTGTCTGACGTCATCGGAATCATTTTGAAGATGTTCTACTGTGGAAAAAAGCATGTATTCTTGTGTATTTACCTTAATATTTCGGTAGGTAGCACACTGCTATTGATAGTATTGTCGTTTTAGATATCATACATTGAGCTTTTACTCTTACGTAAATTGTTATTTGACTTTAGCTTCCCTTTAAGATTGGAATGCCGTAACATGTGCTGGTCTGCGCACTCACAGTGACTGTGAGTGGGCGTAGATTAATTAAAGTATGCACGCTTGTTCAGTGCTATTCAGACTGCCTTTTCGTTATAGCACAGACAGCATATAACTTCGATTTACTCAATTGAGACGCCATCACTATTGTAACGTGAGGGGTGACTTTTTATTGCGTACTGAAAGACAAAAGAGAATTTCGGTATTCGATTGTAACATGAGGGTCGACTTTAGGAAGCAAAAATCTGGCAAAAAGCTTTCGCTACATTCGAGTAAGTATGTTAAGTAACCAAAACACCATTTTTCAAAGACTGCACATGTGTAAGAAGTGAAGAACAGGCAGCCATGCCATTTTTAAATCGAGTGGCATGACTGGAGTGTGAATTCTCATTTTCTTAAATTCGCAATGTTGAAAAGGTGACATTAGTAGACCGGCTTTACTGACAAAATGGATGCAGGAAATAAAGTACTGTAGTAGAAAGTCGCTGACAAACTTTTCATAGCTCTTTGTTTATGTGCCAAATTTCCCAGCATGACGGCAACGAAATTCCCGCATGCATTTGATTTCCCAGGCGTGATGTCGAAAGCATGGTCACCACTTGAGTGTTGCACATGCACACCTTCATTTTCATTGATGATGGGGGTCGTTGCTTTCAGGTCAGAAAGTTATGTTTTGAAACTCCTAAACTTTTCGTTGGCTCGGCACCAAACCACACATCTGCAGCGGCTACTGATGGCAGTTACGCAGTTAGCATTTGTGAGGCCTAGCCTGTGGGTTTGCAACTTGGCTTGCCGCCTCCGGGAAGGCAGGGGTGCAACAGCTGCGCCAATTGTGCCAATTTGATACCATTCCACATTTTTGCGCCGAGCTGAGCCAGAACCGTGAAATTTACTGAAATTGCATCACAGTGCACCAAAATTCCTGACCAGCCTCAAGATTCTTTCTCAATTGCGCTCATTTCAGCGAGAAATAAAGGCCACATTGCCCACCTGCAGTTTGTGACATCGATCAGTCTAAACGCACAGACTCTAAGCTTAAACCACTGTGTAAGGAATTGTTGCGGGGAGTACTTATTTAGGGGTTGTGAGCCGGTACGAGAGCGGGATCACAGTGCACAAGGCGCACAGAATGCCAGTCCATAGGGCAACCCAGACTGACCCCCCACCACACCTGTGTTGTCGTCTTTCATTTGGTGCCATTTCAGCGACTCCACTGGAGAGGTATTTCAATAGCAGTGACATTACCCCGGTCTGTAAAGCACCATTTCAGTGCCAGCTATGTGTAAAAGGCCGTGTCACCAATGTAAGCATTCATGCGAGAGACACGCACTATGTCTGCTCTAAGAGTAGTAGTCGATGAGTTCAATGATTTGGTTGTCGGAGCAATAGGTTACATTATACAGTAGACTCTCAGTAAACGGAAATCTGTTAAATGGAACTACTGCTTAAATGGAACCATTTATTGCATCTGCAATGCTTGTTTTCGGGCTTGTCTTTTGCACCCATGTTCACCTCTCAGTAAGCGGACGTCATGTTAAATATAACATATTTTCCCAGTCCCTTCAGGTTTTGTTTACTGAGAGTCTACTGTACTCCCATTAGGTCAGGGCACCCTCCAGACGCGATCGACCCAAAAAAGTAACAAAGCCATGTGCCCATTGGTTTGCTAACCCAGGGGATACCTATCGGCGTGACGACGCAGTTTCAAGACAAAAATGCATTACCATAGCCATAAATCCTTTGCGAGAAATATGAACTTCCTAGTCAGCGAATGCGGCTATGGCATGTTAGCAACTAGAGTTAGAATTGGAAACGCATATCGCGTTTTCCGTGTGCGAACAGAGTTGACGAGTTGCGAATGCCTGTGTTGCAGGCAACCACGTTGGTCGCCATAGCAACGGCACACAAAACATTTTTATGTCTTGAAGTTGCATTAGTTGTATCGTCTTGGCGAAATATATCCAGTGTTGTCTCTGGACCAACGATCACGCGCCGTTGTTACTTTATTTGGTAGAACGCACCTTGCAAGCGAGCTGAGAAGTTGTGGCCTAAACGTAACTGCAATCAGAAAAAAAAAGAGGGGAGAGGGGGGGCGTAGCGGTTTTCCAAAATTTCTTGGCCTCGTTCTAACTCATGCATAACGCTGCTAAAGCCACCTTCGTCGTGGTATATCGGGTCTTGTGGAAAAGCATATCATGATTTAAAAGGGGCTGTAAGTACTAGTCACGGGACATGGTACATTCGTTCAGTCACTAATGGGTGTTTACACTGCATAATTATGAATACTAGTATGGTCTCAGACATCTGAAAAAGTCACTGGAAACCATGTGGAGTAGTGTATAACATTTCTGCCCTTCTTTAAAAAACAACAAAAAATGGTGTGCCAGTTTTTTTCTTGCCACTTATACTCCTCAGTTTCAAGAATCCCCTGAATATCACCGTTGCCAGCTTCACAGATTTATATTTGAATCCACGGATTCTGTCAAAAGATTTCCCAGACGCGGCAAATGCTGATGTGAACTTTATCATTGTTTGCTCAGTGGGGTGGCTCAAAATACTACTTTTATCGAAATAGCAGTGCTCATGTTAACTCTGGTGATCTGAAAATTGTTTGTGCGTACATTTTTTTTTGTAAATGTAAGCCTTTTTTTTCATGCTGCTCCAAATTGGTCTTTCATGATAAAAAATGAATATTTCCTTTCCCCTTAACTTGCTCCAAATTTGCCGTTTAGTGCTCCAAAAGTAAGATTTTGCTGCTCTGAAAATCACTCCAAATTTCATTTCAGCTGTTGCACCCTTGAAGAAGGACAACATGTAATTGGGCGAAGAATAGGCCGCAGTTACAGGCTCAATCAAGAGCAGTAAGTGTAAAAGCAAGTTCGGGTTCGCAGTGGGGGGGGGGGGGACAGCTGTTACAAGTATCCTGCGGAAGCTTACTAAGTTTGCAAGCCCGCCTGCTTGTGGCAAAGGCGAAACCCTTCATCATAAAGCCTATACATTTGCAGAACACCGCATTCACTGATGGTCGAATTGAGGTTGCATCCGCAATCTCTGCGCTTGACGACAATGTGACTAAAGACCAAAAAGCTGAACAGCGGTGGCGGTACTGTGTCCTTGTTGTTGAAAACTCCTATTTGTTGCGAACACCTATTTGTTGCAAACACCTATTTGGTGCCACGTACAGAACACGCAGCCAGCGGCCAGCGGCTGGAGCAAAGATTTTTTGTCACCTAGGCAAACTTTCCTCACATCGCAGGCCTGTAATGCATCCTTTCTTTTTCCCCTCCACTCCTCTTTAATCCATTCCCTCTTCTTAACGATGAGTAATACCTTTGTCCATCTCTCCTCAGTCAGCATACCTCTGTTGAGAAGTGCCATCGTTCCCTCGCTTATCTAAGCGACGTAGTAACCAGTATTTCATTATACTAGCTGGTATTTGTCCTCTGCTTCGCACCAACTGGCTCAAATAAGGAATTTACTCCGATATTTTATCTCGAGGGGGGGGGGGGGGAGGCTGCGTAATAAGAGATACGTGTATATGAGGAGTTCTATGGGAGAATAAATGGGAGTAAGAAAAGATCACATTATTGCTGTTCCTGCACTAGAAGCGATTACTCTGTAAGCAGTACGATGTGTACGTGCATGGAATGTTTTAGAATGCTGCTTAGCTCTGCATCAGTTTACTGTTTTAGTGGTCACGAATTGAATTTTTCCGCTATGCAATGAGATTTTAGCAGCTCCAAACGCCCTTTTTTTTTTTTGCTCCAAAACGCACTTTTCACTGCATTCAAAAACATTCTACGAAATGGCTTGAACCAATCGTGTCACTGTTTTTATTATTAACCAGACAGTGTCGATTACCTTGCATCATGACATGCTACTATGAAAACTAAGTTGACCGCCTGTTTTGGTTTCTGCATTTTTTCTTGCTTACCTCCAAGCTTGGTTGACCAGAAACAAAAAATAAAGCTTGCCTATGCTTTTCAAGTCCTCCCCAGTATTTAAATAGAACAGACTGATGAGCTGTTTGGTTTGACCTTATTTGTACAGTAGCGTAAAGCACCTCATGGACGGCGAAAGAAGCCCACCTGCTTCTTTTGCCATTTTTGTGCGTTTTACACGACTGTGGGATTAATGATCGATCTTAAGGAGCACAAATTTTTTCTCTGATGATACCACTGCAGTAAAGGAGACATCAGTGCTTGACGCTCACAGGTGGGCTCTATCCTGACGCCCTACTAATTTGAGGCTTTCTTTCGTTGATGCTTCAGTAACTGGAAATATTTTACCATGGAATTCTTTGTTCGTGTACCCGCGGGCAGCGCATCAGGCAGACGACCACCGTGGAACGCTCCTACGCATTCGCGCACTCATTGTGCTCATCTATTCTACCGCGTCTAAGCCAGCGTTTCCAAACCATACCGCAAAAACGGGCAGTCCATAATGTCATACTAATAGTATTTCACTTAACAATATTTCTCTGCCGGCACTTGTATGGCACACATGCTTTTAAAGTACATGAAGTCAGTATCTGCTGTTTCATTTGCAGCAAGGTTTGTGCATTTAAAAAATATTTAGGTAAGCTGTCGAGCTGCACTGGCAAGCATCGCCTAAGTTTTTGTTACTTGATGTTACTTCAGGCCTACAGTATTGTCAATTGTCGTTCATATAGCAGTGATTCCACTCCTGCGCCAACTGTGCGAAAGTGCACCAGAATTAATTTACTGCGCCGTCCTGATAAAATCAATGTAGATTGTGCCAAACTGTGCCAGAGTCGTGTTTGAGGGTGTCTGTGACAATCATCACACAGCCGGTGCATCAGAACATGTGCAGCTCGGTCTTGGGGCGGCCAAAATCAGAACCATGGACCAAGAAATAAAGTACTGTATGAACAGCACCCACACATTCGTCTCGATTCGTGATGCCATGATCGTGCAAGCTAGCTTGACGGCAAAATGCACCCTCCGCAGAGAGGCTTGTGATGCGTGGGTCATTTGGTAGCGAGAGCGTGTATTGGCGATTCATTTGCACACGTAGTCGGTTCCAGAAATGCCGCTGATACCTTGTTTCAGGAGTCGCACAGCACGTAATTACAGCTATTTTCAGCAATAACTACACGTGTGACACGAGAATGTTGTTCTGGACCTCATGGAAGGAAATCTCAGAAACTACAGCAGAGTATACAGTTGAACCAGCTACAACGAAACTGACGGGGTGCGGAAAACATTTTTCTGAAGCGAAAATTTCGTTGTAGTGAAACAGAAAATACATCACTGATCTGAGCTAGCAAAACAAAGAGACGTTTATTTTCAAAATTCAAACAATGTCCGCTGCTTCCTATTCTTTCCCAGCAGCATCCTGACATGATTCTCACCTATGCATAGTGAGGCCATGGTGAAAAGCACTCTGAAACAACGCCTAAAACCGCTTTCGTGAACAAACCAAACAGTTGCATTAACACGTTAACACCAGCAGCTGTCCGCCGTCATAAGTATCCGTCAACGCCGAGATGAAGGCAGGGTATCATGGAGCGGCTACTGTTGCATTATTCTATGCCATTCTTATCATCCATCACTCGCGACTAGCTGATTCTGTTGATAATGCGGACGAACAGCCGCTCTGATTAGTTACCACACTGGCCAAGCGCGAACATGATGATAAGCATCGCAATCGGAAAAGACATTGTGCCACGGTTGCACCCGGCAGCTGCGAGAAGGAAACCATAAACTGAGCGACTGAGCTTCAGCTTCGGATCGTCTGCGGCTCAAAAGCAAGCCAGTGGCAAAACAAAAAGTAGGGCAGTCTCATTGCCATCACTATTGAGCAATGGCAGCGCCCATGCTTATGGTATAGCATGGGCGCTGCCATTATGCTATATATGGTATAGCGGCGGTTTCTGGTGGTGCCAACGCGTGTTTTAGACTTCATTGATGCATTTTCAGGCTCTGAAAATGCATCTAAATGTTGAAGATGGGGTTTGCTGCATAGCAATAAGTATCTGAGGCTGGAATTACATCGTAAAATTCCGTTGGAGCCGGACGATCGAAGAAAAAGTGTTCGCTGTGGCGACATTATTTATGCATTGACCCCTACGAACTGCTGATGGGTAATTGTGACTTTTTCGTTGTAGCGGCGTTTGTTGTAGCGAAGTTCGACTGTATATGGAGCAATATTGAATTTTTCATTGTTCACTTTCATGGAAAAATACGTGAAATGTGGGAATGAATTAAAACTATTCCTCAAATAAACTTTATCCATAAATCTTCATCCAGAAAAGCTGTTTCGTAATTTTTCTCGTCCATCATATCTGGGTTTGTAATCTTATGTGGCAATACCCCTTAAAGGCTCTGCCCTTTTGAGCTTCTGAAGTTAAGAACCCCAATTCGAATATTTTATTAGTTCTTTCATGAAATGCCATCTCATTAATAACAGTATGTCTCCTGGTATGAGCAGTTGTAGTTCTGTTTTAATATGTGTATCTGTCAGTGGCGAGCCTCTCGCTAATGTTCCTGGCATCAGAAGGCCCATTGTGAAGCTGCTACACTATGCTGCGCATGTGCCCCTCACTTTGCGGCCCGGTTTATTAAAAAATTTCCTTAACCATACTTTTCCCTGGGTCTCGAAAGCTGCTGGTTTAAAAAAAATTAGTTTCACATAATAGTGAAGCAGTGAGTGAGATAGCAACAAAGTGTTGTTATACGAATTAAGGCTAGCAGTCAACTCCTGTGGATGCGATCTCTCTTAACTAAAGAAAAAAAAAAAACGCTGATTTCAAGGAGTACGGTCGCTTCAGGCATTGAAGTCTGAAGTGCTGACCTGAGAGTCATGGGATCAAATCCAGACTGTGATAGCAGCATTTTCAGTGGAGGCGAAAATCCTTGACGCCAGTGTATTTAGATTTAGGTGCATCTTTGTGTACTTAGACTTAGGTTCAATAACAACAGGTGGTCGAAATATCCAGAGCTCTCCACTATGGCATCTCTCATGATCGTATCGTGGTGTTGAGATGTTAAACCCCACTATAATTTAGGGATTGAAGTGGTTTTCGTGCATTCAGTTCCCTATATGTGGAGAAAGCATTGCGACACAGCATGTTTATGACCTGTCTCCTGATGCCAAAAATCAAAATGAGTGAAAGCGCTATAATCATTTATCATATTGCCAACGAGACATAGTTAGTTTTTTTCGGGTCCCCAAAACAGTAAACAAAGCTACGTTGGCTTTGTTTCTGTAGCTTAGGGCCGCATGGAAGCTGTTGTAATTTCACCTCGTAGAGCAATAAACGAGAGAGTAACAAGCACGGAGAATAATAATAAGGCAGCTATCAGTTTACAGGTGTGAGAAGCGATAATAATCTGAAGGACGCAACCGAAACCAGCTGTACTGCTCATGCACACTTGGATGCACATGCTAGAGCTGGTACCCCGCATTGGAAAGACATTGGCATCGAAAAAATTCCATGTATTTCCAAAGTGACAGCGCATTCCAAGCAAGGAAAATGGTTAAAAAAGGCGAGCTTTTTAGAGATAATGGCAATGACGTACAGTGGACTCCCATTAAACAAAACTTTTTTAAACAAAATTGCTGCTTAAGTGGAACGACTGCCTCTGAAATCATTGGTTTTGTACTTGAATTCAACACCCCTGCTTATTTCTCGAACGAAATTCTTTGAAATGAAACACATTTTTCTGGTCCCGTCAGGTTTCATGTAACAGAGGTCTACTGCACGTGCATGGCATAAGCCCTATAGTGCCTGTTAAATCATGCCATACATGTACAGCATAATCCCTCAGAGGTTAATAACAATTGGCTGTCAGTCCCTTTAACCAACCCACTTTTGATTTGACAATTTTAAAGGGAAAGACAATATTTTGCCGCCAACAATTTCTAGAGTATAAGTTCATGCAAACCTGTGCAGCAGTGGGTTATGGCAGCATTTCTGCATTTATTTAAATAGAAAGATCGCAGATAGTCTCGAACCTGGCACACACACGCGCAGCTGTAGGAATGCAGACAACTTCTGCGCTGATTTCAAGTGAATTGGTCATGTCGAAGGAGGAAAGCTAGAGTGAGAATTCCTGCGGTTGTTGAAGCAGAATTTACGTTACATTGCTCATTGCAGTCTTGCAAAAGTCTTGTTCACTGCTTGTATATGTAAATAAGTCCTGTATAATTGAAGGAACACTAAAAAGAAACGAGAAGTACAGCTTTAAACGAAGATGTGGCTACAGAAATTGTCAATTTGGTCAAAATGTTCAAATTTTAATTTATTTTCTTCTGCTATCTTGAGACCATATTTCATTACATCATGGTGAAATAATAAACCAAGATAAGTTGTCGAAGTTGAGAAAAAAAGCATTTTATGGGTTGGCTGTTGTCGAAATCTATGACGACAATTGGCCTTTAGACAATGCAAATCTGCAGCTTTTCCTTGGCACAGAACCAACATATTGGCATCATCGTAAGGAGGACAGATCGGAGCTCAAGATGGCCACAAAGCTGCATTTCTCCAATGAAAAATAAAGCCAGCTCTCTTGCGAGTTTCATTTTCTTAGCTTCTAGCTCCAATTTTTTTAGCTTCATTTTTTTTTCATTTTTAGCTTTCATTTTTTGAACAGTTTCTTTCGGTCTCTTCTGTGCCATTTCGCAACAAATGGAGATATAGCCATTCCGTTTCTTGCACATAAATACTGAATTATTGGTGAATGCCATAAAGTTGCCTATATCTGTGTGCACATCACACAGATTTTTATAACTGGCTTTTTGTAAATCTTTTAGTAGAACAATATGCTCAGGACATTTAGAGAATTTTTTGTCTGCTTTCTTAAATATAAAAAAATAAATATATCATTACGGCAGAGAATGGGCCCTTGGGAATATCCTTATGCAAGAATTATAACAAACTGATGTCTAATCAATCAACTAATTTTGGGATGACAATGAGATTCTATCAAGTGTTGTAACTCAAAAACTGCATTAGATAGTTGAAAACCATTTTCAGTTATGATATGAGAACAATAAATGGCATGTGCATGTCAAATTTTATCACTTTATCTCAATAAACAACGTAAATAGTTTTCAATGCCATGTGCTCCATTGTTGATGCTGTTGTAATCGCAGCTGTGCCATTCTTGTTGTGAACAGAGGTCTAAATAAGCGGAAAAATAGCAATAAGCTGAAGGAGGGGGCTGATCCTTCTTCAAATTAACCGCAATCGACATTTGTGACATTGGATATCACAAATGCACTCTAGTCGTGATTGATAAAGAGGTAATCATCAGTATTAATATATATATATATATATATATATATATATATATATATATATATATATATATATATATATATATATATATATATATATATATGCAAGATTATACAGTTGGACAGTGCTACAATGCTACAATGAACATCGCTTTAACGAAGGATTTTTTATTTCCTATCAGCTTGCCATAGAAGTCAATGCGGCGAAGTTCTCGCCACAACAAACCATTTTTTTGGGCTTCAACGCTTCAACAAAACTTTTTCTCACTGGGGCGTGACTTGAAAATTTGTCTTACGATAATTTGAGCATATCATCAACCACGAAACTTTCGAACATTAAGTCTGCTTTGTTTGCGCCCATTGCTCGCTCATAGGAGAGCACCATTGTTTGGTGATATTGGCAATGCGGCTGGCCACTTTGAGGCAAGGTGCAGGCTCGCTTTGCTATGCCGGAGCCACAATAGCCAATCCTAATTCATTATAGATCACGCGTTCGCAGCGCAACAAAAGCACTAAAGCATCTTTTCATTCGCCAAAACCTGTCATTTGTGCTTGTGCACTCGTGTGCGTCACGGCGGCCTCGGCACGGTAAACGTTAACAAATGTGAGCACGGACAATTACATTGCAGTTGACATGGACGTTACTGTTCATCATGAACTAACTGACTTGGCAATAATTGAAGAGGTTCGTCGTAACACCACGTCATTGGACATGAAAGTGATGCACATCACACATTGGCGTCACCTTCAGTCAGTTCATCAAGAGCGATAAGTCCGCGTCAATGGCGTTTGACTCATTGAAGGTGATGGAATGAATATATTTGACATCATTCACACTTTCACTGGCGCCTGCGTTTACGATCCCGCGATGCACTTGCTGACCATATGCAAGTGTTGAACCGTTGCGCTAATGTCCAAAGGAAGGCGGCAGACGAAGGTAACAATCTTTTTCCGAAAGTAAACCATGTTTGTGGAGGGTGTAATCAAATGTGGCAGTGTTCTGGGATAGATTTCGCCAGAACGAAATTTGCGCTTCAACAAAATTTTTCGCGCATCCCACCAGTTCCGTTGTTGCAAGGTTTGCTGTATACACCTTTAGATAAACAGCTTGCGGCAATCAGTCACTTCATTTTCTCTCAACAAAAAACTGATCTTGGGTGTCTATGACGCTAGTACTAACCTCCACAAAAGCCAAAGTCATAATGAGCGTCTCTGAAACCACTATTAAAAATTACTTTAAGGGCAGAATTACGCCAGAATCGCTAAGAATTCTAGCTAACTTTTGCGACGGGCGGGTTGTTCATATTATACGGACGCCCGCTCACTCCTTTCTCACCGGGAACAAAATCGTGCACGACCTGGCTCGAGAATTGGCCAGCCAAACAGGCGCAGCACGGAGCACAGGGATGGACAGAGACTGCTTGGTTAGTTATGAGGACATTACAAAACATTACAGACAAGGATGGGCCCACTTCCCAATGCCACACACTTCACTAGACAAGGAGCAGGCAATGGGTATGGTGCCTCTTACAGATGAACACGTTCCTGTATCCGGTCGCTTTCTATTACCTGCACGTTTACTCAGATATGTGTAGGCTTTGTCAGCAAAGGGCAGACCTTAATCTATAGTGTGGGCTTGCGACAGAGCCGAAGGGCGAAGTTGCGAATGCATTAATGGAGAACAGTGGTAGACTGCAGTGCTAACGTCCGGACCCTGAAGTGCAACTACAAGTGCTTCGGCAAGCTGAGGATGCCACCAGAGCGAAAGGACTCATGGCTGCCACTTAGGGACAGCAGCCCATGCTTCCAAATCTTGCCATTTTCAATAAATTTATTTCCTCCTCCTCACATTCCATCCATACTTCACGAGCGTGAGGGATCATTTCATGTTCCCCTTGACTGAAGTCGTTGAAATGCAATGCAGTATTCATTGCATGGCCGTGCAGTGGCCATTTATGCACGCGATAATGTATCGTGGCTCTCCGATTTGCTCAGAACAATGTTTGGCAATATTCCCTTAGATGCTCATTTTGAGACAAAAGAAATTTACGAAGAGAAAGTTGGACTGTGGTTATGATTCTTTTGTTTGCACCATAGGTACAAAAATTGCATGCACACTTGAAGGCCCATACCTATTTCATAACATCTCAACTTTCTGTTTTTCTTCAGTGTCCGTTTAATACATTGTGATGTCAAGAAAAATATCAGGTGTTGCACCAAGGGATTTAAACAAACACTTAGCATGGCAATGTAAGATCTGTTTTTAAGCTTGTCATGACAACTGCAATGTACTTATGATTTCAAGCAAAATAAAGTTTATTCCATACTCACTCGGGAAAAAATAAATTCCTGGGTAAAATTTATACTCATCTGAATTACACTTCTATTATCACTTTCCTCCATGAGTTCAAGCTGAAGAGTGGAGTTAATAAAGCATCTGTCTTTTCTCTTGGTTCATCGTTTTTCATTTTATGATGCCGTCTTTTTCAACCAGGCTTTGTACATAAGACAATGGTTGCTTTGTGTCTGCCTGGGTATAGAATTTCTACAAGCAGCTGTGGGCAAGATTTCACATAAGCTCATACAGAACAGATGAGAAAATTATTTAAAAAAATTGTGCAGAACACTAATTACTTTAAAAATAATTAATCTTCATTGAAACCTTATTTGAAAGGGCTGGTACAATTGTGTCTTTGTGTGCATAGAATGTTGTGTTGTTCTGCTGGCATTAGCAGAAGACATTGAATTTAAGCTCAGAAAGGAGGAAGCAATCTGCTGTGTGGAAGACATATTCTTGTTTTGCTTAAAAGTTGCACTCACTTAGTTTAACAAGATTTTGGCACGTGCTCATTAATATTCTTCAAAATGGCGTGGTAAGCTTGCAAGATGTTTTTCTCTTAAATTTTTTTAACTGCTTTAAGGCCAAGGCCATTTGGACATTACTAAGATGCGGCAAGCATCAGTTTTACGCTGAGGTCTACAATTTGTTTTCTCTGTTTGGCAAGCAAATGTCTCGCTTTCTCGTTGCCACTTTCAGTATAACATTCATATCTTCCTGTTCTGTTTTTAAACTTTGGTTCACAGGGATTGCTGGGAAGCACGCATACTGTGTTGAAACTTTCCTTATTGGTTGCTGCATGAGCATTTTAAATTAAACAAAAGGATTTTCATAGATGGGCACATAACCAGGCCAGGACATGAACGAAAGACTTTAATTTGGGCATATGCACTTGTAGACTTTTCCATAATATTGTCTGGCTACAATTTTCAGTGTGCTGGCTATTTTATGAGTACAGTGAAATCCCATTAATACGTAACTGCCGGAAATGGCGGCATAACTACGCACTATACGTACTACGCATTAACCACCAGCTACAAATTTTTGCTACGCATTAACCACCAGCTACAAATTTGCATCCTCTGACATGCGCCATCGCCGCCAACAAAAGTAGAATTGCAGTGCAACGAGAAATGTTGCCTAAAGTGCCCACCGCAAAGCCATTTCTTTCTTTTTGCCAAGGTACGGAAAAGTTTGTGACTCTCGAAGATCCGCCTAATAGCACGCGATCGAGACACCTATGAGCATTTCGAAACCACTGTGGGATCCGGGATATGCAGCGTGGTACAGCGACAGAACCATGGAGGAAGGAAACAACTTTCCTTTCTGCGTGGACAGAACGGACACAATCGGCTGCTTGTGGTACAGTTGTTCCGCGGTCTGCTTCTAAGCAAAAACTGACGCAGTTTTCTTTTTTTTTTAACGCTGTACAGTCGCAGAGAGCCAAATGGTTTACTGCATGTCTAGATGCATGCAGCGCTTCACTCACTCTGCGCACACCGTGACTGCTGATCCGCTTGCTGCACAGATTTGGCGAGTAGCCTGTTGGGTTAATGCGGTGCCGAAGAGCTTTCCACAAGCATTGTGTTCTCCGTGATGCTCTAGCAGTCCTGGCAGCGGACAGAGGTGCATTTCGGCTGTCGCTAAATAAAAGCCCACGATCCACAACACTAAACTCCGTCACGGCGAGCTGCTTGCATTTCTGTAAACCGGTGCGCGCTTGAACACGGTTCTGCAAAACGAAGTGGTTGCGATTGGCATACCAGCACGTTCAGGTAGCCGCCCACTAAAAGCGTGCAGTATGCCTAAGGTGAGGCTACGCCACTCGCGTGCCTGAGGAGATAACCGCGGATGCTTACTGTGATAGGGCTTTTCGCCGGCGATAAGTTATACCGGCGCATTTTTTGGTGGTCCCCACCTCGCCTTCGTTTTTTTACGCGATGATTACTTGCAGCGCCCTCTCTGCAATCGCACGGAACATATAATAACTTATTGGCTGATCTCTACACTTATCGACATGACGGAAAACCGTTCACGGCACATTGTGGCGTCTGCAAGTTCAATGGAGCAGTAAAATGTTGTCGAGCAAAATGTTATCGCAGTACGCAGTTGGTACGCACTAATCGAAAGGCATAGGCCGAACACTATGGCCTAAGCGGTCCGCAAATGCATTACGGTAGTCTCTATGAGACTCGGTCGGGGATTCGTCACAACTAGGTTTTAACCGTTAGTACGCTTAAAGTGGGTACGCACTAATGAGGTTTGACTGTATCTGCATTGTATGTAGTTGCAGAACGGATATTGTGATGTAAATGTACTGGCTACCTCAGCATGGGGTCCGTCCAAGCTGAAGGTATATATTTTCTGACAACAGTACGCCAGATTTCTTCATGAGTTGATTGCGAAAACACTTGCATACCATTTTTCATAGTGCATGTAAAACAACTCCAGGTTGCCTAAACTAATTTGACTTTTCTACTAGAGAATTTCCCAATCATGTGTTTCTGGACCATGTCACACCATATCATTCATTCAGCTCTACTTTTTAAATAAGGCCAATAACATATTGACTAGGCTGGAGCTTATGCCTCACATGTGCCACACAGGTTGGGCAGATTTCTTCTCTGGAAAATGTTTTACAACAAGTTTGCCCTTATGAATTGTATTAATCCTTTAAGATGCTATGTACACAATTGTGTGCATTACTCGTCCTCACTACTTGCATCATGTAGATGCTAGGAAAGAGCAAGATATATTACACTTTGGATGAATTGAACCTCCTACATAATAAACTATTCTTTCTCTAACCTCATCTTGCAGTGTACTGATACATATGATCACTTTTCTGAAGGCACTGCCACGCTCGATGAATTGTGTGACGTGATGCTTCCTGCGAGCAATGGGAAAAGAAGAATTTTTCTGTGCTCAAAACGAACGTAGCAGAAAAAAATTTGTACTAAATTCCTTGCCAGAGAGCTTGTTTTATTTATACAAAGAGTAAGCATGTATAACATTAGGGTAAAAGGATATTAAATTAAAGGTTAATTAGAATGAGTTGGTATAACACCCCTAAATTCGAGAATGATCTTATTATACTTGTCGCAATAGCATTTTGAATGCCTTGCAGCAACATAGCGATTTGACACATCTACAAACAGTTTTTCATAGGTGGCATCTGAAAGGGTTACGGGCAAGCTTGCTGTATAAATGGTAATTCGGTACTGTAAAGAGAACCACCACACTTCCGTTCAACTTATTCATGCTGACATGCATTAGATAGGTACCTATGCTACAATTTTCATAGAAGCAAGAATTCTCAAAAATTCATTGTGTAAGATCACAGGATGTCTTTGTTTAGGTGGCATAAGCATGGACCCGCTGGAGTTGATGAAACAAATGAGGGATGATGGACTCCAAATGAAGGCCAGTGCCTTGGGACATGGCTTCAGTGTGAGCCAAGCAAATCAGGTGTGTAAAAGCTCTCCAATATATGAAATTTGCTCATTTTGGAAACGTTTCACCATTTGTATAGCTTATTTCTTCAGATGTTCTCGTAAGTTTATCAGTGTCACCTTTTTTGAGAAAGCTGGTGCTGAGGACAGAACTCCTTTTACTTTATAATTAGGCCACCTGTTGGCATACCTAAACTCGGTTGATGAATTAACTAATTGTTGCTACTTGAATTGGGAAAGTGACCATTATGACTTGTAAAGCTGATATGTCTCCTAGAGAGAGACTGTGTTACAAGATTTTAATCTTCAATACTGCTTTTCTCTGTAGAAAGGGACAAGCCAGCACGATGGTGTTTATCTTCGTTACAAAAACAAAACCATGTAGTATGTATGAAATGAAGAATTCTAATTATGGGTAAGGAAGCTTAATAAAAATGAAAAAAGTACCCTTATACAATTGCCAGTTGGTCGCATGATTTAGAGACAGGTCCCATAGTCTCTATCGCAGCAGGTAGAGACTATAGGACCTATTTTTTTACTATTTTTTTATGTAGCAGTGTCCACTTGTTTGCCGTGTGTCTTTTCTATGCTGCATTTTGCATAAGTAGCCCTTTGTTTTCTTTTCCCGTTTCACACGGCAGCTGCTTGTACCAAGTGACGACGAAGATTGCGATGACCCTGAGGTGGCATTCTTGAAGTCTCTCAGCACGAAGCAGAAGAGAAAACTCCTGCTGTAAGACCCATTCTGATATGCATATTATTTTGTCTTTCTCAACATCCATGATTTGCTGAAAACTGGTTTGAGACCGTGTTATTGCAGCACCGGGAGGGGAGGTAGAAGCCCTCACTCTTGTAGTATTCTCTAGTTTGTGTATGGACACAGTGTACAGTCATAGGCGTATCAATCGGGGGGCAAGGGGGGCGCGAGCCCCCTAGTGAGAAAAGTTGAGGGGGCTCAGCCCCCCACTTTCGACAGTCTTCACTGCCGGTCGCTCACTGGGGAAAATAGCGCATAAGGCGATCTTTTCCCTCACCACACTTATCACTCAAATATAGTGTTGCGAGCAAATGAAAATGTTGCCAGAAAATGTTTTAATATAGTGCAATTTATCCAACTTTTCTGCTGTGACGATTTTTCTAGAAGACCCTTTGCGATGTGGGCCGCCTATGCGACATTTTCGGGTTTTGTGCTGTAGCATTGCTAAGCAGGCTACAGTACAACACACAAAATCGTCTTGTGCTGTAGCCTGCTTTGTTATGAATGGGAACGAGAAATCGTTCTATGAACCAATCGGATCATTTGCTGCTTCAGGGAAAGCGTTTTTTTTTTTTTTTCCGTCAGAAATGAATAACATCATCACTGCTCAGTAGAAGCTGCTGTGAGCCGATGATTGTGACGAATTTTTTTAAATGTTTTAGCTTTGCCATACTGGAATCGCCCGAAAAAAGATATCAGCGCTCCAGGCTCTGATAAACGTGATACGCCTCGCTTATGGTTACGAGGAGCGTTGACAGCAGTTTGCAAAGTGGCGACGAATAAAACAGTGGACTCAGTACAGTGGGAAGCAGTTTGCAAAGTGGCGACGAATAAAACAGTGGACTCGAGTACAGTGGGAAGCATAGGCGTATCAGAAGGGGGTGGTGGGGGGGCAAGGGGGGCACGCACTTTTCGCTGAGAGAAGTTGGGTGGCTGAACTTCCCCACTTTTGACAGTGGTCACTCTTGGCTGTATGCTCAGAAAACCAACAAGACGTAGTTTTCCATCACAACAGTAATCACTCAATTATGTTCTTATGGGAGAATGAAATTGTTACGGGGCTTTGTTACAACATAGTGAAATTTTTCCAACATTGCTGCTGTGATGATTTTTCTTTCAAGTTCTAATAGGCTATACATATATATATATATATATATATATATATATATATATATATATATATATATATATATATATATATATATATATATATATATATTGTAATCCCAGCTGACGAAATAGGTAGCTTTGCCCCCCCCCCACTCACGATAGAGTTGGTACGCCACTGTGTACAGTCAGAGTCAGTTGACATCAACGTGGATATTAGAGGTAGAGATTGAATGATTCCAGAATGTTACTGCTGTAGGATCCTATGAAATGGAGCCGGAAGGAACTGTAAAAATATGCTCTGGTGAACAGGAGCTATGTTTAATGAGGAAGATCCATAGCAGCGCAAGTACTCGAGTGCACAACATTGCGGCATTTACATGACTGAGATAGCAACCTGAGAAAGCCATGCTTTATCAGTTTCTGCTGCCTTCCTCCAGTGAGGGGTTCAGACGAAGATGGTAATACGCTCTTGTATGTATTCTAAGCTTCCTTCATGTGCTGTGAGACATCCCCCGCTACGCCACTGATTGCCAAAGAGAGGGAAGAACACTCAACCCTTTTTATATCCGGTTTCCTCTTGGCTACTTGTCTCAATCACTTGCCACATACAGGGACTCGTGCTGGGGCCGGGAAGTAAGAGACGCTACGACCTGTTCCTGTTTGCGAATGTATTTCATTTATTACTAACTGCAAACATTGTATACCGCGTACATGAACCACTACACAAAATTATAACACAAGATTTGGACATTCGCGACGTTCGACACAGGGCAGGCACATAAAGAAAGTAACTGCAACAATACAAGAATATGCATATATAAAGGAGACACACGACGACACAAATGACGAGGTTATCAATGAATAAAGCCACGCAACGTCTCAACACGCCGCTTCCCTTGCTGCAAAGCTCGTCTAAATAAGGTGCATAAAGTTCGTCTCACGAATCGTCCATGTCGTCGGTCTTCATCGTCTTCGTCGTCTCTCTTAGCGATTTCCATCTTAATCTTCTTTCATAACGTCCCGCAATCACTCCCTTCCTCGTATCCCATCTCTAACTTTCATTCCTCGTCATACCATCCCTGCCTTAGTCTTCATCTCATCGACTCTCATCACATCGTCTGCTCGATCGCCGTTCCGTAGTCCCTTCTCGTAGGACACGACTCCGCCCCCTCTGTGGCACCTAACCAATCGCCACTGTTGACGCGGCATATTTTCTTATCAGTCGGAGTGTATCATCTTTGACGACCGCCCCCGCGGCCCACACCAGTAGAAAACCCTCTCCCAAACAAAGCCGAGCAAGTAACAATGTACAAACTCAAGCCTCAGAGAGAGAGATGGGCGAGCTGTCTCAAGACACTTTAATTACGGGCAAACAATGGTCCCGATGCTTCCGACAAAGTGCGTAATCTGTTATGGCCAACGTCTGGCGTTTGCAGTGTTGTGCCGAAATGTTTTCGGCCGAACCAATTGCCCCGGTTTCTGGTACTTGATGAGCCGATGTCCAGACCAAGTCTCAACGTTTCCATGCAGCTGGGTGTCTCCCGCGAAATTCTCCGCAGCCGCCGCTTCTTCGTCATTCAACGCCACGAAGGCTGACGGAAAGTCAGGCCGGACCCGGCACAGGCGCTGCAGCAGGGTCGCATTTCCCGAACCAACAAAAGGCGCTTTGCTGCTCCCCCATGCCACAAATCTGAAGGATGCGCACGGATTATTGCCACCGTACACTGTCACACTGTCTGTAGACAACAAGGCGCCGCCCGGTCCTCGTGTTTGCGCGGGGGGGCCCGGGAGAACAGTAGAAATAATCCTTCCAGGTACTCCACTCCGGAATGCTTATTCGTTACACCGAAGGTTTTCTTTTCCTTTTTTAATGCGTGGGTTTAAGAAACGAGCGTAAACATCTTGAAAGGACCGGGGTTCAGTCCGTGTTTGCGGGGACGTCACAATCCCTTCATCTTGCAGAAGAATTTTGCCAGCGGGGAAATTCAAACATGAGAAATGCGGGCGCATAGCGCCTTCGGTCTGCGCAGCGAAATTAAGACATTGCGGCAGTCTTAGGAATACGGTATGCGAACACAGCACACTTGTGATTCAGCCCTGGCGGCAGCGCGTCGCTGAGAGGAACCAATCTGTGATTGTTGCTGAATTATCACCCACCACGAAGCAGTTTGATTCCGTGTTTCTACCGCGCACAACACACTTGAAACCTTCAGAATCACCGCAGAAACTCGTGGATGACGCGTGGACAAAACGCACACTGGTCACAGCTGCTCGTCAGATGGTTTGGCACGCAGCGTTCAGTCATGTGTGCGGAAGGTTCACTATCATGCGAGCACATCACACACTTCGCCTGCACTGTCCACTCTCGGCACAACCGTACAGAGGACACACATTTCAATATGCTTTAATTCCACACATACACAAAATTTTAAGATTTTATCGAACATATCAAACCAAACGAAAATCTGGATGGCGGGAGAACATAGGTCATACAGACAGCAACACTGAATTACCCTCGCGTACCATCTCTTGCCCTGCCTCTGCTGCACCTGTCGGTGAAGGAAAGGGACCTTCAACGTGAATTGCGTGTTCGGATTGGCTGAGAAAGTAGCGTACATGCTGTCCTATGAAACTGTGACATTGGGCGTTGTACATCAATACCGATCACGACGCCCCCTGCCTCCTAACGAGGCGTGACACTTCCGTGCGGGGAGACGCCATGAACCCATTTCAATTTGAACTTTCAAAACTTTCTCGTTTCTTAAAACAGTCCCTTTTTCACCTTCCTTTCCCACAAGTGGGGAGATCTCGGTAACCTCACATTCACTGACTATATGCTCTTCCCCCATCATTAGGTGTTAATCGATCCCAGGTGGTACCACTCACTCAGTGATCAACATCAGATGCCGCAAAAACACAAAACCACAATAACCGAGGGAACTACCTGCCTAGGTTCAAAACACAATCAACAAAAATAAAATAAGTGTACAAGCCAAAGCAAAACAAAATAAAAAAAACTTAATTTTCGATACAAGGTCTCCACTAAAGTAACAAGCACAATGACCGAGCAGAAATCATAGAACATAAAATGGCATACAACATTGCGGACTGTTATGACCCGAGCCGATCCCCGAGCGCTCAGCGTCTACCCGTATGCAGACCTTTTCCTCGATTCCGAGTCTCGGACCCTCGTTGGATGGTCCGAACTTCCACCTACTCAACTCAGTCGCGGAGTGGGGCATGTGCGAAGCTATCTCATAAGACCAACGCTGCGCATGCCTGGGTTTGGTGAGGTGTACATCGAGTGTGCTGCGGATCCCCTTTGACCCCACAAAAGCCACCCCATTGCGATCTAGGCATTCTTCAATCTCATCTACTCTCTCTAACGTTCGGTCTACCACTGTGTCGACCAAGACTCCGACAACTGCATCCTCAGAAAACCCATTCTCATCCAACTCCACATCTGCTACTCCTACTAGTAATGCCTCATCGTCTCGTGGGACCTTCGAGGTAGAAACCGCAGCTAAACTGTCTGTATCTGCTCTAGCAACCTCAACAGCTTTTGTTTCACCCAGTGGCACCGGCATGCGAGCGTTCCCCTCAAACACACACTCGCTCAATGGCGGAACATCCTCCTCGATCACGGAAATTACATTAACCACACCCGCACTTGGTGAACCGCGACTCGTTTTTACGGAGCTTGTTTCCTCGCGAATATTTAGGACCGCGATTGACCTCTGTGCGTCAACGTCATGAGGAAGAGTTGCGTCTAGGTTTCCAGATTCGAATTTTCCCATCATCTCCTTGCCTTTGTGAATGCGGCTGCCACCTGTCCAATTCCAATTTCGTTGTCGGTACTAGTGGCATTCTCGCCGAATGTGACCAAACCTGCCACAGTTATAGCACCCGCCGGGATAATGGAGTTGCTTCGGGAATTCCGGCCAATTCTGTTTCACTTTATTGCGTACTGCCAACCTCTCCACAAATATTTTGAGGCGGTCAAGGTGGCTATGCATCTCATGAACATCGGTGTTCTCTTCTACATATCGAACGGGTAACGAATGGCTCCACGACACTTTCTCATTCTGTTCCTCCTTGACCGCTATGGCATTGGCCTAGTGAAACGTTTTCCGGTCCCGGGAGAGAACAAATCTGCGGACCGGATCCCTCAGGCCTAATACAAATTGCGAGAGCAATTGTTCGGCTAGAATTTCACGACGCAGTGAAGCTTTCACCGGATTCTGATTATCGGGGCTCGCCAGGGTGGCGGTCCCGAGCAGGCGCAAGCGACTCGCAAATGCCCGCACCTCCTCATCTGCCCTCTGCCTCGCGTTTAAAAACCTTTCCATTTTGAAGATAAGTGGCTCCGTATCGAACCTCTTGAGGGCCAAATATTTGAACTCAAAAAAAGTTGCAGCCGCAGCAACGCCATCATCCCACCACGCAAAATCGTGAGCCGCGCCTACCATCTTGCATCGTGCTATGCAGACAAGCTCACTATCCCGCCATCCACCTAAGCGACCAACCTGCTCCAACATTTTCAAGAATACCCCAATATCCGGACCTGTATGACCTCCCGTAAACGATGGAACCATGCCCGATAATATTAAAGCGCTAATTTCTAGTGGGTCATTTCTGTCGGTCATCTTGGTAGTCTGTCCGTTCGTTTTGCCGTCTCTCCTTCCCTAGTACGAGGGTGAAATCTCGCACCATTGCCCCAGCAGTAGTCCCACCGCTGCCACCACTTGAGACGTCCCCCGCTACGCCACTGATTGCCAAAGAGAGGGAAGAACACTCAACCCTTTTTCTATCCGGTTCCCTTTTGGCTACGTGTCTCAATCACTTGCCACATACAGGGATTCGTGCTGGGGCTGGGAAGTAAGAGACGCTAGGACCTGTTCCTGTTTACTGATGTATTTCATTTATTACTAACTACAAACATCGTATACCGCAAACATCAACCACTACACAAAATTATAACACAAGATTTGGACATTCGCGACGTTCGACGAGGGCAGGCACATAAAGAAAGTAACTGCAACAATACAAGAATATGCATATATAACGGAGACACACGACGACACAAATGATGAGGTTACCAATGAATAAAGCCACGCAATGTCCTAACACGCCGCTTTCCTTCCTGCAAAGCTCGTCTAAATAAGGCGCATAAAGTTCGTCTCACGAATCGTCCATGTCGTCGGTCTTCATCGTCTTCGTCGTCTCTCTCAGCGATTTCCATCTTAATCTTCCTTCATAACGTCCCGCAATCACTCGCTTCCTCGTTTCCCATCTCTAACTTTCATTCCTCGTCATACCATCCCTGCCTTAGTCTTCATCTCATCAACTCTCATCACATCGTCTGCTCGATCGTCGTTCCGTAGTCCCTTTTCGTAGGACACGACTCCGCCGCTCTGTGGCACCTAACCAATCGCCACTGTTGACGCGGCATATTTTCTTGTCAGTCGAAGTGTATCATCTTCGATGGCCGCTCCCGCGGCCCACACCAGTAGAAAACACTCTCCAAAACGAAGCCGAGCAAGTAACAATGTACAAACTCAAGCCTCAGAGAGAGAGATGGGCGAGCTGTCTCAAGACACTTTAATTACGGGTGAACAATGGTCCCGATGCTTCCGACAAAGTGCGTCGTCTGTAATGGCCAACGTCCGAAGTTTTCAGTGTTGTGCCGAAATGTTTTCAGCCGAACCAATTGCCCCGGTTTCTGGTACTTGATGAGCCGATGTCCAGACCGAGTCTCAACGTTTCTATGCAGCTCGGTGTCTCCCGCGAAATTCTCCGCAGCCGCCGCTTCTTCGTCATTCAACACCGCGGGTGGCCATGCGCGCAGAGCGCAGTAATGAGCCTTGGAGCCACGGAGGCTGACGGAAAGTCAGGCCGGACCCGGCACAGGCGCTGCAGCAGGGTCGCATTCCCCGAACCAACAAAAGGGGCTCTGCTGCTCCCCCATGCCACAAATCTGAAGGATGCGCGTGGATTATTGCCACCGTGCACTGTCACACTGTCTGTAGACAACAAGGCGCCGCCCGGTCCTCATGTTTGCGCGGGGGGGCCAGCGAGAACAGTAGAAACAATCCTTCCAGGTACTCCACTCCGGAATGCCCATTCGTTACACCGAAGGTTTTCTTTTCCTTTTTTTAATGCGTGGGTTCAAGAAACGAGGGTAAACATCTTGAAAGGACCGGGGTTCAGTCCGTGTTTGCGCGGACGCCACAGCTGTGAAGGCATAACGTCGCTATTGCATTGCACTGCTGACCTTAACCCGTCTTGTTTTCTTATTATTTCCCTACGATTTGCTGAATGGCTATATAAATAGATTCTAAGCTCCTAGTGACCAAATAAGGAATGTGCTTGGAAATATAAATGGGTGGTAGTTGTGAATAATAACCAGCAGTGACAGCCATGTCTACGTACTTGTGTACTTCACGTGCTTCTCTTTCTTATTGCGAGGATTGGAAAATGACAGGCAAAAATTGTGCAAAAATTTTGCTAACGTGGCCTTCATCAACTTGGTTTAACCAAAAGGTGGGAATAAGTGCCGATAACTCCCTACCCTCCTTAATTTTCATTCTACGCATCCAGCGCTCTCAACAGGATGAAGTGGGTTTACATGTTGCATAATAAGAGAGGCAGAAAGATTCAAAAAGATTGAATCACAGACGAGAGCACACCCCTTGACATGTGCCTGCCGGGAAGGCAGTTTAACTTAGCAGTAAACTGTAGTATGCATAACCCGTCAAATATTACAAGGTCGTTACTTTTTTACAAAATTGGAGAAATATATTCCAGCCAAAACACACAACCATGAAATAGCGCACAGTGCTGATTCGAGGAAAATTTGAAATCTTGATTGGGAAACACGCTACTGCCTGGTCACAAAGCATACAAGTCATACGGCTTCCTGTAAACCCATTTGAATACACCAATCTGCTACGCTATGTGAAACCAGCACCACTCTGTTGAAACACCGCACCTGCAGCTACACAAATTTTATTGCCCTCATAACCGTGTACAGCACGTGGCCCAATATAAGCTCACGACATCACTGTGTCTGGAGAGCCATTGTACTATAAACACGTATTGTTCATGAGAGCACCTGTGTGATGAGGCATCTTCATTGCTCATACTGCTTTTGACTACACATGGGTGCTGCAGCTATCTTGTTGGGCCTATGCAGCGACGGCGAGCTGCTTGCTTTCATTCCTCGAAGTGACCCAACTCAAAGACGTGGTACAGAAGGAAAAATCAGCATGTTTCGATTATGACCCATTGAAAAAATACAGGGCTCTACAACAGTGTTGTGCTACGCACACTGGGGAGCAGGCACTTGAAGATGCTTATTGTGATTTGCCAATAGGTGGTACTAGGGTGCTCGTTGGTGGCCACTGTCACGCAACCATTCATTTCTATATATGTATCTGTATAGACATCACCACTCTTGTGCTGACAGTCAGTGTGGGCACTTGCTCTTTCTTCTCGTTGGCCTTGTCTGAGGTGCAGTCTCTTGCTAATTGCACAGGAAACTAAACAAGATGGCAAAGAAACAAGACCCAAAAGCTGAGAAGAAGAAACGTAGCAAGGACAAGAAGAAGTCCAAGAAAAGAAAGCACAAGCATGGTGGCAAAAAGGGAAGTTCCAGTAGTGAGAGCTCCGATTCTGGTGAGTAGCTTGTGCTTCCTCCGTCTTCCCTTAAAGGTGCAGGAGAATTGGCACCCTCGAAAGTATGCCACAACTTAGGTTACGGAGGTTGTTGTGGTGCCAACAATCAGCAGCTCACTCTTTAGACAATTGGCACCTCAGAGCAGTGTGCACAACTCTTAAAGATGTGTCCAGCATGCGAAGATCTTTTGGAAATTTTCTGAGAGTGTTTGCTGACAGGACTGGATGTGAAACTTTGTGGATCTTGTTCCTTGCACGAGGTAACCCCTAGTCTTGAATTTTTTTCACCATTGCTTGGACACTGCCTTGTGTATGTGTATTTGCATGTATACTGGAGGCCCAAATTTCAATATATGTGGGTGGCTGTTGTATTAGCTGTTGTATTGTGCTGTTGAGGTTGAGGATAAAGCGTATAGTATTTATCTATTGTTTGGTCAGCCCTCAATCTCTTTCCTAGAGCAAGGCACAAGTGCAATCAGGCAAATTTTGTTGGGCATATCACCACATGGCAGACAATAGAACAAGGCCCACGTAAAGCTGGGCTTTCAGTGTTGGCACTGTCTTGTAGATTAAATGATATTGTGCTTGCCATCATGCAGCTAACAATGAAGAGTGGTCACAATGCATGCATTGGTCAACTATGTGCTTCAGTTGTAGGGCCTAACGAAGAATGTGGCTTCAAATGCTGAAGTTTTTGGTCTGAGTGAGTATCTGTAATAGTGCATGTTGAAGCGCAGAACTTGAGAAAAGAAAAAAGTCAGGCACAAGAGTTTGAGCTTGAGCTTACATTGGCATTTCCCATTTCACGCAGCCTTGTGCTTTTATTTTCCCCTTACGCACATAATTGGCTGTGCTACATTTTATTCTAGCGCTCAGCTTTGCAGACACACAAGGTAGTGGGCTAGCTTTATGTATGACAGTGCCCAATATCAGAGTTGTGGCTAGCTAGTCAAGCTAAGCTTGCTATGGAGCAAGATTTTGAAAAATAGTATATTTGTATATGGGGCTCTTGGGACCGGTGCTAAGTTAGTTCATCGAGTGATTCGATTTAATTTTTTTAAACGGTGTGTAAAACTTGGGCCACAGCTTTCGTTTTGAAATTAGTTGATGCCCTTGTGCTGCCATTTAGTCATTAGTCTTTTATATCTCTAAAATTTTGCTTGTTGCACTTCTTTTCTTTGCATGAGACAGTGTGGATGGTGTGCGTTCAAAATATCAAACACTTTGTGCCCTCCTAACTTGTCTAGAGCCAGCTAGGTAGATTTACTGCTGTCTCCTGATGTTTTTAAGTTTTGCTGATTGGAATGTGACATAAAAGAGCGCACAACTGTTCTCAGGTTTGTTGCTGTGACATTTCAAACCACATTAGTTAGTAGATAATTACTGTAGGCTTGAAAACAAGCAGGGGATAGCCAACATTGCAGCTCACATTAAAAAAGAACTCTGGATCTGAGTGGGCCATGTAGCGTGAATAAAAGGCAGCTGGTGGTCAGTTATCGCAATGAATGTGATACCAAAAGTTAGGAAACATGCTTCAAGAAGACAGAGGTTTAGATGTAGAGACAAAATTGAAAAGCACACTTGCCCAGTACAGAATCACGGAGCACAGAATAGGATCATTGGGAAAGCGTGCGTCTTGCAGGAGACACAAAGTAGACTGAATATAGTGATGATAATGGATGTCTGCAAATATGGCAGCCTCACCACAGTGCTGTGAAAGCCACTAATGTAAAAGTATACTATATTACTTTGTTTCTACTTTGAATCTTCGCATAGCTTGGAGACTTGATGATCGCATTGTGGCTAAAACAGCATGTGGTGGTGTGACGACGCAACGTTGTAGGTGTCATTAGTATATTGGTTGTGGTTTAAGAAATATGACAAATTCGGTTCAGCAGCTGCACATGTGGATCACTCACAAACAGTATTAGTGTACTTTTTCCGAGGTACAGAACATTAGCCCAGCCTATATCCTTTACACCATTGACTGGCCTTGGCTGTTGTTGGCTTCAGCACAATTTTCAGCATGATGATGAGGTTATGTTGGCATTATAAAGCTTTCACGAATCTCCAGCAGTACAGTAACATTGTGAGGCTTCATTGATAGTATTGGAGAAATCTCTCAGTTATGTACAGTCAATGTCACAAGTTAAAATATGAAAACATGCAAGAAAAAAATTGGACAAGCCTGATTCGTTGGCCAGAATCCTTGAGTTTAAATTTTTAACCTCTTCTAAAATGTGCCAACTATACTTACTGTGCAGTGCAACTGCATATGGTCACAAATTGTCGGGAAAGTCAAGGTTTCCTCAAACCTAGTGGTCTCCAAACAACTGGCACCAAGTGCACATAACACATACACAATAAAAAGGTTGGTATAAAACCACCACTTGAAGCTGCACTGTGCCAAGCCCTGAATATTCAGTCCTATCATATCTTCACAAAAACTCCCAGCGTTGTAAGACAGGTATTAGTAGTCTCATCCACATTGAACACGCTTAAGTTCAATAACTTAAACATGGGAAGATAGTCTTTGGGATGCAAGCAATTTGTAATCATCGTAATTGAGAATTTCATGTTATTTTGTATGAATACCGTTGCAGTGTGAACCACTCTGTAGCTTGCCTGTTATGCTCTGAAGGCACGAAGTGTTTTTGTGAAGATTGTAAGGAATAGCCCAAGTTCAGGGACTAAGTGAATTGTGTGACATTTTACATTTAACAAGTCCTCAGATCAGCAGTCTATCTGATTTAGTAGTTTTTTTTTAATAGTTTAAGAATTTAATAATCCTGACTACTTTTTTTTTTTGGACAGGCTACTTATTAGTCCAGTTGGGAATTGAAGATAGAAGGTCAGGAACGTATTACTAGGCTTGTTTACAGGCAATGTGTAATCTCATATAGTAACTAAATTACCTTCTGCACTTATCCATCAGTGTAGAGCATCATTCATGAGCATTTGTTTAGCTTCAGCTTTTGCAAAATGCAGTGCATACTGCTGCAAAATTAGCTGTAGTTTTGTGCACTTTGCAAGGTTCTCACTCCTGGAATCGGACCTATTAGAAAGGATATCTTTGGTTGCTATTATTAGTTTCAGTTTGTTGTTGTCTGGCCACTGTCCAGTTCACTACAGCATTTATGCTGTGTGTATGTGCTGTCCAGTGTGTCGGGTTCATTTGTGTTGTTCTTGCTTGAGTTATCTTTCCTTTTTATTGACACCAGGTGTCAGTTGTGCTGTCATGTATGCTTTACTTTTAGTAATATGCAATTCTACTTCTGTTTTGTTTAATGAAAGAACATAACTAAGCTGAAAGAGCAAAATTACATTGGTTTCATCCATCAGATGTGGCTAAGCGAAGAAAAGATCGTAAACGGAAGAAACACGGGGGAAGTGGCAAGAAAAAGACATTCAAGAAGGGCTCCAGCCACGAGAGCAGTGGATCGAGCAGCAGCTCAGATGAGTCGAGCTCTTCAAGCGACTCTAGCAGTCGCTCATCCTCTTCAGACGGCAGCGACGACCCGCGCTCACGCAAGCGACGGGCCTCTGAAGAGCCTAGTACGACCACAACCGACATGTCATCCTCCAAAAGAGCCAAGCATGGCCGCAAGAAGAAGGAGTCCAAGAGACACCGACATGGCAAGAAAGCCTCTGGCTCGAGTGATAGCGAGGACAGCTCCACTGGGGACAAACACCACAAGAAGAGGAAGAAGCACAAGTCCTCAAAGGACAAGAAGCCGCTCAGGGGAAAAGTTCCACTCAAAGAGAAGACAACCAAAGGCATCGGCAGCCTCGTGGATGAGCTGAAGGAATTGCTCCCCAAGACAGGTGGAGCAGGGTCTCTCTTTAATGATGGCAGAGCACAAAAGCCCCCAGGACTGCTTTTCAGTGACCCCATGAAAGACCTGCTGCCAAAGCCAGCTTCATCTTTCTTGGACGATGACATGGAGGAAGCCGTTTCTAGAAAGGACCGGTCTTCCTCTCACCACCTAGCCAACCTTTTTGGGGAGACATCATCGAAGAACGGCTCTGCTATGTTTAGCGAATCACTGAGTGATTTTTCAAAGTCAAAGGACACCTCTGCGCTGTTTGAGGAGTCTTTGGATGACCTATCAGCGAGGCACGTGGCTGAGCCTCCTAACGACATGCCTGCATCCAAGCCGCTGTTTAAGGACACTTTCAAAGAGCTTGTCGCCAAGCCAAGTGGTGGAGCCACTTCCGGCGTGTCAATATTTAGTGGGGACCTTGACGATCTGCTACCCAAAGGGCACGACTCCTCTGATGAAGAGTTGAGGAAGCCACCATCACCTCCGAGGGCAAGCTTTAAAAAAGAACTGGGCAAACCACAGAAAGTAATAGATTTTGATTTCAACCTGGAAGGACTTGACGAAGACGATGGCTTTGGTGGCACTGCTAAGAGTGTCCCCAAAGTGACTGCTGGCGGCAGTAGCCAGCTGATCCATTTTGACATCGACTTTGAGAACCTTGAAGCAAACAGCAGTGTACCTAACAGCTCCAAAGAGAAGTACTCACCATCATCTCCGACTTCGGTCATGAAGAAAGATTGCGGCTCAGACCCTGAGCCTGACATGATGAGTTCTCTGCTGAGGAATCCGTCTCCACCACGTCCTCGCAGAAACAGCAGCTCCAAGTCAAGCCCGGACCTGTAGCTGTGCACGTGTTTCGTTTTTATGAAAAGGGAAAACCAGTGCTGTAGCTGTATAGACACGCATTTTATCACACTACAGCTTCGAAATCACTGTCGTATTAGTTATTGTCTCTCTTGTCATGTTTGTCAGGTGGATTACTGTAAACGTAACAAGTTCAATGCTGGCACCTTGTCTGTCAGTGTACATTTAAAAGTTTGATAAAGGGGTAAGGTGACACGGTCTGTTTATTTTTATTGTATTGCACAAAGCACTCTGTACACGGGTGGAACCAAAGATAAGCGGAACATAGTGCTAAGTTTTATTGTAACAAATTTGAATCCCTGTGTATTTAACGAGGCATTAAGTGTCAAAGTGTGGGTTTCAACATGCATCAGTGCAGTTAACGCAGTGCCTTGTTCTGTTTAGTTCTGGTTCCATCTTGTGCATGTCATCTCAACAGTAGCACGGTGTGTTGTATGAGGCTTGTTATCAAATGCGCATTTACCGCTGCTGCATACACATGCGTAAGATGTCTACGGACACTTTTTGCTCGTGTACTAACGTGGGCAGATGTGCGTTCATGAAGAGTGAAGGACACATTTTAGGGTAGAGTGTTAATGACAGCAGCACCGTGAAGATTTCCATCGTATTTGCTCATCATAAGTAACCACCAGCAACTTTTCTTTGTTTTGCTCTTAATGTTTGAGCTCTTGTTAAGGGAGATAAAATATACTGCACAGAAGCATTGGTACAAATTTTGTGTGAGAATCTTCACTGTAGCTTGTCCCACTGTACTGCAAAGCCAGTTACAATTTTAACTTGTGTCGTGCGAGTTTTTGCACTTCGATTTAGTTGTGTCACTGCCTCCCTCAGTTAAAAATCCGCACATGCCTTGTACAGCAAAATCCCACATTGGCATCATTTTACCCGATATACTGTCAATCTTTATTGTGGTGATGCATTTCATGATTAAGAGCACGTGTGTGTATTTCAGCCTTCATGGACACTGTATGTTGCCTAAATAAAAAATGAATAGAGTTAACCTCTTGTCAGTACATGTTACTTCAATATTTTTCTCTTTGCACTCAATCAGTGTGTATGTACGCAGGCAATTTTTCCTCCACACTTTGTCTCAGTGAATATCAGTCCTGGTCTGTCATTTTTATTATTTTTTTCATCTATTTTACATGAAATTCGTCTTGCTATATCTCTTCCGAGTAGTGACTGCACAAGCTAATGCCCAATGGAAATAGGCCATGGTCCCTACGTGTCTAGTACTCTGTAGAAGCATGTGACAAAAAATATCCTTCTGCTGTTGTCTATAATGAATAAAGACACTGGGTGTTCTCCCAAAAGTAAATTAGTGTTGTCATCTCTTCGGTGTTTTAAATAAGTTGCTTACTATTGGCCACTGTCAAAATACCTTTGTATCAACTTTAAAAGTACTTGCAGCCACCACTAGAGAGCCTTTTATACCAATGCCTAACCACTGCTGCATGTATTGTAGCTGCATACCATGCAGTACCTGCTGCATCTGGAACACCTGACCATGTGAGCTCTACATTTAGTTCAACCAACCACTACTGTCACTATAGTGTGCCATTTGGCATCTTCCTTTATTCACAGCTGGCACTACTTTTCATTTAGTGCGTGGTTTTTATCACTTCCCTGCTTTTTACAGTTCTCTCTTCTTGAGTTCACTCTGCTTGTGCACCGAACAGAGCAGAGCAACACTGTGTTTTCTTCAGCAGGGTTTTTCCAATCACCTTGCTGACAAGCTTTCAGTCTGCAATACCTTTCCGGTGCCAGAATCTGCATAAGGTTATTGCTGTTAAAGTAGGTAGCACAAAGGCACAAGCAAGAAACAAGTACATGAGACGAGTTGGCTCTCGTCTCGTGTACTTATCCCTTGCTTGTGTCGTCGTTCCTTTGCTCTACCTGCTTAGACATGAATTGCCACAAACTAGCCCAGCTCGTATTGTAGGCCTTGCATTCTTTTTGGCATTGCAGTAAATAAGGTGTAAGAGGGCACATTTTCAATAGGTGGAACGTGGACCTGCACTCGAGACGACCATGGTTTTGGTATTGTGCTGTAACAAAAAAGCCTGCACTTTAAACTCTCTCGATCAAATTTGCAACGTGTGCCAGCATCTGTAGACGACCTATTCTATAGAGCTCCGTGTTTTTGTTTTCATTGCGATAGCAATTATAGGTACAGTCTCGGCTAGGTTTTTTTTTTTTTTGCCGTTGGCGCCGTCGTTAACGTATATGTATATACACGGGAATGGATGCGCTAGCCTCCTCTTTCTGCGGGGCGAACATCGCCTTTCCGGCTGCGGTCTTCTGCGCGCGCGCTTATCTCGCCAGTGAACAAGGGGGAGGGGCGCTTATGGTTGCCGCGCTATCGCGGCAACGATCAGCGCGCGCCTTGTGCCCCCACAGCAGGCGGGAGCTTCTACGAACTGCATTCTCAACACGAAAAAAATGGTGCCAAGAGTATCCCTGGAGCGGCCGTGTTCTCTTATACAGCGTTTTGTAGAGTTATGTAAGATGGGATCTGAATGAGTTGACTGCCAACCTCACTTCGTATAACCTTGCAATTTGTCGCTATCGCATTCATTGCTTCACCTTTTCGGTGAAACTGATTTTGTGCTATCATCCCTGCCACATTCGGGTACTGCACTTGACAACATGCGCTCGAGTAGTATACATATACACCGAGAAAGCTTCTTGAGGCACAGCTAGGTATCCAGTGGCTAGACGTTTTGCAGGTTCTGTACCGTTTGTTATAAGTTATTCGCGTTCATCTGTACCTGTGATTGCGTTTCGTGCATCATTTGCGTGTGAGAAACGCGGGACACGTTTCGATCTGCTTGCCATTCTTCGCGTGGCCTTCCAGTTTGTTGCTGTTGCGTTCATTGCTTCGCCTTTGCGGCAAAGCTGTGACTTTTTCTTTCTTTCTGTGCCACTATAATTCAGGCACTTCCTGGACCGCGGTACCGACTCCCTTTGAAGCCGGCGCAGAGAAGGAAATCGCGGTCGAGTCGCCTTCAAAACGATAAATTTATGCCAGCGTCACACGGTAAAATTGCATATCGCAATTAAGTCCGATGGGGATCGAGTTTTCCAACAGTGCTTGGTTGCCTCCTACGGTTCGCGTCAAGGAGCTATACTCACGATTTAGAAATTTGATCCGGATCAGGGCCATCAGCGATCTGTAGGGCCTGATCATGCTAGGTCGTGATCGAAAGTGTACCGCGTGACACATGCGCGCGGGAAATTAGATTCCGTTTGTGAGGGATTGTGAACCATGCGTCAGAAATGTGAAGTTCGGCGGAACCATCGTTGTCGTTCCACTGAACTTCGCACGCGGATGAATTTCGAGACTGCATTCGCGTGTACTAGTATGCATCAAGGTACCATTCATATCGCGCCGAATTTAACTGTTCGTATTGCGCGTCCCCGTGACCCCTTGTCGTCCTTGTGACATCGTTGCGCGCGCAGATCACTCATCCGAGTGATTGGCATCGAACCGGAGAGCGCGACGGAGTTCGTTTGATCGATCGAAATGCGCGTCCGTTTCAGCAATCTGTTCGGGCCGAACGACGTCGGAGTCTTCCTGTTTTCTTTTCCTTTTTTTTACTTTCTTTCTTACGATCTAGGAGCGTCGCCCAGCCGTAGCAGCCGTAGCACGATTCCGCACTCCGTAGTTTCCACTCGAGTCGCCATCGAAATGGGCCATCGCGCCCGTGCGTTGCGGAGAAGCGGCGCACAGCGAGCGTTTTGCTCCCGCGCGCGCGAGTCCGCTGTTGCTGCGTGCGCGTCCCATCGATCGATGTGGTCGTTCCTTTCGCCGGCTTCCGCCACCGCCGTGATGGCGCCGACTTGTCTCGCGCACTCATACGACCGCTCGAATGAAGACGACGAGGCGGAGCCAGCCTTCTTCTAGGGGCCCGCCGCTACCCGGGGAAGTGTCGGCGGCAAGAAAGTGGACAACGCCATGACGTAGCCCGTGGGCGCCGTGCTACTGGACTTTCCCTCCGGTGAGTGTCTTGGTGCCACTCGGCGTTACGCCCTGTCGTCGCAGCCCGCACTCGAGCATCAGGTGGCCTGCCGCCGTATGGCGTCCAACGCGTGACCGCCGCCGTGTCCCCATGACGCGTGGTGCGCGAATTGGTGCACGGTGGCGAAGCTGCATTTCGCCGCCTGAGTGCTCCGAGAGCGTGGCCCGCGACCGGACATGCTCGAGTGGTTTCACGTGCATCGATACGGGCGTAGCATATGGAAGTACTCTGCCGTATTCCGGGATTTCATGCTTTAAGTTGATTTTGGGCTGAAGTGAAATACCTCGCCAGGGGAATTCACGTACGATGTGCCAATAGTAGCGAAATTACAAAGGTGCCATAAAGTGAATTGGAATCGGCCTAATGTAGTATTCACAGTGGAGAAAGATTACCACAAGTGACCTTTGAACATTGGAAATTCGGGCTATAGGAGAGACGTCTTTCAGTCAGTCACTCTTATTTTAACAGGTAGATAATAGCTGCTGCACTGTAAAGAAGGTACCCGATTTCACAAGTTTCCAGCTGTAGCATTTGTCACTTGTGCTAATTTTTTTTTTCTGTCGCAACTGTACATGTGCACCTGGTGTAGAGTTCGATAGATATTTTAATGCACACCCAGGTTTATCCAGCAACACTATAGCTTTTAACCAAGAACTTGGCGAGAGACTGTGATATTAAAGCACAAGCTTAGATGTCAGAGTTACAAATACTATGAAATACCAATAAGTGCATACTGGTCTAGACTTGTGTGGCAAATATTGATACCTATTTGTATTTTGCCTAATTTTTGTGCTGTAGCACTTGTTACTGCGGTGTTTTTTTGCATTCAAGTTCTTACATGGGCTCTTCTTTTTTATTCTTTCCAGAGCACCTTCTTCACCCTAGTATATTAACCTTAATCGAAAACCCTCACTCTAAGCACGTTAAAGTATAAAAGAAGAAAAGGACATCAACTAAAACCTTTAAATATTGACAGAGCTGATTGGCACTTAACAAGTTCACCAGGATGAGTGGAATGGCCGAGGACTTGGCGGGCACTGAAGAAGAACCCGACTATTCGGTCTTTGAAAACAAAACAGGGCTGGCCGAAGACATGAAGTTTCTGGCAAGCATGCCAGAACTTTGCGATGTAACTTTTCTCGTGGGAGACACGAGAGAGCCCGTCTGTGCCGTCAAAGCCGTGCTGGCCGCACGGAGCAGGTAACCACGCAACACTCTTCGACAAATAAGCGGCAGTGGTTGAAGGCTTATGTGATCAAAGCATTCTTACTGATGTTGCTTTGTTTGACTTGTTCTTCTGTTTGTTTTTGTCTTGGATTTGTTTTTTTGTTTTTCTCTCTTTTATGCCACTCATTGTGCACTGACTGCCCCAGGCCTCAGCAATGATTAGTCTGGCGTTATCCAAAAACAAAACCTTTGTTCAACCTCCTTTGCCGCTTAGGTCAGTACATCTAGGAGGCACTGGTCGGTATTTTTTGTTCGTTGGAAAACATAGCGGCCACTCGTCACTCTCCCAAGCAGCAGCTGCACAGGTTTTTCATTTTCCGTTCTTCTCCTAGGGTATTCCACAAAATGCTGTATGGTGGCTTTCAAGGAACTCCAAATCGTGATCGCGATGCCTCGTCGAAAAAAAGGGATCTAAACAAAGAGACGAAATTGAAATTGTTCTTGAAGAGAAGCAGTGAGCCTATGCTGAACATACAGTTTCCTCAGGTAAGTATGGCTTTGTCTTTATCACTAGAGCATGTTGCCATGCCAATGGCTTAACCTCCCATCTCTTTGCCATGGTTCCAGAATGGACGTTTCTAACACTGGTAAAAAAAAATTGCGGCATGTATTGCCCATTGCTGTCATGGACTAATACAAGTGTCTTTTTCTTTCATTGCCATATCTGGATGCTTAAAAATGAGTACTAATTGTAATGCTAAATGTCTGGTGCCAAACTTGTGTTTATCAAACAATAGGTGATCTGCCCTTTTTTCCATCTTTTGGTCAAGGCACAGATCATGCTTTTCTTCTTAATTTGTTTTGTTATAAATCCTGCACTTGCTTAATTGATTTTCTAGCAAAGGTAGGTTATTTTCTTGTTGCTGAAAGCATATGAACTAACGAGAGTCCATGCATCTTCAAATTTGTATACATATGATATTCGCCTCTCTTTTTTTGTTTCTTTTTGACAAAAAGGCAAAAAGGGTACTGGTACAGTCAGGCCCCCTTTTTATCATGTGGGGTTTAAGAATGTCGCAAATCATCTTGTCACTGTCTTTGTTGACAATAGAACAACCATCGAATTATGGCCAACAATGGCAGCTCGTACAATTCACAAGCCAGCCACCCCAGAAATTTTTGACATTGTTTGCGACATTTTAAACACACATCGATGCAGGAACCAATCTATGCTCTGCGACACTGTGTGTGCCACGTGAGTATGTTAAAACTACAGTGTTTACGCTCAGCACTGGTGAAGATGCTGGCCCTTTGCTACAATGCCATGAAACTAGTCTCGATTTTGCAGTCTAATGCAATGCACATGCAATCTTGAGGCTAATTTTCTTAGAAATAAGGTATGCATTAAAAGTTGGGTGAATATAGTAATCATGCATCATTACATGCTTTTTGTGCAGGTCACATTAAATATCTGACAAGGCAGGCCAGTAGAAGTTAACGCGTTTGGGACAGATGTTGCAGCCTTGGGGTAGGGTGTATGCATCTAGACGAGTCGAGTTCAAATTACATGGCAACAGTCATTTTAAAAATGACTAAACATGCGTGCCTACAAAAATGTGCTGCCATTGCCTGGGGCCTTTTGTTGAAATCAAATTAATGCAAGTCAACATCATCAGTGACTTTCACCTAGCTGTAGGGCCACAATGATTTGTTTATGAAAGCCGCAGAACTCCTTTAAAGTACCTATTTCTGCTGATTTCGCTGGACCAGTCAAGCATGGGAAATAGCTGTGTAATCTAAATTAAGCTGTGGTTTATAATGCATTGTGTTGGAAAGAGGAATCATTTAACCTACATGCGTGTGTGAAGAGTGAAATATGAATGGAGTACAGCAATAACTGCTCAACATGTTGGAAAATCATCTCAAAATGTGATTTGCTACCTTAAGAGGAATCAGCTCTTTTTAAAGCACACTAGTCTCAAGAATTAGGGATCAGGGAAAAATTGAGCAGGCATTTGTTAGAGGGGTGGAGCAGCTGCGCCAATTTGATACAATTCCCTATTTTTGTGCCGAGCTGTGCCAAAGCTATGACATTTGCTGAAATTGCGCCAAAATGCCCAACCAGCCTCAAACTTTTCTCAGTTGCACTAACTCCAGAAATGGAGGCCATGTTGACCTCCTGTAGTTTGAGTCATCAATCAATCCAGCAATCTAGGCACGCAGACACTAACCCACAGTGTAACCTAACCACGGTGTAAGGATACTCGCTAGACGGGATCGACCAGATAAAGCAAGAACATTGTGCACCCATAAGTCTGCTGACTGCAGTGGATCTCTGTCAGTGGGATGGTGCAATTTCAAGGCAACAATGTGTTGCCATAGCCACCAAGGTATTGGGGAAATATAAATTTTTTTGTCGGCAATCGCGCCTATGGTGTGCTAGAAACTGAAGCTGAAAACGTATGCTGCTTGTAGTGCGCGAACAAACTCGACGTGCCGCAAATGCCGGCGACTACGTTGGCTGCCATAGCAACAGAACATGGGATAGAGATCCAGTGCCGTCGCTTGGCTGCTGCTGAGCCTAGGGGTGCGTACCATCATTGCTTTAATTAGTCAAACGCACCTTGCAAGCAAGCCGATAAGTTGAACCCTGAACCTAACCCCATCGTGACAAAAAAGGAGGGGGGGCGGGGGGAAGAGGCTGAGCGATTAGAAATTTTCTTGACCTTTTTCTAGCCCATGCAGAACGCCGCTTAAGCTATTTTTGCCGCAGTATGCTGGTGCTCGGCAGAAGAGTGTTTGATTTGGAAGGGGCTGTTACACTAGTTGCGAGACACAGCACATTTTGTTCAATATCTCATGCGTGTATGCGCAGCATAATTGTGAGTACTAATATGATATCTGACATCTAAAAACGTTACCGGCAATCATTTAGAGCTGTGTATGAGATTTTTTCACCACCCCTACTCCTCAGTCTTACGAATCCCCCAATCTCAAGGTTGCCAGTTTGGCAGATCATCTGAATCCTCAGAGTACGTCAAAGTATTTGGCAAGTGTGGCAGGTGCTAATGTGGACTTTATCATTGTTTGCCAAATGTGGCGGTTCAATATACTACTTTTATTGAAATAGCAGTGCTCATATTTACTCTGCACCCTTTATGTGATGTTGAATGGTTTGTGCATTTGTTTTTTCCAAATGTAAGCTTTCTTTCTCATTCTGCTCCAAATTTGGTCTTTTGTAATTTAAAAAATGAATGTTATGTACCCCATAACCTGCTTCAAATTGGATTTTAGTGCTTTGAAGGTGATATTTTGCTGCTCCCAAAATTACTCCAAATTCTGGTTTGGATGTTGCACCCCTGTTCATGGGTGATTCCAAAAATGAATATACATGCACGTCAGCCAGTATACTCGTCTTATGTTCTTTTGGCATTACACACTCATTACAGCGTTTTCGTGCAGGTTCTGCACTCATGATCAGTTTTAAATTCTAGCTTTGCTCTTTCACTACACGAGTTACAGCACTTATCTTTGATCTTGTTCGCCATAGAGTTTAGACATGCTTACGAGAGAAGGCAAATGTCCATGCTATACATGTCTACTGGTGCAGTGTGTGTACTAACCATTGGAGTTTTTGCAGCCACAGACACACCAGACTCTGATCATAGAGGAGTTTGAGCCTGATGTATTCAGGCAACTCATTGAGTACATACACACTGGCTGCGTCACCTTGCAAGCCAGAACACTCCTGGGTAAGTGATCTACAATGACTCCTGTGATTTCCTCTGTAGTACTGTTGAGAATGGGATTACAAAACACTTAAAGATTTTTTTTTTTCGTTGGATGGATTAGTGTATTGTTCATAAGGGAAAAAATGCTACATAGCTTTGATAGGAACTGTGCTAGGATGTATAATTTTACCCGGGTGCGAGTTGTGCGCTTACAGGACGTCTCGGCTCGGAATTTTCCGGTTAGCTAAGAGTACCATTGGCTGTCAAAGGAATAAATACTGCTTTCGGCAGAAAAAACTTTTACATTGAGATGTATGATATCTAAACACATGGAAACTTTGGAAGTCGTTATCTTACTTGGAACATGGGTTTCTCATGTCAACATGTGAACACAGCCATATTGGCATATGTTGTGTGCTTCTTCATGGGCATCAGTGCTATTATTTGTTCTCACAGTAATGGCAGAAATGACTGTCGAGATGCCGTTGCAATGGTTGGATGCAAACAAGATCTGCATGCTCATTTTTTGCTGCATTATGAGTTCACTGTGCTTCTAGATAAGTTTTATTTCCGATTGCTGTCAGTTAAAGCAAGTACCCATTTGACCCGTTTCTACTGTAGTAGTGCCAAGGCTGTGGCATAAATGCCTTAATGCAGTGTGTCTGTGCACACTTCTGTACGTCACAATAAAAGACACTGTCAAGCAGTTTGTGCATTTATAAACTCTATACCTGCCAACTCTCCCAATTTCCCCGGGAGACGGTTGATTTCTGAATTGCCTTCCCAATTGTATGATTGGGTTCATAAATGTTCTGATAAACTGCTTCAAGCCAATTTTGAAATGGTAAATACAGCGAAACAAAGCCGCCGATAAAAACAACCCAAACCTATTTGTATGACGCACTAAAAAAGACAAAACGTTCAGCAGTGCAAAAGGTTGGCTGCCCACTTCTGTGTCCTGTCATCCACCGGGCTTTGCTCATGCTAGCTGTGGTTAAATACCGGCATGACTGCCCAGGCAGACGCGACCACCCTCTTTGATCCGAGCTCGTGCTTGCTATTTGTTCACTGCGCTGCAGCAATAAAGAAAAATTAAAATGAGCCATCTCTTTGTGCCATCTCATGCTGAGGACGAAGCACGCTTTGTTGTTGAGATAAGCGTGTTTGTTTAATGACGCCTGCTAAGCCTAACACACCAAAAATTTGTTAATGGTTCTTCAAAATAATGTAATATGCTCACAAATACATTGTTGTTGATGCATCAGCACATTAATCTAAAGAAAGAAAATACACATGTCAGTTTGTAACTTCTGACCCGACGCCAATGAATATATGTGGAAGAACCAGTCACCCTTCTTATTGACTGAGGGGTCCTGCAGCCTCCACAGTGCTGAAGGAACTTCTGAGATGGAGTATAGATACACTGGAGCACCACATGTGATAGTGTACTTGTATTTGTAGAGTAGGGCAGCGTGTAGGGACACTTGCTGGGGGCATTGCTGCAGGGATAACAAGTAATTGCTTATGCAAGATATTGTGCAATATATTTTAGAAATACTGATCTTTGACTGCATCAACTGTGTTAGCGCTCGTACTCATTGAATGGTGGGCATTATGCTTTTGTATTATAGCGCGGTTTCTTTTTTCATGTAATATGTAATATTTGGTTTTCATTAATTTTGTGTCAATAGTTATTAAAGGTTAAAAGAAGCACGTGAACCTTCACATAAACCAAACTATCTGGCCACATTAATACCTTATTTTGTGTTTAGCAGGTAACAACTGCAGTGGCTAGAGTAACTTCTGACATCATCTGCATTCACAATAAAAAAATTCTGCATATCAAAATATAGTGAGGAATCCAGGTGGTGCTACTAGGTGTACAATTGACTTTGTACATTGCAGTCACAATGTATCTGATTGTCACATTGGAAACCCAGCCAAACCCACTACAGGATAACAGGCTGGTTGACAAGTTAGTATGCTTTTGCAACCATGCTTGATAAAAAGCTTTTATGTCACAGTCCACAGGCATTTGTGATCAACATGCAGTGCCTCGTATACTTGATGCTGAAGGCATGCAAGCAGTATGCATTTGGATGTACTATTGGCTTGATATGCCATAGTTCTGAATCAATATGTAAAAAAAACAACTCGACGGGGTGGTGCGTTTCAATGCCACTTTACCGAAAAACGGCAGATTGTGACATGTGTCCAATTTACTTTTGCCGAGTTGCCTCTGCAGTGTCAATTGTGTGCGTGAAACTGAGTGGTTTCTGCATGGTCGAAAGTTTTTGAAACTGCCTTGTGTAGTGTACATTAATGCTCCTTCTCCGTCGTGGAAGGTTTGATGAATGCTGCCGATTACTATGGACTGGAGGAATTGAGAAAGGGCTGCATGGGATTTGTCCAATGCTGCATTAGCGTTGACACAGTGTGCGCACTGCTGGCGTCAGCAGAACGTTACATCCAGTACAAGTGTACAAAGTCGCTTGTCCAGAAGGTATGTCACTTGGTAAAGCTTTGTATGTGCATGACCCGGCCAAAGCGTTGCCCTTGCAAAAAAAAAAAAAAACGAAGTGCTTGCAAGTTACACAGTACTTATGAGTAAAATTAATCTATCACAGTCTATGGTACTACATGTAAACTTGATACTGGCTTGCATTAGTACATAAGAGCTAAAATTATCAACACTTCTTAAATATTCACTCTTACATCAAAATGAGACCGTCAACCTCAATGTACCTCGTTTGTCAGGCTGTTTATTCTTTCTTATAAAGTTCATGACAAAGTATATCGCGATACCTAAAAAAACACTAAATTGATACAGTGTGAATTGTAATAGCCTTCAGTACTTATAAACATGAAGCAATGTGTGTGGATTCCTGTACAATGTTTGAAGTGAATGTGCAAATCCCTGAGGTCATGTTTTAGTGTGCATCATATCCCATAACCAGGACGTGCATCTGCTTAGATGTTGCTTGAAGGCCGTTCTTATGAGCACCAATCTCATAAAATACTTTCTTCAGTAGTGTGTTCTGCTCATTTGTAAACAACATAAGTCAAAACTTTAGGGCTTCATTTTTATTAAGTAAAAGACATCTTTGATGCCCCGCACGAAAGGTTGTGCACAGCTTGCATCTTCTGAAGTGTCTGCGTTTGCACGGTTCAACATTTCAGCTAATTTCTTAGCACTACCTGTACTACATTCACCCTTGTTTTCATATTCAATAAATTAATTTTTATTGTTATTTAGTGTAAAGATCCTAAAATCATTTTCTTTGTTTCAGGTGCTTGAATTTGTCGACAACCATGGCAATGAGGTGTTGAGCCTTGGCTCATTTGCCCTGCTGCCAGAGCATGTTGTACGACTCATATTGTCGCGTGAAGAACTTACAGCTGATGAGCTCACAAAATTTCAGGTGTGTTAACTCTGTTTTCCTTCATTTCCTCCCATTCTCTCTTGCCTGTTTTGCCATTTTTGACAAGCATTTGAGCTCTGTTAAAGGGACACTAAAGGTAAATAACAATTTACGTCAAAGTGAAAGCTTAATGTATGACAACGTCTAGAACAGTGATATTATCAACAGCAGTGCCGTACTTACCGAGAAATTAAGTTAAATGTATCACACTACGTGCACCATGAGGGGGACATTTTTGAAATGATGACAAGAAAGTGTTTGACTACAATTAATTGCTAGTAATTGAACTAGCTGCAATAAAAAAAAAACCTTCCATGCATTAAGAGACTTGTGCGACTGTTTCTGTTTTTCTTTCTGTTTGATTTCTGTTTGATTTATAAGAACCTCCTGGCATTACTATGGGGAACAGCACGAGTGGTTCAGATGTTCCATTTTTGCTGGTTAGGCTGGACAGGTCGTGCCACCTAGTGGGTTCTAGTTGAACCAAGCAAGCAGTAAGTTGTTCAGTGGCCGTTGTTGCTGCTGTGGCTCCCACTATTTTCGCTTTGCTACGTCAAGTGTCCGTGGCTGCACTGTAAAGGCAGGCAGCATTGGGCACAACAACAGTGACATGAGAAAGACTGCTTTCAGGCAGGTGGTTCGAAGTGCATTAATGCTATGTGAACCGCTAAAATAAAATTTTATTTCAACATGAGCACTTTCTTGGCACAGAAGTAGCACTGCAAGGTTTATGCATAGCCATTTCAAAAATCATCGTTGGCTTAATATTTGCCTTCAGTGTCCCTTTAAGGTAATCTGTTTCAATGGTTGTTGCTATTTTTATTTGGTAACTACAGAAAGTTTGCTGTAATTCTGAGGAGTACTCACACCCTAACAAGTTGTCAGAACTAAGAAATGAGACAAGTAGTTGTCTATATATATATATAGGCAGCTATATCAAAAATATTTTGCGCGCTCTAGTTTCTGTTTTTTTTTTGCAAGAAAAAGGAAACAAGTTTACTGTACGCTTATGTGTCAGTGGATGCTGGTGTGCCTTCTTTTTGCATGAATTGCTGGCTGCTGTTTTAACCTTGACAAAGAATGAGCCTTCCACAAGCTTCAGCTGTTGACACATCATTTCTCATGCAAACTTCCATCCTAATAATTGAAAGATAAAGCGGCGGAGTCCAATTTTCATATTGTATTCTTGGGTGTGAGCTGAAATAATCAAACGGAACAGGCTGCTGTACACTGGAGCAAGCGGTACTGTGACACCATGCCGGAGGCGGAGCTCCGGGAGGTGATGGGCAACTTTCTCGAGTGTATCGAGTTCTACAAGATACCGGCGGGCGTGATCATGCGGGAGGTGCACCCACTGGGCGTGGTGCCAGACCACGTCATAATGAATGCACTCGCCTTCCAGGCAGATCCCTCCAGCGTCGACATGAACAAGATCAGCTCGCCCAACCGCTTCCGTCGATCCACCATATTCAGGTGTGCACTTCTTTGCATATTTTTCGGCATGCTGCATCGGGTGCGCTGCAATTGCGGGATGCTACTGTCAGTAGGAGGCACGGAAGAAGTTGAGATTTCAGGCTGGAGGCCCCTTTCTCAGATGTGCTGGTTAGTCAGATATGATAAATGTGGTGCACCACTTTGTGCAAAGATGATCATGGACAAGGCGCTTCATAGCAATACCAAAAGATGTTTGTAGACTCCAAGCACAAGTGCAGTGAGCTCACAGCTACTACGTTTAGCTATCAAAAGGGTAAGTGGCAATCATATCACCTAAAATCACAGTCATTATTCAGATTGTACTATCAGCTACACAACCTTTTGAGTAGTATGATTTATTTCACAGAGTGGAAGCACGCTGCGATTACTTTAGGTCAACAACATTCCTGCCTGTCTGATTGCATACCTGTGCCATGCAAAGTAGCCCAGCAGAGCAGATGATAGACGCAGGTGTTGCTTTTGATCTTTAAAAATATTCAGGGTTAAAAAAGTGACTCTTAGTATGAGCAAAATTAGAGAACACCAGACAGTACTTAAAGTAATATTCATAATACTGATTATAATATACCCTAAAAACCGGAATATAAGTCAAACTGGAATATAGGTCGATTCCCCTAATTTTGAATCTCCGAAAAGTTAATTTTTAAAATCGCAAAGTATCGCGGTGCACCCTTACCTTGATAAATACATGACGCAGCCAGCTGCACTGTGCTGACTTATTTTTTTATTTTGACACTAATCTTATGTAGTTGAACGCCAAAAGGCCACAAAGGGCCGTGACTCAGACTCGTCCGAACATGAGTCCAATGACGTCTGTTTCTCGCAAGTTACGTCTCAGAGTGCATCGTCCTCCATTCCGTTCAATGAATTGCTGATGCAGGATTGCATGCAGACTTGCACACCATCTCTTCCGGGAGAGATTTCGAAGCTGACGACACCCAGCCACAAACACTCGTGAGCGGTGGATGTCATAGGCAGCCAGCGGGGGTCTTGGGATTGTCCCCCAGCATCCACTCATTCTATAGCTCGGGCACATGATCTATGAAGGGTTTATTCAGCACTACGTCCAGTGGCTGGAGGTGATGTTAGTCCCCCAGGGATCACAACAAGGTCCGTCTTGCTATGGGGCAGAGCTCGCTTTACGTCAGCCGTGAGGTGGCCTTGAAATGAGTCGAGGACCAACATGCTCGGTCACTGAAAAAACGCACCGGGTTGCCGATTCCACATCAGCCAGGTCCACTCAAGCATTAGGGACTCGCTCATGAACTCTTTTTCGTTTGCTCATGATAGAATCCTGGGGAAAGTCTTCTTTTGGTAGCTCTTTTCTCCTGAAAATTATATAAGGGGACAGCTTCTTTCCATCGGCTGTGCACATGAGCATCAGTGTAAATCGCAAATGTTTGTTGCCCGTTGTCAAGAGTTTCACTTGTTTGGATCCTTTAGCACTCACAGTCCGGTTCAAAGGCATATCGAACCAGATCGGAGTTTTGTTAGCGTTGCCCTTTTGTCCCATCATGTAGCAATATTGTCGACGAAGCGCAATGACGAAGTTCTGATACTCGAGCAGCTTATCAAAATTTTTGGGCAGTTTTTGGCACACAAAAGTATGTCACCTCAGCACAAAGCCCTTCAGCTTCATAAATCGATGCACCCACGATGGCTAGTCCTTGAATTGCGCCCCCATGAGCCCAGAGTTGTGCCCTATCTCGATAGCTTTCATGCGGATACACTCCGCTGTCACAGGTAGCAACCTTGCATGCAGCTCCCAAACGAACTCGGCAAGTAGCGTTTCCAATTCGGGGTGCACTGCAGTCCATCCACGAAACGAAGTTTTTTTTTTTTTTAGTTGCAGCAGGATGTAATGCACTGCTTTTGGCTACTCTAGTATCGGGCACTTTTCTCCAATGCACTGAATTCCCATTGCGCTGCCATGTTGTCGTGCGCTTCGACATACTCGTTAACATTTTTATTAAAGCCTATCGTAAACTGCTATCGACTACCACTCATTTCTGAAGGAAATAAAGAAAGGAAAAAAGTAGACTGACAAAGATAACCGAAGAAAAATGGTGTTGCTAGTACACTGTACTGTAGGCCTTGCCTAGCCTTGCTCAAGGGTGCTGTTGCTGATGCTCACGATGGCAATGGAGACTTTTGACTTCAGCTACCCACTGTTGCGAGACTTCCTCATTTTTTTTGGCCAATGACCCGTATATAAAACAAGGGTCGCCTTTTCATTGCGTTCTTTTCTTTTCTTTCAATTCGACTTAAATTCTGGTTTTTATGGGTACTTATTGTATCATCTGCTAGGTGCAACTCATGAAGCAGGCACAAACAATACAGTCTTGTACATAGGTGGAGAGTATGGGGGGGGGGGGGGGATGTGCTCGGACTTCCTTTGGGCTGGCAAAGGGGACAGAGCACCCTCCGACGCAGGCCCGGGTTATTTTTTTAGAGCTTTGCTTAGGCTCTCATCCACGGCCAATGGACTGTCGGCCATTCTGTCTCACAGCCATTTCACAGGGGACTGTTTATGCCCATTCCTTTTTCTTTAATGCATATTAAATTTAGATCATTGGGCTGGCACCAGTCTGGTGCCATGGTCGCATTGAGAATGAAGTCCAAGGAGGATGACAAAAATTTGTAACTTTTGTGCAAAATAAGTACAGGCTGTACACATACCCATTAAGAGAATCAATGCTTTTGTATGTAACAGATATTTGTTTATTGCCTTAATCCTTTCGATAAGTCTTTGTCTATATATATGCAAGTCGGGCACTCCGTCCCCTCTCGGAACATGAAAGCTCTCCGTCTATGGTCTTGTACACTTTGGCAAATGCATACTCTAGACTGCACAACTTACAAGGTGACAGCAGATATCATGTTACATAAAGAAACCAAAGTTGATCACCTGGAATGTAGCTTTCTGAGTTACATGTGTGGTTACACTTTATAATCATTTCATCACATGCAATCTTTTTGCAATGTCACCGCAATATACATTTGAACACGACATCCCTTTCCTAACTTCACACCAGCGTTGCACTGCTTTGCAAGCCTACTGAAGTTTGCTTGGAACACCTTCTTGCACTACAGTGCGTATGTGATACAACTAGGAAGGCACTCATTGCCTTAAGGACCAACCCGAATAAGATAATGGATCTTGAATATACGTGAGAATTTTTGGGCAGGAAGAACCCATTAACTCGCAAACTCGTCTGGCTGTCTAACTATGGAGTGTCATATACAAGATAACGGTATAAGAATGAATTCGTACATGTAGCAATGGCCTAAGGTGCTAACTTTCTACGGCATTATCATACATGCTCACACAGAACAGAAGAAGAAGGTTTTATTGTACTAAATGAAGAAGAATACATGTGCATGATATACAGAAAGAGGTCCCATAGTCAGAGACTGCAGGGGGACCTCTTGTACAATGTAGAATTGAGAATGATTGTAATGTACATAGCAGGGAGACAGAGCTACAGTAAAATGCAATTGAAACAAATAAAGTAAGAATATACCCTTGTAATCTCACAGAAACAAAAAGTAAGAATAACGTGCTAACTTCAATGACAAATGATTACAGAACGCAACTCATAATGAACAGGAATCAATTAAGAAACAGCAAAACAGGCTAGTTAGTTGACATGATATGATTTTTTAACTTCGATTTAATTACCTTCAGGGAACGGCATACTTTAATGTCGGAAGGCAAACTATTCCAAAAAGAAATTCCGGTAAAATGAATGGTTTGTTTGCCATAATTGGTGCGAACTTTTGGCAGTAGAAAGTTATTGTTAAGGGCAAACCTTGTGACATTGTTATTTGAAAGAATGGTAGTGAAATGTGGAAGTTGGTTATTTATAGTTCTATACATGTAAATACCAAGATTATATTTAACTAGCTCAGATACAGTTAATATATTGTTTTCGTGATCTTTTGTTATCTATATTAAGAAAAGTATGCTCAAACTCAAGCCAGACCGATTCACAGGAGAGCGTGTTCAATTCGAGATCAATCCTTCGTTTACAGGAAACGTTAGAAGATACGTATGTGGCTGCGCCACCATGATTACTTGATAACCTGTGACTGTAATATGGCGTATAGGAAGGGAAACCGAACAGATTTCTGTCGTCTTCTGATAACCAAGTTTCTGTAACTGCAATTACTGAGAAAGGGTTGGTAAACGTGGAAAGAAGACTTTGAAATTCATCAACATGCTTTCGTAGGCTTCTGGCATTAAAATGAATAAAAGAGCGGGAGTTACTCCCTAAAAACGAGTTTAGTTGCACAGGTGACAGAAGAGCCGACGAGGAAGGCATGACTGTCGCATGCGCATTAAGTACAATGGGAGCCAATTAGTTTATTTTAGCCAGATCAGCCTCATCGCGTATCCTGTATACTTTACTGTCGGTTGTCTTGCGAGCTTTGATTTGGCAGTTTGTTGTCCACAAAAACATCCATTTTTTCTCTTTCTTTAAAGCCAAAGCCTTAGAAAAGAGAGCCTTGTTCGCAGGGGTCAAATGCTCATTTACGTACACGGGATTATCAGGTGTCTGTGTTATTTTGATGTCCCGCAGGCAGAGCTTAGCTTGTCGGGCCTTGCTTATGAATTCAGTCTTCTTATCTCGTGAACAAAATCGCGCAAGAAGGTTTTTGTTGCATTCCTTTGCTGTAGGAACACGATGAACGACGTCAAGGTCACTGTTGTGATATGAGATTTGCTCTTTTGCAGTTAAGTGTACATTAAGTGGCATTGTTTATTTATCCACGCAGAATAATGTCTGTATATATGTTACGTGGGAAAACACTTCATTATAATTTGGAAAACACCAAAGGCCTTGTCGTATTCTAAGCTGGAGGCGCAATGGCCTGTCAGCATGCCATAAGCTGTTTCACCTTAATTTCTCATAACTGCTTTACTATATCCCATTCAGGCGTGAATTATGATGGGCTTCGCAAATGATTCAAATCTATGCAACATGATGACAAGGCATTCAATGTTACACTTCAAGAAGGAAGAGGAGGTAATATGTTGTGTGGTGCAAGTTGCAGTTATTAACTTTCACTAGCACTGACTAAGACGACTAGTACTTACTCAGAGAAAAATTACGTTTTTGATGTAGCTCCTGGAACGCAGCACATTGAATGACCCATTGAACATTGTAGTGCTTTCACCAAGTGATCGGCTGAAGACGTACGCTGCACATCGAGGTTGAGTGAAGATAGAATAAAATATAGGATGTTCAGTTTGTCCTGTGCACAATGTATATTTTTCTCTTGGCTACTAGTAGTCAGAAGAACCAGCCAATAAAGGTTGTGTTCTCCTGTGTGGATACTTTGCTTGAAGGGGATATTTGTGTTGTAGAAGGTTTAAAAACATTCACTAGTTGAGTCATTGGTTACCTTTATGTTTAGCATACTTCTGCTCTAAGCGAGGAAAGGGGACACACACTATTGAAATCCATGGTGCTACTAAAAGCCAGTATTTAAACGTAAAGATTTTGGCAATGGTTCCTCAGTTTCTGTATCATTCAGTGCTTGGAGAAGCTGTACTCGCAGTAAGAATGATCTATATGGTAATTAAGTTTATTTGGCTTTTCTGTCCACGTGTCGGTTTGAAACTGCCCATCAAAATAATGAACAGGTTGTGCACAAGACGCAAAGCTCATTTTGCCACGTTGTGAGCATGCCTCAATAGTGTATCAAGCAGCAATGCAGGGGGCGGCACATTGTCTCCACAGAAGATATAAGCAGCACTCCACAGGTCAGTCACATGGGCTAACTACAGTGATTTCTGGAAAAAAGAAAGTGCACCTATTATGCAAGTAAATATGATAACACATATTTACTGACAGCAAATGTAGCCTAAGTGAAGTTTTGCAAAGTTGGCCTTTAATATGTGCTCCAAAATGTGTAGCTGGAACTAACAATGCTAGAAACCAGTTATCAGGCTACTACTCAAAACACTTCCATGCAATAATGCTCATGTTCATCCCTGTTTTTTGTCTTACTTTATGAACACTGTACAGGCATCAGACAGTAAATAAACACGTTTTTGACAGTTTAATCTATGCCTTCTACTGACACCTGCCCATGTCATTGGCAATTCATGGAAAGTGCAGTGGCCTAGGGCACTTTTTATTTATAGGGATCAATGTGCATCACATCACTTATGATGCATTGCAAGGACCAGCAATACAGACTGGTCAGCATCATACCTAGCAACTTCAGCACGCCACAAACACCTCTTGTCATCTCCTAAGTGAAGGATTTCCGGTTAAGGTTCCTGAAATGTGTGTCAAAGCTTAGCCACTACAGATGTGCTCTCATTTTTTTGTTCAAGTCAAAATCTGCCAGCATCCAAACATTCTAAGTACAGGTGTGGCCCCCTTTGAGCGCAATAGTCTCACCATATGATCCCAGTGATCACGTCAGTGGCCATTACTGAAAGGCAGAGATGGTGCTGCCAGTATTGTGTTCCTGCATTGTTGTAGGTGAAGGTTAGACCCGAACAATTGCTTGGGCAAGGAAAGGGAAATAAGTTAGCAAATGAGAATTGGGAAAACAGGGAATAACAGCTGGGCCAATAATTAAACAGTTTGGAAACAAAAATAGAAACAGGATATTGCTTGCCCACACATTTTTTAGCTCTACACGAATTTTTTTAGCTGTTCTAACCGTAACACTAGAATTGCACTATGTAGTTTCACGCCAGCTAGCAGCAGCAAATATGCACACACTCGTCGAGTACAAACGCACCCATATCTCAGTCTCTCAACATTGTGAGTGTTGGTGTCATCTGCAATTTCTTGCGCACCATGCACGCCTGCTGTCTTTGTACGGCCACGTGCATGTCACCTGCACCGAGGGCACTTCTTGAATGGAGAAAATGGGGACGGGGTTGCGGAGCGCAGTGTGTCGCCCCTCAGGTCGATGTCGATAGCTGACCCGTCTCCCGGGAAGCCGCCCGAAAGCGACAACCAGATCAACGCAGAGGTGGACAAGGCCCAGACTAAGACCAGGGGCCGCAGCAAGAGCACCTTCTCCCGGCCCTACCGGCGCAGCAAGACCTTGGCCGAGAGCTAAGGGCCGTCTCCCAGCAACTGAGTCTGTCTCTTGTCCTTCTTCCTTGCTTGGCTCACCACTGTGCGCACTCAAGCATGGTGTTGTTGTGGTCATGCGAGGTTGCTCAGAATTCCCTTTCTTAAGCAGTGTCTTGCGACATGTTTTTAGCAGATACCCTGCCCTCTTTAGTGTTAAACTGCACTAGCCATGTTTCATGTCTTTTTGTTTTTTCCTAATGTTAGTGGGCCCACTACTGCATGCACTCTCCCTTCTGTCTCCCAGTAGCACAACTGCTCTGCTAAATGTGTCCTACTCGAATTTTAAGAATTTTCGCTGGGAAGCCCTCATTTACTTTCAAGGTTTCATTGAACAGCCTAAAGGCTTTTTGTGCCATTAACGAATCTTGCATGAGGTAAAGCGTAGCAAAGAATGCCTGTTCCATTTTTTGTTGCTGCCTATTAGCTTAGAGAGAATGCAGTATACATTATGACAGTATGTAAGAATATTACATATTAACAACGAAAGGTTTTCATTGTCTGGGGCCCTCAAACTTGTATTGCACAGTGTTAGGATACAGAGGCATGACCCATCTGCAGCGGTTCACGCTTGCCAAATTTGAATCGAGCAACGAGTATGACAGAAGAGAACAAGAAACTAGGAAATCTAGTGCAGATAAACGGGAGACCACAACATCTGTTCAGTTGTCACATGGGTGCCTCACAACTGTTTGTTTAGCATGGCATCACTTTTGCATGCACCGTGTGCTTTTCTGTTTGCGTCAGTGAGCAAGATACTGCATGAGAAAAGCGCAGTGGCCAATGCCTGTGTTTTCGCACACGTGGTGGGTAAATGCGAGCCAAGGTGGAAGGACCTGAAATACTGCTTTATTCAGAGCTGTCTCGTCATTCCTTGTGGCGGGGAACTGGTTCCCTATGTCCCACAATAGCTGGCACGAAAGGCTCCTGCCTCTTTTTGAGAAGCGTATAATCGTAGCATCTGGCAGAAATTGCACTTGTGATGTCGTGGGACACCTGTATTGTCTGTCATGTCAGTAACAAAGAAGGAAGTGTCTGTTCTCATGGTTGATATAGTACTGTATAATTTTTTTCGTCTTGCCCGTATGCGATCTCTCAAGATTTGATTATAAGACTGTAAATCAATGCTTCATATATATATATATATATATATATACGTGACGCCAAACATGCGCATAAGAGTGTTCTCACACTCGTCGTTTGGCTTATAGATGGCGCTGACTGTCACTCCTACTTCAAAATTCACAGATAAACCCCCCAAAAAAAAGTGGATGGAGGAAGGGCCGCTGTGATAGCTCAGTGGTTAGAGCATCGAACGCGTAATTCGAAGGTCGTAGGTTCGATTCCTGCTCACAGTTGGTAATTATTTCATCCACTTTTTTTCTTCTTATTTTCATTCTATTGGTTTTAATAACTTCCCCTGTACATTCCTTGGCATTACTGTCTGTTAGATCTCATTAATATTGTGTTAAAACACGGAAAAACGAGCCCTTAGGTATACACTTCTTTCCCTTATTTCATTGAACGAGGGTCTCGTACTGGCAGACTTGGTGTGTTTAGGTTGTATAAGAGGGACAATTAATCAGCTGCCTGCTCATAATAAGTTCACGTGCTACGTGACGCCAAACATGCGCGTAAGAGTGTTCTCACACTCGTCGTTTGGCTTATAGATGGCGCTGACTGTCACTCCTACTTCAAAATTCACAGATAAACCCCCCCAAAAAAAAAGTGGATGGAGGAAGGGCCGCAGTGATAGCTCAGTGGTTAGAGAATCGAACGCGTAATTCGAAGGTCGTAGGTTCGATTCCTGCTCACAGTTGGTAATTTTTTCATCCACTTTCTTTCTTCTTATTTACATTCTATTGGTTTTAATAACTTCCCCTGTACATTCCTTGGCATTACTGTCTGTTAGATCTCATATATATATATATATATATATATATATATATATATATATATATATATATATATAAAGTGCACAGTGTATGGCCATTGCCAAACACAATACAGTGCCTCATTATTTTCGGGCAGAAGAACACATTCTGTGGAAGGACAGGCCATGTTTCATGGCATTAGAAGCACATTAGGGGAGTAGTACTCATCTTTCAAAAAGCCGAATCTTTAAACCCTTTCTTAGAAGACAGACGATGGCATCTCCAACAGATCATTTTCCATTACAATTCTATTAAAGGGGCACTAAAGGCAAATATTAAGTCAACATTGACTGTTGTTATAGTGGTCCAGAAACCTCGTTGTACTAGTTTTCTGCCAAGGAAGTCCTTCTTTTGAAATTAAATCACTTTTTAATGGTCGCATCATGTTAGCGCACTTCAAATCACCTGCGCCTGAAAGCGGTCTTTTAGACGTCACTGTTACCTTGCCAAATGTTGCTCGCCTTTACTACGCGGCTGCCGACACCAGTAGCAGCAGAGTGAAAATTGCGGGAAGCACAGTAGCAACAACAGCCATTGAACAATTTTCTGCAATCTCAGAGGCCATGATTCTGCTTGCTTGGTTAATTGTGCTCGTTATATGACACACCTATCCAGACTAACCAGCCGAAAACTTAACTTTTGAACCACTCACGCCATTTCGGGGAGTAACGCCAGACGGTTCTTTTTTTCTGTAAATCAAACAAACGGACAAACAGCATATTATTATATCTCTTGATGCATGGAAATTTTTTTTATTGCAGTTAGTTTGATTAGTAGTGATCAACTGTAGACGGACACTCTCACATCATCAGGATCATTTCGCAAATGTCCCACTCGTGGTGCATGCTTAACTTCTTGGTAAGTAAGGCACTGCTGTTGATAATATTGCCATTTTAGACATTGTCATACATTAAGCTTCCACTCTGACGTAAATTGTCCTTTCCCTTCAGTGTCCCTTTAAAGTGAAAGATAGTTGGCAACCACAGCACCTATGTGTGTTATTCACATATATAAATTTTCATTCACGGTCGGTTGCATTTTCTTTGCTCATGAGTACGAAGGGCCTTGGATAATTTTTTAACGTAGCCAGCGGGCCGTTTTAACATATTGGTTGTTACAATAACCTTTCTTCAGCTTTTTCTTGGGTGCTTTAAACCATGTATCCACTGACCATTCATGTATTCACTGGCTCTGAGATAACCATTAAACTCAAAAGGGCACAGTAGGTTGTGTTGGCAGTATGCCACATTCATTAGCAGCCAAGGGTATTCTTACAATAGCTTGTTTTATAGTTTAGCTGTTGCTGCTGTAGCCTAGATTATTACTCTGCTGTATGCATGAGGTCAAAAGCAGTTCAAGTTGCATAGCTATGCTAGCTAGTTTGGTGTTTGTTAGAATGTAGTCTTATAGAGAGTGCAACTACATGTCTGCCATCTTTGTCAAACTCAAGTCTTACAGTGTCCAGTTTTAATACTGTGTTTTCGCATAGCTGGCGAATGTCCCAAGCATTGAAAAACCAGAGGAAATGGATAATAATTTCAACATTAAATGTTTAATGCCCAGGTGTGACTGTGGAATTGCATCTGCTGAACTATTACTTCCAGGCATTACATAAGTGCAACATTGACATTTCATGTTGCAAAATATGTGTTATGTATCGTCCCTTAACATCAGATTGCACCTTACAGTTAGATTTCTTGCTCAGTCTGGGAGTTTGTTACCTGTGGTAGTAGGAGACTGGCCAATTGAGCGAGCAATCACTTGGTTATCAACCTAGCTGTACTACTTGGTGTACTGCTAAGTGAGCTGTTTACTTTGTTATTACTAGCACTGTTATCACTTGTAGAACTATTCAGGGGCAGCTATATGACCAACAAGGAGAAACAAGTATTTACCAGGCAATGAGTCGACTATGGCCAACAAATTCATGGCACGTAGCACAGGAACAGCAGGTCTTCATGCTATCCTGTGTGTCTGTTATTGAAACATGTGGAGTTGATAATACTTTAGCGTTTTTTTTTTTTCCTCACACAGCAGCACCCTTTTTCTAGGTTGCTTCAACTGAATATTGAAGCACTTAATGCCAAACAGAATTCTTTGGTTACCAAGATATAGAAGCACCAAAGCCTAACGAGAGTTGTAAAAACACGTGGTTCATTAAACAGTTCATAGCTCTCATCACTTGATTTCATCTTCTGTAAGGTAATGTGTGCGTTGTTCTGTGAACTTTTGTAACAAGTAGTACGTCATTTGCATGTGTCAACCTTGTGCATTAGTTTATAAAACACCCACTCATGAGTTGTCACTTACCGTTATTGCATTTTATTCCTCATTAATTCTTTGCAAGTACATTTCTGAAGTAACTCGAGCAGATCCTGAATTGCAGGCGCAGCTATGGTGATAAGTTGAAATGTGGCAGACATGCATGTTAGCATAGCAACCATTCATTAAAAAAACCAAATTATTTTTAACTGATCTTCCCATAAAGTAGTTGGAGATTATCAATGCAGAGTTCTTGTTCGTTGCCGGGAAATCTATATTGAGCTCTTATCATTTGGTTCTACCAGCTGGGCATTTTCCACAGTGGCGAGACGTTGTTCTGCAGTGGTTTCCGTGTGGTCTAGGACATGTTTACTCTGTAATGTATAAATGTACTACATGCATGTGCGTTTGCCTGTATAAGAGGCCTATGGCATCATCGGCATGTTGTTCCCGCGTTACCATTGTTGTTCATCACCTAGTGCGTTGATGGTGAAAGCATCGAGCTTTTTTTGGTGTTTCGGCCCATAGACCCACCCATTCCCAAAGACGAAGATTGCTCAAAGTTCACCTTCCACTGTGTGTTACCATTTGAAGAAAGTGTGAAAAACCAGTGTTGACGCGTGTGCTCTCTCCCCCAAAAATGGGATGCTTCGAACATTCTAGCATTAACCATTGCTCGTATCTTAGGTGTACACCCACAGTGCATACTGCACCGAGTATTGAAGCCACATTCAAGACAAACCACATAGTTTTGAAAAAAAACAAAAGAATGCTATTTTTAAATTTCTTATGCCTCACATACTTCTATCCAGCTTTGTCATTGAAAGAAAATATGCATATAGTATATACACATATAATATGTAATGGTTGTAATTTCAATGCCTTAATCGGAAGCTCTTCAATATGCTGTGATACAGTAATGCCCTGCAGTGTTTGGTGTGTCTGCAGATGCGTTATCACCTACTAGATTTGCCGAAAGAGATCATGCTTAAAAGTGGACAGAAACATAGTTGAGCCGTCTTCCTGCCAGGATCTAGTGTCCAGCCCTCATTCAGATCAGTCGTAATTCCTGTAGAGTACATGCGTGTCATCGTTCATGAACCCCATTGTGATTGTATTCATTTAAGTAGCTAGCTCTGTTAGTTTGGCGAGCTGCCGAAGCAGTTCACGCAGACAAGGACTCAAAAGTGATAAACAGTAGTAGCGATAGAAAGGTCCCCTTAGATGTCTTTGCACTGCAGCCTATCAATCGCTCTTTCTGATTGCACAGTAGAAATACAGTTTTTATCAGTTTGTAAAAATTGTTATGCTGCTGCCCTTGCTTGCTACTTAGTTGCCAGCAGTACTTAAGTGTCCTAGTCTTTTTTGTTAGATATTTGGCAGCTCTGAGCACTGTCTGTGCAACATAGTAAAGCCAACAATAGCTCCACCCTTGTAAAAATTGCTGCAATGTGTCCACAGTACAGATGTGTACATGAGGTACTGTTGTAAGAGCATCATTTTAAACCATTCTGGAATGCTTATTCTGTTACCTTAGTCACCTGGTCCGCCCACCTTCCACAGCCATCTTGCAATCTAAGTAATGTTTTGCAATGGCTGTAGGACAGGAAAAGAGGTAAGGGCAGATGTCAGCTGATGCGGTTGCAATTTCTGGGGTTTGATCATGTCAAAAAGTGTTTATAGCTTGTTGCAGAAGAGCATGTTTTGCTATTTATTCTTGAAGTTATCGTTGTGGAATTGCCGTGCTGACTGTACGCTCAGTGGAGCATTTTGTTGTGCCGCCCGGCCTGTTCGTCCAAGTAATGTTGTCAGTTAAGGTAATATGAGATGTAGTTATAAACAGCACAGCAGAATATAAATGTTATCCGTAAGTATGGAAAGCATAAGCTCTATGCACACAGAAGTTGGGGCAGTGTGGTGTCTTTATGGTTCTGCCTTTTGGCGGCATCCTTCACCAGTTTTCTCTAGTGTGAACACACGTTTGTAGTAGCCCCATTGTCACTCACTGTCTGCCCCTCAGAAATGTATTTTTGTAAACGTGAAGGTAAGAATAAAATGTGTCTATTAAAGTCTGCCTGTGGCATTCTGAACTTTTTCACATTTCAGCTCCTTGTACACGTGAAGACACGGGCAAACCCTTGTGAATGGAGTTTTTTTTTTTGCTTCTAGCAAAATGACAATTTTCAAACAATAGTTACTGACCATTGTGGTCCTGACCTGGCAGGAAACATGAGGATTTCTTTCTGCAGACCTGGAAGGCTTTTAAAGACTGACTTCGTGAAGACGAAAATGTCAACTCAGGAACGTAAGAAAAAACGACAAGGAAGGACCACCAGTTAGGCATGAGCACTCGCACCACCATGCACCGGGTCTAGTGTACAGGTCATTGCTCAGAAAAAGGTAGGTGCTCTATGGCTCTAGAAGTCCTAGCCAGTACCTTCGGCAATGAGGGCTACCACTTTACCAAAGGGCGCCCCCCATATAAGATCAAAGCAAGAAAGTCCAAATTGTGATTACATCGTGGACTCTTACGGTAAGCTACAGCGTCTCTTATGCATAGTTTTCATGTGACGTCACGTCGTCGTCTGCTAGCGGTGTCTGCCATTGAACTGTGGCAGGCGTACGCTATATGTTCCATCGCCGTCCTTCTGCAGTCTGTCTACGTGGTAGGCGTTCATTTTGCGATTTGCGAGTTGTTGCGGGTTCAAAAGGCGGTGCCTGGCAGGTGGAAAGAATTCTGCCACCAATCATATTTTGCCGAGCTGTGTGGTCCGAGGACGGATGCGTTCACGCTTAGAAGCAACGATCAACATGAGCGATAGAGTTAACAACCGCACTAGCTCGTTATGCACTAATACGAATAGGCGTGCGCAGGGTTTCCCGTCAGGGGGGGGGGGGGGCAGTTGTTCATCGCATCGCCCCCCCCCCCACTCCTCCCTATTATGTCAACGTGTGGCATACTTAGCCCCCCCCCCCCACATGCGCACATCTGTGCTAGTACCGACATGACGACAATTACGTGGACCTGCTACCGGTACGATGCATGCCGCATGCCAACATTTTAATGGAGACCACCTATGGACGATTGTATCCGGTGGTTTCTACTGTATAGATGAAGTGGGAGCATAATTTTCTACAAAGAGTCGTAAATGATCGGCACTACTGCTTCGACTATATCTACGTAAGGACTGCGTCATCACGTCAACGTTAGGAGTGATAGTGTCATCTTGGTTGGGGGCTGAAATGCGACAAGCGGTAGGATGCGTAACATTGATAAATTCTTCAGAGGCAGAACTTTAATGCCATTCGAATTCTAGAGGCACGAAGGTTTCTTAATGGAAGGGTTGCCACCTTTTGGGGAACAAAACGGCCCTTCAACTGGGGAGGGGGGGGGGGAGATAAAGGGATACGTATACTGGAGACAGTGGCGTAACTAGATAGGACGGCGCCCAGGGCAAATATATTTCCGCGCCCCTCATTATCCCCCCCCCCCCCCATTAAAAGCGCTAATGTAGGCTTCCGCGATTGCCTACTGGCGCGCGGCGGGCCATTTCGGAGGCCAAGGGCCACCAGTTCTGATTTCGATGAGCTACGCCCGCGTTTTTGTATAGTATTTTTCTTTTTTTATTCAAACTTCCGGAAGTCCCTTACCCGTCATTGTTCTCTTCCAGTCCACACTGCAAAAAGCTTGACGGCACGGGCGCTTCCCAGGCCCAAGTTTCTCGTACCTAAGCTTTCGCGCTATTTGTGCATCCCAAGGAATGCAGGGTGAGTACAAAACAAAGCAACCAGCTAGACACCGCGCCCTCGGGTCTGGTATGGGGGTTAAACTGGTCGGAGTGTTCTGCCGTTTCGCTCCGTTCGCTGTTCCATTGATGGAGGTCATCCTTGTGCGGCCGCATTCTTTCAGGGAAGTTCTTGGTTTCTCCAACGTACGAAGCGGGGCAGTCGGCACATGCTGTCGGGTACACTACGCTCTGCGCTTTTTTCGCAGGTGCGTGTTCTTTGGGCCAAAGGATGAACCTGCCCATGGCGGTGGATGGCATGTGGGAAACGTTGACCCCCGCCCTTCTATTGCTTTGCTGGCGCCCGCGATGCAGGGAATCAACAAACGTCGCCGTCGTGTCACGCTTTCTCCGTCTTTCCTCCAGAGAACTCTGCGAATAAACGCCTTTGTTTAGCCTTTGGTGCCGAGGTCACGGATTATATTCGCCCTTCCTTCCGCCGCTGCGTGGACGATTAGTCGTTGGACGATCGGCTATTTCGTTGGAGTTTTCTGTTCTTACTCAAAAAAGGTGCATTCGAACTTTTTTATTTTATTTTGTTTACGTACGTGGTTGGTTTCAGGGAAGCTTTCAGTAAGTGGTTTGGGAGGCTGGTGGGGTTCGCTGAAACTCATCTAACCCAGTGCTGCGGAGCACAAAACAAAGCTTAGCCGAGGGTCATGGGAAGGCACGGAGGTAGCGCAGCAAAATGAAAATAGAGGATCCTTTTCCCGATGCAAAAGCCATTGCGGCAACCCTTTCCTTCACCACCATCCCCACTTCCAGTCGTACATTACAACCTCGCCCCTCCCCCCTTCCAGGCGGTTTTACGGAAAAAAACATTGACAACCTTTCCAGGGGGCGCCAACCCGAGGACTCGGCTTGGCGCCCCCTCCCTAGTGGCGCCCGGGGCACTTGTACCCCCTTGCCCCCCCCTAGTTACGCCACTGACTGGAGATTAAATTATATTGACAAAGAACTGTGCAATTTAATGTTACATATGCTTATTCTACAGGGCTAAGATCGTGCAACGGAACCCCTTAGAGATAGTGCAGCAGTCTAGCATGCAATGATAAAATTCATTTCGGAGGCAGATGACGGACTATTCTCATTCTTATGCTTACTTAAAACGCGTGATGAAGGAATTCTTTTTAAAAAAAGAGGACTGGGGTGGGCCTCACTGGCACCAGCTGCCGGTAATTCACTCCCCCACCAGAGCAGGAATGGCCACCCTGGTTCAGTACTTGGCCACTACCTCCCTTATGAACGTACCAATTAACCCTTAGCCCTCAGTCCCCAGTGGCTGCCAAGCGACCGTCCAAGGCGGCGGTCGGACCTGCGATGCAGCGGAGGGTTCTAAGAATCACTGGGTCCGGTCAGGCCTTCATTGGAATCTGAACTGTGCTACGTTCAATGCTAGAACGCTATCTGGTGAAGTTATTCTATAGCTGTTGGAGGAATAAGAGGGTGGTAAATGGGATATGTAATATGGCTCAGCGAAATTAGGAAGACTTGTGAGGCTTATACAGTGCTGAAGAACGGACACGTCCTATGCTACCGTAGATTAATTGACAGAAAAATATTAGGGTGGGGTTTCTTATCCACAAGAATATCGCTGGTAACATAGATACTCTCACTGATAGCACCAGTGAGAAGGTAGCAAGTATCATAACTTGTTTAACAAAAGGTACAAAATGGTGGTGGTACATACCTACGCGCGTATATCGAGCCATGATCCTACATCGAGCGCCTACATCGAGTCAGTCATGGATAAAGACAGTATAGACACAGTTCCGATGGGCAACTTTAATGCCGAAGTAGGCAAAAAACAGGCCGGAGATCATTTAGTGGGGGAATGTGTGCATCGGCTTTAGAAATGCCAGAGGAGAGTTGTTAGTATATTTCGCAGAACGCAATAATTTACGTATCTTGAATACTTTCTTCAAAAAACTGGCTAACCGTAGGTGGACGTGGCGAAGTCCTAACGGCGAAACTAAATATAGACTTCATTCTGTGTGCACACCGAGACACAATGACTATCTGACGAGAATCATTACGGAGTGCGCAGTCGAAGTTGTTGGTGAAGTAGTAAGACAGGACACTGGCAAGCTGTACCAGGAGACGAAGAACCTTAAAAAACGCTATAGCATGGAAACCTCAAACACAATAGACAAAATGGAGCTAGTGAAGCTCTCGAAGTTAATGGGCGTAAGGCAGCCCGACATCAGAAGGTATAGCAAGGAGAGAATTGAGCAAGCTGTAAAATGCGGCATAAGTCTACAAGCTGCGAAGGCAAACTTGTACATAGGCAAAAATCGGATGTATGCATTAAAGGGACTCTAAAGCCAACTTTACGTCGACGTTGATTGTTGAAGTAGTGGTCCAGAAACCTCGTAGTGTTACTTTTGTGCCAATAAAGGGCTTATTTTCAAATAAAATCACGTTTTAGTGGCCCGCATTGGGTTAACACACTTCACATCACCGGCCTCTAGAAGTGGACCGACTCGCGTCACTGTTGCCGTGCACAACGTTGTGCGGCTTTACTGTGTGGGCGCCGACATTATATAGTAGACACAACGAAAGCAGTGGGAGCCCCAGCAGTACCAGATAAAAGGCCGCCCGTTTTGGCAATAGGGCAGCGATTCAGTGTACTGCATCGTTTCTAGCAGATGGATCTTTCCTGTGTACAAGTACGACGGCGCAATTCATCAAACCGTTTCATTGAACACGTCATATATCCAGACACTTGCCCCAATGCAACGTACCCCACATGTTTTTTTCATGTCGCCCACCCCTGATGTAAGGTTTCATACGGAGCCTTTGAGGTTATAGTAAGTAAGTAAATAAAGAGCAGCGCAACGCTCAAACACGTGAGCGAGGCGAGGTGCTTGAGCATTTGCTGCCTTAACCAGATGGGTGGATGCAGTTGTCAGTTCACATAGGCGTGCGCAGGGTTTCTTATCGGGTTTAGGGGGTGATATGGTTAATCTCAGCACCCCCTCTCTATATTATGTCACTGTATGCATGGGTTAGATTTTGTGCCCCATGCTTGGCCTGGAGCTCACACGCAGCCACCATGCTCAGCTTCCTGGGTCCAGCGTGGGATCTGAAGATCCGCCTCTTTGCAGGGCCCCTGTAAAGTTATTTTTCCAACTCAGGGTCGTCCCAATAAACGTGACGCTTTTTCCCACCTATTCGTGTATCTATAGCACCCACTTCTACAATTTAAAGGGCCACTCACCAGGCCCCATACCAAATTTTAGTTAGGCAATGGAAGTTTTTGGGTGTCTGATGAGGAAAATTTTGCCCCAAATTTTTTTTTAATCGGTTCATCACGAGCGGAGAAAACAGTTTTTTTTTTTTGAAGCGGCGCGAAACGAGGATGAGAGGAGGCGAGCTCGAAACCCTTGCCGCTCCCCCGAGCACGCAAGTGGCATTGCTTTGTTGACCAGCGTTATTTTGTGGTCTTGTGCCGTTACTAGATCCTGGATCTAGTAACGTTGGTTTGTGCGCGATGGTTTGGAAACGCTGGCTTAAGGCCGTTTCTCATGACACAAAAAGTAGCGATTTTCAGGCTGCGAATTCGCTCGCAGCGAAAAAAGAAATGGGGGGGGGGGGGGGGCAGTTCGCTCCCGCCGCAGCGGTCCGTGGTAAGCTTCCAACATGTTGGAAATTTTCGCTCTGATCGCAGCGGCGGGAGCGATTTTTGGTCGAGACCCGTCGAGATAGGACTGGTCCGGCCAAGCCGTCGAAATAGAGTCGACGTGTTTGTTTTGGTAATGGCCGATGCTGTGCATTTCAAAATGAATTTAGACTGGAAAGTGTTCTTAAATGACGAAACAAGTGGGCCCTTCGTTACCGTTCACGGAAACTTCGTGATATCATAATGCACATATTATATTACATTCGTGTCTGTCACTGAGAGCGGTGGCAAGAACTCGCCGCTCCAGTCGAAGAGCGAAAATCGCGGACCGTTCGCGGTCCATGTGAAGCAAAACCACCATTAGCGACAATTGCGAACAGAGCGATTGCAGCGAACGGAACAATTTTTTTCGCTGCAATCGCGGCATGTGAAACAGCCTTTAGGCGAGGTAGAATGGATGAGCACTATGAGTGCGCGAACGCGTAGGAGCGTTCCACAGTGGTCGTCTGCTCGATGCGCAGACCGCGGGGACACGAACGCATGCGAAATGTCGACACATTAGCCCCGCATCTCATTGCAATTCATGGGAGAAAAATAAAAAAATGCTCACATTCTCTTACTGCTTCTCAATATTAATCTAGTTTTACTAATCTCTTCAAGCAACAAATTACATAAACTGCGCATGCCGTGGTAAATAATTTTCGCCTTGTCACGTTCCACTGTTTGCAACGTCAGAGCAGAGTCGTCTACGCAGAGGGCCAACGTCACTGCATTGCCGTGTACGTAGAGCCATTCACATGCGATGCCATGCCCTCATTCTCTGGGCGCGCGCCGGCAGAAGGGAAGGGGAGCAGCGTTCGCCTTGAAATTTGACCCATTTCTACAGTGAGTAGCGTTGCAAATTTTGGCAGACGTGATCATGAACGCCTTGTCTACTCATTCCGCTTGTCAGCTCAAAATTGTCAAACCTGGTGAGTGGCCCTTTAAGATTACATCTATTATTTCTTTATCTATCTTGAAACTTGGCACAAGACGTGCAACGAGCTTCTTGCCCAGATCGTGATGTCAGCTGGGGCCGCTTTGTAACCAGCGGTCGTGGCCTCGTAACCAAATTGCAACCAGTGTAAAGCAACTTTTAAGAGCCATTACAAACCATGCTGACTGAAACACCACCTTCGCTTTTTAGGGGCGAAGCTCCTTAAAGCGGCACCCGTTCGTCTCTCGTAGTCGTAGTGCGTAACAAGTGTTACATTTTTATTTGCAAGGTGGTGCCGGTAGGAGATTTCTCCTGTGCTTTGTTGAACAATAAAAAGTTCGCGGCGTGCGCGTTATCTAAAAACCGAATGCCCCTGTCTCTCATTCACCATTAGCAGCCATTGGCATGTTCCAGTAGAAAACGTTAGTAGAAGTAGAACTGTTAAAAGCCGACTTCTGCTGTCTCTCATTCCCAGTAGCAGCCATTGTTTACCTCCAAGGTAGTGTCTGGTGAGATTTCTCCTGTGCGGGATTAAACAATAAAAATTTTCGTTCAAAACGCCATTGATTGATGAAATAAACCAACGACAGACGCCAGATGTTTTCTAAAAGCAAAACGAAAAGATGACACCAGCTGCTTAACGAAAGACGCCAGGTGTTTTCTAAAGTAATGATTTTATAATCAAAACCATATCGATACAGGTTTGTAGTTGCCCATGCTGACAAGAAAAGGTTGCTACGTTATACTCGCTGGGCGTAACCTCCTTGGTTTAAGAAAGGTGTAGCGAGAGTTGGGCCGCAGTGCCATGAATACAGTGAAATAGTATATACCGTGAACTCGAGGTGGTTAAAGGTGGGAAGTAGACCCGAAACGCAAGCCGTAAGGAAGTGTGCGTGTGCCACCTCTCGTTTAGTCCTTGGAATGTCCGCTTGATAGCGGTGCTTCTATATGGGAAATATATGATGAAAAGATGCGAAATGATGGTACTTGGAGTGTTGAATAGATGGACGAACGGACACACAGACAGATGCATGGATGGACGCATGAACGGATGCAGTGACGGACGCACGCACGGACGGGCGAATGGACGGTCACACAGACGGACGCATGGACGGACGGGCGGATGGACACATGGACGGTCACACAGACAGACGCATGGACGGACGGAAGCAAGAACGAATGGACGGACGAATGCTTCGCCCCACTCTCCATCATTCACTCCGTGGTTATGCTGCCATATTTCTTTAGAAGCGAAAATCCTTAATGTGTTGGTTGAGCATGCTGTTGTAATTGTATGTAGCCACCTCTTGTTACCTCTTGAACCGGCCGTAGAGGACAGTACTTGTATGTACAACAAATGCATATACGCTGAAACATGCAAATGGTACGATACTAGAGGGCGTTACTTGTAGTAAGATAATTAATAAAAATCGCAGCATATCTATAGAGTGAATGATGATGAGTGGGGCGAAGCGTCCGTCATTCCGTCCGTGCTTCCCGCCGTCCGTTCATTCGTGCGTCCGTCTATTCGTGCATGCGTCTGTCCCTGCGTTTGTACATGCGTCCATCCGTTCATCCATTCGTGCATCCGTCCCTGCGTTCGTCCATGTGTTCGTCCGTGCGTTCATCTGTCCATGCGTCCGTCCGTGCGTTCGTCCGTCCGTGTGTTAAACGAACAGACGACGGACGGACGCGGCCAGCGGATGGTTCATGGTTGGCCGATAAAAAAGCATGATACGCGCAAGGCGGCGGCGGCTCGCACTCGAAGACGAAACCCCGAACGTGCGAGCGTGCGAGAAAAATAGGAATGACGTCACACAAAGACGTTGGCGATCGCGTGTTCGTCGGGGTTGCAGTACGCTAGGGGGTGCGGTGTAGTAAAATAAAAGCAGTTGTGGCGCGCGCGTGTTCCGAAAGTCGGCGGATGGACAAGGCTGCAGAGCGGCGTGCGCGCAAGGCGGCGACGGTTCACGCGCGAAGACGAAACCCCGATGTGCGAGCGCGCGAGGCAGATGCGTGCCGTGAAGCTTGGCGGCGGCGCCGACAAGATCCCGGCGTAGGAAAACTGGAGGCCGAAGCGGTGCGGCAGCGGCGTGCGGACCCAGCTTCGCACCACTCTCCATCATTCACCCCGTGGTTATGCTGTCATCTTTAAAGACGATAGTCTTTCTTGGGGTACTCCGACGCAGAAAATTCGGTATGTCTGTCTGTTTTTGTCTGTCTGTACATTTGTCGGTTTGTCCGCCGTAACGATACCCCAAGCGGCTAACCCCATCTGCAGCGCCCACCAATATTGATCAAGTTTCAGGGTTCATATTTGTGCGACACTCAATTAAAAAAATTACCGTGGCAACCGATGATATACGAAACACGAATGAGAAAGGTTGATATGTCACTTTAAAATCAGCACAATATTAGAGTAGTACCGCTACCCAGTGGACATTCCAAGGAATAAACGAGAGATGGCTACCTACTACTGCTACGACAGCTACTACTATTACTGCATACATCGCGGACGCACAAACCACGGCTGAAGGAGCTTCGCTCCTAAATAAAGCTCCTGGTTCAGGTGAGGAAAACGGCATCTGTCTGGCCTTACTATCCAAAAACACACTCGCTAATCAAATATGACTCTAGTGGAACGCCTATCAAGAAGAAAATCCAATCAAAACTACTTAATCCTTGGCCAGACCCTCAAAGAAGTTAAATGTCAGGCAAGCCAGGCAGTATAGAAAGCGTGATTCCGCTGTTGATGATGATGATGATGATGGTGAGTTAAATATGGCTCTATCCACTCAGGGTGATCGGCCAAGAACTGATTACCTTAGTTAGGCGTTTTCAATAATGAATATTTATGAAAACAATAATGTACGTGAAACAAAGAGAGTCCTATAAGTGTTGTTCTCCCGTTTATACCAGAGACAATATTGATTGCCTTGAATAACACTAAACGTGTTTAAAAATATTTCATACTAATAAAAATGATAGTAAAAATAACTATGTTTAATGTTCTAATGCTGCACTAATCACACACAATTAGGCAGTTCAAGTCTTATTCGTTTTATTTCGTAAAGGTAAGCAGAAACGGCATCAAAACATTCTTGTGGCTGAAGCCCAAAATCAAAGCACCGAAGGTCACTTGTCAAATACAGACCCAGCTTAAAGAGCAGGATATCAAGTAGTCTTTTTCCTAGTAGTCCGTACCGGTGACATAAAAAAATAATGTTTTATTGTTTGGGGTTCTAAACAAAAGTGTCATAGAGGTATCACCAGACCAGCCCTGTATGAATAGAAATTTAACGGAAGGACACGACAACGTAATCTAGTTGTTGCGAGAAAATTGTTCGTTGGGCAGTATTGCAATGGGCATTCGTGTTTTGACTCCTCTTATGTCAGTATTTGTGTGCGTAGTCTTTAAACATAAATACATTGCATTGCTGAGTAACTCAGGGGACGAATTGCAACTCATGATTACGGATTTAGACAAGGAGAGCAGAAAGATGGGTCTTAAAATTAACCTGCAGAAAACGAAAGTAGTGTACAACAACCTCGGAAGAGAGCAGCGCTTCGAGATAGGTAAAAGTGCACTTCGAGTTCTAAAAAACTATGTCTACTTAGGGCAGCTAATAACCATGGAGCCGAACCACGAGATGGAAGTAATTAGAAGAATAAGAATGGGGTGGAGCACATTTGGCAAGCACTCTCAAATTATGACGGGTAGATTGCCACTATCCCTTATGAGGAAGGTATGTAACAGCTGTATCTTGCCGATACTAAGCTACGGAGCAGAAACCTGGAGACTTACAAAGAGGGTTCAGCCTAAATTAAGGACGACGCAGCGAGCAATGGAAAGAGAAATGGTAGGTGTAAACTTGAAGAGACAAGAAGAGAGCAGAGTGGATTAGGGAACAAACGGGGGTTAAGGATATCATAGTTGAAATAAAGGTGAGAAAAATGGACATGGGCCGAGTATGTAGCGCGTAGACAGGATAACCGCTGGTCATTAAGGGTAACTAACTGGATTCCCAGAGAAGGCAAGCGAGTTAGGGGGAGACAGAATGTTAGGTGGGCAGATGAGATTAAGAAGTTTGCGGGTATGAATTGGCAGCAGCAAGCACAGGACCGGGTTAGCAGGCAGAACATGGGAGAGGCCTTTGTCCTGCAGTGGACGTAGTCAGGCTGATGATGATGATGATGACGACGATGGTGATGATGATGACATACCAGCTAGAGCTCCTCATTCTTGCTCATGCTCTTACTTAGCCACTAGACCTAACAACCGGCAAAACGCCACTTGCGTCTGAGTGTGCACGTTAAGGATCGATGTATAACTAAGTTTATTGACTTCTCCCCAGGAGCTCTGTCTTCACAACACACCATGTACCACTTCGGAATAAGATCACCTGGTGGGCATTCTCGCGGCATTTCCTCGAGTAAGCACTTTCTTATATCTACTCGAATAGTTTTGAACGCAAGAAAAAACTGCTTCTAGCTAATTGAGTCTCTGCCATGGTTCTCTAAAAAGGTTACCATAGCCATGCCGGAATATCACCATATACCCACCACTCACCATAGTGACCCGGCAGCTGTGGCGCTGCGCTGATACGAGCTAAGGCGCGGGTGTTGCGGTTATGATTGCAGCAATGGCAGGTGAACAAATTTTATGGATATAGTGTTCCGATATAGACGGCACGTCAAGAAAACCTAGCTCTTTGAAAACATTAGGTACTCGGTAAATGACTGAGCGCATTTAACTGGGCTATTGGTTAATCAATAATCAATACGGGAACGTAGAGCATTCAAGTGACACTGACAAATCGACAGACAGGGTGCAGAGTGTCTGCAGTTTTGTATTGTGTCTAGCGCTATTTGCTTCTGTTCTCAGTGAAAACACTTGATTGACTTAATCACGCCCAAGTTCGGCGTTAGTGCTCTTTCTTGGCTAGAAGCTAGTACGCAAATAGTGTAGTTACTAACCAGGAAGGGTTAAATAGCGTTAGAGTGCACTAAGGTTGAGCGTTGGGTAATTGGTGTAGAATTATTTCAACATTTCAAAGCATATGGAACGAAGACGGACATAGAGTAGACATAGAGAGCTCTGAACTTGCAACTGTTTATTTTTTGGCCACAGCAATATATATGGGCGTATTACAAGAGAAGACGAGCTACATAAAATTAGTCAAGAAAACAGAAACCAATCATCGGTATCGGGTATTTTGCAAAAAAAAAAATATCTCTTAATCTCTTCATTATTTCTTTGTTAAAAACTTTGTTAGAGAGAACAATAATGATAACTGACAGACAATTATGCCAAAGAAGGTGTAAGAGATTATTATTAGAAGTAATGGTAATCTAGTTGTGAAGAAAGAAAAGCGGGCAAAAAGATAACTTGCCGTGCGCAGGGACCAATCCTGCGACCTTCGAATAACTCGTCCGATGCTCCGAGCAACCACAGCGGCTATCCTGCCCCCCCCCCCGCCCCGCCCACTTTATGGGGTATGTACGTGCATTTAAACTTGGGGAGCCTGTCAGTACCTCAGAAGCGTGGCAGTATTGGACATGATTGTTATAGCGTGGGAGCAGAACGACGACGTCTTTTCATGTTCCTTCGTCGTTGTTCTGCTCTCGCACTATAACAATCTTGTCAGTATACCACTTGTTGTCATTTAGGTGAACGTGGAACACTAATTATTTGCCTGATGGCGTCGCGTATCACGTGATAATATTACGGACTGGCTGGCAGCTGACCAGTCATCCCTCGCATACCACCTGAAGGCATCAGGTCTGCCAGAACGAGACCCCTGCTATGAATGAATGAAAGAAGGGTAAATGTAAGAGCATGTTCAATTCGTTAGGCACTATTACATCGAAGCAAGAGCGGCAGTATTCAACGCTGCTATGTACGTCAAAGTACCGTATTCGCGAAGTGATGTCAACACATTGTTGAGATCGCTCATGCGCGAATGCGCTGCCACTTACTGGTCGCTACCAGATCATCGAAACAAGCGTCTGCGGGAAACAGACTCCGGGATGACTTTTCCTCTTCCAGATGAAATCAGCCGAAGACATGCTAATATACTGCACCAGATTCGCCTGAGCGTCTACTTCACTCGTCACTACACCCACCTAATCGGCCGTGAGGACAGCCCGAATTGTGAGCGCTGCCAAGTGCGCGAAATTTTAGCTCATACATTTTGTGACTGCGCATTATACGTGGCGCAAAGAAAAATGCTAACTGCAACGTTCGCAAGCATCGGACAAACGCCATTGAGTGAAAGCCACATATTGCCAGCAATGAACGACCAAACAGTGTCAAAATCTGCTACAAAGGCTGTTTTAGACGTTATAAAAGCACCTGGATTAGATAAGAGCAGTCTCGTATGCAGGGTACTATGCTAAGTGGCTACTGTACATACGCACCACCTCTTCTTGTCCCCGTCATCATCCTTCATTCCTCTTTCCTTTCCCCTTCCCTTATCCCCTGTGTAGAGTAGCAGGCTAGAGCGAACTAGCTCAGGCCGACCTCTCTACCTTCTAATAAATTCTCACTCACACCAAATATTATTGACAACTCACAATTATACAAAGAAAGTATTGGACATATTATTAGGTTACCTAATGAACGTCTTTAGAAACACAGGTACCATGCACATAAAGTTATTGACAGGTAATTAGGAATTGTCAGGGTTGCGGGTGCCGGCCTTTTGTCAACCATATGTGTGTGCTCATATGCGTGGCTGCATTTCCAATGGAGGCGGAAATGTTGTAGGCCCGTGTACTCAGATTTGGGTGCACGTTAAAGAACCCCAGGTGGTCGAAATTTCCGGAGCCCTCCACTACGGCGTCTCTCATAATCGTATGGTGGTTTTGGGACGTTAAACCCCACATATCAATCATCAACGTAATACCGAATTTGGTACATGTGAAGCTAGCGAAACAGCCGCGAGCGCATCATGAGCGTAGCATGTTGTTATGTTGTTACATGACACACATCTCATGATTATCATGTTTGCACCAGTCACACACCTTCGTCACCCATTGACGTCACGTAATACCAAATTTGCCATATGTGACGCTAGCGAAACGGTGCCAGCGCATCATGCGCGTGGCATGTGGTCATGTTGTTACATGGCACGCATCTCGTGGTTATCATGTTTGCACCAGTCGCATACCTTCGTCAACCATTCACGTACCGTAATTCCAAATTTGGTATATGTGACGCTATCGAAACGGCCGCGAGCGTATCATGAGCGTGGCATGTAGTCATGTTGTTACATTACACGAATGTTATGATTTTCATGTTAGGGTCTGTCGCTTGTGTTTGCCATGCAATCATGTCATACCATACCAGTTTTGCAACGTGTCATGTGAACTAAATCACCACAAGAGCATCAGGACCGTGAAATGTAAACCATGACAATCATGATATACACATGTCATGATTTTCATATTATGACTAGTCAAATTTGTCCTTCATATTATGTTATGCCATACCAAGTTTGGTATCGAGGCCATTATTGAAACGGCCGGGAGAGCTAAAAGTCGCAGGCGGCTAGATAGATAGATAGATAGATAGATAGATAGATAGATAGATAGATAGATAGATAGATAGATAGATAGATAGATAGATAGATAGATAGATAGATAGATAGATAGATAGATAGATAGATAGATAGATAGATAGATAGATAGATAGATAGATAGATAGATAGATAGATAGATAGATAGATAGATAGATAGATAGATAGATAGATAGATAGATAGATAGATAGATAGATAGATAGATAGATAGATAGATAGATAGATAGATAGATAGATAGATAGATAGATAGATAGATAGATAGATAGATAGATAGATAGATAGATAGATAGATAGATAGATAGATAGATTAGATAGATAGATAGATAGATAGATAGATAGATAGATAGATAGATAGATAGATAGATAGATAGATAGATACGCTCAAAGTTGCCGAAGTTCGCTAAGAAATGCTTCGCATTCAAAAGAAAAAGTCATTGCACGCATTTGGCTGCCTGATGCGGGTCACTTCTCCCGCATAACGCTTAATAACTTAACTCCAAGCTCTTATAAGGCTTACAAAAAATGTAGAAATGAAAAGCTGTATCTGAACAAACTAGCCACTGAGATGACAAAGGAATATTACTTTAAAGTAAAAAATACACAAACACACATGCTTCCAAGTAAATTCCTGTGCCCCGCTCTCCGGCTTACAGCTGTCCTTCGCTTTTCAATCGTACACGCGGCGGTCGCGGCCTTGACGGATTTGGAAAATGCCCGAGACTACAACCTTTCGAAAATTGATTTCATAAAAAAAGTATCTTAGATGAGGTAGTTGCCGAAACAATTCTCACGGAATCATGGAGTCTATCAAACTTATACATCGGAATCAACGATCTATTCACTAAGCCAAAACAGATCTATCGCGCTTGTCTTCCTTATTCGATCCGGCTATTATTTCATTGCAAGAAATTTGGCTTTCTACCACATCACTTGTTTCAACTACCCAACTTTCAATATTTTCGACTAGACTGACCATCCAAAGGCGGAGGTTTAGCGTTTCTTTTAAACAATAAAGTTAGTTTAAAAGTTAAAATCTCATACATATGTATGCCGTCTGAATGCGAAATTTTTGCGTTACATACTACCCTGCCAGGATACTTTCCTTTCTCTCTAATAAACGTCTACTTTCATGTGGCCGTACAAGACACGCGATCGTTAGATATGGCTGCTAACTCCGGCTGTAACGAAAAAAAATTTAGTTGGTGACTTCAATTCTCACCATACCCGCTGGGGTTTTATAACAGATCAATGGGGCCAACGGTAGTGGGACTGGTCGGTAGACAACAATTTCTTGGTGCCTAAACGCTAGAACTCCCACATTTATTCGAGGTCGTTCACCCTTTGCCTTAAATTTAAGCTTTGGAAGCTCGGCTACTGCTAGTACATCACAAACAGCCCTGGATCGCGCCTCCAACAGTGACCACTTTCCTATAATGTTCAACATCGCTTGCCCCGTTAAACCATCATGTTCCCATGCCCGGATCTTTATAAATTATTCAAAATTTATTGACGACCTAAAAGCTGCTTCAGATTCTCTTTCTCAATGCGGCGATGACTCTAAAGCTATAAAATTAAGCGCAGTAATTAAAAGGGCATACAAAACAGTTGAATTTGCTGTTCAGTCAGCGAAGAGAGGACCCCATAGCTCATGGTGGAATTCCGACTTCTCACGTGATCACAGACGATGGCAGGCAGCTTGGAAGAACCTAATTCATAAGCAGGCCTTCAAGAACTGGTCATATTATAAACTTCATTTAAACGCACGGTGGCCCAGGCTGAAGAAGAGTATGAAAAGAGACATTTCAATTTTTCTTTCAAAACCTAAAAATAAGAAAGCTTTATCTCGGTATATGCGATCTCGAAAAGTCTTGCCGTCTTCAGTAAATACTGCTTATGAAAGGCTATCATTGTAAGAAACCACCAGCTCTTTAGTGTCAATTGGCAGAGGTCTAGAAATTAGGTTTACTTCGACTATGGCTTTCAAGTGGCGAAAGTCTAGCATAAGCGCTTACTTCGAAAAGGTAACATTGTCTGAAGCATCAAAAGTGATTCGAGATTTACCCTCGTCCGCTCCTGGTCCTGATGAAATCACAGTTCTTATGATTAAATTTTTATTCAAGCTATCGCCCGGTGACGTCCTAAATTTTATAAACTACTCAAGAACGCCTGGATACCGTATCACTGGAAAATAGTTAAGGTAATTCCATTACTAAAAAAGCAAGGATTAGATTTGAGCATATAAAATATGAAACACATCTCGCTAACTTCTAACATGGTCAAACTCGTGGAGAGGGTCCTAAATGACCGAATAAATGTCTGGATGGCAACTAAGTTATAGTAAAGCCAAACCTAATTGGTTTTTGTAGTGAATGCTCGATTTGATGTGCTCATGCGGATTTAGATAGTCGAATACAGCTTACTCATAAAAAGAAACAATACGCTGCTTTAGTAACTCTCGACATAGCTAAAGCGTCTGACAGTGTCGAACACTCCATTTAGCAGAATTCTTAAAGTCAAGAGAATTTTATTGTGTGAAGGATGGATGTTGTTCACATAAATTCAAACAGAAACGTCGAGTTCCCTAAGAGGCTGTCTTATCTCCAGTATTATTCAATATACTGATGAGCTCTATTCCAATTGACCAGGATGTCAGTGTCTGCATTTACGCCGATCGCGTTCTTCGCTGCAGACAGCGACATTTACTCATAGCACTAAACATTGCAAATATATAATAATACTCTAGAAGTTTCGTTGCAGTCAATTTTATTATCATTAAACATCAGTAAAAGTGCGCTCTTGGTGTTTTCCATAGCATATTCAATTTCGATTTCTGTCTAATATGATCAGGAACCTATTCCACAAGTGGATTCAGTCAAGTACTTAGGAATGATTTATAATGAAAAGCTTAACTGGAGCCCACGCATAGAATATATAACAGCAAAGGCGCAACGGGCGTAAGTTGATTACACAGGCTAAGCAATAGAAAATACGGGCTGCGCAGAAACGCGATGTTAACGGTATGTCCATGCAAGCAACGTTTAAATTTGGGTGCGTATCATTCTCGGAGGACGCTCCTTATAAAATGAAATCTCTAGTAATGTTAGAGCGAGAAGCCCTGCGAATATGCCCTGGGGCTTTTCAGGTTCATGGCAAATAATGTATTGTATCAGGAAGCGCGCTTTCCATCACTCCTCTGTCGATTCCGCATCCTAACGGTTCAGACCTTCTTCAAGTTCGACAGTTTACCGGCTCGAAGATCAGAGTTCGCATTTATCAGCGACCCTGACTCCTTCTTTCTTGCACATTGGCAACAATTTCATACACCTCAGATAATTTTTGTTAAAAAGAAACTGGATAGCATAAATGTAGATATCAAAACGGTAATTGAAACTAATTCATCAACCCTCAACATTAAGATAGAGTATAATGAAACCTTCCGCCCAGAAGCCAAGTTGAAGTGTCTCAGATGTTTGAACAATACATTAAAATATTACCTGGTGCATGTAGAAACAAATAACGTAATAGCTACAGATGCTTCTGTGAACAATGAAAAGGCAGGCGTGGGAATCGCCTCTGATTTCCTCGGCTGGTCTTTCTCAGTGAGGCTTCCAGATTTCACTCCTGCATTTGAAGCCGAGCCAGTAGCCATTATTTTAGCACATCGAAAACTTCCTACGACCGAAACCAGTTCAATCATCCTAAGAGATTCACTTTCGGTGCGTTAAGCTCTGACAACCTGAGAACAATCTTGTGCCCTATAGCAGCGTTTCGCACATTAGCGCCACCGCATTTAAAACTCCTGAAATTAGTGTGGGTCACGGGTAACTGGGGGCTACAATTAAATGAACTGGCAGATGCCTTGGCGCGAGCATGACTTGATGGACAAACGATTTCGGTACTTCCAGAGTTGGAATACATAGCAGGGGTTAAACATAGAAAATTCGCTGTTTTTACAGATAGTTTAGAAAATACCACAAAATGAACAGATTATCAGCACCTCACATTTCTTTGGAAATTTCAGAGGAGTCAGTCAAACAAACTTTAAATTATTATCTCCAGATTCCGGTGCCGTGTTCCCCCATTCAATTTTTATTTACACGGAGCTGGGGTGTACTCCCCCTCCCCCTTTTGTCCGCTCAGCGAAGAATCAACAACTGTTGAACATTATCTTGTCTGATGTCGTAACTACGCAGCTTTAGGAAAATACTTCTAGTTGTGCCGTTTGCGAAGCCATGTTTAAGTTTAACCACATAAACTGTTCTAAATTTTGGTGCCTCCGTTTTGGGGAATTGCCACAGAGATGTACTTGAACGAAATTACACACCACATCGGTGTGTAATTTCATTCACTCGTCGTCCCCGCGCGTGAAATGCCCGCTCAACGCACAATGAACGGCGCATCCGTCGAGCGAAACACGACACGACCGCCGATGCACCGGCAACGTGTTCGGATCCGCCGACCGTGCTGCGGAAGCATGCGGCCGAGCTGTGACGCTGGCGTTTCGACTCTGGCTGTGCTTCGGCAGGCCGGCGCCGTGCTGCTCGTCGCGCTGGTGCTTCTTCAGTGCCAGCGCGGCGACGCTTGGCCGTACCGGCAACAGCGCAAGCGCACGGGGACGCCGAGGAACGAAGAAGAGTTGCCCCTGTACCTGACCCCGTACGTGGTGCAGGGCAGGGTACGCGATGCCCGAGAGCGCAGCCGCGTCGGCGCCATGGCGGGCTCGCCGGACATCGAGAGCTACGCGGGATTTTTGACAGTGCGGGAGCGAGAACCTAACCACCTGTTCTTCTGGTTCTTCCCGGCCCTTGTGAGTACACCAGCCGGTAGTGACAGGGCCAAAAACAGAATGGTCTTCTTCAGGGGAGGAGGGGGGGGGGGGGTTCAACCGTATTTTCGTACGTGAGCCTGTATACGTGCTTGTATGTATACACATACCAAATTGAAAAAAAAAAGAATGGACGCCGAGGGAGGTTCAACACCCATCTATGCCAGTGACAGGAGGCGCCAGTCGAGGGTCATGGAAGGTCTGACAAAAGTGCCGCTTTAGGTGAGAGCAGAAACGTTGGAAAGCCTCACCTTACATAAAAACGAATTACATTGTGCTGGTAAATGCGCCGAGAAATTGTTTCCAGTGGTAAATGTGTGCTCCCTAACTCCTACGTTCAGACACCGACCATTTGGGCCGATGTATACCCGACAAGAAGTGAGTGAGACCTCATACACCACGTCAACCGAGTGATCTATCGTATATACATACGACGGAGCGTGTTCCCACACATGGAGGGCCTTCAGTGGCCTAAAAATGCGTGGACACAGGCCGCCTACCGGCATGGCGCAGGAGATACCCCTAGCGCGTTGTACGTGATGACCACATTCTTGAGGTTGTGAGATACGTTATCAACATAAGGTGCAACCACAGGTCTTTTGACCATGGACTGCCTGCTTTTTCTTGTGCCCTTCAACTTTTGAAGGATGGCTTTAGAAACAGAAACAACGAGAGAGCTAGGATAGTCAGCTGAATGCAGTCGCTTAACCTGATTCATGAAAGTATAATACGTGCTGTGAGGGAAATATTTCACCAGCGTACCTTCAAGACACATGGTGGCGATGGTACTTTTAAGAAGTTTAGAATGAACCGCATCGAACGGTAAAACTTATTTCCGTGATTGTGAGGCCCAGCACACATTTCGCTCCGAGAAAATTATGTACAAGCCTAAAAACTGCAATTCAATGTCAGTGGGAAGCTCATGCGAGAACGAAGCGAACTTAGCACGTCATATTTAAACTGGTAAAATTTCATCCATGAAGTTAATGGTGGTCACAAAATGGTTATTGATACGAATCTCTAAAAGAGACGGCAGATCACACGTACGATGGGAATCGATGTTGTGCGAAGCGTGCAGAGGGTAGGTGACTGGTGTAATATTTTAATTGAGTGACACGTCACAAAATGACGCTAATATATGCAAAAATTTACGCGCAGACATGTTAAACAGTCGCATTTCAGCTTTGGTAGAACAAAATCAGTCTGTAAGGGTAAGACTGTTTGACAGTATGGTCACGACGTGAATAATGTGAAAATCCCGTCATGTACGTGGGGTCTGCTTCTGAACACGAAGATGGCACGCTCAAAGGCTAATTAAAACTCCGTTCGCTGAAAAACAGGTTTTAACAACTGAAAACAGCTCTGAGTGTGACACTGAATAGAACAAATTATATGCATCTACCGAGAAGGCATTCGCGCATTCATGGAAAATCTGCAAGGCCTGCGTAACATCACTCGAGTTTTTGACCATGAACAGATCTATACGATATTTACCTTATACTAAGCTGCTTAGACGAAAATTTGCTTACATGCAGCCGCCATGAGTCTCGTTCACTCACAGTGCACCCGAAGGGCTTGCACACCTTGTGTGTTTTAACGCGGAAACACACAGACAACGTTGGTTGCTTAGAAGGGCTAGTAGGGGCCATCGACAATTTCGAAAGTTTTAGGTCCAAAGCCAAATCGTCTTGGCATTTACCTTGTTAGCTTGGGAGTTCACTGGCACGAGTTTTATTTAACCTTTGACAGTGCCGCAGGCGTTTTCCTTGGTAATTTGATGACTTTGTTTGAATTCTAATACGTCGTCACACTGTGCAGTAAATGCGAGAATACGTTATTGGTCAGGACGTCATATGTTTTAAAATTTGCAATACCTCTATTATCCACCTAATCATCTCGACACATTAACGCGTGAGTTGAGAAAATCAACCAACTAATACATTTTTGATTGCGGTACATTTAAAATGGACTGGTAATGCCGTAGCGCACATGACACAATCTTGATTTTGCTGTTAAAACGGCCAAATTTCATTAAAACCGAAATAATACAATATTTCTAAAAACTATAGGCACACCTTATATTAACAAAAGCCCAGCTTTACTAAAGTTAGATGAACCTTTTAAGAATCGAAAAGTATGATTCCCAAAGGCTATATGCTTTTTTCCTAAATGTGATTACAAATGCACCCCGGATCAATTTTGTTGAAAATGCATCATAAACTTCAATAAATAAAAAATATCAAAAGCACTTTGTCACCGTCTGCCGACGACTTTTTAAACCCTAACAGCGGTAATCTTGAATGCGACAATAAATTAGATATATCTACACATTTATTTTTTCACACTGAATCAACGTAAGCTTACCTTCTTTGTAAAATATAAACCAAGAAATCGGACGAAACTTTCAACCCACAAAATACAGTCACGCCTTTCGAAATTTTGCATTTTTCATGTTTGAAAGCTTCATGCAATATTAATCTTATAATTCGTATTGAACCTTTCTTGCAAAAATGCTACCCTGGTCAGTTTCATTGAAATTTGATGGTACTTTCAAGCATCCAAAGACCCCTTATTGGTGAGAAAGGCACCTACGATCAATTTTATTGATGTTGGATTAAACATTCAAGCACCAAGAGATACAAGATTTCCGAAGGCCATTGACTTACCTTCATCCCAGTGCAAGTCCCCGCCCAAGAGCCAAGAAACTCAGCCAGATTCTATTTATCCCATTCTAACATTGTTTTCCTCTCTCTCTTTTACTGTTTTTCAATCCCCGATTCTTCCCCAAGCAGAGTAGGAAGTCAGCGCACCGGCCCGATTCTCTGCTTTTAAATAAAGACGCCTCTCTTTCTTTCCTTGGGGGTGCCGGCTCTTTATTGCGCCTATTTGAAGAAGGGGTTGAATCGAGCATTGGCTGTGCGACCATACGCTGAGACCGGTTAATCGAATGCCAGTTTGTTGGTTTGCATGATGGGCTTGGTTTTCTGGTCGAATGTTTTGAGAGGGAGATGATTTATGGGGCACCCTGCTTCGCTGTCTGCTGAATACATGCATGCCGTTAAATGAGTTGCATGAAATGGTTGATATGAAACCAGAGGCAAGGAGGTCGTGCTATGCGGACATCATAGCACTCTCTGTGTCAACGCCTGTGCCACATTAAGCACTGACACTTGTTTCCGGACAAGGTCTTACCAGCAGTTATAGAGAGCACGCATCTACTCTCCGCGCAGAAGAAGCACCCCGGCGGTTCTACTCCGCTCATGTTGTGGCTTCAGGGGGGGCCAGGCGAGCCCTCAGTGTTTGGGGCGCTTGTGGAGCATGGTCCACTGCGCGCCGTCGCCGACGGCACGACGGCCTTCAGAGCGCACACGTGGGCCCAGGAGGCGTCGGTCGTGTACGTGGACCAGCCGGTGGGCACGGGCTTCAGCCACTCGCACGACGGCGTCGACGACCGCTGGTACTGCGCCAACGCCTCCGACGCAGCCGCTGACCTCTACGAGTTCATAGGCCAGTTCTGCGTCATCTTTGCCGAGTGCCACAACGCGGGCTTCTTCATTGCAGCCGAAAGTTACGCAGGTATACGGATGCGGTACCCAGACATGGCAGCTATGCGAACAAGACTTTAGTCCTACATGTCTTAACTTCACACCGCACCATAAATCAGTAAGCAAGCGACTCGTACAATAACAAGTCATTCATTCCGTGTTGTAAACACATGTGTCATAAACGAGGATTCGAAATCTTCCTTTTAATAAGTTGGAATCCATCGGAAGATTGTGTTCTCAAAGTATATTCCGCTATAGAAGACACATTCCCACTACAACAACTGATGTCCGATTCTTTTTTTTTTTCACGCATTCATGTTCTTCTCGCACACTCAGTCTTTTCGCGCCGTTTACAACATTATCAGGAACGCTGCCGGCTTTCGAACACCCGTGGAAGCTCGCTATTTAAAGAAGAGACCAAGTTCCAGCCCAGTTCGGCAGCGCTATCACACTCAATGTTTGGTTTAAAACCACGAGCACTGGGAACTCACTGTACGATGAACATGCCTGCATTTTTGACACTGTTGTTCTTACACTCACTTAGTCTGTACAGCCGCGCGTGAGTTGACTGTTTTAATGCATGCGGTTATAGTACGGTCGATGCGGTGGAAGTCGGCAAATACAGATTATGTAGCCAGGGAAGCTAATATGCCAATCATCCATCAACCTTTACGATTATGACGAGACGGCCGTGCTGAGAAAGTTGTCCTTGTTGCGGATACTGAACGAAGTTTCGACCGTTCCAGCCAAGTTCGCTTTGACACTGGCAACCATGATGAAGATGATGCGGGACGAAGACTCCCTTCCGCGGCTCAAGGGCCTGGTCCTGGCCAGCCCGTTTGTGGATCCGGAGAACCAGCTGGACAATAGCGAGCTGCTGCACCAGACCGGGTTCTTGACCGACGCCCAAGCGTCGCTCCTCTGGGAGCAGTACAACCGAGTGGTTCGCCTCATACGCCGCGGTAACTACACGGCCGGCAAGGACCTTTTGGAGGTGATCATAGGTAAGTTCCATCAGAGTATGATTATATACGTATATATGCCTACCTTGTCCACTGACGGCCGCCATTCAAGTGCCAGCCGCTTCACCAAGAAAGTTCACTGAGCGCCGTTCTTTGCTGATTTACCTTTTCCTTCTCCCCCTTCGGTGCATATTTCTTAAATAGCAACCACGTATTGCTGCTACTTATGGTGCAAAAAGAAGACAGAAATAGAGGAAGCGAGAAAAAAAAGCGATAATGACAAAACGAGCATTTGCAATTTTTACAGTGTTTACTGAAGGCCATGGGGCTGGGTTTTCTTGCACACCGTGTATATGAGAGCGGTACTATTACGATAGCTTCAACTGGCTGTCCAGTTAAAGCAAACGAGTTCTCGTAAACACAGGCCATTACAGTAGACCATCAACAAGAAAGTGGAGGTGGAGGGAAGGAGGGAGGAAATGGAGGTTAGAGAAAATGGAACGAAGTCGTTATGGCAAAGAGTCATTGAGCCCCCTCGATCTTCGCCGGGCGACACTGGATGGCCATCGTCGTTACGACAGGCACTGGCGAAGGACGCCGTTGACGGTTCCAACACGTATGGCGCGGGAAGAACCCTTTGTCACCTTGCGCCGCTGAGCGGTCGCCCACTCTTTCCGGAACGCCCAGGTGAATTGCGCGACCATGGTCGCGTCACAACAATGAGGCTAGTCTCGAGAAAGTTGAGCGTCTTGGTGGGGCCTGCTAGCTGTTTAGCAGGGGGCTCTTCGTATCAGCTTTAGCTTCAACGCGCATGCCTGAAAGCGCTTACATAGGCCGAAAACTTCGGTCTCTCGACTCTTCCGGTGAGTCACAGTATGCCAAGAAAAGTAGACATAGAAAAATTAGGGAAATGAGGGTGACACGTACGCATCGCACGTGAGCGGTGAACGCGATCAAAGAAACCAAAAAATGTACACCAGGAAGCTTTGGAAAAAGTCTGTCACTTACGCCCAAAGTTCTACGCACACCGAAATTCGATGAACAAGCTGTTTTGTATACAGGCTCGAGAATGAAAACACGCGTCCGATGGCAGAGACCTGGTATAACGGTGGTAGCGGCAGCGCACGCATGTATATACCGGCGATTGAATTGCGTAAAAAAACGAAGTGCCTGACTTGTTGCCAGATAGGCAAGTGTGTATCTGCGCGTGCGTAATAAAGGTACGTAGGTAGGTACCAAACTCTACTGAAGCCATTCGTCTCCCAGTCTTCCTTGAGGGTGGACTGCAGGCCGACCTTTAGCCACATCACCGCGTCGTGGGCCTTCTGGAGTGAATGACGTTGTTGGAACAAATCACGACTCGATTTTCTCTTCCTCCGCAGTGCGCCCTTTCAGTTGCTAGTCGGAGTTCATGGTGTCTCAACTTCCCAAGTGGCCTTGTCTGCTTGAATCTGTCCTTTTGTCCCGAATCATTTTATCATGAATATGTCCTTTTATACTAAATTATTTTTTTATGAATATGCCCTTTCATAATGAATTCGTAGCAACTAAATCAATGTTCAGTCGTGCAAGCTTCGCAGGTTTCACACATCTGAACAGAGTAAGCTTTCTGCGCCACTTTCGCCCTGAGCTGGCGCTCTCCTTCCTGCACAGATGAGTTTGCGGTAAAATCAGTAAAGCCAAATAACGAGGTCAGCGTTTCTGTTTATGGCAGCCCTCGTACTAAAAGACGAAACATAGGGCAAATCGCGCTATGTCTCGAATTGACCCAGTGTTACTGTTTCTTCTCTGAATTGTTGCTCCTGTGCTACAACGTGCGACAAATATACACGACTTCATTCCGTGCCATCGAGAGTTTCTACATGTGGCTGGTGGAGACTGCCTGTCGTCGTGCATCTGCTATTGACACCCGGCCAGAAAATACATAATATACATATATACTGAGGTAGGACGCGACACAATCTCTTTCGTGCTCCTCCTCCTCATCCTCCTTCTCATCATCATCATCAGCTCAATTACGCTCAATGCAGGGCAAAGGCCTCTCTTACGTTGCGCCAATCAATACGGTCCTGCACTTTCTGCTGCCACGTTATACCCGCCAACTTGTTAATGTCATCTTCATATCTATTTTCCTGTCTCCCCTCTCACGCATTTGCCTTCTCTTGGAATCAAGTCAGTGCACATTCCTCAGTGCATGTTTGCTTAGGGCACATTATAAGTGGCGCCCCGCCGCAGTGGTCTAGTGGCTAAGGTACTCGGCTGCTGACCCGCAGGTCGCGGGATCAAATCCCGGCTGCGGCGGCTGCATCTCCGATGGAGGCGGAAATGTTGTAGGCCCGTGTGCTCAGATTTGGGTGCACTTTGAAGAACCTCAGGTGGTCGAAATTTTCAGAGCCCTCTACTACGGCGTCTCTCATAATCATACGGTGGTTTCGGGACGTTAAACCCCACATATCAATCAATCAATACCAAAAGTGGTGTTATTGAGAACGAAGACCTATTGTGACAATGGGCATATACATCTCGCAGCAACTCCATGGTCGTTCAGAAGTACCGAATGGGTCAACTTTTGAACCCCTTCTAATTTATGACGTGTGCATCAATGAGCCTCAGTCATCCGCTATAGATCTGCTAACGGCGCGACCCTTTGCAGATGACACGTGCCACCCCGCCGCGGTGGTTCAAATGGTTATGCTGCACGACTGCTTACCTAATCAATGGTCAGGGGATGAAATCCCGGCCGTGGCAGCCGTATTTAAATGGAATCAAAATGCTTGAGGCCCGTGTGCTTAGATTTAGGTGCACGTTAAAGAATACCAGATTATAAAAACCCCAGGAACCCTTCAACGGCGTCCTTCATAAGCACATCGTGATTTTTGCACTTAAAGCTCTAACAATTACTATTAGGCGACACGTTTAGTATTTTTAAAGATGATAGTTTTTCTTGTGGACTTTCAATGCCGAAATTTCGGTCTGTCTGTCTTTCTGTACATTTGTCTGCTTGTCCGCAGTAACAATCCTCCTAATGGCAACAAACGATACCTCAAACGGCCAACCCCATCTGCAGCACCCACCAATATTGCTCATGTTTCAGCGTTCATACTTGTGCGTTTTTCAATTAAAAAGCAATTATTTGGCTTATCTGAGGCACCATAAAAACACGTCGATGTTTTGAATGTATGCCTTTATACTAGAGAAGTCACACACAAGTAATTCTAAGGACTGTAGCGTTTATCACGCTGCACTGACGGTGCAACGCGATGCTCAAAAAGACAAGCATGTTCAATGCCTTGCTAAGACGACGAGGTGATGGCACCTGCCCGTCACTTTGAGTTCTACTCCTTATCGCCTCCGAGACAGGCGATAAGGAGTTATCGTCTCCGAGACAGGCGATCTTTGCTTTCCTTCGTTTTCGAAGATAACTGCCAGATGGCGCTCGTGTCTAACGTGCTTCGATGCGCTCGTTCACCTTCGCTGCGCGGATCGAGACTCTCGAACGCAGCGCTCCCAGAATACAATTCACGGATTTTCTCGCACAAAACATCAAATAAACGTTATATTCACTCTCTCCACACGCAAGAGTATCGTCTTTCGACGACATTTGCAGTGAAACATGCAGATACAGGGCAAGTTCTTTTCAGTCGCACGCGTAACTCAAGCAATGAAATAGCACTTAATAATTCATTGCAGACGATCTGCTTTTCGTCTAACACATATGGGTAATGAATTTTAATGCGTCGAAAACTTGTTCGATATAAGTCTTAAGATTTCGTAAGTAACCTAAGTATTAGCGTGTGTTGTCACTCGTACAATATTTATCTCTTTGTAGACCACATACAATGTGTCGAATTCTCATTGTGAAATTCTACCATTTCTAACTGAAATTCGGAAGATTATATGTTGTGCTGACAAACAGAAACTGTTCATGCACCCATTCTCACATAGGCCGTGATGTGCCGGCAGCACGTTTAAAAATACAATAAACAGTCGCTTCTATAACCCCTTACTAATTTACTACACTTTTCATGAAACCCAAATTAGACGCATCCATTTGTATACTGACCCACCTTATTTATACAGTTCCGTGGCGGTTTGCCCTTACGTGTCATTTGCGAAAGGCGTCACATCTTTCAGACGGCAACCCGACCATCTCGACGACACTGTTAGGCAACCTGACGGGCCTGCGGCAGGCGTACAACCTGGACCTCACGTACCCTCCGGCCGTCTTCACCGGTTACGAGCAGTTCGTGGAACGGGCCGAGGTGCGTCGGGCCCTGCACGTCGGCCGCCAGGTGGTGTTCGCGGCCGACGGCGACGCCGTCACGCGCGCCATGTACGCCGACATCCTGGTCTCGTATAAGCATCAGCTGGCCGATCTGCTCGACCAGGACCTCCAGGTGATGAGATGGCCTCTGCTGTACGCGGTAGTCTACTATAACAAAGATGATGACACTTAAGACTAAATAACCAAGCACAATGAGCTTGCACCGGGAGTATACGCGGGTGGGGCCACGTGTTGTTTTCGGAGGAGTCTGGCTGTATCGTGGAATCTTTCTGTTGATGCTCACCGGCGCTCTGTGCGCACTGGGCAGGTGCCCCCACCACTTAATTAAACGTTAATGTAACAAGGTGTACATTGCCAAGGAGAGAGAGAGAGAGAGAGTGAACGTTTATCGAAGAATGACCAGTTACTAAAAGTGGAAGGGTCCCTTATTCCGATAACTTTTTGGTCTGGACTCCCCACCAGGCCCGGGCGACAAGTTCGCCCTTGTCGACCAAGTCCATCTTGGAAATTGCTGCCTCCCACGCTTGTTTGAAGATGTTTCAGTCTGCGTGTGTTGCTGCTTGCAGCGTTGCGATGCGTGCTTTGTAATTGAAATAGAGAAGGTGTGCGTCAGGGTGCTTTACACGTCTGTCATGTATACAGTGTGGGCTCGTGTAACGTGTATGACAGCGGTCTGATATGGTGCAATAGGATGCCGCGTGCGAACGTATGTTGCAGTGAAGTCGCCTTGTATAGACGGCATGCCTTCGTTTAACGTGGGTTTTAGACGGTAAGTTAGTGGTACGGATTCTGACTGCCGGAATGCTTCTCGTCACCGCGACATACACAATACGTGAGAATGACGGCAGTTTACGCAAGAGGCGCTCGGCTGTGCAGCACCCAGTGAACCAGGTCACGCTACATTAATTAAGTTCAGCCACGGCAGCCGCACAACTATTACAGGTGCTGGTGTACGTTGGCCAAAAGGACCTGCTCACTCCCATGAGCTCCGTGGAGCGTTTCATGAAGACGGTTAATTGGAAGGGCCAGCGCATTTACGCCACCACGCCCAGGCTTCCCTGGCGATTGGGCACGGACCAAGTACTGGGTTACTACCGCCACGTGCACAACTACACCGAGGTTGGCATAAGGCATCCTTTTTTGTTGTGTTTTGTTGTTTTTGTGGCACGAGTGTTACACTTGTTTCTCTCTCAAGCACTTTCTGTCTGGCACTTACTTCCGGTGTTAAAAATATTCAAAAATGAATTCCTCGAAAGGAGATAAATCGATGGTCTAGGTTGAGGTATTTATTATACTGGGTACATAAGACACCGGCACATAACCTTACTTAAGGGAAAATAATAATAATAATAATAATAATAATAATAATAATAATAATAATAATAATAATAATAATAATAATAATAATAATAATAATAATAATAATAATAATAATAATAATAATAAATGAACATTTAATTTGAGTTTATTAAATTTTGTGAGCAGCTGGGATTGTTACGGCCCCGGGCGGAGAAAACCTCAATCAACTACACGCTTCTTTTTTAGCGGCCTCTGAAATACTCCATACGGCAGTGTGCGAAACACAAGGTTAACTCGGAAAATACAGCATTTCACACGAACTCTGACACCAAGATGCCACTACAAGATGCCTAAGTGAAGAATTCAGGTCACCTCCAGAATTTCTTTCTCGGTAACATTATACTGGAGTAAAAGTGTTCGTAGAGAATTTCGCAAATACATTTTCATTAGTGCGGTCTCCCATCTTTCAAATAGCCTGAAAGGCATCTGTGGGAGTTAGCCACCAAAAAATGACACGTCACAGGCATCGCCGTATATCTCGCAGCACTGTAGATTTTTCAAAGAATGCTTTTTTAGCGTGCTTTACGGCCGCATATATCGAAAGTGATTCTGGTCCGAGGATTTCAGTCAAGCAGGCATTACTTCACAGCTGCTAGTCCACAATTTCGCAGCCATTCCTATAGGTTCCCTACCGTGAATAATAAATGCAGTTAATAATCACGTTTTAGGTAATTATCAAAATTTCATTTAGGAGCATGAAGAGATATTTTATCAATCTAGATGGTCCTACGTGGATGCGTCTAAAATACTCATATCATACAGTACTGATTTCAGTGCCTGTTAAAGAACCTCAGGTTGTGAAAAATATCTGAAACTCTCTACAACGGCGTTTCTAATATGGCTTGCGTCCCTTTTCGACGTTAAACCCAAATTATTAGTCAACAAGCCAAACATTATACAGTAATGACGCCATCATCCATCAGAGTAATCCAATAAATTCTTGAAAATTGGTCGCAAAGAACGATTGCAAATGCGCACGAAGCAGCCGTTTCAACACCCAGCTTGCTTCTTCGTTTGGTATCTGTTGAACGTTTTAACGCGCTTCATTCTTTGCTGATGTGTAAAGCGATTTTTTCTGACTTGTCCGTTCTTTCCGTGTAACGTAAAGCAAAAAAGAAAACACACGTTAGAACAGTAGGTCCTTGTTGGAGATGGCGATGACACGCAAGACATCGTTTTGAAAGCATGCGTTATTTAAAAAAAGAAAAAAAAAGAAGTGGTGCAACGACTAACAGCCCGATGTGTACAGACATGACTTTGCAAGAAAGCGACAGAGCACATGGATGGTTTCGGTGGCAGTTATCCACCGCCGAACATCACAATACACGATTAAAGAACCTGCAGACGTTATCGATAGACTGACTGCCACTATAACCTATAGATATGATACGCATGAACATGAACATTATGCGCCACAGAAGTGCTAAGGAAACATAGAGCCCCGTCTACGTCACTGACAACAATTACGCGATTCGTGGTAAAGCCAGCTCACAGCCTGCGGGGTATTCTTTGAAGTATTTATAATCATCGCTCACACACAAGTATTTTTATTTTATTTTTTATTTTTTATTTTATTTACAAAATACTGCAGGCCATGTGGCCCATGCAGGAGGGGCAGGGTACAACATAAATACATCTACAAAACACAATCGAATATCATAAACTAGTCAGGTAACGATAAAAAAACAACTCTAAATAAAAAAATATTTAGGAAAAAGTTGGTTCATCAATAGTTCTAGATAAGATAGCGTGAACCCAGTAAGATCTACCCACGAATGCTGCATTCGCACTAGTAGTTTTCTGCTTAATATTTCTCATTTTATTCTTATTTTTTTATTTTTTCGCTCTACTTGACCATAGCCGATGCTAGAAACGTGCTCAAAGATATTTAAAACGGCCGCTCAAGTGTGGCGCAGCAAGGGGGCGGTACACACCGAGAACGCACCCATCCCGAAATTTCTTTGTGCCATGGGACACAGAGTAAGAAATTATGCTCGAGCACACTTGCCTGCCCGGCCCACACTTTGGCATCAAGAACGCGCCGCTATCGAAACAAATTTATGCCTGCCGCCCACTGCTGGGAGTTTCCATATATTCCTGAGGAGGCAATGGCGAAATTATCGGTTTGCCGTCATATCCGGGAGAGTGAGATGACCGTTAACAGTCGGGTATCACTCAAGTGGATTTTAAACGAAACGGAATGGACTGAATAGAGTAGTGCTTGAGTATACATATTTTGTCGGTGGCGTTGTTTGACTATAACGACACAACACTGCGAGGCCAGAAACCGACGCTGTGGCGGTTCAGTGTCCTCACAATATTTACCGGCATCACCACTACAAGAACTAGAGTCGACAACGATACGTGACGTTTCTGCTCAGGTCCTTTCCCGCGCCTCCTGGTGACTGGAAGTCACGCAGCATTGAGCGGGTTTTACGTCACTGCTTCGTGATGCCATAACATGGTGGCGGTGGTGATGATATTTCGCGTTCGACTAACTTTCCATCTCGCAAATGACGTCACAGGAAGTCCTCGTAGCGCACCAGTGTGGGCTTGAGTCAACTACGACCCTGTCTTTTGAAGAACGCGAAATAAGCGAAAAAAAAAATATGATATGACACATACGCCACATAACAAATAATCTCTCATGAACACATATAAATTCCATGTGTTCTCGTATGGCCATACAAGTATAATTGATATTTGCTAAATGTGTCATTAGATCTTTCTATGGAGATTTCCCAACATTGGTCCTGTTTTCTTGCGTTGTCGACATGCCTTTGCTGCTTCTATTACGCAAATTCACGGCGAAAGAGATAGCCCTCACTTCACATGCCCTCTCTGCACAGGTGCTGGTGCGAGGAGCCGGCCACGTGACAGCTTTCGACAAGCCCAAAGAAGTGTTGGCTCTCGTCACCAGGTTCATATACGGAGCATCGATCGACGATGCACGCTGAGTCGTGACACCGAATAAATTTGTCGCATCGCACCGTCTACACGGTACAAAACGCCTAGCTTCGGTCATTCGTCGAACGAAGCGCGCCCATTCGAAGTTCAGTGCCATGCACTGGCCTATTGCGGATCGCGCAAAGCTATTAATGCTTGCTATACTCGCAGACAACTTTTCTTGGCACTGAAGGTGAAGGATACTTCGCGTAGGGCTACATGTACGGGAGCAGAGCCCCCGCACATGTATATCCCTACGCGATGTAGTCCGGTTTGGCACGCGCCTCGTACCGCTGTGAAAAGTGATGGGAACCCAAGATAGGGCGGAATCACTGCCTAGTGGCCACAGGCTCCCTGCGTCGTCTTCTAGCCACATACGTCTCGCATGCCCGCGTACCACATGCTCAACCTCAAAGGGTGGTGCGTCCCGCTCTGTTAGCGCAAGTTTTATTGCTCGTACCTTTTCCTATAGCACGACCTACAGACACATTTGGCCTTGCTCGGTTGTATTCACTGCAATGCGATCAGTTCGTGCTCTGCCGAGATTACTGTCTATCGTCGTCGTACCCTGCGTTCGCCAGGATCATTTCGGTGTAAGTGCGGCTGTGTAGTTTAAGCACATCGTAATGTGCACTTGGCGTAATCCCAAACTCGAACATGAGGAGTATTAGAAATTGTGTGAATGCATTACTTTAGCGACCCAGTGATCAACGAAGTTTTGCATTGTTGTTGTAAGTCTAACTGCGGCGCTGTTGCTTTTAAGTTATACGACGAGCTTAAACTACTCTTGATATAACCTTTTATTGTACGCTTCCGGTCACACTACAGCGAAATATTTGTCTATCACATTCTGACACTTCGGTCGTTAAATTGTCCCTCGAAAAGAACAGAAAATGGAATGACACGGATGTGATAAACTTCAGTCGCTGTGCAAGTGCTGTGCACAGTTTTAACATTGGGTGAAATTTATACAGACACACCCATGCGCTTCGATTGGGGTTCACCTTAAATAATCCAGATGGCCAAAATTAATCCAAATGGCCTGCCTCCCACTTCCGTCATAGAACTTAACGTGACACGTCATCTATTTTTTTATTGTTTAACTATCTTGAGTGCTTTTGTGGCATCGTTATAGACTGACGGAAGGAGCAGACACTATTCGCTTGAAAAAAACAAAACAAAAAACTTTTGTGCCTTGAAGTAACCCGAATCTTTGTTGTATCACTGGAATGCAAATAATCATTAATGAAAGAAAGCTGCGTGTTGAACTGTCACATTTTTATACTGTTATTATAGTAAGCACAAGCGCACTAAAGCGCTGTCAGTCACGCAGCTTTCCTGAATAAACTTATCAACTGTGTCCTACGTTCGCTTGACGGAAAACTGAATTGGCGAAAATACGGATGCGCATTGGCGGTTATTTCAGCTCACCACAAGAATATAAGCTTTCTTTCTTGCTCTTTTTTTAGTGTCCAAGACCAGCATTCATGAAACAAAGAATGAATTCAGTCGCACTTCAGCAGTGCGTAGTAGGCGGAACACATTGCAAGCTCAACACTTACAATTAAAGATACAAGAAACGTGACATAGTGCGAAAACGCCGACAGTGGCCAAGCGCGAGCATCCCTTTCAATGGCAGATGCGTTTCTCGGGAAAGCAATAGTAAACGTTCGGATAGCTTCGTGCATTCATTCGGCATAAACGGATGACGTAGATATTATGAGTAGACTGCAGTCAACGCATCTTATTCGCCGAAATTCAGCTCACATAGAGCTCACAAAAAAGCGCCGCTGCGTGCATCTGTATGCGCACCGCCGGCCGCCTATATCCACACTAGCGCGGTGATGGTGCTGCCACCTATAGCCCGATCTCGGAACGCAGACGCCGCTTAGCGTTTCATGTATGTGTGTGCATGGAAAAGGCGGCACCTTCTCGAGCTTTCAAAAATGCAAGGCAACAACGTATAGCGTTAAATGAACACAACTGTCTCACTGGTGTGTGCTACGTCCACGTGGAAAACAACGGAGGAGCTTTTGTATTGAACGCCGAAAATACGGACGCAATTGTGGAACTACATTCACTGGCGCTAGACCAAGCGCGAGCCTTCGCTTCATAGCCAAAGACAGCTCCACAGTGTGTATTCCCTTCAGCGGCAGATCGGCATGCGTATGTGCGCGCAACCTATGTTAGCTGTCTCAACTTACTGCCAAGCGCCCCGCCGCGGTGGTCTAGTGGCTAAGGTACTCGGCTGCTGACCCGCAGGTCGCGGGTTCGAATCCCGGCTGTGGCGGCTGCATTTCCGATGGAGGCGGAAATGTTGTAGGCCCATGTGCTCAGATTTGGGTGCGCGTTAAAGAACCCCAGGTGGTCGAAATTTCCGGAGCCCTAAACTACGGCGTCTCTCATAATCATATAGTGGTTTTGGGACGTTAAACCCCACATATCAATCAATCAATCAACTTACTGCCAAGAGAAAGCATGTACATTGTTCATTAGATGAATTGAACCTCCTACATTGTCTTGACTAAACATCGGTGTGACTACAGCCGACCACTTTAGTGGAAGCACCACGATGATCGACGGGTGGCTCGACATGCGGCGTTTAAGAACCAACGTCATATCTATTACGTTTATTTGCTCGAAGTGAATGCAATGAAAACTAATTGCGCACTCATTCGGAGCCTATGATTTCATTCTTTTAAGGCCAAAACGAAAAAAAAAAATGTCTGACTGTAGGTATTTAATTACATGCTCTATGGAAATAATCTCTGAAGCACACGGAATATATTAATTCACTTTCTGTTTGGAATCTACTATTAAGTGTCTTGTAATCATGTTATGTGAATTTTACATATTCGCCGACAGTCCGTTACAATTCGTACCTAAAGAGGATATACAGACGCATGCATTCATTGTACGCTGGTGAACACAGTCATGTGGTCTGACGTATGTATGTGTTTATTTTATTTATTTATTTACAGAATACTGTCAATCCCCCATGGGGATTATTACAGGGGTGAGCATCACTGTCACAACTTTTGACGTTTTAACCAAGAAAAATCAGAATAATAAGGAACACATAATCACTGAACACAGCAGTACGGCATAGAACAATCATATATAGTTATTTGAACTACAACCAAGTACAAAATACACCAATAGTACACCGACAAAGAAACAGGAGTCGAGAAGAAACGAAGCATAGAAAGAAGAAAACACAGATCGGGTATTATTATCAAGGAACCGTATTAAAAATAAATATATGCAGACAAGTGCTTTGGTATGACAATTGGAAGCAAGAAGGACTGCGTGAAGAAAAACAGGTGATTACTGTACATGCTAACTAGGTTAGAATAGATCAGTAGCTTCAATCAGTTTAATAAATTTCTCTAATGTTGGCTGCTGTGTAATGACTGGATTCAGTGTGTTACATTCTCGAATTACGCTCGGGAAGAACGATTAAGAAAAAGTATTATTACTGCAGGAGTATTCTTCGAGTTCCCATGCATGCCTTCGCCTCGTCGGTCTGGTGTCTCGAAAGTTCAAGTAAAGATCTGGGTTTACGCGGAATGATCTGTGTAAAAGTAGATAAAGAAATTTAAAACGGAAAACCTTTGCACGACTGTCAAGGGTGGCTAGACCAGCACGGTGTATTAGAGCAGTAGGTGAGTCGTTGCACCCGTATCTGTTGAAGATAAAGCGCACTGCTTTCCGCTGAACCCTTTCCAGTATGGCGATATTATTCACAGTGTGAGTTAACCACACAATATTAGCATATTATAAGACCGGGCGGACAAATGCGACGTAAGCAAGAAGCTTCGTTTCATGTGTGGCGAATGACAGGGCCCGTTTAATAAAAAATAATTTGCTCATCACTTTTTTGGACAATTGACGCACGTGTTCTGTCCAACTAAGATCAGCCGAAATTGTGACACCAAGGTATTTGTACTGGTTAACTCTTCGTAGTGGCACATTATTAAAATGGTATTGAAAATCAAACTTATACACCTTGTTGTTAATGAAAATAAATACAGTTTTGTCAATGTTTATAGTCATTTGCCAATCAGCGCACCACTGTATGCATGTATGCATGTATGCATGTATGCATGCATGCATGCATGCATGCGTGTATGTATGTATGTATGTATGTATGTATGTATGTTCGGCCGGATGGACGGATGGACGGACGGATGGATGGATAGATGGATGGCACTAGTGACTTTGCAAGTGACTTGCCAGTGACTTTATAAAGTCACAAATGACCATGGTAAATGCGAAGAGTCCAGTTCTAGTTATTTTAATCTTGGCTATCTTACAAGTCTCCTGTCTATAGCGCATGACCCTGCTAAAAATGTATGAAAGGGGTAGAATGGGCTTGGGCTATGTATTGCATATGATAGAGTGCACATTGAGGAAGGTCGAAGTTGCAGTCATAATTTGTGGAAATTTGTACAACAGCGATTACACCAGGTGGTACGTAACACATCTTCACCTCTATCGAATTGCGACCACTGCGGCCGGGGATGAACCCGCGACTTTAGTTTCACGCGTTCAATAAGTGTGCGCACTTACTGAACGCGTTCAATAGTCTCACGCGTTCAGTAAATGTGCGGCCGATTAAAGTGTCGTGGACGAACGCAACGTCACTGAAACTGAAATCAGAAAAACTTGGAGACTGTCGAACAAAGCAAATGTTTTTATTGCCGCCATGAACATACAAAAGAGGGGCAAAAAGATCCTTAAGGACCATACAAATGACCAGTTATTGAAGGTAATGTTGGAACAATGTAAACCTAGAGAACAACAGGCGCGCGCGGCAATCTGAAATACACTTTCGTGAGATTAATAAGCCTTGCTTATTCTTTAGCAGTGTTCCTCATTTTTAAATTTTATTTACAAGTAAGCTCAACGCAAGCACTCCATATTGACACAATAGGCATAGAATATCTTCCGGAGCGCACTACAGAAGCCTTTTCTTGCAGCAATAGTGTCTCTACAGATGCTGTCAATCGAAACAACAGACGCACACCACAATTTGTTCGCGAGGGAATAGAAACGACATCAACAGAACATTTCCGCAGCAGTCAAACTTAATTTTGCCGCATGCGTTCCTCCTAATCAAGCTGTCAAAGAAAAAGGCATGCACAAGAGCACTATATCTCCACAACTAACAAAGTTTTCACCTATCGAGCCGATCACGTTTAAGTGCTCATTTCTTGGTCCTCAAACGAAGCTGTCAGAAGCCACGACGTCGCACCCACGAGCGCTATTACATCAAGGAAGGCCCACGCTTTCCGACAAAAACGCCTTCGCACTATCAAAATCTCGGCAATCAACGGTCTAACAAGACCAAGAATCACCAGTTATCAACCATATATTCGCACATATGACACGAGAAACACTGTCGTGATAACCCTTTCGCAGACGTGTGCGAAACGTCGAGGTGCACAAGGACAGGTGCACAAGCCGTCCGTGAACGTATCGAATCGCAAACACCCCAGTCACGCCGCACACGAAAGACTTGAATTGAAAGACACGGTTACCTCGAACGTGCTCGGTCCCTACTCTCACTGGCTCTTGTTGAATGATACCGACACCGGAACGAAGTGGCCGCTCGACACGATGCTGGCGGACGATGTGTTGCAATCGACCGCGTCGGAGGACGACGAAGAGGACGACCGCCGAACCAGGTGCACCAGGACGACCAGGGCGTCGGTGAAAAGGACGACTCCGCTTATCAGGACCACGGCTCCACCGACGATGCCCGTCGGTATGCCGCTCGACTCGGCCATGGAGGTGAATCCCTCGCGGCTCTCGTAGAAGACGCGCATCAGCAGCATGACGCCGCCCACGATGAACATGAGCGTGAAGAAGGTCAGCCGCATGACCCTCGCCGGAGTCAGAGGGTCGGCCAGGGGCTCGCTGACCGGCAGCGTCACCTTGTGCGACTGCAGCAAGACTGAGTCGCAGAGCGAAGGTAACTTAGCCATGGCCATCGGTTTGAGGAACTCGGGTGCAGGTAGTTGCGACGAATCTTTATCCACACGTGACTTCAAAGTCTTCTTCAAGGTGGGGGACACGTCAAGTCATTCAGGAATCAATTGCAGTCCTCGAGCTAGGAGAAAAAGTCACGTGAAGGGTTCCGCTTTGCAGAGGCAATGAAAAACTTCAATGTCTGATGCACGTACCAGAGTCTCCAAGGGAGCGCTGTAACAGACGCAGATTCCAGATGACTTAGCACCACTTCAATCCACGCACAATGGACGTGGTTGTGGCGTGGTGCGGATAATACAATTGCCGCTACGCTGGCGAAAAAAAGACTTTCACAAGCCCGGATCTCAACGTGGCGTCCTTCGGTTTTTCCGTCGAACGATCCGCCAGTCACTTTTAATGCATATTTCGCATTTTTTCTAGGGTTATCAATGGTAGTAGTCCCGGTGTTCCAGTTCGCAACGAGAAATTGATACAGTTATCGAAACTTCACAACGACACGGACATAGCTTGACACGGGTATGTAGACTGGGAACGGCGTCGCCGCGTGACACTCGGCTGATGTCTGCCGAAGCAAGACAACACTTCTTCGAAACAAGAGGTTCCAAAGTCCCTTCGTGTCACAGCCACACGTGTACGCGACAACACACTTCACCGTCACTTATTGCGCAACGAAACGAACTCGTCGACGACGACGTTGCAGCAGCCACTGCAGGACGTCCCAAACCTTTTAGAGACTTGACCAAAAGATGGCCGATTTGAAAAAAGAACCACCCACCGTGCTTTCATCCACACGTCGACGGTCAGCTGGTGCGCTACGGAATGGGCGAACGGTAGCCGCGGTAGCAGCTCATCAGCGGCATGGTATAGCGTGGTTCATCGTCACGTGAGCGCCAGATGGATGCGCAGAACACCGAGGGACAAGTTACCGCGCGTCCCTCCGCAGGGCCAACCCGGGGAGCGTGCGCAAGTGCTGCAGGCTTCTTGCGTCAGCTGGTGAACGGTTTCTTCGCACGGAACAAGTCTAAAGCGAAGAAAAAGCGGCTACAAAGAAAAGAAAAAGAGAAAGAAAGAACGCGCGCAGTCTGCGGCACGCTGCAGTGCCGCGCGAACCCGCTCCAACCATTAAGGTAAAGCCCGCCTTTTCTTCGGTACGCACGCCGCTCTTTCGCGCGCGCTCCTCTCGACACACGAACGCTCGCTTTTACGTTCAGCACGTCCCCCACCCCTCCTCTTTTGCTGTTCTCTAATGCATCTTTCTTTGTTTCTGCTCTTTTTATTCCGTTCTGCTCGGACAGTCGTGACCGTTATGCCGCCCTGTCTCCTTCCGGTCGCCTGCGCGACTCTGGTCGGAAAAGAACAGTGCGTTGCACAGATAAAATGGACGGAATGGATCATCGGTGTCACGACTAACGATAGACCGCGCCAAAAATTTTCAAAGTAATGCAAGGAGAGAAACGGGAATTGATTGATTGATTAATATGTGGGGTTTAACGTCCCAAAACCAATATGATTATGAGAGACGCCGTAGTGGAGGGCTCCGGAAATTTAGACCACCAGGGGTTCTTTAACGTGCACCCAAATCTGAGCACACGGGCCTACAACATTTCCGCCTTCATCGGAAATGCAGGAGAAACGGGAATGCATGGTTCTCGAATGGTCCGCGCGGATCTCGTTTTCCTTGATGTTACACATTCAACGGGTGTCGAACGTGGATTTGTGGACATTCTTATATTACCCACGAGGTGTACCAGGCGCTACAGCAATTTCGGCTTTTGCGGCCCGCGCGATATCCCTCTCCTGGTGCTTGATTTCAGCCCTATTCACGGGAAATATTTCAGTGGATCGTAACACAAGCACGCCTAAGAATATATGCAGCATTTCATTCTTTGAGTATAACCCACCACTGTGGTCTGTTGGTAATGGTACTCGGCTGCTGACCCGCAGGTCGCGGGATCGAGTCCCAGCCACGGCGGCCGTATCTTCGATGAAGGCGAAAATGCCCGTGTACTTAGATTTAGGTGCACGTTAAAGAAATCCAGGTGGTCGAAATTTCCGGAGTCATTCACTACGGCTTCTCTTTATAATCACACCATGGTTTTCAGACGTTAAACCCAATAAAGTTAGTATTTGAGCATATGCATATAATTCGCGCACTGAATGCTTGTTCGTTATATACTGAGCAGGAGCAAAGAACACGTCACGCATTTTAGTCGCAAGTGAAGGCTCGGGTCTTCTGCCGATTCCCAAGTCTTGAACACACTACTACGAAGAGAGAGCATGTTTGTCATTGGTATAGTTGACACATTGACATTGTTATGCCAGCGAGTCCTCGTCAAACGTCCGTGCCTCGGAAAAAGGCAATCTGGGTCAAGGCCAGCCCGCAGCCCGCCCGAGGCGAACATCTCAACGGCGTGAACACGCGCGGCGCCCCTCTGGCCCAGGTGCAGTGAGTCAGCGGCGCACGTGACAGCGAGCCGGCGGCCGCGTGCCTGGTGGTCTGACGCATGGCGCGGCGGCCCCCATTGGCGGAATCTGCCCGGACGACCAGCGGCGCTTCTGATTGGACATTTTGGTTGGACCCGGTGTAAATAAAAGAAGCCCTGCGGCGCGTCGCGATCGGCGGTCCGATGTGAGTGAGAGGAGGCCCCGTGTCGGAGAGCCGGCATGTGTGTGAGTCGGCGGTTTTAGGCGAAAAGCTGACCTATGTGTTAGAGAGAAGAGCTCGGCTTTTCGAGTCGCTGTCGGCCCCAGTGCCGAAATTGTAACGCCTCTGTATATATGCTGTACATAAACCTTGTTTAACTCACCGTCGTCTCGTCCGCTCGTCTTATCGGCTCTGCGCAGAAGCAGTCGCGAGCTGATAAACATACGCTACGCAACAGTGGTGGCTTCGGCGGGATCGGCCCGTCTTTCGCAACAGTGGTGGCTACGGCGGGATCGGCCCGTCGTTTCTCAACAGTGGTGGCAGCGGTGGGATTCGGAGGTGGCTTCTCAACAGTGGTTGGCAGCTGCGGGATCGGCCGGCGTCAGCGACATCGATGCGGTGAGTGCCTGATGTTTTCCCCTCAGTTCACCAGACTACTCTAGCTCAGGTTGTAGTAGTTTAGAGAAGGGCTGTGTGAAGCATTGAAGTGAGCTTTGATCGTTTCAAGCCAAGTCGAAGCGCTTTGAAACCAAAGTTAATGCGGAGGGGGTAAACACGGGAGTGTGAAAAATTGCTTGCGCGTCTTGCTAGTTGAGTTATAGTGGGTACGGCAGGTAGATTCTTAACAGGGGCAAACAGCAAGAGGCTAGTGTGAACGATGGAGAACCTTAAAGTGAAGGAACTCATCGAAATTTGTGAGGAACTCGGCATTACTTTAGGCCGTGCGAAACGAAAGCAAGCGATCCTTGAGATCATGAAGGATGAGGGAGTGTCGGCTGAGGAAGTCGATGAGGCCTGGATGGATATTAAAGCACGCCGTGAGGAGGCTGAAAGGCGAGAAGTAGAAGCTCGCGAAGAAGCTGAAAGGCGCGAACGTCGCGAGGAGGCCGAGAGACAGGAACGCCTTGAGATGAAACGACTAGAATTGGCAATCCTACAGTGTTCGCAGGCGCCTAGCGTAGCTTCTCCGACGATTCAGGTCAGCGGTTTTAGAATTCGTGACCAACTGCCACCGTTCGTAGTAGGCGAGGACATGGCGAAGTATCTCGTCAAGTTTGAACACGTCTGTGAGCGAAATGCTTTGGAGCAGTCTCTTTGGGCGCGTAACCTGCTAGCTCTTCTTCCCGGCGAAGTGTCCGACGCGATAACTTGCTTGTCGAGGGAAGCGTTTGAGAGCTATGACGAGGTTAAAGAAGTGCTCTTGAGACGTTATAAGTTGTCGCCCGAGGCTTTCAGGCAAAGGTTCCGGTATGCTAAAAAGGGGAATGAGTCACACGTTGACTTCGCGTTTCGTCTTAAAGCCGATTTGATCGAATGGCTCAAGGGCGAAGGTGTGTATGACGACCGCGATAAAGTGGTGGAATGCGTTGCATTGGAGCAATTCTACCGCTGCATCGAGGAGGATGTCAGACTTTGGCTGCAGGACAGACTTGGGGAAGTACAGTTAAATAAGGCAGCTGAGTTAGCTGAGGAGTATTATGCTCGCCGAAAGTTGCATAGCAGGGCAGTGCGCGTTGAAAAGGATGAAAGGAAAGAGGGCTTTTCAAGGAAACCTGATCAACGGAAATCCGCTCCGCACCGTAATTTCAAGAAGGAACCGTCTCTTACGAAGGACAGTGTAGGGGAAGGGCAAACAGAAGCGGAGAAATCGAGTGAGGTTTCCACCACACAGGCATTTGAATCGGAAAACAAACGGAAGCCGCTAATCTGCTACAACTGTAAAAAGGAAGGGCACATCGCGAGAAACTGTCAGGAAAAATTTGCCTTCGCAACAATCCGAGAATCAGAAAAAAACATGCGGTTGTTGGAGCCGTATCTCCAAGAAATTAAAGTAAATAAGAAAACGTGCCGAGCGCTTAGAGACTCAGCGGCAACCATGGATGTTGTCCATCCTTCATTGGTGTCTCCGGATGATTTCACAGGAGAATGCGCGTGGATCAGGCAAGTCGCCGAGGAGCAGAGTGTTCGCTTACCAATCGCCACCGTTGTCATTGAAGGCCCGTTCGGTAAACTTCGCACCGAAGCGGCTGTGTCTGCCGCGCTAAATCATCGTTTTCTTTATCTTTTCTCCAACAACTCGGAGCAGCTTCTCAAAGAGCAGGGCAAATCGTTCTTCCCCAACTTAGCGTGCATGGCCCTCACGCGATCGCAAACGCGGAAGCCTGATCTGGTTCAATGCAGTGAACTCTCAAGTGACCTTGTCGGCGGGTCGACGGAACTCCAGAAAGGAAATTTTCCGCATGAGTCATGTGAGCAGTCACGCGAGCGGCCCGTCGCGAAAGCGGTCGGCACGGCCGGCGCGGTAGGGGGAGACGACATGGCGCCATTGAGTCAGAGCGAGAGGGTTGCAACGCTCTCGCCTGTAGCGGAAAGTTGGAGCGAGCTGCCGAGAGTTGATCGAGAGACGCTCATTCGAGAGCAGCGTGAGGACCTCTCGATTGAAGCGCTAGTGGAAAGCCACAAAAACGCGGCACAAGTGCTGTCGAAGGAGCACTGCGAGAAATCGGGGAAGAAGCGCGCTTTTGAAGTTGAGAATCAGGTAATGCTGCTGCAGCCATCCAAAAGGAACAAGCTTGAGGTTGATTGGGAAGGGCCCGCCAAAGTATTATCGAAGCCTTGCGATACAAATTATGAAGTGAAATTAGGAAGGCGGCCGGACAAAATTTACAACTTGATGAAACCCTACGTTCAACATCACGCGGTCGTAAATCAGCTGTTGAATGCTTCAGAGGAAGAGGAAGCAGAAAATTTGAGTTCTAGTGAGGTAATCGAAGGGGGATCGAAAGTAATCCGGGAGCAGATAAACCTAGAGCCTAGGTTAAGTGAAGTCCGGAAGGAGGACCTGAGAAAGATTGTTTTGGTGTTTGAAGACGTGTTTTCGGACCGCCCCGGAAACACGAGGGTGATCGAACACGATATCAAGCTAAGCGGTGAGGAGTCAATCAGTAGCAAGCCGTATCGTTGTTCCCTTGTGCAACGTCGAAAGTGTGAGCCGCTCTTGGTGCCGCATAGGTATCGTCGCCTAAAAGTGGCCGGTTACTGAAGTGGAGCATGTTGCTCCACAGCGCAACTTTGACGTTCGCTATCAAAAAAAAAAATAAAAATAAAGGAAAGGTAAACGCTAATGCAGGTGCATTGAGCAGTGCGTTCCAGCTAGTAACTTCTCAACCTTTCGGTTTCTCGTTGGCGATTCGGGGCAAAATTTTGACCTCATCACGACCTTAGCTGAGCGCTCTTGTTCAGAGTGATCTCAAGGGGCCAACTTTATGTGGTATTCTAATCCGTTACGTTGGTGTACGAAAAAAAAAATTGAGTTGTCATTTTAAGGGTCTTTTGTCCCACATGTGCCTCTTGATGTAGAGGGGACAAAATTCCGATAAACCCGTAGTTAGGTATATGTTGTACTATACTTTGTCTGGTGTTCTGTCGGGTGACCGAGGGCACTTGCTTGTGTCGTGTGTTGTCTGTTGTCGAACCGTTCTTAGCAAGTTGCAGAACCATCGACAAGTGCTGAAACCGAAGATGGTCAGAAGAGACGAGTGAAGCTGGTCGACAAGTTGTGGCGACAAGCCAGTGGAGCTGGGATCCGTCGTCAAGAATGGGCTGTATTCCCGGAACAGTCTGGAGCTGTATTCTCCCCATGGCCCTGGAGGCGAACCTGGAGGGACTTGGCGGACGAGCGCACCTGACATCCGAGCCCCGTGGAAGCAGCTCGTCTTTCCGGTGCATTGTCTGGCGGCGGGGGTGCTGTTATGCCAGCGAGTCCTCGTCAAACGTCCGTGCCTCGGAAAAAGGCAATCTGGGTCAAGGCCAGCCCGCAGCCCGCCCGAGGCGAACATCTCAACGGCGTGAACACGCGCGGCGCCCCTCTGGCCCAGGTGCAGTGAGTCAGCGGCGCACGTGACAGCGAGCCGGCGGCCGCGTGCCTGGTGGTCTGACGCATGGCGCGGCGGCCCCCATTGGCGGAATCTGCCCGGACGACCAGCGGCGCTTCTGATTGGACATTTTGGTTGGACCCGGTGTAAATAAAAGAAGCCCTGCGGCGCGTCGCGATCGGCGGTCCGATGTGAGTGAGAGGAGGCCCCGTGTCGGAGAGCCGGCATGTGTGTGAGTCGGCGGTTTTAGGCGAAAAGCTGACCTATGTGTTAGAGAGAAGAGCTCGGCTTTTCGAGTCGCTGTCGGCCCCAGTGCCGAAATTGTAACGCCTCTGTATATATGCTGTACATAAACCTTGTTTAACTCACCGTCGTCTCGTCCGCTCGTCTTATCGGCTCTGCGCAGAAGCAGTCGCGAGCTGATAAACATACGCTACGCAACAGTGGTGGCTTCGGCGGGATCGGCCCGTCTTTCGCAACAGTGGTGGCTACGGCGGGATCGGCCCGTCGTTTCTCAACAACATATGGTTTCCATACAGACATTGTGAACCACTCGGTATAGCCGTAAAGCCTGTCGAATTTACCCCTTTGATTGATATGTGGGGTTTAACGTCCCAAAACCACTATATGATTATGAGAGACGCCGTAGTGGAGGGCTCCGGAAATTTAGACCACCGAATTTACCCCTTTAATACGTTAATACTAATATTAGAGCCATAACCAGAACAAAAACAACATCGCATGGCTTTCCGGTATCATATAAAGTGCCTAACTGTCCCTTATTTGATTTGACCAGATAACCTCATTTACACTTTCAGCGTCGGGTCTCTCCGACGCGAACGCAATACATATTTTGTACAAATGAAAAAAAAAACGAATAAAGGCTAAAACAACAACAAAAAAAGAGTATCGGCGTTTTATCGCGCACTCAACATGACACACATGCACGCTTCGCCGAAGTGAAGTTTCCTCACCAGGATGCACGTTGTATATTTATCGCGCCTATCTCGCTTACATAGGATTTTTGAGTGGAATAGTACGCACCCACGAACGCTAAAAAAAAATGAGGCAAGATTTATGTACAGATTGGGAACATGAGTTATAAAATAACAGAAGATAGCATAACAGCAGGTCCACATTTATAAGTCTTTCCCTTCCTCTGTTCTTTTCAGATGAACACTTTTGAAAAGTTAGCAATTGTTGTGTCGCGATGCGCACTCCGTTCACGCTTCCGATTACTCCGTCGATATCCAAGTGTGCGCTATTCGACCCACGTTATGTGTGCCAATAAGCCCAAGCTAGTCTTCTCGACTTACTTAAGCTCTTTGTTTACATAGCTGCAGTTGAGTGCGCAAAGCTTCAGCGTAAGGTGCGAAGTTTTAATACACAAACGATTTTTCTCACTTTCCCAAGGTATAGGAAAGCGGACGACCTCACGAGACCTACGACGAACACAACAGCTGCGCAGTCGGCGCTGTGACGCCACACCGCTGTTTGGACCAGCGGTCACGCTCAACAATCAAACGAGGACGCGCGAAAGCGTGCGGTTACGATTATCGTGTTCGCGCTTTCGTCACGCCACGAAGAGTCGTCGCTCGAAGGACCGTGACGTCACCAAATTATGCGCACTGGTCTTGCGTCAAGTCGGAAGCAGTGACCCGGCCGCGGCGGCCGACAATCAAAACAAGGGGCCGCGACGACTGCAAGCTGAAGACTTTCGCGACACGCTGGGCACGATCAGCAATAAGCAGCCGAATGAAGTTGCGTCGCTGGAAGTCGAAGCGGCGAAGTGTCTTTTTCTGGGCGCTTGTAACAAGGGCTGAATTTTAGACACGCTTTCTTTCGTTGTTGTTCATTTTACAGCGGAGCTGCTAAGCTTATTGTTACGCCGTTTCGCGCCGACAGACAGTGAATAGGCACGCGCAATCTTTGTCCTCTTTTTCTTACACTTCATCTCTTTCTTCGACCCCTACCCCCCCCCCCCCCCCGGACGAACACGTGCGCCCGATTTGTACGGCGTGAGATGCAACGACTCTTAAGAATGAGAAAATGGGCACAGAGAGAATGAAATAAAGAGAAAGAGAAATGAACGAAAAAGACACAAGACCAAAGAAATACAGAGGGGGTGAGTGAGAAATAAACAGAGAAAACACAAAAAAACAAAGTGACACAAAATGAGCGAAGATCGAATAAATATAGAGAAAAAAAACGTGATTGAGAAAGAGAGAAGGAAATGGAACCAAGAATAACATAGAGAAAGAATGAAGTAGAAATAAACAGAGACAAAGAAGTCACAGCTTTGCCGCAAAGGCGAAGCAACGAACGCGATAGCAACAATTTGAAAGGTCACGCGCAGAATGGAAAGCAGATCAAAACGTGCCCCGCGTTTCTCGCGCACAAATGACGCACGAAACGTACTCACAGGTACGGATGCACGCGAATAAACGTCTCATTTGTTACTTGGCTGAGTCTGAAAAGCGCGCGCTTTTCGCGAACGGAGATTGCAATGATGGCACTGATTTTTGTGCGCCCGGTAACTACAGCAGAATCGTTCCACGTAAAGCCCGAGGCCAGCCAAGGCGTACTACCTCGTCACCGCGAGATACGGCGGGGGTGACGGATAAGGGCGCGCGAGGGAGCGTCACTCCACTTCCCTAAGCCGGGCAAAGTACGCGTAGGAGATTACAGCGGCCGCCGCTGCGCGATGTGGCGACGTGCGCTCATTGCACCATCTTTCTGGTAATGCCGAAAACACGGCAGCGGTAAGTGGTAGATATAAGTAGCTTGCAGTTTGAACAATGAAGAACGTTCTCCGGGGCGGCTTAGTGGTTAACGCCTCGCTTTCACGACGCAGAAGCCACACGTTCGATTCGGCGCGCCGGAGAGCTTTTTTCTGGATTTTTTCTTTATTGCGTTTTCAATATATATATATATATATATATATATATATATATATATATATATATACGGTGCATGACATCGACACCGGCGGCAAAATCCAGCCGAGAGTGCTCATATAATTGCTATTGCAATAAAACGAAGACAAATGAAGAAGGCTGCCAAGCTGCGCACTTGCTACACGCTTGGCACACAGTGCGAAGATACCTAACATGACATGACAATAACTTTATTCAGGTCCTCAGGGACAACAGATATTCAGGGGAACCATAGGCCTCCCGCCATATCAAGTGGGTGGCTCCACCCACGATGGGACGGGAAGTCGAAGTTTCGTCGCGATGTCGTGGGCCCTCTGGACGGCCGGAGGAAGGCTGCTGCTCTTCAGAGATGCACCCCATTGCTCCTTCATGATGGGCGGAGAGGCATTAAGGGCTGGGCGCAGCCTGAGCATGTGATCAAAAGAACGTGAGTGGTCGCCACATTTGGGGCACGTCTGCGAATAGTCGGGATCTATCCAGTTAAAGGATCGAGGAGTAGGATATGAACGGGTTTGAAGTAGTCTGAATGTGCTCGCCTGAAGCTTGGTCAAATCGAGGTGGGGGGCTGGAAATGTTTTTCTGGCTAGACGGGAATGGGAAACAATTTCATAATAAGTACACATGGGATCTTTATAAATGTCGACCTGGTTACGAGCACGGTTATTCGCGACAGCGCAGCCCATGAAATCACACGCTATCCAGTGAGCCTGCTCGTTAGGGTTACATCCAATCAGGTTAACTGAACCATCTAGATGGGTTGGAAACCACGCAATGTGGTACCCTCCTTCGCTGCACTCCCGGGTTCGTTGAAGTGCTTTCGTCGCAATACTGTTCGCCTGTTCAGACAAAAGGGCGTTCGAGAAAGATCTAACTGCTGTACGCGAGTCCGAGAAGACAACAGCGGGGGCTTTTGCGCTGTGAAAAGCCAGAGCGATCGCCGCTTTTTCTGCGACATGGGGAATCTTTGTATAAACAGAGGCTGCATTGACCAGGTTGCCTTCCGCGTCAATGGCCGAAATGGCGAACTTATCCCCACCGTGATATCTCGCAGCATCGACAAAGAGGGCTTCTAGTTTGAGTTGATTAATCTTTTTAAGTATAGCCTTGGCTCTCGCAACTCTTCTACGCTCGTTATGCACTGGGGTGATGTATACGTGGGACGGGCTCAACCATGATTTCAGTGCGGATTTCCCTGGACAAGCGAACTTTCGTCACCTGTTGATGGCGAGGCTGAATACCCGCTTCTTCTAAAATCTTTATCCCTGCCTTAGTGGATGAAAGACTCGTTATTTGAGCAGCTGTGCGAGCTCCTATCAGCTCGTCGATAGTATTGTGGAGTCCTAGCTCCAATAGCTTCTCGGTGCTGGTAGACTGTGGAAGGCCAACCACGCGCTTGAGGTCTGTGCTGATTGGAGAATCGAGTTTGGCCTTCTCCGCTTTAGCACAATTAAGGTACGGCGCAATGTAAATAACTTGGCTTAGAAAAAATGACTGGTAAGCTGTGACGAAATTGTCTTTTTTGAGGCCACGTCTGCAATTGAAAGGCGGGCTACAAGTCTTAGTACATTACTTTCCTGCCCCGTGAGCCTGTTAAGTGCCTTCGAGTTACAGGCCCTGGCATCAATGAAGAGACCCAGAGTCTTCACGGAGTCTCTCTTCGATGTGGACTGTCCATTTTTAGCTGGACTTTCTATCGGCAGAGTTTTCAGAGGCGTAAGGTTGCGAACCCCTTGTCTAGACGGTCGGTATAACAGTAGCTCTGATTTATCAGAGGAGAGTTCAAGGACTGTGTTCGAAAAAAAAATGGCAGCATATCCACGGAGTGAATGATGGAGAGTAGGGCGAAGCATTCGTCCATCCATGCGTCCGTCTGTGTGACCATCCATGCGTCTGTTCGTGCGCCCGTCCCTGCGTTCATTCATGCATCCGCCCCTGCGTCCGTTCATGCGTCCATCCATGCATCTGTCTGTGTGTCCGTTCGTCCATCTATTCAACACTCCAAGTCCCACCATCTCGCATCTTTTTATCATATATTCCCCATATAGAAGCACCGCCATTCAGTGGACATTCCAAGGACTAAACGAGAGGTGGCACACGCACACTTTATTACGGCTTGCGCTTCGGGTCTACTTGCCACCTTCAACCACCTTGAGTTCATGGTATATACTAGTTCATGGTATATACTATTCATGGCACTGCGGCCCAATGCTTGCTAAACCTTTCTAAGACCAAGGAGGTTACGCCCAGCGAGTATAACGTAGCAACCTTTTCCTGTCAGATAGTGCTCAATATACATGCCAGTGGCTGCTAATGTGAAATGAGAGACAGGAGGATTCAGCTTTTAATTTCTTACGGCTTGCGCTTCGTATCTGCTTCCCCCCTTTAACCACCTCGAATTCATTCATGGTATATACTAGTTCATTGTATTCATGGCCCTGCGGCTCAACGCTCGCTAAACCTTTCTAAAACTAAGGAGGTTACACCCAGCGAGTATAATGTAGCAACCCTTTCTTGTCCGATAGTGCTCAATGTACATGCCAATGGCTGCTAATGGGGATCGCAGCGTGCGCGTTGACTAAAAGCCGAATGCTCCTGTCTCTCATTCCCCATTAGCAGCCATTGGCATGTACATTGAGCACTATTCTTTATTGTTAAACAACGCACAGAAGAAATCTCTCACCGGCACCACAATTGGAGGTCAAATGTTATACCTATTTCGGGTATGTGCCACTGGTGGTTACGTACTACGAGGGACGCACAAGCCACGCCATAAGGAGCTTCGCCTTTAAAAAGAAAGTCTTCCATAGCCTCCAACGCGCTTTGTAAGAAGAGTTCGAGCTCAGCCAGAGAGAGCCACCCGGCACCCAGATCATGATGTCGTCCGCATAAATGGCGTGACCTACGTTCGGGATTACAGCGAGGTGTGTGGAGAACCTGTGCATGGCGATATTAAATAAGAGGGGGGAGAGCACGGAACCCCGCGGGGTGCCGCAGTTGCCCAGCTCGAAGGGCCCTCTCGAGACCGTGCTTAGCCGAAGATGTGCCTTACAAACCGGGAGAAATGACTTGGTGTAGTCATGAAAACGCTGGTCCAAGTTGAGAGAGGAAATCTCAGTGAGGATGCGTTTATGCGCCACCCTGTCGAATGCCTTGGAGAGGTCTATAGTGCGAGGATTCCCCTCACCTCGCGAGTCGTGCTTTCAAAGATAGCTCTCTTAAGTAGAAGCATAGCGTCCTGTGTGGGCAACGCCTGTCGAAAGCCAGTTAGATTGTGTCTAAAGAGCTCCTTGTTTTCGATATGTCCTCTAAGCCTGTCGCGTATATCGCATGCTCCGCTACTTTGCCAATGCATGATGTATGTGATATGGGCCGCACGTTAGTGATATGGGAAGTCTTGCCTGATGTATATAGGTATAAGGACGACCTTTGTGGTACGCCATTTTACCGGTACATGCCCCGTTTTCTATACTTCATCGGTTTCGGCCATAAGTATCTCGATTGCCCTGTCGTCTGAGGAGTTTGTTCGTGACTCCATCGCGTCCTGAAGCTGATCTGCCATTCAAATTGAAGACAACATGCCTGATATTTGACACGGTGAATGGTTCATCTAGAGCAGGTGCCGCAGTTCCATGTAGTGTACCTGCTCCGAGCAATCACCATCTTTGGCGAGGGGTAGATAGGTATTTGCTAAGTTGTTAGCTAATTCGTTCTCGGTGACACCGACCACGATTTCCTTCTTTATGAGCCTATCCGTCGCAAGGCTAAGGGTACTCTTCGACTGTTGATCGCAAAGAAGACTTTTCAATAAGCTCCATTTGCTACCTCTGCGCATACGCTCGTCCGTTTCGGTACGTGTTTCACCCCATTGCTGTCGGGCGGGCTGGTTCGCATACGATTCAATCTCCTTGTTAAGAAGCGCGAGTCTTGCTTTCAGTCTGCGGTTATGTTTCTGGGTCTTCCACCTGGGCGAGAGGGCGTGTTTTTCTTCCAGGAGGTTAGCGCGAGCCTCGAGTCCATTTTGGGAATCTCCAGGTCCATGTTGATTTCCCTGGTTGCTGCTTCAACGGCGTCGTTCAGATTGTTTAACAGATCTGGATACGTCTCATTTTGCGGGCCTGTTTCATCCCGAATTTTCCCAAAAAAGGTCCCAGTCAACGTACTCATATCTCAAGAGGGGTCTCGGTTTGACACGCGACATAATTTCAAGTATGCAATGATCACTGCTTAGTCCATCCTGAAGGTTGTCCCATGCGCCTTTGACTCCTCGGAGGAAGGTGAGATCGAATATACCTTTTTTTTTTGTTGAGGGTTGCACGAATTTACGACTGGACTACAGCTGGATTATTGAAGAGTGACAATTAGCAGCAACTGCGAGCCAAGCAGCGCAGAAACATTAACAAACACGATGTAAGCAGTGAGCGAGTGTTGTATTGAAACTAAAATAATTCCCACCGAACACTTTCTGGCAATCTTAAATTTGGAAACGGACTACTCGTGAAAAGGGCTCCGATCCTCCGGGAGCCATGTGACTCCACCACCTGCGTTCACTAATTAAATGGTTAGCTCCCCTAGTTTTTAAAAAAATATTGCCATAATTGATATCTCGAGTCGTATTAGAATGCCTGCCTGCATATAACGATTAGGAAGGCAGCGAGCACATAAGGCGTTTCCCTTCATTTCGAGGACTTCGTCGGAACATGTTTCTCGACGATAGTTATAGCGCGAGAACAAAACGACGACACAGAGACAAGAAGGACACGAAAGACCTTCTCGCTCTTCTTGTCTCTGTGTTGTCGTTTTGTTCTCGCGCTGTAACTATCGTCATGCCATACCAACTAGCCCAAGCTGCCATACTTCTATGTTTCTCGAGGCATTCTGCATACACCCGTGTAAGCTCCTTAACAGTCAGTTATGAACACCACCGCCGTGGCGCGCTCATAATAATTTAGAGATTATTTACTAAATAACTTAAAATTTATTCACTTTTCCTGGTTTCTTAATGCGCAGCTGTACCTAAAAGCACGATTGTTGCCTTCATTTAGTGCATTTCGCCTTCTTGCAAACGCTGCTACCTGCCGCGACTTCATACGTCACTTGCACGTGATTACGTCATAGCCATTACGGCAGTTGTTTCACGTGTATGAGAGTGCTGCTGCTTGTCGGAAGGCATGCGACGACGAACGGGCCTAAATTATTGCGCCGGCCATCAACTGCAAAGCAAAATGTACTACAGAAGCTGTCTTTACCGCATACACACTCTTGCTGCAGTGAAGCCAGCTTTTGAGGCGTTCGACAATTACGCGCAGACGAAAATGACGTTCACAGACATTGTTCTCGATGAACACCTTATATGACCTATGCTGCATAATACGCTCATTTAATTTCCGGCAGAATGCCGTTTAAATTAAGATGTTTGGCACTGGTTTCCTCTGGTGGCTGTCTTCACTATGGAGTTAGTCTAGCAGACGCGCAATTAGGTTAATACTCCTGTCACACGGGCACCCGCGAAGACCGTTTAACTCCCTCGTCCTTACGACAACGAAGATGCGGTTCGTGTCACACGGCCAGCCTTACCCAAACAAAGGTAAACGGAGCGTTTCGCAAAGGACGTTCAACGATCTCCCTTCGCAGCGAAACGAGGTACTCTCGTCCCCAGCAGTCTAGAGGTCAGAGAAAAATTTCGAGCACTGAGTGGCCGCAGTGAAAGAATAATACATTTTGGCAATCTTAAACGTTCTTTCGTTGTAGTACTCATTCACAACGCGTGTTTGTTTACATATATTTACGCCCGCCAGAGTTCACTTACTCTCAACACCCATGCTCTACACTCCGTGCCTCGCACGTGGTGCCTCGCGAGTCGGGCCGGCCATCGCCATTGAAAAATATTTCGTCCATGCGTGTGGTTGTGGTCGTCGCTGTGTCACGCATGGCTGAAGAACACAAAATGTGTGCTCACGAGGCAAGGAAGCACAAGAACTTTCGTACACAGACATGAACACAGGCAACAAAACAACTATAAGCACAATGTGGCCAGCGTCACTAGCAGCATCGCTACATTCAGCGAATTTGTTTTTATTTGAAAACATTTTTCTGGTTTGTTAGCCTCTTACCTCCTTAATAGTTTTTTTTTGTAAAAACCCTAGAACGAGGATTCACAAAAAAATCAATGGAGATGAAATTAGAATACTTTTCCGAAAATCAAACAGCGCCAGCTGAGCCCCCTCGCGCCAACTGTTACAACCTTTTCATTGCCGTGTGACACTGCCATAACTCCTCCGTCGAACCACCTAGGGGAGATTTACGTTGACGGTGTTCAACGGAGTTTAGTGGTGGCCGTGTGACAGGGGTATTAGAAACCAGCCCAACACAGCCAGACAGAAGAGTGAAAGCAGAACATACTTTGCTCGCCTAACCGCTTGGACGCAAGAAGTAATTAGCACAAGGGGACGGAAACAGATGTTTTACAATACGAAGCATATACGGCGAAACGAACTTTGAAGAGCTGGCTCATGACGCCGTCAAGCATGGACGGACGGACAGAAGCACGGACGGTCACTTCGCCCTACTCATCATTCATTCCATGGATATGCTGTGATTTTTTTTTTTCGGTCAGAGCTACAGCGCCAAATTGTGGTGCTTAAAGGGACACTAAAGGCAAATGTTAAGTCGATGTCGATTGGTGAAATAGCGGTCCAGAAACCTCGTAGTGCTACTTTTGTGCCAAGGAAGTGCTTATTTTAAAATGAAATCTCATTTTAGTGGACCGCATCCCGTTAGCACACTTCAAAATTACCCGCCTCAAGTGGAAACTTTCACATCACTGTTGCCACGCACAACGATCCCCGGCTTTACTGCGCAGCTGTATATAGCAGCAGCAGAGTGGAAGTAGCGAGAGCCACAGCACCTACAACAGCCATTGAACAATTTCCTGCCATGGCCTCCGAAATAACAGGCAAGCTTGGTTCAACAGGGCCCGGCTACATGGCACGACCTGTCCAGATTTTTTTTTTTTAACTACTCGCACCATTCCCCATAGTAACATCCGCGGGTTCTTTTTTCAGAAAAGCAAACAGAAACGAACAAGCATTTTATTACGTTTCTTGATGCACGGACAGTTCTTTAATTATTGTGGCTAGTTCGGTTACTAGTGATCGATTGTAGGCAATATAACTGGCGTAATCGGAATCATTTTGCGAATGTCCTATTCTCGGGGCATATGTTCTCAAGCATTTACATCAATTTCTTGGCAAGTGAGGCACTGCTGTGATGATATTGTCATTTTAGATTTTGTTACCCATCGAGCTTTCACTGTGACATAAATTATTTGACTTAAGTGTCCCTTAAAAACTTCACCTGTAGAGGTGAATATGAATAAGATGGGACCCTCTAGAATATGATCATATAAAATAACTAAGGGTACCACGCCTCCAGGACATCCAATTATCGCTGGAAAGAAAGTTAATTCCTTGACAGACGCTAACCAAGGCCAAAAGGGATAGTGTTTGTTTACAGTGGCTTTCAGATCTTGGTGGCACGGTAACTGCTTCAACTTTTTCCAACTCCTTCAGTAATGAACAGCTTTGACAGAGTGTTCCAGTTGAACACTAGCCTGATGGCATGCTGCGACTTTCATTTCGCAATCAAAAATGTGTAATGGGGCCCGACTCTTTACTACGATTCTCCTAACTAAACGTCACAGATAATTACAAAAAAGATAGCAAAATACTGAGGGCTGTATGCAAACTGCACTTACACACTTCATGTTGATGTGCATTAATTTTTCCTGCTACTTACAAATTATTTGTTCTTTCATTATATTTACTAAAGTTATCAAATAAGCTGCCGGAGCAAAAGTATTTGAGAAACACAGGTAGTTGGTTAGTTCATTTCCAAGTACTGTCTCAGCAAGTTCATCAAATGAATTCAACTGCATATCACAGTATTCACCACTGTTTATTCACAATTACTTGTAAAACATCACTTTCATCAGGAAGCTACATCGAGACGATGAACATATTAGATACGCACATTCGCTCGCTAGGCACACTAAGTCATCTAACAGGATACCTCAGAAAACTTTCTGTGCGTCTACTTAAGGAAAGTATGTCTATACCAGCACAATGGGGACAAGATAAACCTTAATGACACAGTATCAACCAAAGAATATAGAAACTTTTTTTGCTCATAGACACGAGATAGAGATTTTATTTCACAGAACCGTAACATATCAATGCTCACAGAAAAAAAATAACAATTTCTGCAACAAATCGACGTGTCACTACCAAAATTTATGTCAACAAGCTTAAGGAAACGAGGGGCACAAAAAAAGGTGATTCTAAGGAACAAAACAAACAGCATCAGGTATATAATGTTGACTATGCACAAATACTCATAAGGTTAACCAAAGTACATGAGTTAACCGCGCCAGAATGAAGCCAAATGACGCAGCGTACATTCCCACGATAAACCAAGCCAACAAACATAAAAGCCGGCAATTCAATAATTAATTTACCGGCATAAAGAATGCTGAATCTTTTACACACTGCGATTTTGCTCTCCCTTGTGGTGCAGTGCTTCTTATCTGAACTGTATCACCTTTATCTGGTCGAAGCAGCCCCTCCAAGTAACTATGCTCAAAGAGATCGTGCAATCGCTTCAGCTAGAACTAGAACTACCGTTTTATGCAAGTTGATAGTGCAAATACTATGCTGCACAATGTGCCCACTGGGACTACAATAATAATCTTATAGGACTGATGAGTTACCTAAAGGTCCAGTATATGTCATCCGGCACAAGGCAGTACAAAAAAACATGCACCAAAAACATAGATTTCAACATATGCAGAACTGAACTAAGATTGGATTAGATTTGTTGGGTTTAACGTCCCAAAACCACCATATGATTATGAGAGACGCCGTAGTGGAGGGCTCCGGAAATTTAACGTGCTGGGGTTCTTTAACGTGCACCCAAATCTGAATACACGGGCCTACAACATTTCCGCCTCCATCGGAAATGCAGCCGCCGCAGCCGGGATTTGAACCCGCGACCTGCGGGTCAGCAGCCGAGTACCTTAGCCACTAGACCACAGCGGCGGGGCACAGAACTGAACTAAGTCTGTACAATGAAAGCCCTGCAGTGCTTGCATACCCCAGTACTTGGCAAAAGTCGATACACAGCGGCAACAAGTAGGAACAGGCCACAAACCGAAACAGTGCATGTGCTGCAGCAGGTAATGTGCACAAACACACCTTCACCGGCTATGTTGCCTTTTCCTTCTTATGCTAGACTCTTTGCAGCATCACTCAAGTCTAGGGCAATGAATTATTAGTTTAGACAACCATACCAACACTGCCAATGCAACTAGCAAAAGAAAAGCTAAACTTATGCCCCCGCTCCAAAAGGAGATCAAACGGGCGAAATAATATGTAAGGACAAAAAAACGAATTGCTAAAATAGTTCGAACCGCAAGCAAAGCAAGGTGTGTAAGCAATCACACTCCTATAGTAAACATCAATGAATGAATGAACGTGCCAAACTGCTACATGGCTACAAAATTACCTGTTAAGTCTACTTTACATTTCACACAGCATTATAGCAAAGCAGCTTCTAGTAGTAGTTGTTTTAGTAAAAAAAGACTGCAAGTTTTACTGTGAAAAAGCAGTAAAAAAAGAAAAAAGAAAAAGAACAATGAAACACAGCAACTTCTCAAACAGGACGAAAACAAATGAACGAGATTATATTCGTAGAAATGTCCTTGCAAAAATGCTACATATATATATATGCAACAACATCAAAACAAAGCAAAAACTTACCCTAAAAAAGCTGTACAAATATATGCATGCACAATGCAATATAGGCTCATAAAAATTACAAAAAAGGGCAGACGTATAACTTGATAGCCACATTAACATCATCGCCTAGCTTTAAGAAATAGCATTCACGTCTCATTATAAAAAAACGAAAGGACTACAGCTCATATACACCTAACCGTATCTGTCTTCTTCCATTCTATGGCACAAAACGCTAAACATCTTTACCCTGACGAACTGAAGAACAATTGGTAAAATATTTCTACAAGCTGCAAGTTCATGCATCACATGACGTAGACACACCCTCGGTCATACATTGTTCTTCTTTCTCATCTTATCAGTGCATGTTAACTCACCGTGCATTCACTCACCAGTGCGCTCAATTCACTTCCTCTGGTAGCATCTGCTCACCTCAATTTACCGATCTCTACTGACAGCACTGAAAAAAGGCATGAACTGGTAACAATAGTGTAGGCCTTAAACATTACACCATTAAGAGTGTTCGCCACAACCGGCCTCCAGTAACAGCTATGAATGGCTAATTCAATGGACATGCACCGTGCTAAGAGCCTGAGCGATAATACAGAGCAAGACATAGTTATGCACTTGCTTGAGCTCACAGAAGACAATGCACACCACCATTGACAAAGTAAACAACAAACACATCCATCAAGTAAATAAAGAATCGCGATTGGAGTAATATTCTTCCTTGAGTGATTCACTCCTGATCCCTGAGCCTGTTATCCACCATTCGACAACACGATCAAAGTACAAGAATCATGATGTTAGTACAATAAATGGACAAAAAATGAGAAATAAAGTGATCAAGAATAAAGTGATCAGGGCACCCAAATGACATATAGAGCATTCAATTGTTTTTCTGTATTGCTAATTAAAGCATGCTTTACAATAGGAGCAAGTATTAGGCTATAGTTGCAAAATGTCCTCTTATCTTTTACCTTAAAACTTCGCTGAGTGCCTTGTTTAGGTAAGCATTAGGTGATCATTCAACAATGATCACACAAATAATATCGGAACCATCGAGAAGCAGGAAATCCGCATTTTCACCAACACTGCGATTCTCTTGAGCAGACTACGTAGCAGCTGCCTTTGACACTGCCTTTCGGCCCACTGATAACTCAACAGGAAGGTAATAACACACTAGAGCTACATTAAAATTGTACTATGGCTGTGTTCTATCAGAAATCAGCTTAAAAAAGACTCTCGTGAAATGTCTAACATATGGCACTGTGCGTGGCACCAAGCTCACAATAACAAGAGACTAGGACATGGCCGTTCTATGAGTGATCTTGCAAAATCAACACAGCTTTAACTTTCATACATCTTGCTTTAAGGATACAGCATGCCAAGGTGACTATATTTTGTAGCAGAGCCTGTCTCAACACTGCAGTCTCATTTACTAAATGAGACTGCAGTGTTGCTACTCACAGGCGCTTTACATACTAAGAGTGCCTCCACTTTACATATAACTGCCAGAAAAACAGACATCATTGGGAATGCTATGTTCCTTGTTGATTAGCATGACACTCCACTTGAGAACAACCTGAATACAATTTTCGTTGCCGTCTAACCACCGATATTTCCCATACTAATAAAGCCAGCAACAGTCGTTATTTAGGTTCTGCCAAGAACCAGATAACACACATGTTGAGGCCATAACTGGCGGCAGCAGCACAGCTGTTTTCTCAGGATGATAATGTGCTTCTTATAATGATGATGTGCTATCTTAATGATTAACATACAAAGTGTATGCAAGAATACCTCATACAAAAAGCCACAGTGCTACTGGAAATCACAAAAAGGGGAGCACTTCTTTTCTTGAATCTTTTACCTTTTTTGCCACAACACTAACATGAGTGTTATCCTCACGAGCATTGTTTTTCTACATGTATGCTACATCCCTCACTTCTTTACCTAATGAATACACTTCCTTTGTTTAGCTACTGCCACATTGTTCAGGCCTGTTCACTTTGTTTATATGCAATCCTTGCTTTGTACATTTACATACTTTGATTCTACAGGTCAGAAAGCTTCACCTGCTCTATAATTTGGCCTTGATGTTCTGCCCATCAGAGTAAAGTGAAGTGAACTGCACAGAATTAACTGTGCTGAATGCAAGGGAGCCCTCAACAAAAATGCAGGCAGTGTTGAGTGAACTGAGCCGGACACTGCTCCACCATGCAACCCAAATAAGACAAGGAACTTAGCTGTGGGGTGTGTGGCACTCATGGGGGAGTGCTCCACGACGCGGGTAGAAGGTGTGCCGCAACGAGTAGTTAAGCAGGTTGGTGACATGTGACATGTAGATGTCCGAGTAGCGGAATAGACGTCGGGAGAAGTAGGTTGGGTTGTGATGAGTGCGGAAGATGCTCCCGAAGTTGGCATTGAAGAGAGACTTGGTGGTTTTCCTGTTTTAATAACATGCCGGAGAAAGAAAAAAAAAAGAGAAACAAGCAATCATAAAAATGCAGTTTTTCAAATGGCTCGGTGTAATAAAACTACAGGCTGTGTATTTTTATTGAAAGGTTAAAGATGTTTTCGCTTAGGGCTGTAGCTTTGAAGTCAGGTGGTTAGTTGTGTCTCCTGGAAGAACCCATGGATGCTTCAACGATCTTTCCTTCTCCTAGCACAAGATATTACACTGAGATTTTGCTAGAGTTGAGAGAATCTGACTAGCCTCCTTCAAGATTGTATTTCCAAATATTTCTTCCAGTGAAACTAAATATGGTAAAAATTCATTATTATGAACTCTAAGGGGGCTATAAAATTGTATGAATTAAACGGAGCTTGAAATAGTGGTAGAGCCCTAAAATTAATGGACATTGCATTATGCTGCATGGGTGGAACACAAAGAAGCCACCTCTGGACTCGCTTTAATACTGCACGTTTGTCGCAGGTGAGTTTTTAAGTTTATAGAGCTATAAAGAGCAAATAAAATTAATGTATCAGTCAGTGAAACAACAGAAACAAGCATCGACATGCATTCGTGCAAGCAGGAAGTCTTTATTTATGCTACAAAACGCAATTATTTTCATGGCAGAGTTAATGCAATCAAAATGAAAAATAACTAATCAGTATTTTGCATTTGCTCATGTTTACTTCATCCCGACTCTATAAGCGTTGCTTGTAGTTTGTCCAAGCGCCCCAGCACAGTGTCCGAATTCTCATCTGCTGAGAAATTCTGCTGTTTTCTTCTTTTGCAGCTCTAGTAAATGTAGCTTGGTTTGCTTTTTGAACATACTATGATTACTCTGGGTCTACTAAATGAGAAAAAATGAATATAAAAAGCTTCCAGTTCGAATTAATGGTTATGAATACCGATGCTTTCTAATTATGGGAGTTTTCCTCCGAAGAAATAAATACACACGGCTGTGTTGGGACCACAGTGCCACTTCTAATTAACTGCGAGTTCGAATAAACAGAGTTCAAATTAATCAGCTCTTGCAAGCATAAGACTTGCAAGACACTGAAAATCTGCTTACCTTAGCTGATCACGCTCCTGTAGCAGTTGTTCGATGAAGTCCTCAATGTCCTCATGGTCCTGAATTTAATCACAAAAGCAGTTACACTTGTGTAATGGGACAAGAGAGCATTACATAACACAGACCCTAACAGAAGATTCAGCAAAAAGCGTCGGCTCTAATGTGACACCAGCCATAGGCTTTTTGATGTGAGCTCCCCCTATCATCCACATCAGCAAAGCAGAAGATCGGAGTGCTGTCTTTTGCTATACTTGCTATGCTAAAGTATGGCAACATTTGTCTTATATAGTTAAAACTTGATTTTATGAAATTGAGGGTACCTGCGAATTATTTCATAAAATCAGGAAGCAACATAGACTATGGGGCAACTGCAGAGGGAAGAATCTGAATTGGTTTGTTCAGTCAGGGTGCCCGTAAAATTGGGTTTCAGTAAATCAAGTTTCAACCGAACAGAATTTCATTTTTCATCTTTTGCAAAATGCAGACGCAATATTTGTTGCCTCTCTTTTTTATTATACGATGTCAAACCTCTATGTGGTAACAAATATGTTTGTAATGATTATTAAAATATTATGACAAAACTTGAAAGATTAAAATATTATGACAAAACTTGAAAGATATCAAAGCAATGTCAGCATAAAACAAACACATTCCAGAAATGTATATAGAAATAACAAAGGAGTACCACGTGAGATGAGGAAAACGTTATCGCAAGATGAGACTGCAACATGCATTAACATCTCCCATGACCAATTCACACCACACGCAATGTTGACGATGTCTTTAGGCACGATGACTAACTTCCCCACTACAAAGTGGAAATCGGAAGCAATAGGCCTGTGGTATACATGATAAATATTAGGCATACTTTGGTTAGCAGGATGCAGTGGTCATACACACGATCCCCATTTCATCAAGCTGAGCACGGTTGATGAGCAAGCTAACAGGTGTTTTACTCATAACCATACGAGGTCAGAAGTGCCAACTCAGAGTTTCTGCATACCCAGAATGTGTGCTCATGGAACCCACATTTGCCCTGCATTGCAGTGTTACAGCGTGAGCGGGTTGCTTGGAGCTCACACAGGGGTCCGCGAGGATGGCGCAGTAGGTTAGTTGGTGCTGCAGCTAAGATGTGGTTCAGCCAACGCAGTTCGGGACAAAGTAAAGAAAGCGTGAAGAATACAAAGTGAAGTGCTGTGCCTTGTTTTGCCTTCACTTAGCTCCCACCTGTGTGCGCTGTAACATTTCTAATATAATGCAAAGAAAAACAGATATTTCAGTTTTCTCAGGTCTGAGTTCGTTTCCAATAACCTCAAAAGAAGTGAGAAGCAACTTAATGCATTCGCTCCTTCGCTCACTATACATCACCCCAGCAATGAGCAGACGAATGTTAAGGGTCACTGAGTGAGATGTGTTCGTGATAGCCTGCGTGCATCTAGACATCACACACGTTCAACTAGTACGCAAATGCTTATTCCACCTATCCACGCTGTTGTTCTTGGTTTACATGTTTACCCTCCACGGCAATTCATCGCATCATAACATGCGACAGCACTGATTTCAGACAGGGCCTGTGTGCCTGCACGTAAAAGTCTAGTTTGATAGGAAATGGGAATGAAGCTAAATGTTTGGTATAACTGTCGTTACTGCATATCCAACTAGCCCAACTGTTTGGTATAACTATTGTTATAACTGCATATCTAACTAGCCCAACTTTTGATTCTGTTGAAGCTAAATGTTACAAAAGAAGTTGCAGCAAGAGGGCAGGCATACCCTAAGTCAGGCATACCTAATGTGAAGGAAAACACGAACAACCAGTGTAGCAATGTGTCCATACATTTTTTAACATGGTGACAGTTTGGCCCACAATTACTACAGTGACACGTGCAACTGATAGTGACTGACACATGACGGTACATGACTACTATATCAGATTTCCTGGATGTGAAAAGGTAGCTAGCACGATACAATGTAGATCTTGTTTAAGTCACACAGCTTGCTTTGAAGCTTCAACAGTGTGTAAGTTATTCTTTGGTTGGGAATACTTTATAAGCCAGAATTTTCACTTCTGCATAACTTTTTTTGACAGCTGATACCTTTGCTGTGCTAAGTGCAACAATTTGAATATAGTACTAATGCATTGCTGTTGCTTAAGGTGTTAATCACAAGAAATATCTCTAAGGCAATCTTAGTGCAACACCTCCTTCACAAAACAAAGAAAAATAGCCTGAGTGCAAAACTTCACCAGCAGAAAAGCCTCAAACTTGCTTTGTCAGTATAAACAATCAATACAAGCAGTTTAAGACACTGGTGGAAACTTACCTGCATCTCTTCAATCAAGTGCTGCAGAGACTGAAGCCAGCTGACAGTGTGTCTAAATTCTTCAGAGTTCAGGATCTTAATTTCGTTCTACAGAAGAAAAAAAAAATTGAATACCAAAATATTCCTGCTTAGCAAGTTCCTGCTTTAGTGTTTGTGTTTTAAAGCCATGTTCAGTAGAAAAAAATAACTGTTCTGGCCACACAACTGTGACATTCTCTCTGGTAAGTTATTCCAAGAAAAAGTCCACAAATTTGCATTTCATTTTAACTAATCAGAATTTTGTTACAATGTCATCAGAGAAAAATACATACTTACAGGGATATCTGTATAGAGCAGAACAAGAAAACTCATGGGAGAAGCATTTTTATCAGTTATGTACTATTTAACTGTGTGAAGTCTGAACAGTGCTATTTAAATGTAGTATTTGAATTGGATTGAATTGACTTTATTTGTTCTGTTTACAACAGAAAGGAAGCAGAAGCTAATGGCCATGTGGTCCTACAACAGTTCAGCATGCAGGCCGTACATAGTAGCACAAGTCAATACAATATATACTGTACATTAATATTCAACTGAATAGTCACGAAAATAAAACTACATGTGTACAAAAAAATGCTACATAATATACTGATAGTCATTTTGCCCTAGTCAACAACTTAAATTTGCAATTAAGACATGGAAGTTGAAAATAAACACAGTTGCTTTGTCATACAAACTCAATATTGTGTAAAATGAGCAGTGTTTTGAATGATTCATTTGGCGCTTCCATAACTTCGTCGTGAAATTCGTGTATTATATTGAGTAGTGAAGGTGCTTGGTAACTTTGTAACTGTTTCCCGTAATTTGTTCTTATTTTTGGTGTTCTCAAATACGTAGTGTTGCTGAAAGCTGTTGCGTGGTTGGCGGGTGTGTCCGTGATGTAAATTGTCTCGTTTTGTTTGATATGTTGCATTAACTTGTAATAGTACATTTGATTTGCTTTTAACATAAAGTACTTGATAAAAACAGGCTGCGTTCTTAAGTTCTGTAATGATCCACGATAACCTTCAAATTCCCGCAGGACTCCTTTTTGCAGTACAATATGCTGCTTATAATTTTTAAATGTGTGAGCAAATGGCAATGTCGTAAATTTAAATAAGATGACAAATTGGTTGTGAAGATTCCTGTAATGTGCAAGAGCATTCATACAATGAGAAATTTGTTATAGTACCGTCTTTAGCACAGTGACAGAAAAATATACTATACCTGTGACAATTTGTATCGATTTCTCAAGTGGTGCTGCGCTCCACATGAGTAGACCACCGTTTCTCGCTTTCAAGCTAAATAGTTGTCAGTGAGAGCAGCAATGTTAATGTGACAGCAGACACTTACTGCCAGCTCCCATATGATGGCTCCTGTTCTCCAACCATAATTGAGCGTCAGGTCAGCGAGGTCGCTGTAAATCTGGTCCCCAAAGTACAGCACACTGTTGCCACACCAACCAGTCATGGCCTGCAGCTGAGTGACAGTGCCCTGGATGAGGAACAAGATAATCATTATCATCATCAGCAGCCTGACCTCACTTACTACAGGTGTTTCACTCACATGTTTTACTGATTAACCCCTTGAAGTGGCCATGTTATCCCCACCAATTTCTTAATCTCATCTGCCCACCAAACCTACTGCCATCCTATCACATGCTTTCTTTCTTTTGGAATTCAGTATGCTACCATTAACGACCAGCAATCACCTAGCATTTTCGCTACATGCCTTGTCTTTCTTCTTGATTTCGACTAAGATGTCCTTACCACCCATTTGTTCTCTGACTTACTATGCTCTCTTTTTACAACTATCATTTTTTTTACCATGGCTAACTGCACCATCCTCAATCCAAGTTGAGGAAGAAGATTTTCAGCAAGAAATGTGACACGAGTCAGAACAAAGTGTGCTACGTATCTATGTGTTTATGAAAGATCTATCAGTTCTGTCAACGCATCAAACAGCAGCAGTATTACAACAAGAAATAAAAAAATAGTAATAAAGGAAGTGAAGGACTCAATGGTGCTGTTCAGTCAACTCAACATCATGTTTAACTTCCTTTCACAGTATGAGAATTCTTCAAATCCTTTCTGCTGGCAAAGTTGTGTTTGCATGCATTTTAAATGTGTCGTACAGACCTCAAATATTAGACAAATCATATGTACAGCTAGAACGACAACACTTCAGTGAAGAAATTGCAAGCTACACTGCATGTAGAGCATATGTAGAGCTAGAAAGACACTCCTTCAGTGAAGAAATTGCAAGCCACACTGCATGTAGAGCATATGTAGAGCTAGAACGACACCACTTCAGCAAAGAAATCGCAAGCCACAGTGCGTGTGTGTGCAGCAAAATCGCATGTCTCATAGGTGTGGTGCATGAAGTGAGTCTGACATAAAATCAGTGTTGATGTGTAATGAGCAAGTTAACAAGCTAATGAACTCGCAGAAAGTGGCTTTGGCACAGTATAGCTCAAATTCTTTTCCTTGAAAATGTGTGATCATTGATTAGATCTTGTGTACAACAGCTTGGATGCAAATGAGCCTCAGCGCTATTGTTGCAATGTATTAAAGCTGGCAAAGCAGCAGCAGTGACAACAGAAATGGTGCTGCCAACATGAGAAGGATGATGTGGTTTATGGCACAAGCTTTCCATCCAGCCCCTTCAAATACATAAACCCACTTTGCCCAGCACCTTCACCACTCAATTCTGTACAAGGAACTTGAAGGAGCCATATTAAAAGAACAAGGGTGCAATGAAGCAAGCACTTATAAAGTGTTCCCGACCAATGTCAACATAGACCGTATGTGCTTTTGCCGGACATGAGATCATATAATGATTGTATTTTCGTGCTGGAGGTAACCGTTACAAGTGCTTTCAGCATTTGTTCACATTCATGTCTCATCATAACACGCTTCACGGTTGAATCAAGGTGTGCCAGGAAAGCAAACAAGATCAACACATTCCTTAACATTGCTGCTTGAAGTCAGAAACCAGGCACAGTATCCAGGGGCAAAAAAAAAGAAAAAAAGGATAACTTCCATCAACATTTCATTCTCAGAAAACAATCAACGTTAGACATCCCAGAGGTTACATCATGAGATACTTGCCCGGCAGAAGGATAAAAAATAAGCATTGCTATTAGTATATTAAAGAAGCACTGACACAAAAATTTTATATCCTGTTCTTTTTGTTGCAATAAGTAGCTAATGAGCCAGCTGGAAACCTTGTTTGCTTGAGTTCTTTATGCCGAGACGTTTTTATAGTGCGCAGATGTAGTTTCAGTTGAAGAGAGCACCGAGTGATGCTGGACCCAGAGTGGTTTTCGTGTAAACATAGCTTGCTACATAGCAACACAAAACCACTTGCATGTCAGCATCCAGTTCCAGTTGACAAATTTTTTCAATGAAGGCACCGTGGGCGTTCCTATACTAGGATGCTGTGAACAGTGAGCGTAACCCACAAATATGCATTGCCAAAGCAAGGATGCCAGTCTTTGTAGTACTACAGTGCAAGAAGGGACTCCCTCTTTCTGCTGAGAAAGTCTACTAAGAGAGAGTGCTTGCAAAAAAAATAGCAGCCAACATAAATTCATGCTGCAGGTGGTTGTTGGTTGTTTACGTTACAAAGAAGCTGTCCCCAATGTCATGAGACGAGGCATTTCATGCAGCTGCACGATGCACACTTCAGGATTGATTTTAAATATATGCTAGGCTATATTCGATGTTTATACTTTGCAGATGGTGTACACATGTCCACACAAGCATACACCACAAGTTATCTTGCACTGAAAATTTTGTGTGAGTAGGTACTCCTTTATTGCGTTATCCTTTTGATTGAACATGTGATGCGTGAAGACCAGTGTCAATTATTATTTGGAAGAAAAAGTTGCCGGATCTTGTGATGTCTGAATGTCCCATAACTTTTCTATGTCAGTATGCTCCTTTTTCATCACCGAATGCTTTTGTAGTGATGCACTTACAAGACCAAATTACAATGTTCATTAGAAGTCACAGCAAGTGCACAAACCTCAATGTAGACTTTGTTCTTCTCCAGTTTGGTGACGCGCTCCCAGAGCTGACTCTTTGTTTCAGGGTCATACACACGAAACGGTCTGCAAACAGGAGGCGCACATGAAGAATGTATGCACTTGTACAAAGTGAAAGGTCGCATGAGAGCCAACTTGAGCTTACAGCATCCATGAATTGTGGTGGATGCACTGGTCTGATCGACTGACAAGAGTCCTTGTTTTAAACACATGGTCTTTAGCTCTCATTATTAGCATTTATGGGTTCTGCATTTCAGGTGAGCTGCGTGCTTCAGCACTTATTTGAACAGATAAAATCAAAGGGAAATACAAATAAGAACAGGCGAAACAGTGCTACTACCTTTACCTTATGGTATAATAGGTCATCGTAGTTTGATTACATGAACAATCAGTTACAGCTAATGATCTACAATCACTACAACTCAATGACTGCAGGAAACCAAGCCACATTTTTAAACATCTGAGAAGGAAACAAAGTATAAAATGTCTGCCTCTTATTCAAAAGAAGTGAATTTTTGGACTTTAAAGGTTAACGAGTATTTTGATGTTTTTTGTTGTTGTTGTTGTTGCTTGAGGATTCATCGCATAGATATTCAGGCTTGTTTCGAGAAGGCTGTTAGCTTGCCAACTCCTATTTTTTTCACAACCTTGCCTAGTATACATACTCTGCAAGTACATGGCTACGCAGCAGGAACATTGTAAAAAAGAAATCATTTTGCTCACCGACACCTTATTGAAAAGGAAAATAGCACTACCTTACATCAGTGTGCAGATGTGAATGCACAAATGCAGTAACACTATAATTCTGAATAAATGGACACACACACTCTTTTACATAAGAAATACTATACACAAAGAGAAGGCATAGCTTTTCCACGGGGATAAATTTTCGTATAGAGGGAGGCACACAACATCAGTTATTGCAGTAATTGAAACTTGAAGTTTATTTATGCAAGGTTAGCTCTGACAGTGGGGGAGAGTTGGGAGGTCTGGCACGTCTATCGCTCTTGCAGTTACTTCAAACATGTTAACCAATGACTCATTTCAAATAGGTGCTTACTGAACGATTGCATGGCTGTAATGGCGGGCGTCTTCGATGAATGGAGCTTTCTGTAACTGGAAGCCACCATTTTCACGTACAAAAAGTAATTTTCTGCTATCACAATTGTGACGCTCTCATTTTCCAGCTTCATTCTGGATGCTAGAATCAATTTTTTTCCCCAAAACACACATCAGCACTGCACTCTTTCAAAGGAAAAGTTCAGGCATTACAATTGAAATTTAGCTGCTGAATGTAGTTTTTTTCAGAACAGTAGTTTGGGAGGAATAAATCAATTGAGTTGAGGGAGGTATACTGTCAGATTCCTATCCTATAAAAATAAAAGGTACAACAAACATCATTACATGCACATTGGGGAAGCAACAATTGAACAAGCATTCACGACAGTATTAAAAAAAGAGTGCAGCACAGTCATGACTGCCGCCATAGACCATTAAAAAATAAATTGTGTTTGCTGAAGGACTGATGTTCTTCAAGTGAAAAACACACACTTGCTGTTGCCTTTGACGAGTCTGACAAGGAAATGTCAGGTTTTGATAATGACTGGCAAGACATTAGTGAAATCAACTGGCTTAAACAAATATATTAAAGTGACATAAGGCCACGCTTTTTCTGTCAGATCTAGTAAAAAAAAAACTTGGCATTTATTACACAGCTAGAAATTATAGCAGTCATAACGTGTCAAAGTGAGTGCACAGTTTGAGCAGAACAAAGAAAACAGCTCTTAGTTTTACTTTCTTCCTAAGAAAGATATGAGGACACTACCAATTATGAACATCATCATGAAGCTTCAAGTATTAAAAACTATCGGTGCAGCAAAATTTATGCAGCCCCACTTAATGTTTAATGTTGAACTATTCACTTATAAGTGTGTACCCACTCGACAGACTAAATTCGTCTTTTCTGCAGTGGACGGCGCATCACGCCACCAGGCGTCACGCATTTTTTGTGCCATCCATGCCGGGTTGGTTTACCTCGCAAAAGAAAAATGCCAAGCTGTTTTTCACATGCGGAATCACGCAGACTAACACGGCAGATTTAGCCCAGGATGCCATTGTAGGTCTGGCAAAAGGCACAACTTTTTTCCTCACTCGTTTTTTTCGCTAGGCCTCTTGGACTTCTGAGCACTCAAGCTACCGAAAATTTTCGAGGCCGTGTTTCAGCAACACAGGCCCTCGCTAAGCCTACAGCTCCGAGAAAATGAGTATGGCTCTTGAAAACGAGGCCAACTCATTATAAATATGTTGCCGGTGTTACGGGGGTTTATTGAGGTACACAGCGATCGGAAAGATAGCATCAGCAGCAGGCAAAGAGATTGATTGATATGTGGGGTTTAACGCCCGAAAACCACCATATTGTCACGGGGTGTGACGTGGCCGAAGACAGAAGACTTTGTGATGGAATTTAACTGTTTATTTGGGCGAACCTGTGCCCAATAAACGGGAAGTCCGATTACAGTATCAGTCTTGGACTGATAGCGGCGAACAGAGCGTCGGCCGTTGATCAACTACTGACAAGTGGCGAAGCGCGTCGGCATTTATACTCTTGCCGTCGAATGTTCTCGCGTTATCGCTGGCGGTGGCATAGGTTCCAGAAAAATCTGTACCGTTCGCAGAGTGGGCGTGATCTTATCGAAATGATCTACTACAGTCCGGAAGCTTCTCGAAAACTGCAGGCGCGGTTTGCGCTGAGAATTGTGTAGTGTTTTAGGACGATAACAAAACTTGGGAAACGGAACGCGTGGCAATATGATTATGAGAGACGCCGTAGTGGAAGACTCCGGGAATTTAGACCACCTGGGGTTCTTTAACGTGCACCCAAATCTGAGCACACAAGCCTACAACATTTCCGCCTCCATCGGAAATGCAGCCGCTGCAGCCGGGATTCGATGCCGCCACCTGCAGGTCCGCAGTCAAGTACCTTAGCCACTAGACCACCGCGGCGGGGCAGCAGGCAAAGGGTAGCCAGGGAGCGAACAGCCGAGCGAGCCAGGCGATGACAATACACTTCCGCATGTGTATCTTCTTCCTCACAATAACCCCCGGTATTGAGAGGTAGCTAACCTAGAGACCTAGAGAGAGGTCAGAGGGTCATAATACGGCTTGAGAATGTTAATGTGGACTGTTTGTCACCCCCGGCGACGAAGGTTGGGAGATGTCGCAACGGGTTCAACCACATAATTAACAGGAGAGGTCTGTGCAACCCCGCAGTAGGGTCCACGATACTTTGGAAGAAGCTTAGACGAAAGGGCGGGAGCAGCAACTGGCGGGACCCAAAGCCACACTTGAGAGTCGACGGTGAAAGGGTCAGGAGGGATTTCGAAGCCGTGACGCTGTTTTTGGCGACACTGTTGGTCTTAAGTGAAAGAACGTGCCCGTTGTCAGCATTTCCAGGTGTGGTGAGCCGGCATTTCTGGGCGTGGAGATGTAAGCAGACGTCGAAGTGTCGTAAACGCATCATCACAAGCTTCTGACCAGGTAAATAGTTGGTTGTCACCTTGGAGGAGTGCATTGAGAGGTGCGATGACAGTAGCGAAATTTCGAACGAAGCGCCGAAAATAGGAGCATAGGCCAATGAAAATGCGCAGTGCTTTCAGGTTAGTAGGCTTCGGAAACTCGGATACGACGCGAAGTTTAGCAGGATCGGGAAGAATGCCTTCTTTGGAGACGACGTAGCCTAGTATAGTTAGTTTTCTAGCGGCGAATAGGCACTTTTTCAAGTTAAGCTGGAGACTGGCATTTTGGACACAGGTCAAAACTTGATGCAACCATTGTAGATGGGTCGGGAAATCTGGCACAAGAACGACAATATCATCTAAATAGCACAGGCAAGTGTGCCACTTAAAGCCGTGTAAAATGCCGTCTATCATGCGTTCAAAGGTGGCGGGCACGTTACAGAGACCGAATGGCATTACACTGAATTCGTACAATCCATCAGGTGTTACAAGTGCGGTTTTCGAGCGACCAGTTTCAGCCATGGGCACTTGCCAGTAGCCAGAGTGGGGATCCAAGAAAGAAAAAAACTCCATTCCTTGCAAGCAGTCGATTGCGTCATCAATTCGTGGCAACGGGTACACATCCTTTCGGGTAATCTTTTAAGCCAGCGGTAATCGACGCAAAATCGTATTGTGCCATCTTTCTTCCGAACACCGGCAAAGCTTTCGAACGCAAACCTGAAACAAATACAAGTGTCAGTCTTGAACCAACAGCCCATGCAAGACACGATGAAGAGCTTAAAAATTCGAAGTGGGCAGCTCTCGCTGCAGACAGTGCCAACATGTTCTTTTAGGGGCGAAGCTCCTTAAGGTCGAGGCCTGTTCGTTCACGACGTTGGCGTGCACCGTATAAATGACGATGAAGATGATAGCATTGACGATCAAGGACAACGACTGGCTTGTGCAGTATATGATGTCGCGATATGCTCGACGATGCATTTCGCATGACTGGAAACAACCAACAACCACCAGGAAAATGTGCACAGACCTCGTCACTGCCAACTTCAGGGTAGATCTGATTTCACAAAGCAGTAATAATGAAGGCAAAGTGAAATTCACTACTCAGCACAACATACCATTTATGACCAATACACCTTGTATATAACCATACCACTTTGTCACTCATTGACATGCGTGATTGGCCAATGCCACGGGTGATTTATGGTAACTCCAAACAATCCAACTGCTTCACCCACTCATCATCATTCACTTCGTAGATATGCTATGTTACGTATTTTGTGCTTTTTTTTTCTCCGGTGCATTCGTCTTCTCGCTTTGTCTGCCTTCTGCATACGTTTTGCAGACGAAGGGGCGGCAGAACGATCGTCCGCCGAAGAGATTCCCATAAAACTGTCCGTCGAAAAATATACGCTAATCGTTGCTGAAAACCCTTGAGCCATTGTCCTACATACATCCCACTCCTCCCAAGTGATGTCCCAATCCACCTAATGAGGCAGGTTGAATGGGACAGAATTTAGCCACCACAAACTCTTTTTTTAGTTCGCGCATTAAAATTCAATTGCAGGAACAGTTTTAAATGTCACATAGTTTAAAAAGAAAACACATGCCGATTTCCTAATGATTCATTTGCCAGACAGCTACACCAAAGTAAAGATTGGATGCATAAGCATTCCAGTAGTTGTTGGAGAAGCAAAAATATGTACTAAGCCTTGGTACATATCAGTACAAAAATTTGGAAGAAACTCCACAATAATCAATTGTGAAAGAGTTAATAGTGAAAGCGTGATATTTTTACAAACTGATAATGATAAAGAGAAAATGAAAAAAAACATGTCTTTTTTAGTAATCACTGTGTGTGTGTGTGTGTGCGTGTGCGTGTGTGTGTGTGTGTGTGGAGAGAGAGAAGGATAATTTTTAGTGGTGTACTTGCTTGTACAAACTCGACATGTGATTCGTTTCTCGAGTTATGACTCACTCACATTTCTGTCGTGCAGCCGAGTGTAGATAGGCCACAGTCGATTAGGAAGACTTTCATTTATTGTTCGCTACATTAGGTAATGACTTGATAAAACTTTACTTTAAACAAGTAAAGAGGTTTTTAAATATTCTTTTGATAAAGTTGTCAAAGTATTCGTGCTGAACCATCCTTTTATGTCCATGTCATGCAATAAAAAAAAACTGAAGACTGATGTACTGCAATCGTCTAGTGGAAACCATGTGCAAAACAAGGCAAGAAAAAAAGACTTGGATATATATCTTCAGAGAAACAAAAGCGTGCACAGCAAGCGGTAGAGAGAAATATAAACAGGAAGCAGTAATCTCCGCATAATCTGATGAGAAGGAACACGTGCTACAAGAAATGATGACACTCTTCTTACCGTGTCAATACTGTGAAAGTTGTGAAACGCATTTTTGTTGGGAATTGCTAAAATTAGCATGGAGTGTTGTTGGAAGACGCCAATAACGAAGGCCAAATATTCTAGTTACTGGTGAATGAGCACTCTGTAGGTTCACCAAAAGCCAGTGATTATCAGGAAACAAAGCAAAGTATGGCGTAAAACGCGTGCTCAAATGTTTTTAGTAGCATGTAAGAGCGTTATACAAATTTGGTGGCTCCTGCAGACTGAATATTGCATTTGGCATGGGGGACAGACCTCTAATCAACACAGCATCATATGCAAGCCTTCATACTAATGCTGAACTATAGGTATCAATATCCGAATTTTGAGTGAGTACACTTCTAAATGTAGTGAACTCCTATTTGCATTCAGTAAAATATAGAGAGAGAAATACCTTCCATCAAGCAGCTCCTTTTACACTTAATACTAGAACACATTCACATGGACAATGGCAAACTGATACGCATCTGCAAAATATTCTTTTAGTTTTGACAAAGATATGTACATAAAGATACAGAAGATCTGCATGTTTAAGCCAGAATTTTTTTCCATGCTTTCATTAAATTAAGCCTTTTGTTTGTAGTTTTTATGCATCTCATAACATCAGTGCTAACAAGCAGCTCTGCAGCTTTGGGTGTGTAGCTGTATAAAGAAGGCTGTGGCTCTTTGAAGGTCATGAAATTTGAAAAAGCATGTTGGCACACAGAATTTAGCGTGCCCGGGTAAATAGCTCTCATCGGGCAATACACTACATTTGTGAAAAACAGGAGAATCGAACATAGCTAGTCATACCTGTGTTGATCGGTGAAAAACTTTGGCTTTCTCGCCTGGACGATGACTACATCGAAGAGATCCTGCCATTCAGGACCAATCATGTATCGCATGCCAACATCCCTGCAGAGACGAGTAAAAACACAACTGACCTGAGTATGACGACATCAGCATAAAATGTTTAAACCTAGGTAGCACAAGCAGCTCTTGTGACAATGTATGTACCTAGTCTACAATAAATTCAAAAGAAAACTGCACGACTAACAGTCTATGAATGGGAAGCGAATTGTCTTACTTCACCTTGAACACGGGTTTTTGTACGTCACTACTTATATGTGCTCACTGCTAGTAGCAATAATGTCTATTCACATGAACAGCCACAGCTGAAGGATGTTTAGCTACTCCATGACACAGGGTCTTTCCTTATAATTTGTTTGAATTGCTTGTGGTGGTGCCATTGTAGTTTTTTAAGCCTGTATAATCAAAGCAGTATACAACATTTGTACACACAGAAATATCACAAGGTGTAAAAGACTCATTAACTTTATATTTGACTAAAATCACAATTTATGAATTGTAGCCACTGAGTTCGCAAAAAATCAAGATTATGGTGTGGTCTTTAAGAAGCTACTTGTTGAAAAACAAGTTGGGTGCCTTACATATTTACAAAATGCCCCTTTGTTGCACATTTTACGGTAATCATCTGGAAACTGGCATCATCCTAAATATTAGTTCTAAGTGAATACATCTTACTGAATTCTCCAGCTACAATGTGTAAATCCTCATGATCCTGCATAATGTAAACATGAATTCAAAAGCTAAGCAGCTAAACTTTCATGATTAGCAAATTAGAAATTACAATTTTCCATCCATGTAGTTTACATTACATTGAGCAACATCACTTTGAGCAATCAATCGTATCAGTTATGTAAGCCCCATAGTGCAATTAATGTAAAAAATTAGGGATTCTATAAAGCCTCTACCATGCCGTGAAGTTGACCAGGCAGATGGAACACTTTCACTTATCACTTTAGCTCAACAGTATCACATTGAAAATTAGTGCTTAACTCTTTCGTTACCACATGATAATGGCTATTTTTTGTATGTCTCGGGAAGATTGTTTTTGCCAGTTTGAAAACTACTCCAGGGCGCATTGCAGCATACCAAATTTCGCGAAATGCAACGCTCTTTCCAAAAAATGTATCTTGTAGGATGCGGAAAATATTTTAGAATAAATGAAAATGTGAAAATTGTATAATTTATGGTACCCAGCTGATAAACAGTGCAATAGAAGCAATATAAATGCAGAAGTATTCAGACAAAGAAAATTCAAAATATACATTTTGAAGACAAATATTCTAGGAACAGTATAAGGATAATAAATGCTGTAGAAAATGTTTCTATTCACACGACAAAGAAAATCAGAACCGGGGTGCTGCCTCAGTACTCGTGCCATGCTCTGAAGCATTACTTGATTTTTCTGGGAAAACAAGCGAACTAGTACATTTTTCTGAGAAAATTTTTGGTTTTTTGTGATTAAAGCCTCCAAATGTTTAAATAAAGATGGATACCCGTAACGTGAATAATACTTCTATAAACCAGTTGTCCAATGAACTTTGCTATTTCATCTAGCGTAACCTCTTTCCATGAGCTACCTCACTCGGCATAGGTTGGCGTTCCTGTATATGCATGTAAGCATATTGCTTAGCATTTTGCCCATCGTAATAAAAAAAAGAACGATATAGCGTGAAATTCTAATACATTTCGCGCTGCTCCATAGTCAGGACCAAGATGAGCTCCGGTGGCCTCCTTGTCGTTAAGAGGAGCTCTGCATCCGGCGCCAGCACACCGTGCCTTGCCAGCCCACCTAGCACTGTGAAGTGTGGACCTCACGCATAACCAGTGTAGCTATAAGATTGTGCACAAAAAATCAGTAGCTATGCACTTGCATCTTTCTGTGCATCGCCAGCCTCTGTTTGATTCAGAAATTTTTTCACAGTTCCCTCAATCAAGCACCTTACATCATCCCACAAACGTGCATATCTCACCGCACGACCCATCTTTATTCAATCGCACGCGCACGCGCTACTACTTTTGCTGCCTCATTTTTTCTTCGCACAGCAGTGGACTGGAATGGCCTTCCCCATGACATTGCAGCCATCATGTGTTCATCAACGTTTGCGCAAAACATAAATGCATATTGTTTGTCAGAAGATCACTCTCTGTAACTTCCATTTGTTAACCCACGCCATATGTAATACCCCCTCACCGGTGTCTTTAAGGTAATGAAGTGAAGTGAAGCGAAGTGAAAAACACAACTTGAGGTCATAAAAAAAAAAACATGAACGGCTGTGGATGTCTCAAGCTGACGCAGAATATCGTCGCCGCAAGACTTGAAGGTGAGGTTCTGTCATCCATGAATTCTAAGCTCGCTGACACTCAGTCCAGGTGTGGTTGCAAGGCAGTTTGGAGCAGTGCGTTTGCTTTGTAGGGCTGGTGCACGCCCATGCACACGTGACGATGACGCCAAAGGAGCAACTAGTGACACTAGATGTGACCCTGTGTCTGATATAGCGATACAAGCGAAACCAAAGCTGCTGGAAACTGATTGACAAGGCCAACTCGATACTTCAAACATGCGGCGGACCTTCGGAAATGATTTTTGTGAAATAACTTTTACCCGACTCTCAGCGACAGCTCTTTATAAAATAGCTGGCATAAATTTCTAGCAATTATTACCGCTCAACACTGTCAAATTGCGAAGCTGACTCTTTAATTCAATATTTGGCTTGCAAAGATTTTTGTGATTAGATATCTTCGATGCTACTGTAGCATAATCACAAGGGGCATGCATTTTTGTCAAGTTGGCCAGCCCAGTGCATTTTCCAACCCATGCACATTGGTTCACGCAAACATCTTTCAAATATTACTATGTTGCCAAAACAGGCAAATTCAAATTGGTTCTGAAAGTTGAGTGGCTGGACTAATCACTAGAAAGTGCTGGGTCCATGAGAAGCAAATTTAACATGCCAAAAACAACGAACCATAGCGTCAATCACCGGTGATTGATTTGAATAGGTGCAGTAACGAAAGAGTTAATGCCTTTGTCACAGAACGAGCGCTAAAAATGGGTGCACCGCCAAATTCATGCGATAACAAGCGGGAGAAACGCCGCGAGGTCAAAAGAAAAAAAAAGAAAACGAACATCCAAGGCTCCCCGGGCGCGCGCACTCCCCTCGGAAGCATGGCTTCGCCGACGAACCTCCTCACCCCACATCGGCGGCCCAGCAAGCCCGCGAAATTTCCAGAACGAAAGAGGCGTGGTCACGCCGAGTTGAGTCATCCGACGCGGAGGGCAGTCGAACCGTCTCGCCTCCTCTCCCCAGCCTTCGCTGCGTATCGCGCCGACGAAATGACGAGAACCTTCTGGAATCTCCCGCGGAAGGTATTTAATCGAGCGGCCGAGACGAGAGAGCAGGAGAAGACGGAAGTTAGCGCCAGAGCGCGTAGGGATCCCGCCGTGTAGTCGGCGAAGGTTTTGTCCGTAGCGACAAAGCAGGAGAAGAAGAGGATTTCCACCTGAGGGGTGAAGGCTCGAGCTACAAGCAAGAGCGTGTGTTTACCGCTATCGAGCGAAGACGCGTGGCAACAGCTGCGTGTGTGAAGCCGACGTGTTTCCGGCGAAGAAGTTTGAAGCTTGGAGAGTGGCCATTTGAAGACGCGAGGTTTCCTGGAAGAGAAACTTCAGGGGGCAGCGGAACGACAACAACGCTGGACTTTGAGTGAGTGATTCTCGGAAGAGTATCATTCAGACTTTTGTTCCAAGGACTTTGGACTGAATAGGTTTTCTATCTCTTTAGTCTTTAAGTGTCATGGTTGTTAAATGCATGCGACTGCATTGTAGTGTGAATTGTTGTCTGTGTCCGTTGTTTTGAGTGTGGCTGATTGTACTGAGTAGTACGTTGGTTGATGGGTGACATATTGTACTCAACTATTGTGGAGTGTGCATACTCGTGTATTGTTTTCGATCTGCCATTATTGATAATATAACTTTGTTTGTTTATCAACTCTCGGCTCTGACTTGTTCTTTGGGCCACAACCGGCGTCTGCTGGCGCGCCAATAAGGACCACTTCTAAATTGTCCACGCTTTCGTGGTGCGGTTCGGGGAGCCGATACTTCGGCTCTTGGAATTAGCCCGGCGATCGCCTCCCTAATAATGGGACATGTGTGACAATTAATCTGGCGTCCGCGACAGGACCTTTTGGTGCGCAGTGTGTCCAAAGTAGTGAGAAAGAGCCTCGAGTTGTTGATAGTGCTATCGGAACGATTTTGTGTGTTGTTCAGTGTTCTCGTTAACGAGTGCAGGGGAGTGTTCCGATAGACTGATTTAGGCAGATACTTTTTGCACGCGGCAAGGGTTTATTTGCGAGTTGGGAGACACAATGGATCTCGAAAAGTTAATTGCGCTTGGTGAGAAGATGGGTCTTTTCGGCGCCGAACTACGGAAATGGGTAAGCCAGAAGGAGAAAGAGGCGGTGGAGAGAGAAAGGTTGGCAGCTGAGAGAGCCAAGGAAGAAAAAGCAGCTAAGTTGGAACGAGAGAGGTTGGCGGTCGAAAGAGCCAAAGCGGAAAAAGAAGCTGAGTTCGAGAGAGAGAGGTTGGCAGCAGAGAGGGCCAAGGAAGAAAAAGCAGCTGAGTTGGAACGAGAGAGGTTGGCAGCTGAAAGGGTGAGAGAGGAAAGAGAAGCGAGGGAGCGACAGCTGAAAGAAGAAAGAGAAGCGGAGATGGCTGAAAGGGAACGGCAGCGGCAGCACGAGATGGAACTCGAGCGCCTCCGTTTGCAACAGCGAAGTGAAACTCCCGTCCAAGTTAGAGTTGAAAGCAGCGAACGGGAGGACCACGGCTTCTGCTTGAACCCAAGCAAGCTACTCGTAGCGTTTGATGAAAGGAAGGACGACTTTGACGCATACCTTCACCGATTTGAGACGATTGCGAGGAGCCAGAATTGGCCGGAACATCAATGGGCAACTGCTTTGAGTACTTGCTTGAATGGCGAAACGCTCAGTGTGTACGGTAGGCTGACGCCGACCGATGCAGCCAACTATGCAAAGGTGAAAGCTGCTTTGCTGAAGCGATTTAGATTTACTGTGAAAGGATTCCGGGACAGATTTCGGACAGGAAAACCAGCTGATGGTGAGACGGCTACGCAGTATGCTGCCCGACTTTGCCACTATTTCGACAGATGGATTGAACTTTCAGGGACAGCGCAGGAGTACGATTAGCTTAGAGAGCTCCTAATTAGAGAACAATTTCTTACTAGTTGCCACCCAAGCCTGTCGCTGTACTTGAAAGAGAGGAAGGCTGAGTCACTTGAAGGAATGCTTGAATTGGCTGATCAATTCTTGGAAGCCCAAGGTGGAACTAATTTGGCCAAGGTCAAGAAGGAGTGTCCCGATGATTCGAAGAAATTGGCTCCCGAAGAAAAGAAGCGTGCACCAGAGAGCATTCAGCGATGTTTTCAGTGTAACCGAGTGGGTCATCGCGCGAAAAACTGTCGAACGATCTTTACGAGCCCTACGGTAGTAAAGTCTTTTAAGTGTGGTCAGACTGGGCACAAAGCAGATGTATGTCGAAACGGAGCGAGTCAAACTCACCAGGTATCCTGTGTGCAAGCAGCACCGAAATCCGATAATAATGCCGTCACCGACGGATTCGTAGAATTGAAAAATGGGGAGCAAATTCCTATTGTTGGTGCTGTAATGTCAAAACAGTCAACCGGTGTTACGAAGCGAATGCCAACGCTGCCTGGAAAGGTTGCGGGCAAGAAGATTACGGTTCTAAGAGACGCCGGTAGCTCCACGGTTATCGTGCGGAGAAATTTGGTACGGGAAAGTGAGTTGACAGGCAGAACGAAACCGGTTTGCCTAATTGACCGTACGGTTCGGATGCTTCCCGAAGCAGAAATTGAGGTTGAAACCCCGTACTTCAGCGGGAAGGTTACTGCTTTGTGCATGACGACCCCCCTGTATGACCTTGTCATCGGAAACATCGACGGGGCGCGAGGGCCGAATGATCCAGAATGTTTGGGAGAAGACCCGAAGATAGAGCCCTCGCCAACACAGCGGCCGCGAGATACAGTGGAGGAGCATCCCGTGACGGATCTCACTAGAGCCCAAGGTGAAGCCGCGGCGCCAGAGACAGCGAAGGAGAAGACGATCGTGTCGAATAAGTTCACGTGCTGGGCAGCTGGACGTACGTCGGCACGACCCCAACCGAACGACAGTGTAAAAATGACGGAGTCGGCCAGCCAGGCCCAATGCCGTGACATGAACAAGCTGGTAAATAAACCGACAGGACCCGTTGAACGTTATGACCCGTTAACGGTGTCGGAAGTGACAACGATGGCTGAGACGCCGCCTCAGATATCGTCGTTGGAAAAGGCTTGCCGAAAAAGAACAAGGAAAAACAAGAAGAGATCGAGCGAGCACCGCAAGAAAGGACGCAAGCGCAGCTCGAAATACTCAGGATAGGTGCTGAGGTCGAATCAGAATGTGTTTGGCAGTGCTGAATGCCATATGTTGTGTTAATGTTGTGTTATCCTGTGTCACAAGTGTCGAAGTGTCTGTGCTGTGATGTATAGTGTTGCATAATTGTTCTAAAGAGAGAACTTTGTACATTTGTATTGTTGGGAATGAGTGATGAAGTGTTGTAGTCATGTACCTGTGGCTATATTTCATGTGTTGTGGAATTGAACTACAATGTAAGATTGTATTGAGCGATCTATTGCGAATGTGAAGTGTCATGAACGACGGTTTGTGTTACAGTCTTTCAGAGTGTGTGGTGACTGTTCGCGCTCGTTTGTGTGGTTTTGAATATTATGAGATAATATTCTTAAAGTGGGAGGCAGTGTCACAGAACGAGCGCTAAAAATGGGCGCGCCGCCAAATTCTTGCGATAACGGGCGGGAGAAACGCCGCGAGGTCAAAAGAAAAAAAAAAGAAAACGAACATCCAAGGCTCCCCGGGCGCGCGCTCTCCCCTCGGAAGCGTGGCTTCGCCGACGAACCTCCTCACCCCACATCGGCGGCCCAGCAAGCCCGCGAAATTTACAGAACGAAAGAGGCGTGGTCACGCCGAGTTGAGTCATCCAACGCGGAGGGCAGTCGAACCGTCTCGCCCCCTCTCCCCAGCCTTCGCTGCGTATCGCGCCGAAGAAATGACGAGAACCTTCTGGAATTTCCCGCGGAAGGTATTTAATCGAGCGGCCGAGACGAGAGAGCAGGAGAAGACGGAAGTTAGTGCCAGAGCGCGTAGGGATTCCGCTGTGTAGTCGGCGAAGGTTTTGTCCGTAGCGACAAAGCAGGAGAAGAAGAGGATTTCCACCTGAGGGGTGAAGGCTCGAGCTACAAGCAAGAGCGTGTGTTTACCGCTATCGAGCGAAGACGCGTGGCAACAGCTGCGTGTGTGAAGCCGACGTGTTTCCGACGAAGAAGTTTGAAGCTTGGAGAGTGGCCATTTGAAGACGCGAGGTTTTCTGGAAGAGAAACTTCAGGGGGCAGCGGAACGACAACAACGCTGGACTTTGAGTGAGTGATTCTCGGAAGAGTATCATTCAGACTTTTGTTCCAAGGACTTTGGAGTGAATAGGTTTTCTATCTCTTTAGTCTTTAAGTGTCTTGGTTGTTAAAGGCATGCGACTGCATTGTAGTGTGAATTGTTGTCTGTGTCCGTTGTTTTGAGTGTGGCTGATTGTACTGTGTAGTACGTTGGTTGATTGGTGACATATTGTACTCAACTATTGTGGAGTGTGCATACTCGTGTATTGTTTTCGATCTGCCATTATTGATAATATAATTTTGTTTGTTTATCAACTCTCGGCTCTGACTTGTTCTTTGGGCCACAGCCGGCGTCTGCTGGCGCGCCAATAAGGACCACTCCTAAATTGTCCACGCTTTCGTGGTGCGGTTCGGGGAGCCGATACTTCGGCTCTTGGAATTAGCCCGGCGATCGCCTCCCTAATAACGGGACGTGTGTGACAGCTTTATAGCCCCTTTGGTGTCACAACATGCAAACATGCGGCAGCAAGAGTACTGTTCCAAATACAAATATTAACTCACCAATGCAAGCACAAACTTAAACACCTCCAAGTTATAAATTAAAGCAGAAAAGTAACTCTACCGTCAATGTAAACTAGAAGCACCACATTCTGGAACAGTTGTGCTCCAGATTATAGATGAAGAGAAAATATAGCTTTATCAAAACGAACGAGGTCCACTTACACGAATTTGAATGGACTGTTGGTAACCAGGAACATCTGCTTATCAGCTGATTTTAATCGCTCTAGGAACGTCACCAGTTCACTTCGCTTCTCTAAGTAGTCACCTGCGGGATTAAAAATTCCATCAGGGTGTGAGTCAGCAGAATTTGTTTACATTAAAAAAGGTAAGTTCATATGATACCATTGAGCAATGATTCCAAATGCACCACATCTGCTGTTCTTTGCATTGCAGGCAACTGTGCATTAAACTTTGATGTACTACACGCTAGGAATTTAGCATAGAAACCCTTGCCAATTGTCAGAATCACAAGAATATGGTAGTGTGACTTAAATAGTAGCTTGCATACTGACAAAAAGTGGCAACAGAGCTCGGGCACTCATGCTCAGCCAGTGCAAAGGATAAAAAGACAATGAAGAGTTCAAAATAGAACAGCAAGACCAACGAATGGCCTTTGTCGCTTCATTGCTTATGCCTGTTCCTCTCCTCACATTTCATTTGTTACACATCTGAGCAAGCAAGAGCACACACCTACAACTAAATGTAACAAGCCCTGAGAAATATTACTATTCCCATTAATTTTTTCAGCTGCTGCACCTGCTTCAATAGAAACGGAAGACTGGTTGTGTTGATTTGGAATGGTTGATGTGTCAGGTGCAAGGGTGACAACGAACATAGAGAGAGTACGCTCTGCGGATGCCCCATCTCTGTGTAATCTCGCTCTGTTCATTGTCGTCGTCACGCATTACACTTCAAATGTGCTTCGATAGTGCACATGACAGTGCACCCCGACAGATGCAAATCTAGTTTTTTATGCTTACGTTGTTATGACGTCTTATTTTTCATTTGGTTGTCATTCTTATGGTATTATTTTTGTATACTTTATTGTTTTAAAAACTTAGTATGTTTTTTTTCGAACTGACCCCCATTATTCCTTGAATCAAGCGCGGCGCCGGTGTTGTCCGCCGCCGCTGCCACCGCCGCCACAGGTGTCCATAACCACTTCGCATGAAATAAGAAAAAAAAAAAACTTAGTAGCAAGGACCCAGTCCGCTCCGTGCCAGCCGAGTATTCTACCTCTGAGCCACGCCAAGGCTTGCGACTTGTTCACAAACTTGCCTCAGACAGGCTTGATGTCGGGAAAGGAATCGCGTTAATTTGAGTAATGAAGCCTTTTAGAACAACAAAAGAACAACCAGGCCGGGAAAGGAATCGTGTTAATATGAGTAATGAAGCCTTTTAAAACAGCAAAAGAACAACCAGGCATCACACAATGCGAATAGCGTAACGAGTGTGCTGTCCAATGCTCAAAACCATTACAAAAGCTCGTTTTTTGATCACCTAATAACTGTGGCACATACCAACTTCAGCCATAATTCCTCGTCGTCGTCAGCCACTGCATGAACAATTGGCACGAAATTCCTTGCAAGTGTTTAGCAGATACCACACTTTTCAGAAGATTGACAAAAGATAGCATAGCGTATGCCAGCCTACTACCCCGAAGTTATCATTATTAATGCTGTAGTGGGTATGCAGCAAGTGTGCTTGCAGCTGTTACCCAATAAGTGTTTAGAAAAGGCTCTGAAAGGCCGCTCTTTCAGCTTTCGCTGTGACCGTGCGGCGCCTTCAGTGCAGGCCTGGTGTTTTTTCAAGCAGCTATAGAATGAATTCACTGAAGGAGCTTATAACCTCACGAAAACTTTAAATAAATATCTGTCCAGTACGAGTGGAGTTGCAGTGATTTGTCGCACACTGCACTTGCGTTCTTTCTTCTCTCATCCCAACAAAAGTGCTGGAAGCTAGTAGGAAGGGATGACACAGGGAACGAAAATACATCTGAGATGCCTTGTTACCTTGAGGTGACCTTGACCACTTTTTTTTTTCTTTTCCTCTTCGGATTCGCGGCTGTTCCGTGCGATCATGCATGCGCGCGTCGACATGTCGCAGCTTCCCGCGGCTGTCCCAGTAACGACCGAGCGTGCCATGTTCAGATCAGCCAATGGAAGATACAATGGCTGTGACGAGTGATTTTTGAGCTTGTAATGTCAATTGTCGCGAGAAAAGAAAGCAATTTTCAGCTGACTTTGAGAATTCATTGTGAATACCAAGCCCAGTGCTGTGATGTTATTATATCTAGCTCACGTGTTCTCGGGAGCCTTGACAACCGATCGGCAGCATTTTCTCACCGTGCCCAAAAAGTCTTGCAGGGCCCGTTTAAGAAAAAAATCTTACACGCCTTATCAAACATGAAAATTGACTGGGATCCTGCATCTCTGTTTCACGCTGGCAGCGTCAACACAAGCGATGTAAAAAACCATCATGAGGCAAATACATCAGCAACCAATGTCATCATAACATCACAGATCACCGAAATTTGTGGCATTGTCATGATTTCACTGCGACGTCATCACATGGCAACAGTGCTTGGTCAAAGGTTGGCTGGTCTCCGAGCCAGTGAAAACAAAGTGACTTCTGGAGCCATTGCGAAAGCATGTTCGTTGCAGAAAGGTTTCAGAGGGGGGCTTAGGAGGTTCAATAGATCATCTCAGAAGAAAAAGAAGAAGGCAAATAAAGAATTTCGTGAGTTGTATTAGAAACCGAGACATAGTTTGGTTTGTGGCGTAAAGGTCAAGAACGGATGATTGCGATGCCTCACAATATTCAGAAACTCTGCATCGATATGTGCACAAGGCCGCATGCGGCAGTGCAAACATAGCTAGGAAGTACAGGAATATAAAAATACATCCAGCTTCTTTCGAAGGTAAACTTGTTCTTGGAAGATCAAGCAGCAGTAATGTGCATCGCATATAGTAGGCTGTGTACAGTGGCTACTTCATCTGTACGTCCATTGGATACTATGCCCAATTTCTGTGCCCTCATGTGCTGGCATAAAAAGTGCCTATTATAATATGTATTAAAAGCAGCTTGAAAAGTTTTAGGCAGTCAGACTTTTTTCTTTTGGTTTTGAATAATCTTTTTCTTTTTTACATAGTACAAGATAAGTCTATCATTCAAAATGCATACTTTCGAGAGTTCTTCTTTGCTATTCTGCTGAACTAGCCTTAATGAGTGCCTCACATTTATAAATCTTCATTTTTCTTTGAAGAAATCGAATGCCACAAATTTACTATTTTTTCATGCTACCTGAGAATTAAGCTAAATGACGATTTCTTCATTTTACAAAAAAATAATATTGTGAAGCCGGGCATGCCCGTGATTACGAAATTATTTGGGCAACTATGAAGTGAGTAGTGGATGTAAAGATACTCATATCTCAAATCTAACTAACAAGATTGATTTCAAAATCAAGGAAGAATGAAATGAAATTATACTGAGAAAGTTTTTATTTTTATATTTATATAACTCTGCATATTTTCAACCTCACCACGTAAGAGAATTCTAAGTTTGCTCATCCCATATGTCTCTGCAGCTGTTGCTCAACAGCCTTACAAGACTGAATAAGGCCCTGAAACACCGATTGAATTTTCATAAAATGACCTTACTGTGGAAGTCATTTGCCTCGGGAATCTTTAGCACCAAGATTTCAAATCCATCAAGTATAGGTGAAATTATTGCAGGAAATCACACTTTCTGTCTCCTTTTGCTGCCATTAGTATGCTGGAAGCTGCCAGAGGGGAACAGCAGAAGGGGCAGTGCACCACCCAAAACGTTACATGCCAGGACCTATGCTACTGAGAATTTACTCTTCTTTATTTGTTGGCTGTACTGGCCATTGCTTCTGGTTCTTACATGGACAGCCCTGGTACCAACAACAAGCGGCATGTCTCCACCAAGACAGTCTTACACTTTCGACTGATTGCGCAGTTTTTCTAGGAAGAGAGCAAGCGATCTTTTGCTGTTTAGGCACAATATTGTTAGTTTCCTGCTGCATGTAGGGCAGCAACATTTTGGCTTTTATATGTTCGCAAAAGTATTCGATGCAGGTCACCAATGTTCTCTGACCATGTTCAACAAGTGTTGCCAGATCACCTGAAAACTGAGTACCAGTAAAAAAGAAACAGTACTTACTGATGTTGCTCTCATTGAGGGTGTTGTGAATCACTGGATGAATGCTTGAAATGGCATTCTAATAAGAAAAAAATGAAGAAACATCTCTAAGAAATATTGTAGAAGCACCAACTGAATCTAGTGCAGCACAAAGGAACATAAACGTCCAACTTGATTGCCATCAAGTCGCACTCAATATGAAAATACCTTCGTTGTATCTCGCACTTTTTGTTCGAACACAGAGAACTTGTACATGCTGATATTAGCGAGGACCACTTTGAAAATTTGCTGTTACAATGGTGTACAGAAAAGAAGAGGTGTAAACCTCCCCAGATTTTTTAAATTTTGCATGTTTATATTGTTACAGGGTCACGACAGCGACAAAGGGAGCAGACTGTGGGTCGAAGATCGAACTGTTTACTTTGACGAACTTGCAAACTGTCAACGAAAAGTCAGATTACAGCGATACACAGAGGCACTGATAGCAGCAAACAGAGCGCCAGCCGTAGATCAACTTACAAGCAGCAAAGCGCGTCGGCATTTGTACATGTGACGTTGAATATTACAGCGTTATCCCTAGCGGCCACGTAACTTCCAGAATAATCGGTAATGTTTGTGCTACGTGCGTGATCTTGAAAAAAAGATCAACTCCCGTCCCGAAGCTTCTCAAACACTGCAGGCGCAGTTTGTGCAGAACATTACATAGAGCGTAGCGGGATGATAACAAAACTTGAAGGAATATGGCAATATACCTGTGCATATGCAAATGCAAACTTGAACATACATGAAGTATGGCACTCCCCCCTCCTCACCCCTAAATGTCCAGTTACACCCCTGCTAAGTTATATTAGTCCATTATGCTGTCTACACACAATAAAACATGGTTTTCGAAATTCAACTGTCTTTGACGATATCCCAGAAACAGAAAAAAACATAAGAGAAGGAGTGCTGACATAAAAGAGATATCCTTAAGACTCCGTAATAAATTGTGAAGAACAGGTACACCTAGGCATTACAAAAATGGACGGTGCAAAAATGCACTAAGGCTTGGTGCTGATATGCCAGTGTGATGATTTCCGAGTATGTTTCTTCACATCTCAGGCCTGCTATTGCACAGTAAAAATTTCTATAGATAAGTTCAGACTTTTGCTCTTATTTAAGTACAGTGCAGTAAATCCTTAGGGATACCAAAACTTACGAGGCCTAAGCAGATGGCGACAAAATGTACAGCGCCACATTAATATGGCATGGGAATGTTAAGGCAGTGTTGCCACCCGTGTTTCTTCAGTCCTTGCATCTTTTCTGACTTACAAACTCCTCTAAAGAGCGAATTTTATGGCACTGATGAATGGTGATGTGTTAGCACAGTTTAAATTATTATTTTTGTAGGTCTTCTCTGCCAAGATATTCATTAAATCTTCTCAGTATAATTGAAAACTACAAAAGCCTGGCAATTAGGACAGGGGGAAAAAACTACCACCATACTGGTTGTAGACTCTCTTCCCGGCAGAAGTATGCAGTTGCACACTGCAGCTGGTGCCAAGATGCTCATGTACTTCCATTCCCACAGGTGGGAATGGGCCCCGTTGGCTCAGTACATGTCAGTGCCTTATTCGCAAAGGTTTATGTCATTTCTTTAGGAATTTCGATATGGCAAAATTATTTTTTGATTATAATTTTTAAATCAGTACAAGTGCAATAGGCTACTTCTAAAAATGCCCCTCTTTTCATGACCCCTTAAATATGCAGTTTCTATTTGATTTTTTTTTTTTTGTGATGCCCATTGCTCCCAGAACCCTACTTAAACATCCATGATACTCACCTGAATATCGAAGAAGAGAATCTCTGGATTGTAGGCAATATTGTGTCGCTCGAAATACTCGGTCACGTTCGACAGGAGGCAGATTTCGGGCACAGAAAAGAGGTCGTTGAGCTGCTTCATTCGTGCTCCCTGCATGGAAAAAAGCCAGACAGAAGGACCTCCATATCAAAGGCATCATGCAACTTGCACAAACCAGTGTTTACCGTCACCACATATCCGCAACACCTTAGAGTGTCACAATCATCATCATCATTAGCCTGACTATGCCCACTGCAGGACAAAGGCCTCTTCCATGTTCTGCTAGTCAACTCGGTCTTGTGCTTGCTGCTGCCACTTTATACCCACAAACTTCCCAATCTCATCTACCCACCTATTTAAAATGACTGATGGGATTAGTTACTCCCCACTGGCATATTGTTACAGCTCACGAGTTTTATGGTGCATAAGAATGTGAACGGATGATATTTCTACTATAGAGATCCTTGCACATCGAAATATGACAATACCAGTTGCGTTTTTTGCCGGAAAGTTGTCTCAGGGGCTTCAGAACATCCCCACTTCAATTGACACTTCTCATTAAACTGTTCATTCTGCTTGTTACTATAACTTGATAGTTAACTAAAGTTGATGCAGCAAAGTATGTGCCTTAAAAGGCAGAGTACTGGGCTTGAAATGTGCAGCACTGCATATAAGTCCTAGCCTCATTACATCTGTTTTAAGTTTCAGTTCCTTTAAAATGGCTGCAGTTCTATCAACACTAACTCATGTTGAAAAATATGATGATATGATCACTACCGAATGTTAATTTATTTAAAGGTAGCTGACTGCATTGACAGCTTTCTTCTTTTGCACAGCAGGTTTTGTTGTTGTTGTTGTAGGTAAAAGCTAAGTGACTCTGTTACTCATAAGATTGTTCCATAATTAAGAGCTAGAAAATTCCACACTCATGCACTCACCTGTTCAGCGTTGCCTCTTATCATGTACTGGGGAATGTATGATCCACCATAGGTATTGATTACTTCCTCTTTGCTTAGTGGTGTAAGGCCTCTGAAAAGTTTAAGCAGTTCACAGGATCACTACATCCATTTCATTTAGACATGCATATCTACAATGAAATCCATAAATCATAGTGTCTCTTATACCTATGACATAAAAGACAGCATGTCGTCTTCTCATTTTATGAGTAACTTCACTGCAATGTTGAGAACCTTCTGCCTTCACACCTTCCATGTGTCAGAAGAACCGTTTTAAATAGTTACAACAAGCATATGCTGGTTGCAATTCTAAAATAAGGCCAGCTTCGAAGAGATAACACACTGGCAATGTGTGCAAATCTATAGTAGATGCCAGCTGCTGGTGCAGTGAGAAAAGATGATGGGAAATCTGATAAGAGTTATTGTAATATTGGTGTGGCAAATTGTGTAGAGGAGGAGGAGCGACACTATCATCATCGGGGGAATTAGATCACTGTTCGGAATAAATAAGAGGTCGACTGGGGGCTTCACCATGGGCACAGCGGCGCGTCCTTTTCTCTACACAATTTGCAACAGATGGAATGATAAAAGGCAATGAACAATACCAAGGACAGCACACACCAACATGAGAAAGCTATCATATGTTAAAAACTTTCAAAGCACTGTTAGTTTCTAGTTTGTATCAGTTTCCATTGCTGCATATGTAAATCACAGCTGCTCCTCATTACTTGAAGGGACCCTGCGACACAATCTGAGCATCTCTTTTTCATCGGTTTTTCTGGTCTTGTGGAATGTGCCAATATTGTTGCGCAAGTGGCTATGCCAAAAAATCGAAGCTGTTATTTTATTTCACGGGACTAACTACCTTGATTTCTAACTACGACGACACACATCAGCTATTTTTGATATGCGAAGTCATGTTATGTGATGTTACAGTGACGACAAAGGCCATTAGCTTCTGATTGGCTCGACACGAGAAATAGCATACAATATTCATATGGTGGTAGCTTGGCCATATGAGTGAATGCTAAAAACAGTCAAAACCTTTTTATAGTTTCTTGGAAAGAAATATTTCTGCTGCTTAAATGATGTATTTCAAGAACAACGAACACGATACTTTGACGGTGAATGTGGCTGTGGTGCGTCAACAACTAAAGGTGGAAATGCAAGCCGCTTTTTTAGCAAGCCAGAAATGTGAAAATGGGCAGACACCGGTGTTGCTATAGAACGCGTCTTGCATGCAAGCTGAGAAGTGTCCTCGCCTGAAGAGTATGTATGTATCATACACAGTGTGACTGTGGGACGTGGGAGTATCTGCTACCCAATACATATGGTTCCTTGCAACTGTGCTAACGACAACGTCACAAAGCGATAGCAAGGTAACTGTGTGAAGGCCACCATGAGGTGATATTTGCTGCATGTCTTTGAAACATGTGCTATGACTGGAAGCAGTCTGAAGTGGGCAGGCGAGTGAAGTGCAAAAGCAAACGTTTCTTGTCATTGTCTGCTCGAGTTTGAACTTTGAGGACTTATAACTTCAAGTTTCCTGCACTAATTTGCATCAATCTTGTTGCATTCTTCTCGGAAATTATTATTAGTAGTGTTTTGGTGCTAAGTGGTGCAAAAGTGTCGCACGGCCTCTTCAATGTGAACAAGTTGACTTAAAGCAAGATAGACCTCATAGACTAACAACAGTGGCATTAAATATCTCACATTTATTGATAGTAGACTAACAACCATATTAAACATCTAACATTTAACTAAATGCATCAATGTCCCATATATACAAGACGATGTGAGATACATGGACGAGAGGAGATAAGGAAAAATAGCATCCAATGGTTTTGAGCAATAGAAGCTGCATATCGAGATGAGATGAGAAGACAAAAGTTAGTAAAATAAAAATTATCTGTACATAGGCAAAAGCCCAACAGATTAGAGCAAGTAAAGTTATAATTGAAAAGGTGAAAAGACACAATGTGAGATGATCTTCGAGCTTGGAAAAGGAGGAAAGAATGGCTTCATAATAAAGTGATTTAAAAAAAAAAAGCATGGCTATCAAGAACAGTGTCTCTAGTAAATAACCACAAGAAATCTGGGTACAGCTGTTATAAGAATAAAGGGTGTCACATCTGAGACACCATACCTGTAAACGCTGCAGAACTGTATCTGATGAAAGAGATCCATCTTCATAAGTATGCCCTACCGGATACAAAAGAACACATAGGCATATAGTGGCACAGTGAACAACAATTTTATTTCTGTGTAGCACCACCCTCTTGGGATGTTCTGAATTGTGCGGCGACACTGAAAAGGCACGAAGTTTGATTGCTAAACTGCCCAACCAGATGAGGTGTACAAGAAAGAGTGCTCGAATGCACGGTCATAACGAGAGTTCTTTAGAAATGGACCTTTGTGAATATGAAGAGTGGGTTTGAGACAAAATAGAAAATCTTGTGGCACATTCCATTGGGCTCATGCGCCAGGTTTGCCTAAACTAAGTGATGCTAGGTTTGCGACACTATGGTTCAGCTTTACTGGTACGAAATGGCAGCCGATGCATAATTCAACCTCAAATACCTCATCAGGAGCTAAAGCATGTATCTTATTCCGACATGTGCATGACAAACGATTTCTTAAAGTATATTCGAGCTGCCTGTGGTGGAGTATTCACACAAGAACACTGAGCGTTCCCCTTGTAACCGCCTTCCTAGGGAACATTAAGGGAACAGAATCTACGCTGCTGTGACTAATGAATGATATCAATCACCAAATTCACCTTTTTCATGTCATATTGGAGGCCTCGAATTGCGAATCCTGGCCTGTATTCCAGTTGTGCAATGTCTTTTGGATACTGTATAAGAGAAAATGTATATGAAGCAACATTAGCAGTGGAAAGGAGAAGACAAGATGCACTAAATAAATATGCAGTAACAGACCTGTTTGACAGGATTTTCAATTACGCATGTAGATGCAAAGTTTACATTCTAGGAATGCATTTTTCTTAGAGATAATAGAAAAGGATTTAGAGAAAACTGTGCATTCCCCAAAGGCTGATACATATGTATTGTTATCTATCGATATTCTTAAACTTCAGCTAAGAAAAGTGTATGTCAAAACAGCATTTGTTCACAACGATTGAGTGCTGCTGAGCGTGAAATCGAAGGAATGCAGCAAGCTTTGGCAATCAGCCACTGAAATGGAAAAAGTTGAAAATACAGAGCAGCAACAGATAGCCGCCAGTTATGGCGCTTAGCTGCATTGTTGAGAGTAGACCGAGGTTTCACAATGACTTCCTACGCCAAGTGTTCGACAGGACCTGTGTCTACATCAGGTACTGCCATACAAAAACTGCATTACCAAGCATTATTCAAGCTGATCCTGATTAGGGGCTAGCAAGAACTTGTATGTTAGGCGAGTCAGTTAGGGGGAAAAATTTGAGAGAAGTTTATCCTCATCAGCCTAACTGCGCCCACAGGAAGGCACAGCAGGTACCATGGCATTATTATTGCACTGCATCATAATTAGGTCTGTCAGCTGTCAGGCCTCTTATGTAGTTAATAAAAGGACGACTTGGGACATTATGTATAAATTAGGTATGGCACGCTGCGAGTGCGATACATAATTTAATTACGTCTTTTGTGTTTTCGTAGGATTCCTCCTGTCGAACATCAAACATCCACCCTGCAAAACATATATATTCAGCCCAGATGTGACGTTTGCAGTCGGAATAACGATTTCCTAGTAGCGTAAGGTATGCTTACTCTATCTCATCATCAAACGCTACCACACAACTTCAATAATTAAGGGAAAAGACAAAGAGCGAGAAAAGAATAAAACGTCGTCACCTTGAACTTGTTTATCAGCCAATCCCTGCCAAGGTCATAAATGAGGTAGTGCAGTTTCTCAGTGTACACGGCCAGTGTGTAATCATAATCGAAGCCGTACACCTCGATCTGCGATATGTCCAGCTCATTATTCGCGAATACGCCGAATGGGTTCACTTCCGGCGTTGGCAGAGCTGTAACACAGAGAAGGCGATGTAGGGGTGACGCAGCCAGACGATAAAAACAGGCGAAAAGGGTACAACACAACGTTTAGGCAAGGATGCAATATATATGAACCCACTTAGTTCGCGCCAGACACTAGATAAAGCGACGACAGCCACGCTTGTTACTCCCAGTATCGGAAAGGGGTCAACGACATTGATGGCAGATTAGGAGACGGCGTTACTGTTTCGGCAAAACAAACTGCAGTGACCTGCTGTGACATCGCTGAAGTTTAGTTCGGCTACCACGAACGCAAGACGTGTGTCTGCAGTGGAGGACAACAAAAGAAAAGGCGGTCTGTCAGAAGTTGAGCGAGTAACTACGCACCCTCGCACGCTTGCTTGGCACTCAAATACTTTTCGAGCAGAGACGTCTGCGAATAAACGCCGCTGTCGTCAAACGCCTCAGTGCTGTCCCTAGATGAGCGCTGAATGCAACGGGCAGACCGTATTGTGTGGTTCAACTGGTTTTGCAGGACGAAACTCGTTTTCTTGATGTTGCAAACGGATCTGCACAGCAGACGACATGCCGCCATGATTGCGTTTGATTTGCGGCGGCGACAGTGTAGCCAACCGGGATATTTAGTGACGCTGTTATTAAGGCGTAACTGCTGTGACGGAACATCACTGTGCAACGTAAAGTAAACTTGAAATCCTACCTAAATCAGTTTAGTTATAAAAATAAATTTCACACACACGAGTAAGTGAAATATGAAGAAAAAAAGTTTGTTACAGTGTCTTAGTTTAGTGAACATATTTTGCCACGCTCAAAAGTTAACAAAAGTGTGCGTAAAATAAGTAATACAACAGTTTATGTATTCGTAATTTTTAAACTTTTAATTTATTATAAATTGAACACAAAAGCGCACATTTATTTTTTTTTATTCTACATATACTTACTAAACAACAACCATTGACATCTCCGGCATGGTCTAGTGGTTAGGATACCTGGCTCTCACCCAGGAGGCCCGGGTTCGATTCCCGGTGTCGGAACAATTCTTTTGTCGTTTTTTATTTAGCTTGTTTCATTGCAACACTGTCCACGTATTACGCTTTTATGAGTGACGAGTAACGATCTGACAAACAATCGAGCGAAACGTAGGGGCCACTCATTTCCGTAATTGGAGCGATCTATAATAGCGCCTCAGAAAGGTTTCCTATGCGGATACACATGTTTCCTTTTCCACAAGCAAAGCCACCGCAACGCACATCACTTTTGAAGAACGGTAAAGCATTTTTACGGAATGCAGTACAACAGCTCACGTCTTCCCCGAGGAAACACGCGTGTTTAACATTACGTTCGTGTTGCTGGCGTTATGCGTAACGCAGACGCGTCGGGCTGCCTGCAGCGCTTTCTTACACAAGACAGTTGCCCCTCCCTCTTCCCCTTCTTCTTGTCTGACTACTTCATACAAACTGTACATGTTGCACAAAGCCCAGGAATAGAGAATGAAATCTGGGAAATCGTATTAGGCCAAGGTGTTACGTTATAACCGAGTGGACGTATTACAGGCAAACGTATATCAAGGCGACACTTTGCCGCTCCAGTTCGACAGACGTTAATGTATATCTAATGTCACACTGAATTATGTCAATATACGCGCGCAGGCTTCTGCAATTAAGTTCCGTTGGTACTTCAAAGATCAGACAAAGGCGAACGGCTTTCTCTTCCGAGACAATGATATGAATGGCAAATTGTAGAATGCACTAGCGCACGTGCGTTCATTATATAACAGAATGTCTTCGATAATTCTGACGAAATGTTAGTGGATAAGTAGGCCGCTATATGTTGGGGGGAGGGGGGCAAAAATACGGTTATTGAAATAACTGCCATCTATTGACAAATCGTATTTGTTCAATACAAAATACAATACTGACACTTAATACAATCGCTACGGCGTGCTGTTACGCGACGCATTACCGCTCGGCCGTAGCAACCGCATGTAACACCTTGCAACACTTCCCCCGTTTAAGTCGCCGAGCTGGCCCATTTTCTGAATCGTATATACGCTATGACGGAAACGAAGGAGGCTCAAGGAGCATACGGGGACGTGAAGACGTTGGTGACGTTGGTAGCGGGAGATTATGATTTCTGACCGGGCGACCGTTCTCGCAACTTCCCGCGAGAGACGAGATCGAGATCAGCGAGACCGCTGGCTGCACGTGGTACCGGCGGCGGCGGCTGCACTCAGCGGAATGCAAGTTCGGCAACAGCCCAGGCGAAGCGGCAAGCTAGGCGCAGCGAGCCTTTTTGTGAGGCAATTTCCTCCGTCCCACTTTCGTTACACAACGTTTTCGTAAACGCTGAAGGAAAAGGAAAGTAGTCGCCGGGCCGATCCTCCCAGCCGTCTGGCTGCGTGCACGCGCACTCCCAGCCGCTAGGCCGTCGACCTCAATGCTCGCCCGCGTTCCCGCGGTCGGAATGACAGGTACGAAAAAAGTGCGTAACTACGCCTTTGCCACCGTTCTGCCCAAAAACGTGCATTACTCGAGTTAAGCTGGATACGACCACGAAACGTGCGCAACGTCGTCATCAGTGCCACCTTCCCGAGCTAATGCGCCTGATTGGTTCGATGCAAGATTTGCAATGGATCCACGGTCGCCATATTGACGCGCGTATTTGCCAGTGGTGAGGACAACGAAGCAGCGCGAGTGTCTTTGGCCGAGGGCAAAAGACAAAGAGGTCGTTGCAGTCTGTTTCCTGCGATCGATAAATCGTATTTGTTTGAGGCGCTTTGTGTGCTCGTCAATCTCGCGTCGTCACACTGGTGGAGGTGCTGGGTAAACTCTTCGGCGTCTGTCTCATTGCCATCATTTTCATGAGGGAGAATTGCGTCTAACGTTGTTGTAACCTCGCGTCCGTAAAGGAGACTAAAGGGTGTCTTCCGAGTGGTCTCTTGACGAGCCGTGTTGTACGCGAACGTGACGTAGGGCAAAATGATGTCCCAGTTCTTGTGCTCTACATCTACGTACATGCTTATCATGTCAGCCAGGGTCTTGTTGAGGCATTCGGTGAGCCCGTTGGTCTGGGGACGATACGCCGTTGTCTTCCTGTGAGCTGTACCACTTAGTCGGAAAATGGTGTCCAAAAGCTCGGCCATGAACGCAGCACCTCTGTCGGTGATGACTATTGCGGGAGCACCGTGTCTTAAGACGATGGCTTCGATGAAAAATTGCGCCGCTTGAGCTGCCGTTGCCCGTGGCAGAGCGCCTGTCTCCGCGTATCGGGTCAGGTAATCCGTGGCGACGATTATCCACCTGTTTTCAGTGGCAGACTTTGGGAAGGGGCCCAGAAAATCCATGCCAATTTGTGCAAACGGTGTCGCCGGCACTCGAGCAGGCTGCAGCAGGCCAGCTGGTTTGATGAATGGTGGCTTGCGGCACTGGCAATCTTAGACATGCCTGCATGTAAGTTTTGACAACTTCGGCAAGTCTTGGCCAGTAATAGTTCTGCCTTATCCTCGCCAATGTTCTTGCATAACCCAAGTGACCTGCGGTAGGTTCGTCGTGTCAGGCTTGCAGTACCTCACGGCGAAGCGAAGAAGGAACGACGAGCAAGTAGCTACTGCCGGTGGGTGAAAAGTTCCTCTTATAAAGCACGTCATTTCGCAAGCAGTGCGATGGCAGCCCTCTCGCAAATAACTTCGGAACGCTATTCGCTCACCCTTGTAGGTAATCTATAAGTGGTAGCAGCTCAGCATCGCCACGCTGCTGTTGAGAAAAGGTGGCAGTGTCCACAATTCCGAGAAAGGCCGTGTCGTCATCGTCGTTGTCCGGGGATGCCGTCTCTACAGGAGACCGAGAAAGACAGTCGGCATCGGTGTGTCGTTTTCCCGACTTATAGGTAACAGTGAAGTCAAATTCTTGGAGCCGAAGACTCCATCGTGCAAGGCGGCCAGACGGATCTTTCACGTTGACTAACCCACAGAAAGAGTGGTGATTGCTGATAACGGTGAATGGGCGGCCGTACAAATAAGGACGAAACTTCAGGACTGCCCATACCATTGCAAGACATTCTTTTTCCGTCGTAGTGTAATTAGCTTCAGCTCGGGACAGCGTCCTGCTGGCGTAGGCGATCACGTTTTCGTTGTTGTCCTTCGACTGTACGAGCACTGCTCCAAGACCCACATCACTAGCGTCTGTATGAAGTATTGTCGGCGCGTCTTCATCGAAGTGGGCCAGCACGGGGGGTACTTGCATTCGCTGACGAAGCTCGTGAAATGCCTGCTGTTGGTCTTCGCCCCATCTGAAGGGGGTATCTTCCCGAGTAAGCTGTGACAATGGCCATGCGATGCGCGAAAAATTAGCAATAAACCACCGGTAATAGGCACAGAGTCCTAAAAACGTCGCACTGATTTTTTGTCTGATGGCGTCGGGAAGTTTGCCACGGCGGCAATTTCATCCGGGTCGGGTCGGATCCCTTGGCTGCTCACGACGTGACCGAGGAATCGAAGTTCGTGGAAGCCAAAGTGGCACTTTTCTGGTTTTAGAGTAAGACCGGCCAAGCGTATTGCTTCAAAAACTGCTTCGAGCCTTCGTAAGTGTTCCTCGAAAGTCGCCGAAAAGACAATCACGTCATCGAGGTACACCAAGCAGGTTTGCCACTTAAGTCCCGACAGAACCGTGTCCATGAGACGCCGGAATGTTGCTGGCGCCGAACACAAACCAAAAGGGAGAACCTGAAATTCATAAAGTCCGTCGGGCGTAACAAAGGCGGTCTTCTCACGATCTCTCTCATCCACTTCAATTTGCCAGTAGCCACTTTTTAAGTCCATAGACGAAAAGTAGCGTGCGTTTCGTAGTCTATCCAATGAATCATCAATACGCGGCAGAGGGTAGACGTCCTTCTTTGTGATCTGATTAAGCTTACGGTAGTCGACGCAGAAACGCAAGCTACCGTCCTTCTTTTTGACGAGTACTACAGGTGATGCCCAAGGACTGTTAGACGGCCGAATAACACCATCTTCTAGCATCGTTTTCACCTGTTTTAGATGCGGAGCATCTAATACTCGAGGCTTGTAGTGCGGCGCCGTCCGCAAGCTTCCTCCTCCTTCTTCCACCATCTGTGCATCCCTTCCTCCTCTACACACCGCGCGCGCTTCACTCCTCCACCATCTGTGCACCCTTCCTCCTCTACACACCGCGTGCGCTTCTCCTCTTCACGAACATTCGCTAGCTGTATAATGTAGCGCGCATGCGCCGTCACGCTTCGAGAACATCGGCAGCTGACGCGCGCGCATGCGCCGCCGCGCTTCGAGAACATCGGCAGCTGACGTGCGCGCATGCGCCGTTGCGCTTCTCCCCCTTCTCGAACATTCGACAGCTGACAGTGCATGCGCCGTCGCGCTGTATATATACTCAAGGTCGGCGCTCGCTCGCTCAGTTGCCGCTCGTCGGTTGGTTTGTACGGCGCGTCGACGTCCAAGGTCGCGGTGAAATGAATTCCAACGAATCCACAAACACAATGATCGACGTCCCTTCGACCAGCGCCGCCCTTTCGCATACGTGTGTACGTGTTCACTCATTTAACACCCCCTCCTACAACCACGTTAACAAATTTAGCCATCGACCCAAGTAAGTCGCAATTTAACACCCCATTTCACAACCACGTTAACCAATTTAGCCATCGACCCAAGTAAGTCGCACTTTAACACCCCGTTAACCAATTATATGCTCCGCATCCTCCTCAGTGTTCCCCCGAGGGAAGCTGCGGGCAATTTTTTTTAATTGCCTCGCGCTCCTTTGGGGCGACTCGATAAGGATTTTGCCGGATGGGTCTGGCATCGGAACCCGTGATGATGCGGTGTTTCGTCAGTGCCGTTTGACCAACTCTTGATGTGGATGAGAAGCAGCCGTGGAACTTGTTGATCAGCGTGAGAAGGCGGTCTCGCTCAATGGGAGATAACATTGGACCAACGTCTACAGGTGTCGGTGTAGTGATAGTAGACGCTGCTGCTTCCTCCACTAAATGACAATCTTCTGTTTGTGAGAGTTCGTCAAAATAGGCAATAGCCGTGCCTTTAACTATGTGTCGGCGTTCTCTGCTGAAATTTGTCAATAGCAGTTCAGCGCATCCGTCAATAACAGTGATGATAGCCCTGGCAACAGAAATGCCGCTAGTGAATGCGAGCTCCTTGATGTGTTCAGCGATGCCGGTACCATTTTGTAATTTGTCACAGTGCACGGATACGAGAGAACAACTTCGTGGCGGCAGTATGACGTCGTCATCGGCAATACGGAAGCGAGGTGGGTGGTGTTCCTTATCTGTAGCAGTCTCCGAGGTTACAGTGAACGTTACGCTTCTGTCACGGATGTCAATCACAGCCCCGTATTCGCACAAGAAATCCATTCCCAATATGAGCTGTTTACAGCACTCGTGGAGAATGACGAGGGTGGCGACAAAGGTGGAACCAGCAATGAAGAGTCGGGCCGTGCACTTTCCAACCGGTGTCATCAACTGACCTCCTGCAGTTCTTATATTGGGTCCCTGCCATGGCATTTTCGCCTTCTTTAGTCTTTCGGCTAGCTGTAGGCTTACTATAGAAAAGTGGGAGCCAGTGTCCACAAGTGCCGTCACTTGGTGGCCGTCAATGTGAACGACGAGGTCAGCGCTGATAACGTTGGTTACGTCGGCAGTTGTCTCATTCGTCGAATTAGTCGTTGCTGTCGTCTTCTTCGGTATCGATGGCTTCGAGCTGTCACTTGTCTGCAATGGGGGCTGTTCGGAATTTCGAATATTGGCAACCCCACCCCCGAGGTCGCTGCGTCTAGTTTCCCCGTCGCGGGCTAGGGGACCTGCCCCTGGTGACGTCGGCAAAACTGCGATGATTAGGTGAACTGGGCCGCGCAGGAGATGGAAAACGTGATCTGGGCATAACTGGATTCTGCGGCGGTGTGTTCACAGGGCCGTAGTTGTACATGCGTTGATCGTCGTACGCAATGTAATCAGGGTAGCGAGGGAATCTCGAGTACTGAGCGTCGCGATAACGGCAAACTCTGTAGACGTGCCCAGCTTCGCCACAATGAAAGCATACCGGTCGACGGTCAGCGGTACGCCACAAATCGGTTTTCCGGCGCTGGTAGGTAAGTGGAGACTCACTATTGGGCCAGGTTGTGGGGCATGTTGGTTATATGGCATTCGTCTTGTCGGAGGAATCGGTGAAGTTGCGAAAGAGGTCGGTGCTGACAGTGGCTGTGTTTGCAGGGTTGGTGGTGGTCCAGTCATTGGGGTCTGCTGTGCTGAAGGAGCGACGACGGGGCGTCGGACTGCATCAGCATAAGTAGAATGTCGTCGCACACCATTACAGCCGAATGAAGAGAGAGCCTGACGGACCTCATCCCGGACAACATCAGCGACAAAAGACAATGCCGGCGTCGGTTCAGTTGCTGGAATTAAACCAAGCTGCCGAAGCTCCTCCCTCAAAATCTCCCGGATGACTTCCCGCAGAGGCCTGTCGTTGTCGCAGAGGCTCGCCGCAGTCGTAACAGGGCTACTCGCTCGAACGTTGACCGGGTTCTGCTGGCGGTACCGTTGCTGTAGGGCCCGTTCAATAGCTGTGGCTTCTTTCGTGAACTCAGCTACTGTTGTTGGCGGATTTCTCACAAGCCCAGCAAACAGTTGCTCCTTCACGCCTCGCATTAGATACCGCAGCTTCCTGTCTTCCGGCATCTCGGGATCCGCTCTGCCGAAAATACGGGTCATGTCCTCGGCGAACATAGCGACGCTCTCGTTTCACACAATATTACCAAGGCTGTAAGATGTCTACTAGTGTCATCATGTCGTCCGTATATATACATTAGCCAAGAAAGGTGTTTTTTTTTCGTCTTTTGAAGATTCTGGGTTTTCCGAAAGTCGGCACCGCCTGGGCCGCGCATCTCGTGTGACAGCGATGCGTGTATGAAGGTCATCTAAGAAGAAAACCTGAAGAGCCCCGAAGGAGCTAAACAAACTTTAGGTGTACTTTCAAGCGAACATTTCAGTTCTGCTTCTAATGGCGCCACTTATTATGAAGTGGCAGGCGTCACTTTATGTATCGTGTCTGCGGTGCGCCATGCAGGCTTCAGACATGCACACAAAGTAGTTTTCTTTTATAATAATTTATCGCATGGATCTATACTAAAGTAAAATACAAAGGAGAAGGAAATACAAATACTTTTGTCCTATGGGCTGTCATTTCAAACGTAGGTCATCTCGCACACGCAGCGAAAACCGGAAGAGGACGTTTTTCGACATATAGTTGTGTGCAACGTATTGATCACTTCTGACCTTGGATGCATTCATGAAGGTGGATTCGAGTTCAGGCTGTGTGGTTACAACTAACCGGGGTCATTTTCGACGGTAATGGCCTCGAACTAGGTGGTATATTAACAACAAGGCCTTCCACTTCCGCGGGGCCTCGCAAGTATAGCGTTTCACTCCCGACAATCACCCTTAATTAAGTACACCTATACCTCCGCAGCTTCTTAGGGCGAGCGAGTCTGGGAAAAGCCTCTGACCAATCGAAGGGCAGCCAGCCTGCACAATACGATGGGGAATATCTGACCCGCAAGTAGAACGGCTTCTTCTAACCCATTCATTGACTCCCACTCTCTATTTGTCTTGTTTGTCTTCACGTATATATATTGATTTTGAGAAGTAACTGTGAGCATCGTTCGTAATCAAATGTTTCAAACTTTCAAGGCCAACTCTGAAAAGCACGCTCCTCTTCGCTGACCGGACACAGGGCTCTTGATGTGCGCTTGCGTCTTGATAAACGCCCACCTGGAGGATACGACCGCTCCTATAACCCCCTTCGCGCTGCTCACATCAGGCAAGGACCACACACAACCTTATTGGCTCATGGTCTACGAAGGACTGGACGCATGTCTTTAGGTTTGTCCCAGCATGCGGGACTATATATTCTCATCTCACTAGCGTATCATCGTATACCTCTTGCCCCGCTATATATATATATATATATATATATATATATATATATATATATATATATATATATATATATATATATATATATATATATATATATATATATATATATATATATATATGTGTGTGTGTGTGTGTGTGTGTGTGTGTGTGTGTGTGTGTGTGTGTGACGCTATGATGAATGGGCGACGTGGCCTGGCTCATACGCCATGTTTATTCGATTCTCACTTCTTTCTTCTCGGCTTCTACCAACCATCGCTTCATACGTCACACGATTCCCCCTCCCCCTGAAAGAATGCATGAATTACGAACAAGAAAAAGTAAAGAAGGAGAGGTTGAAAAGTCACAAATGTCAAAATTCACAATGGGTTCTATGCTCCAGAGGAGTTCCGTACACTTTCAAAGACTTCAGGAGAGAGTGCAGCAGTCCGGTTAACACAGGAGTTCCGGTGGGCGAGCTTGACTGTGGCGTTCTGGAAAAGATAACCACGTCTTGCACAACTGCACTGACCAAGACACGGCTTCAGCAGCTGCGAAGAACGAACGAGGTTGAACGTCCTTGTAGCCTTTGAAAGTCAGACGTCGTATGCGCCGAAATTTCTGTCGTGGGTGTTGTATTTTGTGTCGTGGCTGAGATAGAAGCATTGCCTCCAGCTGGCGTTCGCGAGAACCGCAGTTGATGATACAATGTCTGCGTTCCTGCATTTTGCAAATGGTAGCGTTCAGTCTGTTTCGGGGTTTTCTGTGGTGGTACCTCCGTCGGTAGGATTGTACATGATGCCTTATTATCTGGTACAGAAGACTTCCTTGACGTTTTCTTCTACGAATATGGCTCAGATGTTGACTTGGTCTTTCCTTTAGTTGGTGCCGTTCCTGGCGACCATCCTTAAGCCACAAATCTGCTTGTGATCTTATTTTAGTTCGTCGTAGGGCTTGACGTAACTGCCGTACTTCGCGAAGTTCTTTGAGTTCTTGATGGCACTGCTGATGTTGCGGAATCTGTCGAGGTGGTACTCCTTTAGTAACACGAGCCTGCATGCTTTTCTTTGATAGTTGGTGTGACCGATAAATAGTTGGTAGTCATTGGGTTGTCGTGATTCTCAAAAGAAAATGAAGGTGGTGCACTAGGATCGACAGAAAGGTCTTTGGGGGCTTCTTTTGCACTGTTCACTACGAAGGGCTTTTGAGCTTGGCAGCGTACGATGTTCGATTTGTCTGAGCCTTCTGCTTTGTTTCGACTGTCTAGTGTGTATGCACCGCACGGTGATGAATGAACCCGTCCGGAAGGAGCATGGCTTGACAGGGTATTTTCGTGCAGCGTCAGGTCGTCTACCGTGGTCGCAGCGTCCTTATGAGGCAAATGGTAAGTGATAGTAGCGCTTTAAGAGCCGGGTGATGGAAAACCACGTGGTGGACTGCGTATGCGAGGAGAAGAATTAAGAGCATCGGGTCGGTGAGCAACGCCTCGCGTCATATGCTGGAGCGAGGACTTTCGAAATGCTGACTTTTGTGTAGAAGGGAGGCGCGCTTGATGGTTAGGTGTTTCCGAAAACACGCATGGTCTTCTGAAAGTAAACTCATGTTCCACTTCGTCTTGAGGCAGTTGTCGATGCACGCTGGGCTTTAGAATGGTTGAGGACTGTTTAGGAAATTGACGATAGTGTGCGGTTGTCTCTAGATGGTTGGCAATGAGTAGGTATTGGTCATAGTCGTTAAAACGGGTGATCATCTGCTCTTTGATTTTTTGCCATGACTCGTCGTTCTCGAATATGTGAATCAGATAAAATTTAAATGCCTCACCGGTGACGTAGTCGCTGAAGTTCGTAACCATCTCCCGTTCCGACCAAGATGCAGCGGTAGCGTGGAGTTCGAACAGGTTGAACCAGTCCTGTACAGGTCCATCGTCCGCTGCTCCGGTGTACTTGGGGATGGGAAGATCAGTCAATGATTCTGTCATGGTGCTGGTCGCTGTGTGCGGCCAGGAGATGATTCCGTAGTCGATGTATGGTCAGGGCGTCTTCTGCGGAACTGCGTCGATGATGAGTGACTGATGAAGGGGCAGGCAGGTCTCCATCCTGTCGACTTGTGTGACGCTATGATGAATGGGCGACGTGGCCTGGCTCATACGCCATGTTTATTCGATTTTCACTTCTTTCTTCTCGGCCTCTACCAACCATCGCTTCATACGTCACACACACACACACACACACACACACACACACACACATATATATATATATATATATATATATATATATATATATATATATATATATATATATATATATATATATCATCATCCACCTGACTACGTCCACTGCAAGACAAAGGCCTCTCCCATGTTCCGCCAGTTAACCCGGTCCTGTGCTTGCTGCTGCCAATTTATACCCGCAAACTTCTTAATCTCATCTGCCCTCCTAACCTTCTGTCTCCCCCTAACCCGCTTGCCTTCTCTGGGAATTCAGTCAGTTACCCTTAACGACCAGCGGTTATCCTCTCTACGCGCTACATGCCCGGCCCATGTCCATTTCTTCTTCTTGATTTCAGCTATGATATCCTTAACCCCCGTTTGTTCCCTAATCCACTCTGCTCTCTTCTTGTGTCTTAAGGTTACACCTTGTTGCGAAGCCACCTCCGAAATCCCACCGCTGATCTCCACTGTTGCGAAAGACGGGGACGCCAACACGGTCCCGAAGGCGCCACTGCTTTCAACTCCGCCGGGAAGGTCACCAGCCGTTTGGTAGCGTATGTTTCTCAGCTCGCGACTGCTCCTGCGCAGAGCTGATAAGACGAGCGGACGAGACGACGGTGAGTTAAACAAGGTTTATGTACAGCATATATTCAGAGGCGTTACAATTTCGGCACTGGGGCCGACAGAGACTCGAAGAGCCGAGCTCTCCTCTCTAACACATAGGTCAGCTTTTCGCCTAAGACCGCCGACTCACACACATGTCGGCTCTCCGACACGGGGACTCCTCTCCATAGGACCGCCGATCGCGACGCGCCGCAGGGCTTCTTTTATTTGCACCGGGTCCAACCAAAATGTCCAATCAGAAGCGCCGCTGGTCGTCAGGGCAGATTCCTCCAATTGGGGTCGCCGCTGGGCCACGTCAGACCCCCAGACACGAAGACGCCGGCTCGCTGTCACGTGCGCTGCTGACTCACTGCACGTGGGCCAGAGAGGCGTTGCGCGTGTTTACGCCTTTGAGTTGTTCGCGTCAGGCGGACTGCGGGCTGGCCTTGACCCAGATTGCCTTTTTCAGAGGCACGGACGTTTGACGAGGACTTGCTGGCATAACAACCTACCATTTTTATTTCCATTGCTCGCTGCGTCGTCCTCAATTTAAGCTGGACCCTCTTTGTAAGTCTGCAGGTTTCTTCTCCATAGCTAAGTACCGGCAAGAAACAGCTATTATATGCCTTTCTCTTGAGGGATAGTGGCAATCTACCTGTCATAATTTGAGAGTGCTTCCCAAATGTGCTCCATCCCATTCTTATTCTTCTAGTTACTTCAATCTCGTGGTTCGGCTCTGCGGTTATTACCTGCCCTAAGTAGACATAGTCTTTTACAACTTGAAGTGCACTATTACCTATCTCGAAGCGCTGCTCTTTTTCGAGGTTGTTGTACGTTACTTTTGTTTTCTGCAGATTCATTTTAAGACCCACCTTTCTGCTCTCCTTGTCTAACTCCGTAATCATGAGTTGCAATTCGTCCCCTGAGTTACTCAGCAATGCAATGTCATCGGCGAAGCGCAGGTTACTAAGGTACTCTCCATTAACTCTTATCCCTAACTGTTCCCATTCTAGGCTTCTGAAAACCTCCTGTAAGCACGCGGTAAATAGCATTGGGGAGATTGTGTCCCCCTGCCTTACACCCTTCTTGATTGGTATTCTGTTGCTTTCTTTATAAAGCACTATGGTAGCAGTTGATCCCCTGTGGATTTCTTCCAGGATGCTTATATATACTTCATCGACGCCCTGATTCCGCAGTGTCTGCATGACGGCTGATATTTCTACTGAATCAAACGCCTTCTCGTAATCTATGAAGGCTATGTATAGTGGTTGGTTATATTCTAAGCATTTCTCTATTACCTGATCTATAGTATGAATGTGGTCGATTGTTGAATAGCCTGTTCGAAATCCTGCTTGTTCCTTTGGTTGATTGAATTCTAATGTTTTTTTTACTCTGTTAGATATTACTTTTGTAAATAGCTTGTATACTACAGAGAGCCAGCTAATCGGCCTGTAATTTTTCAAGTTGTTGTCATCTTCTTTCTTATGTATTAAGATGATGTTGGCGTTCCTCCAGACTCTGATACTCTTCCCATCAGGAGACACCTCGTAAACAGGGTGGCTAGTTTTTCTAACACAATCTGTCCTCCATCTTTCAGCAGATCTGATGTTACCTGATCCTCACCAGCAGCTTTGCCTCTTTGCATGCTCGCCAAAGCTTTTCTGACTTCTTCTATCATTACTGGTGGGGTGTCATCTGGGTTACTGCTAGTTCTTATAGTATTAAGGTCGTGGTTGTCTCGGCTACTGTACAGATCTCTGTAAAACTCCTCCACTATTTTAACTATCCTATCCATATTGGTAGTTATTTTGCCTTCTTTGTCCCTTAGTGCATACATTCGATTTCTGCCTATCCCAACTTTCCTCTTCACTGCTTTGACGCTTCCTCCGCTTTTCAGAGCGTGTTCAATTCTCTCCATGTTATACCTTCTTACATCGCATATCTTACGTTTATTAATCAACTTCGAAAGCTCTGCCAGTTCTATTTTGTCGGTTTTACTTGAGACTTTCATAATTTGACGCTTCTTAATGAGATTCTTCGTTTACTGGGAAAGCTTGCCAGTGTCCTGTGTAACTATTCTGCCTCCAACTTCCACTTCCCACTCCGTAATGATACTCGTCAGATTATCATTCATTGTATCTATGCTAAGGTTGGTTTCCTCACTAAGAGCCGAGTACCTGTTCTGCAGCGACACTCTGAATTCCTGTACTTTCCCTATCAGTACTAGCTTATTGATTGGCTTCTTGCGTATCAGTTTCTGTCGTTCCTTTCTCAAGTCTAGGCGAATTCGAGACCGTACCATTCTATGGTCACTGCATCTTACCTTGCCAACCACTTCCACATCCTGCACGATTCCTGGGTGTGCAGTCATTATAAAGTCTATTTCGTTCTTATTTTCGCCATTAGGGCTCCTCCATGTCCACTTGCGGTTTCCTCGTTTTCGGTAGAAGGTATTTAAAATCCATAAATTATTGCGTTCTGCGAATTCTACTAGTATAACTCTCATCTGGTGTTTCTAGTACCGATGCCATAATCTCCTACTGCCTGGTCTCCAGCCTGCTTCTTCCCTACCTTTGCATTAAAGTCGCCCATCACTATAGTATACTGTGTTTTTACCTTACTCATTGCCGATTCCACGTCTTCATAGAAGCTTTCAACGGAAGCGTCATCATGGCCGGATGTAGGCGCGTAAGCCTGTACTACCTTCATCTTGTATCTTTTATTCAGTTTAATTACGATACCTACCACCCTTTCATTAATGCTATAGTATTCCTCTATGTTGCCAGCTATGTTTCTGTGAATTAGGAACCCCACTCCCAGTTCTCTTCTGTCAGCCAAGCCCCGAAAGCAAAGGACGTGCCCTTTCTGTAGCACCATATATATATATACATACATACATATATATATATATATATATATATATATATATATATATATATATATATATATATATATATATATATATATATATATATACTTAGAAAAAAGTCGGTAGTACTTGCTAACTTTGGGGTAGTAATGGTTTGTCACATATGTTACAACCGTGGTAGTAAGCGCAGTTAGCAACGACGAGGGTGGTAACTGTTACTACCATAGCCGTTGCCACCCATGGGTAGTAACTTTTAAAGGTTTCAAGAAAAAGAGTAGTGACCGATACTACCTTGTTTATTATTCATTTTGGAATATTATTTCTCCACTGCCAATGCTCGCCAATCAATGTCTCATTATTAGACAACTTCGGGTAATCGGAAGCGTGGTGTGTCATGAACGCGAAGAATACAGAGACCTGTGTTTAGAAAAAAAAAACTGGTGAACGATTTAGAGTACTTGGTACTCTACTATTGGAGAGCACTACCTAACAAGCTCACTATTTTTAAATGCGAAGCATTTCTTAGCGAACTTCGGCGACTTTGAGCGTATATCTATCTATAGCCGCCTACGACATTAAGCTCTCCTGACGGTTCAATAACGGTATCGATACCAAACTTGGTATGGCATAACATGACTCTATGAAGAATATATCTAACCAGTCATGACATGAAAATCATGGCATGTATGCCATGAATTTCATGATGTTACATTTCATGATACTGCAGCTCTTGCGGTGGTTTCGTTTACATGGCATGTTGCAAAACTGTTTAAGGTATGACATGATTGCATGGCGAACACAAGTGACAGACCCTAACATGAAAATCATGACATTCATGTCATGTAACATGACCAAATGCCACGCTAATGATGCGCTCGCAGCCGTTTCGAATGGATGACGAAGGTATGTGACTGGTGCAGACATGGTAATCATGAGATGCATGTCATGTAACAACATGTCTACTTGCCACGCTCCTGGTGTGCTGGCGGCCGTTTCACCAGCTTCACTTATACCAAGTTTGGTATCACAGACAGTGAATGGATGACGAAGGTATGAGACTGGCGCTAACATAATAAACTTGAGATGCATGTCATGTAACAACATGACTACATGCGACACTCATGATGCGCTCGCGGCCGTTTCGCTAGCTTCACATGTATCAAAGTCAGTACTAAGCGACGCGAACGGACGACCTAGGTAAATGACACATCCAAACATGATATTCATGACATGCGTGACATGTAATAACATGACTACATGCCATACTCACGATGCGCTCGCGCGCGTTTCGCTAGCTTCACATATGCCGAAGCCAATGGATGATAAAGGTATATGACCGGTGCAAACATAATAATTATGAGATGCGTGTCATGTAAGAACATGACAACATACCATGGTCTTAGCGTTCTCGCGGCCGTTTCGCTAGCTCCACATATACTAAATTTCGTATCACGTGTGACGCGGATGCATGACGATTGATTGATTTGTGGGGTTTAACGTCCCAAAACCACTATATGATTATGAGAGACGCCGTAGTGGAGGACTCCGGAAATTTTGACCACCTGGGGTTCTTTAACGTGCACCCAAATCTGAGCACACGGGCCTACAACATTTCCGCCTCCATCGGAAATGCAGCCGCCGCAGCCGGGATTCGAACCCGCGCCCTGTGGGTCAGCAGCCGAGTACCTTAGCCACTAGACCACCGCGGCGGGGCTGCATGACGAATGTAAACGACACAAACAAACATGTTATTCATCGTACGGAAGTCATATTCGGCACCATTAACCTCCACCTCGTAACGTTGTGCTAATATCAAAGTGACATGTCAACATTTTTCATTCATGCTTCGCATATCATCGATTCCTACTGTACCTGGGGTTTGCCAATTTTTTACGCTTTTTTTTTCTTTATTTCCGGTTAAACTTCACAAACGGGTTGCTAAGATAATTATATTACAATTCACAACGAACAATACAAAAAACTTAAAAGTAACGGAGCCCCTCAAGCATTACTGTAACACATCACGTCCTATAATTCCTTCATGGTCAGTAGGGCTTCTACCCTTTCTACCCATAAAGGTACACATTCGTCTGTTCTTACTACCTCGAGTAATCTTGAGATGCTTTCTTTAAAATACTCTCTTGTTGGTCTCCTGTCTGGGTCACAATGAAATCCAGCCATTCTGGAACGCCATATACTGTGCAAGGCCGTCATCATAATAAAATCAAAAGGTAATCCATGCCCCACCGCGGTGGTCTAGTGGCTAAGGTACTCGGCTGCTGACCCGCAGGGCGCGGGTTCGAATCCCGGCTGCGGCGGCTGCATTTCCGATGGAGGCGGAAATGTTGTAGGCCCGTGTACTCAGATTTGGGTGCACGTTAAAGAACCCCAGGTGGTCTAAATTTCCGGAGCCCTCCACTACGGCGTCTCTCCTAATCATGTAGTGGTTTTGGGACGTTAAACCCCACATATCAATCAAAAGGTAATCCATCCTTATTCTCTATTGCCAAATACCTTATCCCATGAGGGTCTAACGGGAACTCTTTTTTGATTGTCCTTTGTATTACGTCCCAAAAATAAACTCCTTCCCAACAGTGCAGAAAAACATGGTCAATAGTTTCCGGTTTCTTACAGATTAGACAGTGAGATCCCCAAGGCATATAAAACCCACGCTCCTCTAGGAAGGTTCTTACAGGAAGTGTTCCGGTGTGTAATTTAAAAAAGAACGTTTTTGCACTTGGAGCTGCTGGCATTTTTTTAACTCGTTTAAGTACGTTCTGACCCTTGCGTGCTGTGTATAGCGCTCTGCACAGTAGGATGGGGAATATCGTGTCACATAAATCTTTGTACAGTTTTTTTTCTTTCCAACAGACCACAGGTAGTCAGTTTAAAAACGAACACACAAAAACCGCACGCTGGCCACAACTTCATGTATTCTTGCACAGCCCCTGTGCTAACATGAGTGCTCACAACAAACTCAGGCAACTGTCTACTTAGTCTTGTTTGACACACTGTTAGTAGGAAAGGATCTCTTGTCTCGCGAAACAATTTTTTTACGCATACCTGTGGAATGAAGTACGCATGGGGTATATATAGCCCCTACTTCGCAGTGACATGTCTGGTACTGGGAAGCACTTGTGTTTCAGGATAAATTATAACAAATTTGAACCTATAGCACTATATTGTACTACCTAGTTAAGTATGTTTGGGGCATTTTAATCAGCCTTACTCATAAAAAAATTCTATGTCATATTTATTTACTATAAAAGGGTCACAAAAAGGCATTATGGACAGTGGCCGAAAACAAGGTTATGAACTCCTCAGTGCATTTGAATGCTTCACACGGCTAATGCATCAGCATTTTCAAGTTAGTATTCGTTATTGGGGTTTGACGCGCCGAAATAATGATAACGTTTAAAGACACGCCGCAGTGGATTGATTGTGACCGTTTTCGAGGCTAAAAATTGTGACCGTCTGGTTATTTCGATCCGCCGGTGTTGCTAATGTGTGCTGTAGTTTACTAAGTTTGTTGTAATTGTCTATTGATTTGCGAGTACACTTGCGTTTGGGTCGTTAACTTGTACTTTTTTCGTTTCGACAATATCAGAATCACGTTTACATATCTCAGTCGCGTAATTTAAAACAAAACGTATTTTCTTGATCTATAGATATCTTGTGCGTCATTTTTTCCTGTAATGATAACACGTCGAAACGACTTTTCTCTTAAATAATCAGAATCGGAAGCACACACTATTTTAGATTAAATAGTCAACAGCCGGGTAGCAAAATGTAGTAACGGGGCAAGAAAGGTAGTAACGGCCGCACTTACTACCTCTTTCATTCCAGTTACTAACTGTTTACTGTTTGCTATGTCCACACAAAAAGAATGGTTACCCTCTCCTGTCTCCCATTATGATGAAGCAATCTCCTCAACAACCCGCCTTCAAGCGCTCGAACAGAGGGTAACCTTAGCCTCGAATCAGCAGGACTTGATAAGATATGTGGGGTTTAACGTCCCAGAACCACCGTATGATTATGAGAGACGTCGTAGTGGAGGGCTCCGGAAATTTAGACCACCTGGGATTCTTTAACGTGCACCCAAATCTGCATGAGCACATGGGCCTACAACATTTCCACCTCCATCGGAAATGCAGCCGCCGCAGCCGGGATTTGAACCCGCGACCTGCGGGTCAGCGGCCGAGTACCTTAGTCACTAGAGCACCGCGGCGGGGCGAATCAGCAGGACAGAGGAAGCAGAAGCCGCGAGTTGGGACGGTCGACGACACCGATGTATACGCAGTGCTGCCAGAGCTCCTATAACGGAGTGCACTCAGAGCAATGGCTGTGTTTATATATACACACGCCACCGAATAAGCCAAGGATCTCTGAGGCAGCGAGACAGGCGTGCCCGGTTGTGAGTGGCGGCGAACGCGGCTTGTCGCACGCCAATGTATATCACCCGCCCGCTAGCCGCATTCCTCTTCAAGGTCAATGCTCGCGCTCCTCTTTTCGTCCTCGGCATCGCGCGCGGTGTGGCGAACGGAGGAGACTCACTCAGCTGTCGCGGGAGCCGAAAGCGCGCGTCTTGATCGGGAGGTGCGGCCGAGAAATCTGCGGTGGTGTCAGAAAACGAAAGGGCGCGCGGTCGACCGTAGAATCCCGCTTCGGCGACGATGCGCCTGAGCGAGCATAGCGCTTGAGCGCGAGGACAGGATGGGAGTGTGGCAGCTTGGGCTTGTTGGTATGGCATGACGATAGTTATAGCGCGAGAACAAAACGACGACACAGAGACAAGAAGGGGCCCAACTTGCTGTTTCGCACCTATTTCTCTCCTCTCTCCCTTTCATGTGTAATAAAATCAGTGCAAGTAACAGTGTAGCAAACAGCGGAACAACTTCAATCGAGCAGCGCGAGTTCGTTGTAGTCTTTTCTGTCTACGAAATCTTTCGACAAGCACTGATGACAAATCTTTCGACAAGCAATGATGACACTAGCCACGCAACAGTCAGAAACCCACTACATGCTCGTCTCATTAGTCCCCCTCTCGAAAAGCATCAACTCGATGCTTTCAAATGTATGAAGGCAAGAGCAAGTCTTCAGCGTGAGTAATACGGCTTCATCCTCGCCACGTGGACGATGTCCGGCCGGGCACCACGGCGGGAGGACTGCACGCTGGGCTCTGCGATAACTTCGTAGTTTACATCGCTGAGGCGCTGAAGAACCCGGTAAAGGCCGAAATAACGAAGCGAGAGCTTCTCAGAGCGGCCGCGTTGGCGTACGGGACTCCAGAGCCATATTTTTTCTCCGGGGTGGTAGGTGGCTTCTCTGTGCCGAAGGTTGTACCTATGAGCATCGTGTTGTTGCCGAGAGCGAATGCGCAAGCGAGCTAGTTGTCGAGATTCTTCGGCGTGCTGCGCATACTGATCAGCATTTTCGGTGGTGGTCGTAAATGCGTCAGGTAACATAATAGTAACTTCGCGGCCGTGAAGCCGGCGGAAAGGTGTAAATCCTGTAGTTTCTTGCACGGCGGTATTATATGCGAAAGTTACGAAAGGTAGGACACTGTCCCAGTTCCTGTGGTCTACGTCGACATACATGGAAATCGTGTCTGTGATGGTCTTGTTGAGCCGTTCTGTTAATCCGTTAGCTTGTGGATGGTAAGCTGTCGTTCGGCGATATACGGTGCCGCTGAGTGTCATCACTTCTTCCAGTAGTTTGGCAGTGAAGGCCGTGCCTCTGTCTGTCAGAACCATGGCCGGTCCACCATGGCGGAGAACGACAGCATGAATGAAGAAATCCGCGACATCGCTTGCCGTACCGCGCTGGAGTGCTCGTGTATCACCATAACTAATTAAATAGTCAGTCGCCATTATTATCCAGCGATTCCCCGCTGAAGATTTTGGAAATGGACCTAGCAAGTCCATGCCAACTTGTTGAAATGGTTCTCGGGGTGGCTCAACAAGGTGTAAAAGACCAGCAGGTTTCATGGGCGGAGTTTTGCGACGCTGACAGTCTCGGCAGGTTTTCACGTAGTGCTTGACCGTACGGGACAGTTTGGGCCAGTAGTAATACGTGTGGAGGATACGTGCCAGAGTACGCGTAAAGCTTAAATGCCCGGAAGATGGTTTGTCATGGCGCGTCTTAAGGATGTCATCTCGCATCAGAGATGGTACGGCCAGTAGGGTGGTTCGAGCGTTGGGATCAAAGCTCCGCTTGTACAGGACGTTGTCACGAAGGAAAAATGATGAAATCGTGCGTCTTAATGTTCGTGGTGGCTGTTCAAGCTTGTCCTCGAGATAGTCGATGATCGGGCGAAGTTCTGTGTCATCACGCTGTTTTTGAGCCAAGTCGGAGGCTGTGACAGCCACGTGGAAACTTTCGTCGTCAGTTTGGTCCGGAGGAATCGACTCGATTGGGGTACGTGATAGGCAGTCAGCATCGGTGTGCTTGCGTCCTGACTTGTAAACCACCGTAACGTCAAGTTCTTGTAAGCGGAGACTCCATCGAGCTAGGCGGCCTGAGGGGTCTTTGCGGCCTGCAAGCCAGCACAAGGAATGGTGGTCAGTGACTACTTTGAATGGTCTCCCGTACAAATATGGTCGGAACTTGGCTATGGCCCACACGACAGCTAGGCATTCCTTTTCTGTGGTGGAATAGTTCGTTTCAGACTATGATAACGTACGACTAGCGCATAGGTGATCACTCGCTCGATACCTTCCTGCCATTGCACAACAACAGCTCCAAGGCCGACATTACTTGCATCTGTATGCACTTCAGTGTCGGCATTTTCGTCGAAATGACCCAAGATTGGAGGAGTCTTGAGGTGACGTCGTAGCTCGCAAAAAGCTTCGTGTTGTTATGGGGCCCACACAAAAGCAACGTTGTCCCTCGTGAGTTGGTTTAAGGGTTCTGCTAGTTTGGAAAAGCTCGGAACGAAGCGACGATAGTACTCACAAAGGCCCAGAAAACAGCGTACGTCGTGTTTGTTCGTCGGAGTTGGGAAGGCAGCGACAGCCAGTGTTTTGTCGGGGTCTAGGCGAATCCGTCACTGTTGACGACATGGCCGAGAAACTTGAGTTCCTCGTAGCCGAAGTGGCATTTTTCGGGCTTGAGCGACAGGCCAGCTGTTCGTAGCGCCTCAAGTACTGCACGAAGACGCTGAAGGTGCTGCTCGAAAGTCGATGAAAAAACTACTACGTCATCTAAGTAGACAAGACACGATTGCCAGTTGAGACCGGACAAAACCGTGTCCATCATTCGTTGAAAAGTCGCAGGAGCAGAGCACAGTTCAAAAGAAAGCACCTTGAATTCGAAGAGCCCGTCAGGAGTAATGAAGGCGGTCTTTTCCCGGTCACGCTCATCAACCTCAATTTGCCAATAACCACTGCGTAGATCCATGGATGAAAAATATCAGGTGTTTCTAAGGCGGTTGAGTGAGTCGCCGATGCGAGGAAGCGGATAAACGTCTTTCTTTGTCACGGTGTTCAGTTTGCGATAATCAACACAGAAACGCAATGTGCCATCTTTCTTTTTCATCAACACAACCAGTGATGCCCATGGGCTTGTAGATGGCTGAATGATATCGTCAGCAAGCATTTGTTGTACTTGGTCGTGGATGGCGTCTTGTTCTCTGCGGGAAACTCTATAAGTTTATTGTCGAATAGGCCTTTCGCTGGGCTCTGTTATGATTTTGTGCTTTGCGACGGGTGTCTGTTTGATTTTGGACGTCGTGACAAAGCAATAACTGAAGGAAAACAGGAGGGAGCGAAGACTCTCTTGCTGTGAAGTCAACCGTGCGCAGTTCACATCAAGCTTAACCGGAGAATGTCGTCGCGAGGACCGGAAAAGAGTTACGCGAGTGAGGCGAAACATCCGTCAATCCGTCCCCGCTTCCATCCGTCCGTTCCTTCTTGCTTCCGTCCATCTGTCCGTTTGTGTGTACATCCGTCTGTGCGTCCGTCCTTGCGTTCTGTCCGCGCGTCTCTCCGTGCATCCATCCGTCCGTCCGTCCATGCGTCCATTCTTGCGTCCGTCCATCCACGCATCCGTTCATCTGTCCATGCATCTGTCTGTCTGTCCATTCGTCCGTCCATGCGTCTGTCCATCCTTCCGTTCACCTAATGAACACTCCAAGTACCACCATCTCGCATCTTTTTCATCATATATTCATCATATAGAAGTACCGCCATCCAGCGGACATTCCAAGGACTAAACGAGAGGTTGCAAGGTCGGACTAGAGGAGCGGCACGCGTGCACTTTCTTACGCCCTGCGCTCCGTGTCCCACCTTTCACCGCCGCCAGTTCATGGCACTGCGGCCCAACCCTCGCTAAACCTTTCCAATACCAAGGAGCTTACCCCTAGCGAGTTTAACGTGCAAAGGCAACCCTTTCTGGTCAGATAGTGCTCAAAGTACGTCGTCCTGATTTTCTTTAGTAAGCATCAAATTCAAGGAAAACTTTATTAGAGATCATTCACCGGTACTGATCTCTGTATAGGTTATTTCATCAGAAACAGCTATCCTTTTATATATGATTAACGTATACGTGGGTTTGCTCCTCAATTCAAATGAGTGCGCGCGTGTCGCTTCTATAGTCAGGCCGTGGAGGTGGCTACCTACTACTACTACTACTACTACTACTACTACTACTACTACTACTACTACTACTACTACCACTACCACTACCACTACCACTACTACTACTACTACTACTACTACTACTACTACTACTACTACTACTACTACGAGCACCACTGTTTTAGTGTTGCTCATTGTTGAAAAATAATTGCCTGAGACCAGTTTGTTTAATTGGCTGATACGAAATTTGTTTATTGCTTCAGTAGCAATTATCTGCAATTACATCGAGTCACTGGTGAATCAAATAACACCATTTGCCAAGCCGTTACGTATACTCGTGGCATTTAGGTGTGTTCCACCAGCCAAATAAATAGGGGAGTGCTTGAGCGTTAATTTGTTTCAGCCTCTTTGAGAGCACCATGCCAGAAACGCAGGTTGATCAAGTATATATGACGAAAAAGCTCGCATTGATAGAAATTTATGGCTAGGAAGGCGAACGGTTAATCGTATTGTAGCGATGTCCCTGCGTTCAAGTAGCCCGCCACAATCATCGTGGCACTATTATAATAGTTAATTGACTATCCGAAGTTACCTCGTTGCAGATTGCCATGTCCATTCCGCATCCTCGCTCAGCAGTGGGCGCTGCAGTGTATACATCTTCGATGCCATCTTGTCAATCGCCTGTCGACAATCAGCATTCGAATGCTCGCTTTCCAAGCGTTCGCTTTTTTTCTAAGGTGACGCAATTTATTTCCGCTTTGCCGTAACGGCTTTCTGGTGACACCATTGTCGCACGATGAACCAAGTAATGCTCTTGCGTTACAACTTACAAGAGAGACAACTTAGAGTGGGTATAGATTTAGCGCACTGAACGCGTTATTCGAAGGTCGCGGGTTCGGTCACTGCCAATGGCAGGTTATATTTTCGTCCATTTTTCTTCACATTTACTTTACAACTAGTGCCAGTAACATCCCCTATACTTTCGCTAGCATCACTCTGTTAGTTCTTAATAATATTGCGTCTAAGAAAAAAAAAAAACGTGCCCCTAAAATTCCCTTTTTCTTTCCTTTGAAGTAGATTTAGAGAAATTGTCTTTGTATTCTTGCATGTGCTGTACTGGAAATAAAATAGGCTGTGACAGCGAACTTGTTAGTGTTTCCTCGTGCTGATTTTTTTTTCGTTTTATTGATGCCAACAAGCCAATTAACAAACACTAACTAACATGTCAATAACTACGGGAGATTAGCATGCTCTATAAGTTCTATGGTACGCTATAAGCTATAAAAATCAAGGACGAGTTAAGGCTGCTTCACATGCTGCGATTGCAGGGGAAAAAAATAGCTTCGTTCGCGCACTGCAATGTGGCAGACACTCTGGCGCACCTATTTCTGCAGTGCTAAGTAAGCGTCCCAAGACTACGAGCAGCAGCACCAGATGTGGACCAAGACCTCCTTCAGTGAAGCGTGGGAGGCTGCTATCTCCCAGCCGGACCTGGTCGAGCAGCGTCAACTCGTCGATCGAGCCCGGCGGGTGGTCCAGACCAGAGGGTTCCTGGAATAAGGGACCCTCTCACCTTCACTCAAAAGCTACGCTATCTTCCTTGCCCCTACCCCCCCCCCCCCCCCCCAGTGCTGGGTAGCAAACCGAATGCCAATATCTGGTTAACCTCCCGGTCTTCCTTTTTCTCTCCCCCTCTCTATTTTCTCTCTTTCTCTCTCCTTCGACCTATTCGCATTCGCAACCGCCGCTAATGGCGATTTTGTTTCTCATGGATTGCAAGCGCTCTGCGATTTTCACTCTGCGACTGGTGCGGTGAGCAACGTTTCTTGACGCCGTTCTTTGCGGCAGACACTGCCGATTTTTCGAAATGTCATGCAACCGTTGTCATGCACGTTATAATATTATCAAGCTTTCGTAAACAGTAACGAAGAGCACGCGTGCTTGGTAATTGAAGAAAACTTTCCAATCTACATTCACTTTAAAGTACGCAACATCGGCCATTACGAAAACAAACACGTCGACGCAACTTGAACGGCTCGATCGGCCTGCCCAGTGCTATTTCGACGGGTCTCGACCGTAAAATCTCCCCGCCGCAGCGACCAGAGCGACAAATTTCCAACGCGTCGGTCTCTCACCGGAGTCACCATTGACCGCTGGGGCGAGAACGAACGGCCCAGTCTGCAAATCACTTCTTTTTGTGTCATGTGAAATGGACTTTAGAGCACTCAGTACTATACAATGGGAGTATACTGTCCCGTAGTAATGGCATGCATTCTCCCGTAAACGCAACTAGTAATCTAATGGAGAACTCTTCAGAATAACGTGTACTCTGTTTAAGAACAAATGTGCAACGATTTATATCTTCAGAAAAAATGCTTAACGATTTAGTGCTCGGTACTCTACTATGGAAGAGCTGAAAGCCGTGCCGTGGGCCTCACATTTGATCCCGTACCCTTATGCTTTCATAAAAGACTTAAAAGTGTGTTTAGAAAAAAAATGTTTAACGATTTCGAGTATACTTCGTATTCAACTATATAAGGGAGAGCACTGAGCTGTACCGCTACAGAGTGCTTAGAAAAAAGGGGTAACGATTTAGAGTATTTGGTACTCAGGGTAGTGTTTAAGAAAATTTTATTTCTGAAAAAATTATACATACAAAGAAGACATTTATGTGTCACATTGTTCGTTCTCACGACATGTTAATATATCTCAATATACATTAAAATGCACAACAGGAATTGTTTGTACCTGGAAACAGAAATTCTAACGTGCATAAAGAAAACTTTATTTAAGGGTACGTAGAATTCATGAAAAAGAACGAAAAAAACAACATTTAAGAAATACGTATAAGAACAAATTAATACTTATACAACACTAAATGCAGGTTCAGTGAATACACAAACACTAGCCTACCTTCTCAGTAATAAAGGCAAGGCACGGACACTTTGTTCTTTCTGAGAACATTAAATCGTGCTGACCACCGCAGGAGAAAAGCTTCCTCCCCCAGAATATAACTATTCGTTCACATGTGTTAGCATCATGGTTCTTAAGCGATGTAGCAGAGGAAACATGGCTCTCAGAGCGCGTCCCCGCAGGCATGCCAGTCCCCTCCGCTTCCACAATACAAAAGCACCAATGTGCATTATAAACTCAACAAAAATGTCTCTGTGCCGCGACTGCCATTGCATGTTGACTTGAAACATGATGGTCACCAAACGCCAGAAAGTACGTGCCACAGGACATTGGGTGAAGTACATGGTTTAGAGTTTCCGTCCGGCCGCACTGCGGACATGAGGCGGAGGGCGCCACACCCAACGCCGCAAGGCGGTCAACCGTTGGCAACGCCTGTCATTCTCTCAACCAAGTGAAGTCTCGGACTTCAGCTGGTAGGGTGGTGGTTTTCATGAACCAGCGTCGACTTTTGCGGCATTTCTTGCTCTGATCATCATTTGAATTTTTACAGCAATACATTCACATATTTCAGGGGGTGACATATCCATTAGTTCGCAGTCTGGTAAGTTATTTTGCGAAAAGCGCAGAGATTTCACCACGTACGTATAGTAGGGCGGTAACTGCTCAGCTGCCGGTCCTGTCTCGTCTGCTAATCCGAAGAAACGACGGGAAGTTCCCAACAGGTACTTTGTGAGTTCTCGTCCTCGGTAAGTCGTATTTGAGATGAGTTCCCATGTGGTTCTCAAGGCCGACACATGACACATAACTTCGAAGTTCGGAATGCTAAAACCTCCCTTTTTGTTGGTAGGTGGACTAGCGCTCTGGCGACGCTTTCCGCATGGCCATCCCGAAGGAAGGAGCCGTATGCGGTTGCTACTCTTAACAAAACTCGCCGAGGTGGTCGTGCAATCTTTGCTACATAAAAAGGGAAGCTGCTATGCTTGTCTTGATGAGATACGCACGTTCATGAAAAAGTGTGTTCAGAAAAAGTGGTCAACGATTTAGAGTACTCGGTACTCTACTATGGAAGTGTGTGTTTAGAAAAATTTGTTAACGATTAAGAATACTCGGTAAGTGTGGGGGGGTTAGAAAAAGGGGGGTAACGATTTAGAGCACAGCGTACTCTACTATGGGAGAGCTTAAAGCCGTCCCGACATGCCTGAATACACAGGCATGTGTGCTCAAACAACTTTTAATAACGGCTAAGTGCAGTAGTGTTGCAACATTACACGCAGCTTACCTCATTCTGAAAAGCCTTTGTACTTGATCTGGTAATAATGCAGAGCTTGATCAACCGTGCAAATCACTTTACTTGTAGCCTATTCAATCAACACTGCAAAAAAACATAAATTAAGCTGTCATTTTATTCTTTAGACCAGAGGTCTTAAACACGCGGCCCACGCTCGCATATGTCTGTCTTCACCCCACATTTCTTTAGCTTATAAATGTGTCCATGAGCTACGCACGCCTGCCTGGTCTGAGGCATTATTCCTTTGAGACATCCCATCTTTTGAGGCACAACCATGAAATAGGAATTATATATTTCGCAACCGGCGCGAAGATTTTAGTTATTATGGGGATCGGTAGCAACTTGTTGTCAATCCTGTAACTAAATCCATTTCAGAAATGACATGTATAGGAGATATGAGAAATGTTCCTTTCAAATGGCAGCATTCACTAGAAAACTGCCCGGCGCAGCAGCCAGCACAGGTAACGCACGCGGCACTGCCAGAGCAAAAAGCAGACCCAAGGATTGCATTCTTACTTCAAAAAAATGCTAGCTTGAAAACACAGCTTCAGCAGATGAGGGTCGAGTTTGAAGCTCTCAAAAATACAGCGCAGGCCCCGGTGCGGTCATCGTCAGTAGAGCCGCGGCGGGCTAAGAGAAAGATAGGTGCGGAAGGAGAGGTGGCGGCGGCTTCCGACATGGACGTCTTGGGAGCAATCAAAGATTTACAAAAGGCGGTAGCACGGCAGGCGGAATGCTTTGACCTCGTAGCATGTAAAGTCGACATGACCGAAAGCAGACTCGCTCCAGGCGAGAACTCTTTTGTCCCGGTGACACCTGTTTCACTTGTTCCCTCTGCGCGCCCCGGTACGCCAATGGATCAGACTCCCGTCGATATGGACGTGCCGTTAAGTCGGCAAATCAGTAGCAGCAGCCATGGCTCCCAACGCAACTGAGTTCGTCATTTGGCAGTGGAACTGCGCGGGGTTCAGGAAGCGTAAGGCCTCCCTCTAGCAGTACATTGATTCATTGGTAGTTCAGCCGCATGTGATTGCTTTACAAGAAACTATTGACGCGGCGGTTGCCTTGCCCGGCTATCGATCTGTATCATTTAGGGGGGAGGGTCAACGTGGTCTGGCTGTCTTGGTTTCGAACAAATGTCCGTTTTTAGAACACACGCTTGCGCTCGGCAACTCTACTTTGGAGGCTCAGCTGGTTGAAATTATTCCAAATAATTGGCATAAGTGCAGCATATTCGTACTGAATGTTTACAGCAGCCCTCGAAATCACAAGCAGGCGTTCTCCTCGGTGGTCGCAAAGGCGGCTACCTTTGCAGGCTAGTCACCGCTCGTAGCTATTGGTGACTTTAACGCACCTCACCCAGAAAGGCCACTGTTAAAGGGAAAAACCTTGTTAAAGCTATGATGGACTGTTCCTTGGAGCTGGTCACGGACCCTCAGTTCCCAACCCGGTTGGGCAATTTCGTTTCAAGAGACACGACTCCGGATCTGGCATTCATCAGAAATGCGGAGAAAGTTCAGTGGGTTAACTTGCAGGAAAGCTTGGGAAGTGATCACTTCATCCTTGCAGTCACGCAGGAAACCCGGGCGGCTCCACCTAAAGAGTACAAGGTGACGGACTGGGACGATTTCAGGAAGCGCCGGAAAGCTGATGAGACCGAATATGTCACGTTAGAGGAACTCTTTTCTCGACTCGCGGAGGATGTGCTCCTCGTCACCAAGACTGTCCAAACCGACTAACAGGGGGATACAATGGACTCACGTCTTGCACATTTATTGGAGGCTAAAAAATCGCTGGTTGAGAGATGGGGCACACAAAAGCTAAATAGGAGGCTCCGCAAACGCAAAGCTCTCCTCAATAAAGATATTGAAGAATATTGTTAGGAGCTTTCTAGGCAGCAGTGGAAAGAGGTTTGCTCAAAAGTAGATGGGCAGATGCGCACCGGAGGTAAATGGAACCCGTTGAAGGTACTACTCGATCAGACAAACTTCAAAAGTAATCAGAGGTTGGCAATCGACCACTTAGTTCAAGCACAGTGGAGCAGTGGAGTCACAGACACCACTTTACTCAAGGATTTGGCAGAGCACCTTCCGCTTGGCCCCTCCGGTGACTGGGATTACCCGGTCTACCAGGGAAGGCCGCTCGAGGAAATCGACTCGCCCTTTACGAACCTTGAGATCGAAGAGGTGCTTCATGCGCTTAATAGCCGCTCAGCCCCTAGTCCAGACGGCGTTACAAACAAGTTGCTGCGCAATCTCGACGGAAAGTCAATCACTAAGTTAACCGAGGAGGTCAATATCCTCTCGGCAGAAGGTCGCGTACCTGAGGCCTGGCGTACCACCTCGGTAATACTCATTCCCAAGCCGGGCAAGGTACTCTCCATGTAGAACCTCCGTCCCATTTCCCTCACATCTTGCGTGGGGAAATTGATTGAGCATGCGGTTCACAACAGAGTATCTCGGTATATCGAGAATAAAGAGCTATTTCCGTACAACATGGTAGGTTTCCGGGCGGGACCTCTATACCCAGGATGTGATGCTGCTGATTAAGAGGCAAATTATCGATCGACACACCCGAGATGTTCGAGGAATATTGGCCCTTGATCTCGCCAAGGCCTTCGATACGATTTCACATCAGTTTATACTGGAGCAGGTAGAGCGCATGGGATTAGGTCCCAAGTTCCACGCCTATGTTCGCGCCTTCCTCAGGGACCGCAAAGCCACTGAAAGATTGGCGAATTAAAATCGGAGGCCTTCACCCTGGGTGCGAGAGGCACGCCGCAGGGAGCGGTAATTTCACCCCTTTTGTTCAACATAGCCATGAAAGGCCTCTCGGAGCGCCTCCTCACTGTAGCCAATACCAACCATGCCTTATATGCCGACGACATTACAGACTGGTGCATGGGCGGTTCGGATGCTGAAGTGGAGCAGGCGCTCCAATCTACTTTGTCAATCACAGAACATTTTCTGCAGGGTACAGGGCTCCAGCTATCCGCCTCTAAATCGGAGTTGCTTCTATATCGACCAGTTCAACCCGGAAGAAGAAACGAGTCACCGCTTGATCAGGTGCAGATTGCTATAACCACACAGAATGGGCAGTCGATTCTAAGAGTCAATTGTATTCGGGTGCTAGGCTTCCTTCTTGAATCTAACGGCGGAAACTCACAGGTTTTGGCTCGCATCACCTCCAAAACGGAGAACATGCTCAGACTTATATTGAGGGTTTCAAGCCGCAGGGGAGGGCTGAGGGAAAGCAATCGCCTTCGGCTCTTCCATTCATTCCTGATGAGCCACATTAATTACGTGGCATCTTCGCTAAATTGGTCTAAACGCGAGGAGGATAAACTCGACACTTTATTGCGTAAAAGCATCAAAAGGGTACTAGGCCTACCTATGAGCACCAGCACGGACCGGCTCATGAGTCTCGGCATGCACAACAGCCTCACGGAGGTGACCGAGGCACAAACACTAGCTCAGCTCGCACGACTCTCCTCCACGAAAGCTGGGCAGCGTCTCCTACTGTCGCTGGGATATCATCATACGGCAGGGGAGGAACAGAAGATCTTCTTATCACAAACAATGAAAGGCACGTACGAGGTGGCACCCTTCTTGCGTAACGTTCATCCACAGTACAATGTTGGACGGCGAAAGGCACGGGCCAAGTCTCTCCTTGATTTCGTGGCTAAGTCCACGCGCAGTGTAGCTTTCGTTGATGCAGCGCAGTACGGCCGCTCCGATCGTTTCGCAGCTGTGGTCGTTGATCATCGCGGTCGCGTACTCAACTCAGCTTTCATGAGGAAAGTGTCTGCCTCCGTAGCAGAGCAGGTAGCGATAGCCTTGGCGATGACGGACCCTTCGCCTTAGAGATATTTACTGACTCCAGGGCTGCCGCCCGGGCCTTTGCATCGGGGATAATCTCTACGAAGGCTGCCACTATTCTAAATTCTAGGGGTGTGGTAGGCCACCACACACACCTGGTTTCCGGCCCACATGGGCTTGTAGCGCCCTCGTTCGGGCGGCGCGCAAACCGGAGAGCGCGCGATGGCAACAGAAGAAAATAAAGAAGGCGCTAGGCCGTGGCACGTGAAGCCACGGCTCACGTTCCTGGCTGGCTGGCATCGGTTATCGTTCAGGCGTGTCTTTCTTTCGCTCCTGTGGCATAAGCCTACAGGCTCAGAGGTGCATCCGACTCTTTTCAACGCCAACGAACTTGCCCATAACTCTGCGCGAGAAATCACGTGCCGCGGCGGTCCGGTTGGGTACGGAGGTGGGTTCACGGATAACTTTAAAGATCCACTTGGCACCTTTAACGAAGTGACGTCCCATTATCAGTTGTCTAGGCGGAGGTACCCGCTTCCGCATTCCAAGCTCACTCTGCCACAGTCGTCGGTTCTTCGGATGCTACAGGCAGGCTCATTCCCATCTCGTAGCACATTCAGCCACTTTGCTGATGGCATAACTCCAGGAAGCCCTAGTTGTGAGGCACATAACTGCACACTCGCTCACATGCTATGGCAGTGCCCGGCGTTACATGGCGCGTAGTTCAGCACAGAAGAAGACTGGGAGAGGGCTCTTAAAAGCCCCGAACTCTCAGTCCAATACTCGGCAGTCCAGGAGGCCTCAGAACGGGCGGAGAGCCACGGTCTTCCAGTCCCGGCATGGACGCGGCCAGCAACTGCAGCGGACACCTCTTAGGGGGGTGTCTGACCAATTCTCCATGACCGAATGAAGTTAATTTCACTTCACTTCACTATAGAACTGCCCAACACCTTTTCCCCGCAACCAGCTCTTTCAGTGCCCCGGCACTTGCGGGACTATATTGCGTGACTGTGGCTCATTTGCTTAGGTGTGTTTGGTGAGAACCCTGCTTTAAACGAACGACTTCTAGCTAAAAAAAATGCCTGGAATGGTGCAGTTTCGTTGTCCGCTAAGAAATCCTCACCGAGTAAGGTGCGTGCTTAACCAAAGGAAATACTAATAACCAGAACATAGAATGCATTACTGAGTTAATTAATTAACTATTAAACAGTGCCGCCATATTCACGAAGTGAATGATAATGAGTGGGCGAAGCTCCGGAGGTAAACCTGGTAAACCATGAATCCTCGGTACATTTTGCCCACTCGATTTTATTACAACGCTCCCCCTAGCATACGTCGCTGCACTAAATTGAACGATTGCCTTCCACCAATGACACGTGCCATATGTGACGTCATTTCTATTTTATAACATCTCCCATCTTTCATCATCAACTACAAGTACCGCCGTCTAGTTTATAACATCTTGCATCTTTTCATCATCAGCTACAAGTACCGTCATCTAATGAACACTGCAAGAACTAAACGAGAGGTGGGTATACATACAGGAGACGGTACCGCCATCTAGTGAACACTGCACTAAATGAGAGGTGGCTACATACAGGGGACGCAGAGCCCACTCATTAAGGAGCTTCACCCCTAAAAATCACCGACGATTACGATACCGCCTAATGCGAATTCTGAATGCAGCTGTTCAGGTGTTTCAAGGGGGTAGCCTTGAATGGCTCATGTCTTACACCGTGGCTCATGCTCACGCCCGACGCTGCAACGAGACATACAACGCCTCGTGTAGAATTGTCACGCTTGGTCATGTACAATTGTTACATTTAGCCTAATATTAATATCAAAGCACAGTTTGTTGTTTTACCTCTTGATTAAGCGTCCCAAAACCACCATATGACTATGAAAGACGCTGTTGTGTAGGACTCCAGAAATTTAGACCACCTGGGGTTCTGCAACGTGCACCCGAATCTGAGCACATGGGCCTACAGCATGTTGGCCTCCATGGAGAATGCAGCCGCCGCAGCCGGGGTTCAATACCGCGACCTGCGGGTCAGCAGCCGAGTACCTTATAGCCACTAGACCACCACGGCGGGGCGGAGTAATCAAGCAGGACCCATGTAATGGTAAAGTTCAGGCTTATGCTATGGGACTGGTTCGTAGATTATTCTTAAAGTAAATTACGTGGTCTTGGCGAATAATCATGTAAAACTGATTAGCTGTCTTGATACTTTTGGGGCAGCTGACAGCTCTCCCATAGCATAGTACACATGGAACTCTAAATCATAGACTGTGTTTTTTTTTAGCACACGACAAAATTTAGAAAAAGGTCAAATTCATTTGTGGTGGGGAAGTTGTGTACAAGTGTACAACGAACACTTGGCCGTGAGAATTTTTCGAAACGGTGACATAATAGCCGAGTGAGACGCGCTTGATTATAGAAACGCAGCGATCACTGCTTTCGCTCTTCTCCGCTGGTATGGTTTCCCAAAGCCGCTTTGCCTCTCGCCGAGTGCCCCTCCCAATCTCGCATGACATGCAGCTGCACGGGTGGTCTGTGCGTGGCTAGGAGAACGTGTCCTGCAAGTAGGTGGCGCATGCGGGTCACACGAAATTGGAGTAATTGCATATGCTTCCTGTATATGGTACGGACCATATACAGTTACTCTACACGACATAACACGACGAACAAGGAGCGTGCACAGCTGCTTGCCGAATAACCGAAAGTCGTATGTTTTCGCTCGACCAATCGCAGCATGATTTGCGCTACGCGTCAGAGATTCACCTTCTGGGCGTCACACGGAGGCCGGAAAGGTTCGGGAAGTGGAGGGATTGTTTCTTGGAAATCGTACTGCGCGCCAGCTTCGCGTAGCGCTACCACTTGTGGCATCGATGATCGTCACGGCGTTCTGTACAAGGTACGCGTGTTCACTTGAAATGTTTGATACAATTATCAAAGGTGGCTTAAGGGCCCGTTAAAGCTACTAGTATGGTTCAGTAATAACATCGAAACACGGGAGAGATTTGGCATGACTGAAGAAGACCTGACAGAATGTTGGTTCGGGATCGCCATGACACACGTTGCATTAACACGACGAATATAGCGTAACCATCTCAAGGGTGAAGTGTTGTCGAAGCGTTCGTCAACGTATACCACCTCGGACGTACGCCGTGAGGCTGATGAACACCACACTAAAAAAAGTTTATGGAGCTAGAACAATTTACGAAGAAATAAGCTCCCTCTCTCTCTCTTTTTTTTAAAGTAAACCGACAGGCTTCCCACCACGGTGGTCTAGTGGTTATGGAGCTTCACTGCTGACATGCAGGCCACGAGTTTACATGTAGGCGAAAATGTTCGAGGCCCGCATAGTTATGTTTAGGTGCACGTTAAAGACGCAGCCCCCCCCCCCCCCCCCCCATCTTTGAGATATCCGAAGCCCTTTACGGCGTCTCTCACGATCATATCGTTATTTTGGGACGTTATATTCCATTAAATATTACCGAATTTCCGGAAAAATTACCAATATTTCCGGAAAAACTGACTGCGAAGTGGTTACAGGTATTTCAGATCACATGGCAGTCTTGGTTGAGCTTCACTCGCTGAAGTACAAAAATGATGTTAAATACACACGTGTGCCAGTATTTCATTCTTCCGACGATGCATCCATCATAGACAGACTGGAGATAGCCTACGACGAACTTTGCGAAAGTGTTAATCTGGGTTTGAGTGATGTTAACGCCTTGTGGTTAAAGTATAAGAACACTGCGCATGCCTGCATACAGCTTTTTGTTTCTTTCAAGAAAAAGAAGGTACATATGTCGAAACGCTGGATTACACGAGATATAATTCACATTAAGAGAAAAATTAATCGTCTTCGGAAATCACTAAGAAAGCACACGAGTATCACGACACGTCCTGCCTGAGGATTGGTAATTCTCTAAATTTAAGCCTTTATTCAAACATGGAGATAAACAGTTGGTTTGTAATTATCGCCCAATAGCTTTGACTTGCACATGCTGCAAGTTATTGGAACACATAATACATAAACACATTTCCTGCTTTTTGGAGTCACACTCAGTACTTTCACCAACTCAGCATGGTTTTAGGCGTGGGTTTTCCACAGTAACACAATTGGTTGAAATTGTCCATGACTTCGCACTAGCCATAAATAACCAGTCACAGATAGACCCTTTTTATTTTTAGACTTCGCGAAGGCCTTCGACAAAATCTCTCATTCCAGACTACTTATGAAACTTTGGGCAGTATTAAAAAACCCACAGCTTTGTCAATGGATACAAACATACCTGGGATCTCGAAAACAGTATGTTGTTTTTAATGAACATTTCTCAGAAAAGCTGCCTGTAGATTCGGGTGTCCCCCAGGGATCAGTTTTTAGGACCGTTATTGTTCCTTCATTTTATAAAGGACATGGTGGATGACTGTGGCGTTAAAATAAGACTATATGCCGACGATTGTGTTTTGTATAGTGAGATAAATTCAACTTCAGATCAAAATGCACTGAATTTCGAATTAGATAAAGTGATGCGTTGGTGCAGGACGTGGCAGATAGCTGTGAATTACGACAAATGCGCTGTAATGACCATAAGTAACAAGAAAAATCCTCTTTTATATACATATACAGTTGATCGTAAATCATTAAATCGTGTGAATGAGTTCAAATGTCTAGGTCTTATTATAAGTGATAACATTCACTGGAATAGTCATATCACAGCTATTTCTAATAAGACACTGTCTAAACTTCATTTTCTAAGGAGGTCTCTCAAGAGGGCATCTACCATCTGAAAGCTCGCCACTTTCAAAGCATTAATCCTGCCAATTTTAGAATATGCAAATATTATTTCGGACTCGTTTACACAGACGAACACACGTAAGTTGGATAGAGTTCAGAGTAAGGCTGTACGATTTATTTTTAACAGTTACGGTCCATCATCTATTACTCAGTTACTTCGCCAAGCAGACTTAAAAAGCATTACAGTTAGAAATAAAATCGCTCGCCTGTTCATGTTTAAAATTGTCAAGGGTAAGTTACAAAGCCGAACGTGTGACTACATTTCTTTTTCCAGCGGTTATTCTACAAGGCTACGACATCTATACTCATTAGTGCCATTTAAATGCAAGAACAATGTTTTTAAATATTCTTTTTTTTCCCGAACTGTAACAGAATGGAATGAACTCGATAAAGACGTAGTAACGGTAGTTGACTGTGATACATTTCAGGCTCACCTTCAATCGTAACCCTGATGTATTTTGTATTACGAAAGGCTTGTCTGCATTGTCAGTTGAATTTCGTATTGTCTGAATTTGTTGTATTTGTTAAGAAACCTTGTTATATGTTTTGTACCACCCTGCTAGAGCCCCTATCATTGGGGTTAGCAGTATTGGAAATAAATAAATAAATAAATAAATAACTAAATAAATAAATAAATAAATAAATAAATAAATAAATAAATAAATAAGATACTGCATTTTAGATGGACGCGAAAGTGCTGTAGGTCCACGTACTCAAATTTGGGTGCACGTTAAAGAACCCCAGATGGTCGAAATTTCCGGAGCCCTCCACTACGGCGTCTCATAATCATATGGTGGGTTTGGGACGTTGAACCCCACAGATCAATCCATCAACAAAACGAAGATAAAAAAAACCTTTAAGAAAAAAAAATTTGTCAGAAGTGGGATTCGAACCCACGCCCGGAAGACCGGACTGCGACCTGAACGCAGCGCCTTAGACCGCTCGGCCATCCTGACAGAACGATTATGGTCGATGAGCGGCACTATGTCAATATCAAGGTGCTAAAATTGTGGCATCCCGTTTTGCTCGTTTCGACAGAGTAGGGTACTAGCCAAATAAGAACATAAACTAATATGATGAAGCTTTATGCGCCGAAACCAGGCGGCCCACATCCGTTTCTTTCTTCTCTCTCTCTTTTTTTTATGCACGTAAATCTATACATGGGTACACAGGTGTTGCTTCAATTCAATTCACCCCATCGAAATGATCGCAGTGGCGTAGCCAGGCAGTGGCACACCAAAGCCGTGGCACGCCAAAGACCCCAGCTGGTCGATATTACCGGAGCCCTCTAATGCGGCGTCTCTGATGATGACAGGGTGGTTTTGGGCCGTTAAACCACACATATCAATCAATCAATCAATCAATCAATCAATCAATCAATCAATCAATCAATCAATCAATCAATCAATCAATTGAAACTCACAACTAAAAAATACAGTGTTATTGAAATCAACAAGCCATCATTATTACAGAAAAACTGAAAAATACGACACTGTCTTAAATATACTCTAATCACTTATAGATTTAGTTGAAAAGTGCCCTCTTTGCCTTCAATATCCACTTTGTCTCCTATCATTCCAACAATGTTGTAATGGACTGAAAACTTCGAGGTAACTTATCGCACATCCCTCACACTGCGTCCCATTAAAGCCTTACCAAGTGATGATGATGATTATGATGGTGCCCTAAATGTATGGCTCACATCCACCCTGGGGGATTGGCCAGGAAACAAATAATTAGATAGAAATAATTATATAGTAATTGTAAATGTAATGAATTATATAATGATTAGGAAATATTAAATTTTACTAAGTTGGATGCTTGCGATCAAAACCGCCTTGATTCGATTAGGCATCCTTCTTCAACAGAACAGATATCCCGGTGACAATGACGAAAAGTTCTGGTACCAAGGGTTAAACAGGCTTTCGTCTTCAAGTGAATCAGATATATAACTATATGAAAGAATCAAAACGGCTATCATGCTAATTCCACAAGCACACACTAAATACTTGTTTTGTCATTATTCTATTTCATAAATTCTTTATTATAATTTCTATTTTTTATTATTTTTATTTGCTTTTTCTTAACAATTCATAATAGTCTGTTAGCACAACTAAGCTTTTTGTTTGTCTTAGAAACATAAGGCACCCCCCCTTTTTTTTCTTTTTCCCAAAATACAATTGCAGTGCCATTCATCGCCGATACCCCACGGTGGGTTGAGCCATTCTTCTTGGGTCCAACCAACTAACCAACCAACCAACCGCCGCGGTGGTGTAGTGGTTTTGGTGACCGGCTGCCAACATGAAGGTGGCGGCGAATTCGATTCTGGCAGCGGCGCCCGCATTTCTATGGAGACAAATTGCTAGAGGTTCATGTACTGCGCCTTGTCAGCGCACTTAAAAGGACAACAGTGGTCGCAATTGCCGAGGCCCTCCACTTCAGTTCACCTCATAATCATAGCGTGGATTTGGCAATATTTGTGAATGGTGTTGCCAACAGAAGCTTTATCGCTACACTTGTTACTTCACTGCTAAAGTGTACTAGAAGCTTCTAGTGCACTATTCACTGCTATGCAGCTTGCACTTCATGTAATGAAATCGCGAATCAGTTTAAAAAGTTCATACTATTGTGCAATCACTCTTTAAAAGCGCAATATTAACTGTGCTCCGGCTTACTCGCGTCTGAAACAAAGAAGCGTAGAAAAACAATCAGTTTAGGCAGCTCGACAGATTTATTGCGCTCGACTGATATAAAAAAACTTGATGCATCAATGACAATTATTTTGATTAGGCGTCCACACACGACCCTGCTGTCTAGGTTTCAATGGATATCTGGGCGTTCACCAGATTGCACACTTGCGAGTCGGGTTCATAGGCATTCCTGCCGCGCAGCCAAATGCTGTCGAGAATTTGGGGAAGTTCATCAGCGGTATGTTCACTCTAAGTCTGCCAGGGATCTCACCGAAGTTGAGCTTTCGTATCCAGGCATCGCGGCTTGGATTATCACACAGTCCTACGGCGTAAAGAACGAAGAACAGCTGCTCCATGTCAAGCTGGCGCTCGTCCACCGAGATCTTGAGCCTTTCGGTGCCGTCCTTGGCTGCGAGAGCCTTCATGTACATGTCGTACATCGGCCCCACGATAGCATTGTCCGCCACGTTCTCCTCGAGCCTCATTCTCGCCTCGAAGTTGTCGCCGATGAGGTCTCGTATCTCGACATAGTACTGGTCCTGGAAGCAGAGTTCTAGATGAGAGAACTTGCTCATTTCATCCGTGTTCCACCAAGTGGCCACCGCGAGGTTGTGGTCGATGGTGGCGCCGCGACGGTCCACAGCACCGAACATGCCTCGAAACACTTCGGGTAGAATGAGGGGAAATAGAACCGGCTCGATAGTCTTAGTGATGTCGTTCAGGAAGGCAACGCTGACATGTGGAATGAAGAGCGCGTTGCGCCCGAAAAAGTACTCGTGCCCGGGAGACAGAGCCGTGTGGTCATACCTTGCGTCGAGGTCGTCCTTAGGTGGTTTGGTCTCCCAGTACACATTCATGGTACCCGCCTGCAGTTCCCGAAAACTCCCTAGCAAGTGGCTCGGGTCGAAAGGCTGGGCGTTGAAGTTGTAGTAGCTGGCAATCGTGTTGATGTCGTCTGTGCTTGCCAGGAAAAGGAAGCGCATGTTCTCGATCTTGTCGACGCCAATGCCGATCGCCGAGCGGTCCAGCCATGAGGATGATGAGAGGAGGCGGTCCGTCATGCTGCTTTTCAGCTGAACTTCCAAGCTCGACATACTGTAGTCGTAGTGTTTCAGAAGGAGTGTAGAGTTGTTCTTGCTGAATGTCATGCGACCGAAGAAGCGCATGCCGTGCTTATAGAGCCGTTCTAGCAGGTGCATACAGGCTTGACGCCGGTCAGGTACAAACTCCAGGTAGTTATCGTGACTCAAGCGCAAGAGGGGGCTGGCTGCTCTGGCGAGCAGCGGGGACACGTGAACTACGATGCGATAGCCCACATAGTTCAGAAGATTCACAGTGTCCGTCTCGTTCAGAACGGCGGGCAACTTGCTGATGTAGTCCTGATTCATGAGGGCTACCGGTTTATCGTTGTCGAAAGTTTCGATATCCTGAAAAAGTATAGTGAGATACTCTTTCCAGTTCCACTTTCCGTCACGGTGCAGCTGGCCCACGCGCTTGATGCGATCCTGGAATTCTATGAAGTGCGGCGTGGCCATAACACTGTGGAGCTTCTTCTCGAGAAGAGCAATGGCCTCAGCTTGGTCGGTCATGTCTTGCCTTTTTTCTAAAAGCGACAATGCAATGACCACCTTGTGAGTGAAGTTTTCGGGTGATTCATCGAGGTATGCCAGGTTGTACCTCTTGAGGGTCAAGCTTGGCGCATCAATGTGAACCGTATATCCGCGGTCATCTTCAAACGGCTTCCGCAGGAACACCCTAGCAAATGGGAAGACGCCCAAATCACGGTCCACAAATGCCGAGATGGTTACAACGTTGGCACCACGAGGAGCCTTTTTGTATGGCCAGCCAGCCAAGTTGTACTCCTCCAGGAGAGTTCGTAGCGACGTAAAATTCTGGTCGTTCTTCTCCTGGGACTCGCACTTGGGCAGCAGCGAGATTGCCTGATGCAAGAACACGCCTGGATACTTGTGGTAGCGCTCCTCGTTCTCCTTTAGGTAGTCTCGGAAGAACCTCTCAATGTCCATCATCATCAAGCCGGACGCCCTCTCTCTGTACGCCCTGGACTGAACGTCCAGGTCTCCCGCCGACCAGTGTCGAGAGCAGACGTGCGCGTAGAAGTCCGTGCATGGGCTGACGCTGGAGTTGAGCCTTCCCTGTAGGTAATTCTCAGCCCAGACGCATACGTCAGACTTACAGCTGAACTGCATGAGCTTCTTCCGCTCGTGCTTCGCTAGGTGGTACTGGCTGTCTACTCCAGCCAGGATGTCATCGCCGCCGCCGGCGCTCATCGAACCGTTGGCACCACGTCGCAGTAGCTCCATAGAGTGGTTGAACATAAGCATGATGGCCCCGCCCACGTGCAGCTTGTACGTGGTGACAGCCACGCCCACGACTACCATGAGGAGGCCCACGCTACATACGGCCATGTACGGCAGCCGGCTGGGTGAGCGAGCCACCAAGATTTGCGACCGCGACCTTGTCTGGACGGTCGTGCATTTGGGCTCTGGAGGTGACGTTGAGCCCGACAGCTGGACCGACTGCAGGGAGTACCGAACGCCGGGCTCAGTGCCGTGATCGTCCGCGTATTCTGAGCCGTTTTCGAAGTCGGTGGTCAGGGACATCGCTGTGGCTGACAGCGGCGGAGGTTTCTTCTTCAGTGATTTAAGCAGTGGCGCGCGCTCTCGCCTCTGATCTGTTGCTTCGTTTTCGTCGTCTGTGTATCGTAAGTTTTACTGTTAACATAAAAGCAATATTTTTGCGACATTTGCCACGAGCATAAGCGAAGGCCGGCTCAAACAGGTTTACAGAAAGTGCTTATTCAACACAACTTTGAGAATCTTTGATAATTTTTCTTTTGAAAAGCTCATTTGTGCGGAAGTCATATTTTACGGCTCATGTCGGTGACGCCGTGTTTCTCCGCCGCAACCTGGGAGCCGTCGCTAAGGGCGGCAAGTTGCGATAATTCTGTCACATCAAAACTCTGTAAGCACATTCGCACGCGCGTCAGTTGCACTCCTATAGTTCAAGTTAGGTTTATATAAGCATACACAAAAACAACCTGGCGCGGCTATATATACACAGCCTATATTCAGGATATTAAATTTGGAGGTATAACAGTGCTGGTGTGACGGTACTTTGCTGCGTTGGTGGGAGTACGTAAAATATCTGCACTCTTAAAAAAAAGGTGGTAGTACTTACTAAGTTCGGTTTACTAACTGCTTCTCAGATATGTTACTAACCCGTTAGTAAGTGAGGTTAGTAACCGTTACGGCCTTCATCATTACTAACGCAGTTAATAATATATACTAACGTAGGTAGTAACGGTTGCTAACATATATAGGCGCGGTTATTTTGTCTCACGAGTCTCTCGTTTTTTAACAGTCCTATTCGCGAGCATCAACATTTCGATATATCAATGAGCAATTACGCACATTGTGTCATAAAGCAGAACAGCACACATACGCAAGTTACCACGAGTTCAGATCCTAATCGTTTCAAGAGTATTTATAGCCCTATATTTTGGGGAACGCAGCTGGTGCCGGTGGGCGGCTATGCTGTAGGATGTATAATTTAATTAGGCGCCTTTATTTATACAACATACAGTTTTTTTGGTTAGCCAGGTAGCGTAGTGTTGGAATTTTAATCAAGCGTAATAAAAAACACTAGTACGTCTATTTTGCATAATATCGCCTCAATTAGCTCTAGTATTTAAGACATGAGACTGGGTAGTAAGTTTGAATATATTGCCTCAATGAACTTAAATGGATCCCCGTGCTACTAAATAGGTTGTTAGACGCTCGTAGTAATAACCTCTAAAGTTTGTTTAACAAGTTCATTAAATACGAGCATGATGAAAAGTTACTAACAGTGCGCAAACCTTAGTAACCGTTGCAACATTCAAGCATTTGCTAACGTGGGTAGGAAAAGGTTAGTAATAACCCAAGAAGGTGAGTAACAGCTGCTGTTACTAACATTTTGCTCGTGGTTACTAGCTTTTTACTAACTTATATTTAAGAGTGGGCATCACTACCCTACAATTTTAATGTGAACGGTAAATGTGAGAAAAATTGGTAAAGTTTCTAACAAAAAAATGCCCCGCCGCGGTGGTCTAGTGGCTAAGGTACTCGGCTGCTGACCCGCAGGTCGCGGGTTCGAATCCCGGCTGCGGCGGCTGCATTTCCGATGGAGGCGGAAGTGTTGTAGGCCCGTGTGCTCAGATTTGGGTGCACGTTAAAGAATCCCAGGTGGTCGAAATTTCCGGAGCCCTCCACTACGGCGTCTCTCATAATCATATGGTGGTTTTGGGACGTTAAACCCCACATATCAAATCAACTTTCTAACAAGATTTGCCTCTGTGACGTCAGTTCAGGCGTTTTCCCAGTACTTTGGATCAAGTTCACGTGCTAATCGCGAGCACTGCGCTGATCAAACCATGTTTGACAACAACAATTTAAACAGCGTGCATGGTTGTTGAGTGAGGCTAAGTGCTTGGCTGGCGTGCGTGCATGCGCACATGTGTTTGTATGCGTACGTGCGTGCGTGCGTGTGAGTGCGTGTTAGCCTTCAGAAACTGCTCAAACTGATCCAGGAGCAAGCCTTTAGGGCTGTTTACTGAAGTGGACAACGTGTGTGGTTTGGACTTTCAGCCTTCTCAAGCGCTCAGTGGATTCGTCAGTGCGTGATAAGATGTAAAAGTTGGTCCCATGGGAAGGAGGAAATCACAAATATTTTACAAGTTTATCGAGGTGATCTTGTGGGTACTGATTGTGTTGATTCGATCCGTTGTACTAGACACTCCGGCAGCAGCAAATGTAATTTCCCATCAGGTGACTTTTTAACGAATGTCTGAGCACTCAGTAGCGGGTTTGTGCTCGTAAGGTTCCTCTGATTGATTGATATGTGGGGTTTAACGTCCCGAAACCACCACATGATTATGAGAGACGTCGTAGAGGAGGGCTCCGGAAATTTCTACCACCTGGGGTTCTTTAAAGTGCAACCAAATCTGAGCACACGGGCCTACAACATTTCCGCCTCCATCGGAAATGCAGCCGCCGCTGTCGGGATTCGAACCCGCAACCTGCGGGTCAGCAGCCGAGTACCTTAGCCACTAGACCACCGCGGCGGAGCCGTCAGGCTACTCTTCGAAATAAATATCTCAGAACTCCCACGTACACAAGAAAGGAGCTTCGCTACCCATCGCATGCTTACTCGCATAGACTATTTTACGGGTGCGTATTGGTGCCGCCGAAATCGGCGGTAGCCTTGCCGTATTGTATCTTTGACAACCAAACGCACTGTGCAATTGTAGGCAAGAAAACCGGTGAATAGACGCATTCGACGTTTGACGATCACCGTAGTCACACGTCGCGAAATCCAAAATTTAAGAAAACATTCGTTTCAGAGCCCGAGGAGGCGGTGCCCAAGTGTCTGTTGTAAATGCGTGTTATTTAATATAGCGCTCGCGATTTCTCGGGTATGTTGGTCGACTCCTTCTAGTTGCCAGCTTGGCAGCACCCTTATCATCACTCGCTCAAGTGCTGGCAATTCCAACTACAACTTAATGGGCACGTGCCAATTCAATTCGTTTGGGCAAGCTGTTTTTTTTTCTATTCTTCTTCTTGTCTATGCATTCGTACGTTTTTTTGTGTGCTTTTCGTTGAAAACGGTCTCGTGCAATCGACGTATCTGTGGCAGGACTGGTCGCGTATCAGGGCTGTATAAGCGTAAATGCTGCTTGCTCTTCTGCCAGCTTGCACTTACCCGAGCTTCATGGCAAGCGTGCATATCGCTTGTCCCACTATAATCTATCTCGAGTTTCAGCGCTGCGGTTTTATAGATCGTGTCAAGGACGCTGGTCTCGACTTGCACACATAAATAGACTTCTCTCTCACCCAGCCACTATTCCACTACATCTCCCTGCTTTCCCACCTTTCTCTCTCCTCTCTCTCTCTTTTTCGTCAGCTTCACCAAAACTGCAGAGGCGGTGTTGGTGGAGCTCCGGTGCCTCTGAAGCTGGCGAATGAAGACAGAAAGAAATAAAGAACAAAAGTATAAATAATAATATTACCTGGAGTTTTGCGTCCCAAGACCACTAACAAATTATGCTCGTAACTATTTATGCTCGTAAATTATGCACGTAACAAACCATGCTCACTATCAAAGAAAGATACAGACGTATCACTCACACATGCATTGCATGTTGCAGATATACAAAAAGCTTCCATCAGTTCGCGGGATGGTGGTATCACCGCTCCTACCCAACATCTTAATCAGTCGGCAAATTGGTAAGCACATGTGCAAGCTTTGCAATGCGTGGGAAATGCACGTTCCCGTTATTTCTAATGTTCCCTTGCATGGGAAATGCATAGGAAATGCGCGTTCCCGTTATTGCTAATGTTCCCTTGCACAATCTCCCTTACACAAAAGTTCATGTTTTCTAGTGAGATTTCCTACAAGACAGCGGTATTTCATAGACGACGCCAGTGGCACATTTTGCATACGCCAAAGAGTGCTTTTTCCCGCTACCGCTGGACTTTTTCTCGCCAGAGTAGGCTCTGGGACTAAGCCCAACCAGCTTACGCGGGGCAGATAACACCATCGGCACATCGTGCCTATAATCGCTGTCTTATTCAAGTTGTGAGAAATGCGATACGTATAAAGCATCACCTATGGACGCCACCTGTGGTGCGGGCCAGGGTCGACGCTGGGCCGGGCTGCTTTGGCATCACGCAGAAGAATCTTTGCGACCACCGTCACCACCGTGCAAGGATAACCGGCAGCCAATAAATGCCACACCTGATCATTAAAGCTATCTTGCATTGCATTTGGGCATGATTTTGTAAGAGTGGAACGTGGACAGACATGACCTTCTGCGCCCGGGGACTATAACGCCAATTTAGATGATCAGTGAAACGAGACAAAGATATAAAAACTTCAGCGAGTTATATGTGCGAAATCCATAGGTGAAGGTGAAACCGTTTCTGAACTGTTTAAAAGCGTTAAGAATACCATCAACGGAGATGCCGGCGGTTATGAAATGGGGCCTCTTAAAGGGAAATAAAAAATTGTCTACATACTTAAAACTTTAAACGTATATTTAAAACGTACCTAAAAACTTTAAACATACCTAAGAACTTTAATAACACATTTTTCGCCAAGAGCACTTTCTAAGCACCGATCAACGTCCGCTAAACAAATGTTGCACAAAACAGGCGCTGCACATTATCCAACACAAATCTCTTGTCACTGCAGATGAAATTCGTTCCCAAACGAAACACAATTTAGTTGGCGCGCATGCACTGCTTATGAAAGACAGAAAGAAAGATATAATGATAATTGCTGGGGTGTAACGCCCCAAAACAACGACGCGATTATGAGAGACGCCGTAGTGGAGGGCTTCTTAAACTTCGACCACCCGGCTTTCTTCGACGTGCACCTAAATTGAAGTGCACGGGTTCCAAGCGTGTTCGGCTCCAGCGAAAATGCGGTCGCCGCGGCCGGAATTCGATCCCGTGGCTTGCGGGCCAGCAATCGAGCTCCATGACCACTACAGACCATCGTGGCAGATCAAGGGAGAAACTAAGATAAAGACGACAGGCTAGAATCGAAATAATGCATCGCAATCAGAGTTTTTTCTTTTCTCAAATCTGTTTCAGACATTGCAAGTCATACTTGTTGCGAACTCTGTTTTTCGTGCTTTATCAATTCGGGCCGGAAAAGCAGGATTCGTGGAGCTCAATCAGTGCAAAATGATGCAATGTGCAGTGCAGGGGGGGGGGGGGGGTGATTGTACATAAATTGTTTGTGTTACGTTGTCTCTGTTAATGCCGTTTGACCAGAACACATGAAGTAATGATAAAAAAAAGATGGTACTACTGGCACGAATGAGTCCACTCGAATAATTCGCGTTAACACTTCCTCGCTAAACTATGGCACGATCGCGAAGGTTTCACGGAAAAATATTAGGACTGAGGAAAAGCCTATAACCGGCTTGCTGCGAAACGTGAGGATGAGCGATATTGAAGTATTTATGAATTGAATACACCACAAATACAACCAACTTCACTTAAACATGTTCCCTTGTAGCTATGCACTCGGTGTTTCGGTTTATTCGCAAGACACACAAGAGCGGAGGGTCCGTGACCACGCCGAGGTAACTCATTAGAACCGCGAGTCCACTTTGCAATGTTTAGTGTCTGCATGTTTTTTTTTCTAATAATGAGACTCTGCTTGGGAGAATGAAGTGGGTAAGCTGAGTGACCGGATGCTCGTTGTGAAGAGGCTGTTCTTTTTCGGGAACATGTGGCTCCAGTTTTATTTTTCTTCTCATTTTCTCACGCGCACGTGCGTGTGCGTGGATATATGAGGGTGTCTGCCCAAAGATGTCGTTATGTAGCTTATCTCGCCCTTCGCCTCATGTGTCAGGTAAGGTCCCTAGATAAGGTCTCTAGATGAAATCTAGTGGCCTTAGTGTCAGCTAAGGTAAGGCGTCACTGCTCAGATGTTCTGCAACGAAGGGCGATATCCATTGTCCAAATCTTATACAAGACAGTTGCATCATCCGACATTGCTTGGAAGAGCGTTTGATCGGTCGTTCAGTCGATCCGCTGCAGGGATTTCGTGTAACCGCTGCTGATTGGTGCACGCGATTGGCCGCAAGAAGAATGCCTATAAAGCACGCGCGTGGCACGCGTAGGACACACCAGAACCGGCGCACCTCACAACCTCGCGTATACTATCCACTCCTGTCTTCTTCTTCATCTCAGCACGCAACCTCCTTTCCTGTCTGGAGCTGATAACGCGATATGAGGAGTAGAAGAGGCCAGACGCGTGCGCCAATTCTGGGAAGTCTACAGTTAGCTACCTCTTCTTTATCGCCGCCGCGACCCCTTGACTTCCGAGAATGGTTCGTATATATACAGATTAGAACGCTGCTATATCAGTAGCGCTAAACAGATTAAAAGACAACAGAGCGAGGTGCCAAAAAAAGAAAAAAAAAGAAAGAACAATAAAGGAAAAAAGAGAGAAAAAGAGAGAAACAGAAAGAAAGAAAGAAAGAAGGAAAGAAGGAAAGAAAGAAAAAAAAAGAACACTGGGTAGAACAGAAAGAAAAAGCTTGTATCAAGGTCTGCTTACATTTGGCAGATAAAGCTGACTTTCGAAACACGTGGCCTTTTTAGCAGCCCGGCCACATGAAGCGCTGTAACTATTGCCTGCTGAAACCCTCCCTTTTTATCATACCCGTGTCTGGCTTGTTCTTTACTTTTTTCTTTTTTGTCGACTTTCGTAGTTCGCTTTTATTTTTTCCGCTTTTCTTTTCACAAAGCTCATGTTCTGTGCACGTGAGCATCGGAAGCTACGGGCGTGATCTCTCCGAAAGCGCCCGATGCAATGTGACGACGCTCTGGCACAAGCTCTGATCAACGTGTATCGAGTAGAATAAAACATTTCATTGATCATTGACCCTGAAACAAGCGTCACCGCCTGCTCAGATGATCAAGATGTCCTGCCTGCCTAATGTATAGCGTTAAATCACGCTTGGTGTTCCGGCATGAGCAACTGTGTTACAAAATAAATACACGTGCACCTCTCGGTGGGAATGCCAATTACTGCTGGCACAAATAATACTTTTTGGGGGGTTGGGGGGGGGCATCTTTTATTTATTTCGTCATTCTCCGGGTGAACGCATATATTCTATCATCTGCGCTTAAGTTGTGCAAGTGTTTCACATGTGCTGCCTATTGCTATATATACGTTCTATTGGCTCAGAGACACGTGTATGGAAGACGCAATCACGACAGCAACGTTTCCTGGACATGACACGCATAATTTAGGCGCATAGTTACTTGATTCAAAACGTGCTTTGTGTGTATTACAAAAGCATCAATCTTGAAGCGTGCCAAGGACGCGTTATAGTAGGACGGCATTACGCCTCTCTTCCGCGAGTTGAGGCCTCATCACGTGAACCATGCGTGATTTCTTCGACGCCAAGCTTACATTGGTATATGATTGCAGGCAGCGCAATACTGTAGTACGGGCGGACACAAAGTCAAAAACCATTTGTCCTTAGCAAAGGGTTTATCGTACGTACGGGGGTGTATGATGACCAACTAGTTCAATGAAATCGTCTTGTAAGTTTCATTGGTAACCATTAGGAGCACTATGATTAGGAATGACCTCGCCGACCTATCCATCCTGCGATCTTACTAGCAATTCCGCTCACCAATTATGTCAACTTGCGCAGATACACCTCGAATCGCGCAGAAGGGGGGCATGCAAATATTTCATACGAACTTGAAAGGGTTGGAACACATCTCAGTGATCCAGGAAACGAAAATTACGATAACTGTCTCACAAGCCACTGTTTTACAGAATTACAACATTTTGTTTTTTTCTAGAACAGGTTTGCCGTTAATGGTATTGCATACGCCATGCACATAGCGTTTTTTTCTAACGTTTCTGACCCTCCTTTTTATTATTTGGCCAAAAAAGAACAGAGAAGCTAGCTTTATATGCACAATCATAGCTTATACGCCAGGACTGTTAATATGAGAATTAACTTTGAATGAATTCAATTAAAGAGGCGTCTGTTGTAAGAGGAAAGGTGTTCGGAAAACAGTCATTGGGACTGGGTTCCCAAGTCCAGCGCTCCGTCGGCCTCAGTAGCCCGTTTTCTATCCTTGGTCGAGTAACGCCACTTGGGCCTCCTTTTACTCGCTGGCAAGCCAGGTATCCAATTGCTCCATTTTGAAATTTCGCGCCGTAATGCAAGACACGCAAGTTGGATGGCCTCAGCTCACATACTCACTTAATGCAGGCCAGATCTGTCAGGCCTAAACACCACAAACAAGAGCCTGATCTTAGAAAACCAGCATCGACGAAGACAGAGCCACGCCCGACCATCTGGATGTAAGAGAACAGTATATGAGCCAGTGGACAAATGCGTAGTTGTACGTACTTTTAAATATATGGATGAAAAAGCTTTATTATGGGCGTTCAGAACACGCTCTAGTAAGTTTGAGTGACACTAGAAAGTTTCAGCTATTACCGATGCTGCATGTTCTAACAGTTAAAGTAATCAGATGCATAGCTTACAAGAAACTGGCTCTGTGAATTCACTTAATTACATCTCGAAGTTTGTCTCCACTTTTTTGGGTACTATCTATCTGCATTTACAAGATTAGGTCATGTACCCTGTGTATGCCCGGTCATCCTCTACTTATGATGATGATTTGAAAAAAAAAAGAAAATATTGTTGAAAGCTTGAATCGATAAAGTGTAAAAATAGGGATAAAACAATGTCCGGAAGCCAGGACTAACGATCAATAGCCTGGCGACAAAACAAGAGATCACAACATGCAACTGACATTCGGAATATGTAGCCTGTTGGTACCTAGTGATGGTATTTATACCTTGGCCAGGTATCAACAGGTAAGCCAGCTCACACACAAAAAAAGAAAGAACGAGAGAATAGTACTTGGCTGGCGCTGCCACTGGAGGCATTCATATAGATGATAACGGACAATTTATCGCTGTCCCTATAGAGCCAAAATGTGTGTGACGATCATTGCATACTACAGTACACCAGCATAAGGTACTGACAATTAGAGTACAACACAGACTCGAGAAAAAGGGGATAACCATGCAGTGCGTAATACACGGGAAAGTGATCGGCGCAAACAGACTGGAAGACAGCAGAATAAATGGGAGCAGATAGCCGGCCGTGGTGTCATTGGGGATCGTGATGCTCGATTGCTGACCCGAGCGTGGTGGGATAGCGTACCAACCGCGGCGGTCGCATTTCGATGGGCGCGAAATGCTAGAGGCCCGGCGATCCACTTAGATTCGGGTGCACCTAAAAGAAACTCCGGACGGTCGAAATTTCCGAAGCCCTCCACTGCGGCGTCCCTCATAATCAAATCGTGGTTCTGGGACGTAAACCGCAATGATCACGATTATCATTGTTATTATTATATCAGAGAATAAACACGAGAAAGCGCTATTTGAGCTGTCTTTAATAATAATAAAAAATTAATAATAATAATAATAATAATAATAATAATAATAATAATAATAATAATAATAATAATAATATCTGCGGCTTTACGTCCCAAAATTACTATACGATTAGGAGAGACGCCGTAGTAGAGCGCTCCGGAAATTTCGGCCATCTGGTGCGTTTTTTTTTAACGTGCACTGACACGGCACAGTACACGGCTCTCTACCGCATTTCGCCTCCACCGAAATGCGACCGCTTCGACCGGAATCGAACACGCGACCTTTGGGTCAGCAGCCGGACACCCTTGCCACTGATCCACACTGGCGGAGAAGCTGTCATTATGCTAGACTAATAGACTTGGGCTAGGCACGTAACTGATAGGACCACGGATGGGACTGACAACCGGTGAGTAACAGAATGAGTAACAGAATAGATACCGAAGGACGGGAAACGCCGCGTCGACAACTGTTGCGAGTTAGATGATGTGATGAAACACAGAAGTTCGCGAGCATAACGTGTAATATGCTCTCACAGGACTACGTAAACTGGACGTCGTTGGAAGTGGCCTTACTGCTGCAGTGGACTAAGTATGGCCGAGAATGATGATGATGATGATGATGATGATGATGCCGTAAGTCTGATGAAAAAAAAAGACACTGAAGTGTCCCACTGGATGAGATAACTCGTCTTTATCCACACAGATATGCGGAAGGTCAACCTTTTCCTTTTTTCTTTTTTTGCACAGCATAGCTCAGATCACAACGCCTTGTAGCGAACATGCAGTTTTCACGCCACGCTAACGCGAGCCAAAGCCACGCCGGCGAATGTAATTATAGCCTTCCGTTCACGCGTGCGCGCATAATCTCGCCTCCACTTTAGTGCGCAATGACCCCGCACGACTTGCCTGTAAATCGGCACCATTGCTCTAACGAGGGGACCCGCTATCGCACGCGCAGAGATAGAGTCACGCCCGTTTCTCGTATTCGAGATAACGAGCTCGCGTGTGACCGCGGCCATGGAAATGCGACTGGAAATGGCCACGGCCACGCGCGTCGGCGACGACAAGAGATGGCCTTCTTCGCGCCGTTGAAAGGACCGTGTCCGCTGGAGGGCTTCCACGAGATATCACGCGCTGCCGCCTACTCTAGCCGTACGGCACACAAAGAGGACGATAGTCTTGAGGCACTGCTCGAGCATGCGGAGTTTGCACCAGAACGTATGTCCTGCCAGATGGATCTTTGCTATGATACCGTTCTCCATTACGAAGCTAGGGCAAAGTTGTACTGTAGAAAAACGTTTAGCTGGGCAAGTTGTTTCGTCACTCCTTAAAAAAAAAAGAGATTGTCACCCGAGACAACGCAATGACAATGATACCGCTGTTCATTTCTTCCTTGTCTGCCATTGTGTTGTTTCTCGCTACAACTTTTCTTCGAGAATTCTTCCTCACTCCCCCCCCCCCCCCTTCCAGATCTACCGCCTCAACGGTCGAGTTCGACAGGAACCAAACTACCCCGCCGTGGTGGTCTAGTGGCTAAGGTGCTCTGCTGCTGACCCGCAGGCCGCGGGATCGAATCCCGGCTGCATTTTCGATGGAGGCGGAAATGATGTAGCCCGTGTGTTCAGGTTTGGGCGCCCGTTAAAGGACCCCAGGTGTTCAAAATTTCCGGAGCCCTCCACTACGGCGTCTCTCTTAATCATATGGTGGTTTTGGGACGTTAAACTCCACATATCAATCAGGAACCAAGCTTAGCGATAGCTGCAAACATTAAAATGAAGTGATTGATAACAAGATGATCATAACGAATTGCCATTAATTCCCTGATTTCCTATAGTAAAGGTGGTAAAAAGTTCTTGTAATGAAACATGGGAAGTCCTCAGCCACCGCTATGCCCCCCCCCCAAAAAAAAACGGCGTGGTCATAGCAGTGGAGATTAAGCAGCCACAGGACAGGTCCAGCTGGGGAAATTTATGGCGCAGGCTTGGCACCCCTTCGACAAGTGAGGATTGGGGGGAGAGTGTGCGGAGTGAACACCATATACGCACGCTTAAGCAACTAGACGCCCTTGCCACCCCTACCCTTGCTTCTGGACTGCTGCTTCTGTTGATGACGACCATTCCACTGCTTAATTAATCTTTCTTCTTTCCACTGTTCTCCCTTTTCCCTTCCCCGCAGGCACTGCGCCGTGCTCCCGACCGGGTTGCAGAAATCACGTGCCTTTTCTCATATTCTAACCACTACCACCACCAACTAGACGCCAAAATGCAAGCGCGAGATGAAATTTGCATTTTGTTAACAACGCGCGTCCGGACAACATCAACAGGTGCATGCAAAAGATTTTGTAGACTTCCCCCTCCCCCCCCCCACCCGGTTCTGTGTGGTGTATTCTGAACCATATTCTCCGAAGATTGCTGTACCAACTGCGTTACGAGATGATGGCATGTGCATCTGGTTTTCGCTAGCTCCCAATGTTTTTTTATTTACTTATTGCGTTATGTTCTCGACTAATTCATTGTTTCTTTATTTTTGCGGCCTGTTGAAGCGGTTGTTCAGCTATAGCTATGCGCTGTTTCCACAGCTTCCTATTGCAAGATAAAGTACACGTAAATGTTATCGCTGTTCACGCACACGTTCTATAATAAAGCCCCTCGCAAGCCACCGCAACATTACTTCGTGCGTGCGATTCCTGCGAACTTTTGCGTTCCGCGACGTGAATCGCGTTGTTGGGCACGCGTCAGATCTCATAAAAAGTTTCTTGCTGAACAGTACGGAACTGGGCATATAGCTGTTTCGCTATATAATTATTTTTTTTTTTTATTTGAAACAAAACCCGCAGCGCCACTTAGGCATTATTGCGGGGGGCACAGAGCCTCATAAAATGAATCCGCAGTCTTGCGGCCAACTACATCGGCTGGTAACGTGTTCCATTCAACAATGGATTGCGGAAAAAAAGAATGCTTAAAAAGATCCGTTCTGGGGTTGTATGGCCGTACTTTAAATTTGTGATCATGACGGGAGGATTGATAATACGCTTTTTTTAAATAATCTGAAGCATTAATGCCCGTTTTATTGTTATATATCGAATAAAATAGTTTTAATCTTAGATTTCGTCTTCGATCTTGTAAGTATTGCCAATTAAGTTCTCTTTTCATACAACGGGAGCTTTCAGTTCGGCCATATTTCCCCAGAACAAATCTTGCTGCCATCGACTGAATGCGTTCTAATTCATGAATATGTATTTTGTTAAACGGATCCCACACAGGACAGGCGTATTCTAGTATTGGTCTCACATAGGCATAATATGCGGCCTGTTTAACCTCCTTGGTTACATGTTTAAGATTTCTTTGTAAAAAGCCTAGGGCTTTTCCCGCTCTACTTACAACACTGCCAATGTGTTCAGACCATCCCCCATCCTCAGAAAGCGTGACACCCAAATACTTATATTTGTGTTCATACCTAATAACTTCATTGTTTAAGATGTACTGATTTGTAAATCTATTAACCTTTTTGGTGAAACTGACGTGAACACATTTATTCGTGTTTAATACCATGTCATTATTTTTACACCATGCCTCCACGTGATTAAGGTCATCCTGAAGCTGGGTGGAATCCGTTTGGTCGGTCAGTTCAGTATACAACACACAGTCGTCAGCAAACATTCTAATACGACACCTAATTGTATCCGAAATATCATTAATAAACACAAGGAAGAGAAGCGGACCGAGTACGGAACCCTGAGGTACCCCTGATGTCACCGAAACTAAACACGAACATGATCCACCAAGCACAACCTTTTGTTTTCTTGAAGTTAAATAGTCCGCAATCCAACGGCAAATGGTTTGATGAATGTTCAAGTTCTGCAGTTTTTGAATCAGAATGGAGTGTGATACCGTATCGAAAGCCTTTCTGAAGTCTAAAAATAAACAATCAATCTGTCCTCGATTATCTAAAACTGATGCTATATCATGATAGAATTCAATTAATTGGGTTGTGCATGAAAAACCCTGTCTAAATCCGTGTTGTTTAGGATTAAAAAAATTAATTGAAGTCAGGTGATTCATTAAAGCAGAAAAAAGAACATGTTCAAGTACTTTACAACAAATCGGCGTCAAAGAAATTGGTCTGTAATTTGATACGTCTGATTTAGAACCACTTTTGAAAACGGGCACAACATTAGCTATTTTCCAATCATCAGGAAGCTTGCCTTCATCGAGTGATTTTTTATAGATAACATAAAGGTAACGAGCTACTGCCTCAGAGCAAAGTTTTAAAACTCTTGGTGATATGCCATCTGGGCCAGTTGCTTTACCTTCGTCAATGCGCTGTAACAACTTCATTATGCCATTGAATGAAAGCTCTATCTCACCCATAGGCAAACATTGTTCTTTTTTATTCGTGACAATCACTTGTGTAGGTGGGCGGAAGACCGATTTAAAGAAGTCGTTAAAAAGTGTGGCTTTATCTCGATCCTCAGTTACAATCTCGCCACCGTAACGTAGGTTTGGTGGGCTAACCTTCTCAGTACCACATCGTCTCATATATTTCCAAAACCTTTTCTTATTAGAAAAGTCAGCGGCCAAACTCTTAAAATACTTTTTCTTGGCTTCTTTCAGTTCCATTTTATAAAGTGATGTCAAATCTTTCATTTTATTAAAATTTTCAGGGGATTTTTTTTGGCAGTATCGGGAAAAAGCCCTCTTGCGCTTTTTGATAAGCTGAATAAGATGCCCCTTAATCCAAGGTTTCTTTATTTTACTCAGCTTATCGCTTGAGACGCTCGGGACGTGACGCCGAATGAGCCCAGTAATGCGTTCCTTAAACACTTGCCATAGCTGCTCAACAGTTGCTTCGTCTGCACTGCATTCAAAAGACAGAAATTGTTGCTCCAGTCCAGCTGATATTTGCTGATAGTTTGCTTTACTATAAAAGAAGATTCTCCTAGATTCGCATTTCTTTGTATTTACCCGGGATCTTGTTAGCTTTGCAAAGACGGCGTTGTGATCACTAATACCGGGAATAACGTGTGTTTCATTAATGACATCAGGGGTATTACAAAACAACAAATCCAGAATGTTGTCACCTCGCGTAGGACTGGAAACATACTGCATGAGGCCGAGCACGTCAGTCAACGTTTTCAATTCACAGTATGTCGCTGCCTGAGACTTTAAGACACAGTTACCGTTATTCCACTCAGCATCCGGTAAATTAAAGTCACCAGCAAGAACGACACATTCTTTAGAAAAGGTGCAGGCAATTTTTCTCAGCTGACGCATAACATTCGGTTCAAAGACAGGAGGCCGATAGAAAGCACCAACAATGAAACTAGAACGATTACTTTGCACTACTCGGCACCAAACAGATTCAGTTTCATTGTTATCAATGGCGCTGGCTGAGGATTTGTTTTTCATACCTGATTGATGTGTGAATTTCAACGTCCCAAAACCGTCATATGCATATGAGAGACGCCGTAGTGGAGGGTTCTGGAAATTTAGACCACCTGGGGTTCTTTAACGTGCACCCAAATCTGAGCACACGGGCCTACAACATCTCTGCCTCCATCGGAAATGCAGCCGCTGCAACCGGGATTCGATCCCGCGACCTGTGGGTCAGCAGCCGAGCACCTTAGCCACTAGACCACCGTGGCGGGGCGTGTTTTTCATACCTCACTATAAAGTATGTTCCGACTGGGTCGGCGCAGGATTCGGGACGCTGTGTGAGAAGTCGCGACAGTCCCGCGAAAATTCGGTACGGTTGGTAACCCTAAGCGAAAGGGGAACAGGAGAGCAAGAAGCCTGAGTAAAGACGCGGCGTATGCTATGCTGTCTACATATTTATAAAGTCATCATGCCTGTCACGTTGCAAGTGGGTTCATGCACCTGCAGACATTATCGTCACTTGTTTTTTTTACTGTATTTGTCAAGTAGAACCATTTTAATGAATGCCCGAGTGTTGAAAATCTATTTACGTTTGAATTATTCGGAAGGAAAATAAACAGCCAATCTTGGTGCTGAACGTATTGTCATAAAGTATACCGGAAAACAGAAAAATTGAATTTGGGAAAGAAAAAATTGCTTTGTGAATTCAGCCTATGACTATTGATAAACTGTTCATTGGTTTCTCATCTGCTTGGCTGATATCCTCGCGAAAAATGTGGGCAACGAGTGAAAAGGTAAGATGATAATTAATAATTACTATTACTCGAGCCTCCCCCCAGTCAGAGGCATTTGCACGTATATACCATGAAATCATCCTCAGAAAATGCACAATATATATCTAAAGCGTGCAAAAAATGTGAGATAAAGATAATAATAACAAACCTACGAGCGTAATTGTGTTTACGTCTGGTGACGGCTTCCGAGTTGCCCCTGTCTACGCAGTATTTTTAGCACCATGTCTTCGGTCAGTGAACCTGTCTGTACTGAGAATGCCCAGTGGAATCTTTGCTACATTCTCCGTCTTTTCCAGCGTTCCCGCTGTTACTAGGCTGCTGTTTCTGTGTGACAAAAAGTGAACAGCTTAGCTTTAGTGACTGCAATATATCTACCAACATAGCACAGAGATACACTACAGAAAGTAACGCCTATTTTTATAGTTATATTTAAAGAAATACATAAAACACAAAAACCATTGCATGAACATGATTACCCAATGATAAGTGTCTATGCATCACAAAAGTAACTGTGTACATGTATATGTACTTGTTTATAAGTTTGTTTTTCGATTATCTAAGCCTACATGTGCATGCTTGCATGCATATTTTATTGGGCCGATCACTAGCCACTTTAGGCTATTGGTTTAGGCTATTGGTATATACAGCATACCGTTAATGAAACTAAACATCCGTTGATTGTTTTATCGATTGATAATGTGGTTGAACAAATCCAAGACAACGACAGAGCACTTGTACTTGTACGATTACCAATTCACAAGCAAAATAATAGCCAACACAGACTGAAGATGTTTTAGCAAAGTTAGTCATATTCAGACGACCACCAAACGGCACTAGTAAGCGATTTTTTTTTGCAATGGCAGGTGTCGATACCATGAACGTAACGCATAAGCTCCTCGTCTTCTTCATCTCTACATTTCATCATCACTTCTCCGACGTCCTCATCTATATATCATCATCATCAGCATGTGATAAATCAAGCTTGTCGTTTTTCACGGCAAAAATACAGAGAAAATACCGTTAGAAAGAAAAAGAATGATCCAGAACAGGAAAGAAAGAGAAAACCAAAGAAAATCAAAGGAGGCTGCCCAGATCAGAATTTAATTCAGGTCTGATACTGGAAGCACGTGGCTGCCTTAATTTTTTTTCCAGTCGGCCTTGGTTGGTGCCAGCCTTGAAGGGTCACCAGAATTATTCCCTGCACATCGAAAACAATGTGACGCTCCCCGCATTCCTATGTGGCTCATCCGTGCGCGCGATTGGTGGAGAACACCGACGCACGGGTGTTGCAACAAGTATACGTGCGTGAAATATACCGCTACAGGTGTGCGGCCGGCCCGCTACACGAGCACTCCGCCGATCGCTGTCAATGTGCCACATTGAAGGCTAAACGTATACCGGCAGCACGGCGCACTTTGTTATGTTATAAGGTGAACTGACTTGTTTTCGCGTTGCAAGCGGACCGTCTACATTGTGTACATGGCAGCGCTGAGGTGGTCATTTTCTATCCTTTTTGTTTTATCGGAATTGTTCGCAATGTGGTCGCGTTGAGCGAAATGTACAAACGACTGCCTGAAAATAGGACAGAACACGCAATGCGCAAACACTGAACTGCGAAAGTTTGCGCATCCCGTGTTCTGTCCTATTTTCCGTCAGTCATTTGTGCATTTCGCTCAACGTAACCACATTACAATGCTGCTGTACCAACTAGCTCCACTTGAGGCTTTGCTAAACGAAATGAATCGCGCCAAAACTTGGAGGACGCTTGATCGTGGCTTCCAAGAGCGGAACGCAATAGCGTAATTTTGGTTGCCGTGCACGTCGCCCTTTGGTTCTCGGCCTCACTTTGGTTCTCGGTGGATGTCTTAACTGTGCAGCAACAAAACGAACGTATGTGCACGCAACACTGGTCGTTTCAAACTATCCTAGAATGGAATGCCTACTCCTAATTCAGTTGCGAAATACCCACTACGCCATAATTTTTTCGTTTGCGAATCAGTGAAGGACCCGTTAGGAAACATGCGTCCGTTGCGTCCGTTAGGCAACTCGCGAACCTGTAGATTGCTGTACACAGCGGATGATGATTAAATTTGTCAGAGCTCTCGTTAAGCGATTCACGTGTTTTGACTCTTGCCGCGATTATACGCTTCTTCCATGCAGTATTACATGCGTTAAGAAGACTTCTCCTAGTACACAACATTCATATAGCGGTATCCTTTTTCCGAAGACATCTTAAGCTATATCATAGCTCTAGTAGAACAGCTGCTTGCCGCGCGTAAGACCAGTGCTCTATTCTTGCTCGAACCAAGAATTTTTATTATTTTATTAGGGGGGGGGGAGCCCCTCCTTAGGGTCGCGGCTCGTCCGTTGTTCGTTGTGTGTTGTCCGTTGTCCGGCACAGTGCATGCTAGTTACGCTATACGCCCACCGTATGTGAGTCACGGCACAGTACATGCGAGGTACCCATATACGCCCACCGTATGTGAGTCACGGCACAGCACACGCAATGAACCCATATTCGCCCACCGCATGTGAGTCACGGCACAGCACACGCAAGGTACCCATGTACGCCCACCGTATGTGAGTGACAGCACAGCACATGCAAGGTACCGATATACGACCACCATATGTGAGTCACGCCACAGCACGCGCAAAGTACCCATCCCATATACGCCCACCGTATGTGAGTCACGGCGCAGTACATGCGAGGTACCCATATACGCCCACCGTATGTGAGTCACGGCACAGCACACGCAATGGACCCATATTCGCCCACCGTATGGGAGTCATGGCACAGCACACGCACGGTACACATATACGCCCACCGTATGTGAGTCATGGCACAGCACATGCAAGGTACCCATATACGCCATCCGTAACTTTCATGAAGTAGAGAAGCACCCACCATTTGCCCTTTTGCTGATAAGCGAAGTACTCGCTACACATCAGTAAGGCATTATGCACACATTGCTTGTGCTGTGGCTGATGAGTCATGGCGATGATGAACAAGCGCGTCCGAGACCCCATTTCCGCCATTTATTTATTTATTTATTTATTTGAAATACCCTACATAGCTACATGGGCATTGAGTCAGGGGGTTTACAAAAAATTTTTATACACCAAATGTATAAACACAAATGGATGAAAATGAACGTGAACGCGCTCTTATCCGCAACACCGACACAGATAGCAAAATAGCCCTAAACAGTAATTATGAAGGAAAAACAGAATGCAGAACTGAACATAACATGCGAGTTATGACCAATTAAACATTGTATATACTGCACGCACACACCCACACCTTGTCACTCTTTTAGATGTCTAAGTGGGCAGGTGATTTATTTCTTCAGTGCTTTGCCCCCTCGTCATGATTCATTTTGTGGATATGCGTGGACTTTTTTTTTTGCATCTATCTCGGTTTTTTCGCTTACAACCAATGACGCCGACGCGTGATTGTCTGCGAAACGAGCTCACTGGGTCAGAAGAAAGCACTGTAGACACACTGGTGCTCCTGCTGTTCATCGGTACAGTGTTCTCGGGACAGATATCACAGGTCACTTTGCAGCTGGAAAGAGCTTGAAACAGAATGAAAACTATATTTCCTTATTATTTGCTATAAATAGCCATTTTAGAGACATGTGCAGAGACAGAAGTACAAGAGCGCTCGGTCGCCCAACTTCGCTGGGAGTTAACAGCAAGAAAAAATTGGCAGATCGCACGTACAGTGGAAATCGATGATACGCGAAGCACAAATGAGGAAGGATGATATGTCACTTTAAAATCAGCACAACGTTACGAGGCGGAGGTAAATATGTCGTACATGACTTACATGTCATAATTATCATGTTTGGACGTTTCATTTATCTTCGTCATCTATTCACGTCACCTGATACGAAATTTGGTATATGTGGAGCTAGCAAAACAGCCTTGAGCACATCATGAGCGTGGTATGTTGTCATGTTCTTACATGACACGCGGTCATGATTATCATGTTAGAACCAGTCGTATACCTTCGTCATCCAGTGCCGTCACGTAACGCCAAGTTTGGTATATGTGTAGCTAGCGAAACGGCCGCGAGCGCATCATGAAGGGCCCAGCATGCTCCGACGTAACGTTGACAGGCGTGCACGTTGGGTGCAACGACGCTGCGCTAGCAAAACGCGAGCACTACCTGACGCCAGGCGCGAACGACGCGACCAGCGTGCGTCGGTGCGGCCCGGCGGCAACCGGTGCGAAATGCGACATGCTGCATTTCGTGCCCATGACGTTACTTATAGAGCACTGCGTCGATGAAGATGAAAATGTTATAGGCCCGTGTGCTCAGATTTGGGTGCACGTTGAAAAACCCAGGTGGTGGGGCATTTTCGGAGCCCTGCACTACGGCATCTCTCATAATCATATGGTGGTTTAGGGATGTTAAACCCCACATATCATCAACGTGCAGTCGGCCAGAGCTATAGCTATTGTGCACAGTGGCCATTTTCTGTCTCAGTGCCATATTATGAAACGAAGTTGCAAAAAAATTGCTTCGTGGACAAGTGCTTTGTGGACGTACACTTGTCGACGCCTCTTTTGAAGCTTAATTGGGTCGTATGACAAGATATACAGAAAAAACTGCCACTCATGCACGATAGCTAAAGGTTTGGCCGCGGCTTTACATGTCCTGTTGCGTTGAGAAACTTCCAGAGCAGTTTATCACCAGTCACATGCCAGGTCTGTGGGGGTTTAGAACTTCAAGATTAACAGCCATCCCTACTTCCTGACAATAGTTTCGACGCGAAAATTAATTCACTGTGTCACTTGACGAGCATGACCGTTGGATTTTTTCAAACAAACATTATCGGTCTGTATCAAGTTTAATAGTCTTCAGCAAACAATGTTCAATATCTATAGATGGAAATATGTTGACAGCTGTCATCTTTAGCAGCCATGGTGGTTGTACAGCTTGTCCAACCTCCATCCAGACTTGGTCGACGTGGAGCTTCGTCACTTTTTTTTTTGTTGGCTTTAGTTGCGAGTTGTCATCACATGTGACGGACAGTGCGGCAAGCGAGGCCTGTGGCACTGAAAAAGACATTGATCATCCGCTATGCCATGACCCCCAATTTGCTTCTGAAATACGAACGCAATGCTGATGCAATGCGAAGATTGGACGATCAAGCACTCTCCGAGAAGATGCTGCTGGAGCACCGGCCCCATCGCTCGTTGGCCCACATGGCAGTTAAAACACTTTTTTTTTTCGCTTTTTAAGGACTGCGGGCCTTTGTGCACGCGTGCAGTGCCACCGCCACATACGTGCCAGCCCGTTTAATCATCATTTCCATCTTTTGTTTCTTTTTCGTGGGCTTTTCTATTGATCTCGCGCATCTTGACACTCTCCTTCCCCTTTTCACCCAGTGCATGGTAGCCAACTGCACTGCTCTCTGGTTAACCTTCCTGCCTTCTTTCTTTTGTACTTATTTTTTCCTTCTTTCCCTGGTTAACAGCTTCTTCTTCGCGTTTGAAATACATCTACAAGCTACGCATTGAGTCTCTACGCGATAGAGCTTGTCGATTCCCAAGCGTATAAGCCAGGAATTCAAGATTGAGCGATACGACGTCTCTACGGAACGGAACGTGAGTCTTCTACGCGTAACGTGTTCTGGCTTACTTACCGCGCCCGCACTGGCTCCCGACTCGCGAAGGAGATAAGTCTGAGCAAGCCAAACAAGTTCTTTCTTTGTTTCTCCGTGTGCCTAACCACCTTTCGCAATTTCGTTCACTCGCACACCGTCTGACAAACAGGGGGCTTTATCTGTCGCCCAGCGACAAGGTGTACCTACTACATTTGTCGACTTCATTTATACCGCGTCCGGTCGGTTATAAATGACGACAAACTTCCGTTGCCAGAATGGCCCCGGGAAAAGCGAGCTGGGTTGAATGGAAAGTGTTACGATAAGCGGCGCAGCCCAAACAAAGGCTCGTCGTAAACGGGTATCTGTATGAACGTCTGGCTCATCGTATGGCCATACAATGTCCCCCGGAAATGCAAGATCACAGCTCGTCGCAGACGCAAACACTCGTGGCGAGTCTCAAAATTTCCGTCCATGTTGCGAACGGAAGGAGGTATCGCTACTTTCCACTCAGTCGTGCCACTCTGTTCACGTGAAGGCTTAGCGCGACGTGTGGGACAGCACGTGATAGATCTGGGAGAACTCGAACGGTTTCATCACGTGTTGTGAACTAATGTATGTCTATACGCTGCAGCCGCGTCTGCGGTGATTAACTTTCTCGACCACGTGATTTGAGATTGTATTGTTGGCCCACATACAGGCTCACGTCTCAGTTGGAGCATACAGATTTTCTATTATAAAACAAAAGATTTCATGAAATTGACAGGTTTTAAGTGCCAAAACCATGATATTAACATTAGAAAGGTTGCAGGGGGCGTAATGTGGATAAATTTTGGCTTTCTTTAACATGCGCGTAAATCGAAGTGCATGCCTTCTCTTTCTTTCTTTCTTTCTTTCTTTCTTTCTTTCTTTCTTTCTTTCTTTCTTTCTTTCTTTCTTTCTTTCTTTCTTTCTTTCTTTCCTTCCTTCCTTCCTTCTTTCTTTCTTTTTTTCTTTATTTCTTTTTCTTTCTTTCTCTCTCTCTCTTTCTTTCTTTCTTTCTTTTTTCTTTCCTTCATTCATTTCTTCTTTCTTTCTTTCTTTCTTTCCTTCTTTCTTTCTCGTTACAAATAATTTACGTCCGAAAACCACGATAAATTTATGAGGGAAGTCATAGTCGAGGGCCCAGAAAATTTGGAAACACACGAGGTTGTTCGAGGGGCATTTAAATTCAAGCACACAAACCTCTAGCCTATTGCCTCTACCTAAATGCAGCTGCCACAGCCGAGATTAAATCCTGCACCCTTCGTGTCGGAAGTCAAGTACCATAAAAAACTGGAGCACCACGACTGGTTTGGGCTCAGCAGTGTAATATTTTAGTGGCGAAGACATCATAGCAGCTTTTTTTTTGTTCTTTGCAGTATAATTCCCGCGTCTGTCACCCCAATGCCACGTTTGCGCGCCGGTATTTCATTTCGAGCAGTGCTCAACATCAGTGAACTAAACGAGGCATTCGATTTCATTGGGTACACATCTTGAATATGTGGGGTGCGTAATTCGTGGAAATAGGGGTATAATAAATATTAATTATTTCTGAGCTCAGGTCCGAGCCAAGTAATTGATAGATATGTGGGGTTTAACATCCCAAAACCACCATATGATTATGAGAGACGCCGTAGTGGAGGGTTCCGGAAATTTTGACCACTTGGGTTTCTTTAACGTACATCTGAGCACACGGGCCTACAACATTTCCGCCTCCATCGGAAATGCAGCCGCCGCAGCCGGGATTTGATCCCGAGACCTGCTGGTCAGGAGCCAAGTACCTTAGCCACTTGACCACCGCGGCGGGGTGAAGGTCCGAGCCAAGCATCTTCCCCAGAAAAAAAATCTACAACGTTCCGCGAAAGTTAGCTTTCACTGAAGCTAAACGATTATCTCTATTCAATCGCTTCTAGGTTTAATTCTATAAAAACATGCACAAACAACATTAGATAGATAGATAGATAGATAGATAGATAGATAGATAGATAGATAGATAGATAGATAGATAGATAGATAGATAGATAGATAGATAGATAGATAGATAGTAGTTTTCAATACTATAGTATTGACAGACTGATTTATCGCCTGGCTTACTACTGCATGCCGGTGTCGGGTGACGACTATACGCTGCATACTACGAGCACACAGCTCCAAGCTCAAGCCGCGTTTTACGTTGAGAGTGGTCATCAGAATCTGTCTCCAGAGTATTCATTCAGGAAAGAGACATTCCCCTTTGTTACACATTGTCTTAATCTTGCAGACACATTTTTGACGCGTTAAAATAAATGCTCACTGTTAGTTATTCGTGCGTAATATTAAGCTTAATCTTATGTTCTCGCAATGTATAGGAGGTGACCATTATTGTTACTTGCCCATGCAGTTTCTCTTTCTACAGAGCCTTGGCTAAGTCATAAACCATTTTATTTGAAGCTGTATTGAACGAGGCCTATGTAGTTATACAGTTTGCGATATTATAGCAGGTCCTCCTAAGAGCGTAATGATACTTCGTACAACACACACCTAGACACTATTTGGGAGTGTAATGATACTTATTACGAGAGGCATCTCGACATCCACCTTGCACAGTCCCATGAAATTCCCACAAAGCAGTTATGCCTGTCATAAAATGACGCAATAACGTATCCCGCCGAACATTCTGGTGAAGCAAAAAAAAAGGGGTACCGGAAACCGAGATGTCGCACGATTAATAGAAGGCGCGAAGATAATATTCTTCAGACACGACTGCGCTTTCGAAAATTTCCGTTATGTAGTAATCTATTGGCGAGTCAAGGCGATATTTGATTACGTAAAACGCATGCTCCACACCGCGAATTCGTTTTAAATCATGGGTTTTGGATAGATAACGATATTTGTTTGTAAGCAGCTTGCGCAAGTAAGCGCGCGCGTCACGCACCCCAACCTTCAGTTCCACTGTCTTCACATGAAAACAAAAATGTTTAATTCAATACAAACTAATGTGAAATTTCCTTTTGTGGGTATGTTATATCTGTGTGTCCCAGAATGTCTGAATTGCGTTGTATATATCATGTACGCTCTGAAGCCTTTGACTCTCCTTAGTATAGTGTCTCGCTCAATAGATACTTGGGTAAATTGCGTATCGTGCTGTAGCATTTGGTTAGCAGTGGCATTTGTGGCGCTTGTAATGTCGTCGCTTCCCTCTAGTGTCTCTGTTAGCCCATCCTGTTTTTTTAACTGTTAATTTAATATGCAAAGGGACAGAAGACGATTTTAGCAGGTAAGCTGAGTTCATGACCTTGCCCATCGAAACAGCGCCACGCACTGGGTTTCTTGTTTCTAAATGCCTAGCCAGCAGCTTGCTTCTGAAAGTTGTGTTGACCCTGTATTAAGAGTGGCGCTTGTGTGTGCGTTCTTGTATTGTTGATATTTTTTACCTTATATGTCCAAACTCTGTACCTTTCTTACCCAAAGCATTGTTACAACATCTACGTTTTTTTCCCTACATATTCATCCGCCAGTATTAACGCTTCTAGGACCATGATATTTCTTTTTACATATTTAAGTCAACTGGGATAGTCAGTATTATTAGTAAAATAAAAAACTAAACAAAGAGACAATTTAAACAAAGACAAAGAACACACAAGCAATTGTGTTGAGCTGTGGTTCCTCAGGTTAAGGATACTGCCACAAAAATGCCTTTGAACCCGAGTGTAATTTCGATTGATTGATACGTGGGGTTTAGCATCCCAAGACCACTATATAATTATGAGAGACGACGTAGTGGAGGGCTCCGGAAATTTCAACCACCTGGGGTCGAATTTTAAGGTGACCACAAATCTGAGCACAAGGACCTACAGCACTTTCACCTCCATCGACCGTGTATAATTTCATTCTAACTACTAAACAAGAGCTGTTTTAATCGTGTCCTAACAACATTTGTTATTAAAGTGTGGTAAACTAAAGCTAATGTCTTCAAAATCGTTCCGATAAGGTTAATACTGCAACCAGGAATACGAACTCAATATCATATTATTTGTAGTTTTAATTTAATTATTATGTGTTAGTGGCTCCATTTCACTTCTTTATTTTTAGGTCACCTAACATCTTCGATAAACCGTTTTCATTTTCAACTGTACGCGTTCTTGGCCTATCAGCCAGAGTGGCTACGTGCCATAGGTTTGAAGGTAAAACAAAACAAAATGCAGGACCTCACACTGGTGCCGTCTTCCTCTTCTTAGTCGTTCAGCAGCGAAGCTGTTCATAGCCGAGTTTTATATGTTCGGGGGCATCGTAGATCATAGTGGGATTTGCCCACCGAAAGGGATTAAATCTTCTACGGATATGTCATGCTCCTCCGGCCCCACCAAATACTCACTATTACGATGACTCAGCTCTACGCCCACACAACCTCACTGCACGCCACCGCCACTTTTCCCAGTTCGTCCCACTTAATTTAACTGCATACTAACACAATCGACCCGTTTCATTAAACTTTACTCGTCCACACTGCACGCCACCGCCACTTCTGCCAATTCATTCCCCTTCATTCCCACGGCATCCCAGTTCATTTAAATTCACTCAACCTCACTGCACACCACCGTAATTTCTCCTAGTTATTTTCACATCATTCCCACTGCATCACACTTCAATCAACTTCACTCAACACCACTGCACACCATCGCCACTTCTCCCAGTTCTTACCACTTCATTCCTACTGTATCCCACTTTGTTCAACTTCACTCAACACCACTGCACGCCATTGTCACTTCTCTCAGTCCATACCACTTCATTATCACTGCATCTCACTTCATTGAGCTTCTCTCAAGCTCCCTGTACGTCATCGCCACTTATCCCACTTTATACATCGGACTTCATTCAACTTCTGTCAACCTTACTGCATGCATACGCTACTTCTCTCTGTTAAGTCCACTTCACTCCCACTGCATCCCAGTTCAATCAGCTTCACTCAACACCACTGCACGCCACCGCCACTTCCCCCTCTTCACACCGCTTCATTCGCAATGCATCCCACTTCATTAAACGTCACTCAACCCCACTGCACGTAACCGCCACTTCTCACAGTTGATTTCACTTCATTCACACTGCATTCCACTTCAATCAACACACTTGATTCGATTTCACTCAATGCCATCTGCACGTCACCGCCGCTCCTGTTAGTTCCTTCCCACTGCATCTCAGTTCGATCAACTCATTTCATTGTCTTCATTAAACCTCGTGGCACGCCGCACCAGCTTCGATGTTTCGTAAGTTTCCAACGAGCGTATTCGGCTGAACGTTCTTCTTCTTGCACTGTCGTTCGTGCAGATTTTTTATACTTAGAATTTCAAAACAAAGTTACGTTCCACGGAAGTCGCGATTCTTAAGCTTATAACTGAGTTTTCTTTCTGAAATATGCTATTCATGGCCGTAAATTGAGCGCTAGATTGCTAAACAGACTCACACAAAGAAGCTCGCGTCAGCGGGAGCAAAGAAGAGTTCTTTGCAAAAACGTCGAGTCTGTCGATTGCATATAGACGATAACTGTACGCATCTGACAAACACGGCAAGGTCAGTACTTTTAAAGATATTGTTGCAATATTACGTTCCACTTTCCTTTTCTCTCTGTACATTTCTACAGCTTTGTCTCTGTACAACACAGTGCCACAGTTAAACGTAATAAACGCTGAAAAAAGACGTCTTCGATTTTTCGCTCCCAGGCACGTAAATCTCGAGTACAACAAAATAAGACCGAAGAAAAGTAGACAAATATAAACAAGTCGCTATACTCCGGAGCCCCAGCCTCGGCGGAAACTTTCCATTGAGAGCATATTGTTCGTGATTTGATGCTCAGTGTAATACCTGTTTTATCGAGTTATATATTTTTTTCTACAGAAACATAAGCCACAAAGTCAAGAGGTTGAGCTCGCAACTGTTAGAAATAATAGAAAGGAAATAAAGGCGAACGGTTGTATACAATGTATAAGCCCAGCAGGTGAAAGTAACCAAGGCGAGCCGGACGTATTGTAAGTCAATTAGGTCTGCCAGCATCTGATAGCCGGCGGTGAAAATTTTTCACATCTGGGGCTCGCCTTTTAACCTTGCTCGCTAGAGAGATGTGCAGAGTTTCACCCCTCTATACGATAAGAATTCCAAATCTGTTCCATTCCAACGCGGTGACGCAACACCGGTACGTTGATGTCTGCCGCTACGCGACTGGTAGAGAACGAGGAATTGGGAGCGGATGGTGTACGGACCAGGGTGGTGCTACTTTTGTGGCTCGGCTTGATTGATCGATCGATTGATTGATTGATTGATTGATATGTAAGGATTAACGTCCCAAAAGCACTATATGATTGTGAGTGATGCCATAGTGGAGGGCTCCGGAAATTTCGACCGCCTGGGGTTTTTTAACGTGCACCCAAAACTGAGTACACGGGTCTACAACATTTCGGCCTCCATCGGAAATGCAGCCGCCGCAGGTTTGTGGCTCGGAGTTGTACCTTAAAGGGACCTTTCAACACTTTTATTTTTGACGCGCCTCTATCAGTGGCGACCACACCAGCGCGCTGTGGCGCTCGCCAGAAATATATTGTGGGCGGAAATGACGGCGTAGTGCGCAAGCTTGTGATTGTATAAATGCAACGTTAGAAGTGACGGTGGAGTTGCAACTATGTAGGAATTATTATTGTGTTTTGTGAGTTTTTCATTAGCTTGATTTTTCACTGAAGCCCAAACATACTAATCCTCTTAAACCTTTTCAGCTTGACAACTGCAGAGCCGGTGCCAAGAGTGCACTCAAGTGCACGCCACGGTGCAGGAAGAAACACGCGGGGAACGCTCCAGGTGCCATTGTTTGAAGAATCTGAAGAAAACAAAAATGCAAGATCGTTATAAAATGTAAGAGTAAGTAAAACGTTTTAAAGCGAGGAGGTATTTAAAAGTGTTGCAGGCCTCTTCACCGTATACTCAATCGCAAAAAAAAAAACGAAGCGAGAAAAAAAAAAGGACGCACCGAGAGGTACCAGAGACGTTTTTATATATACTGCGACACTAATTTTTGCGAGAAATTATGCTCTGTCGTTGGAGTTGTCGCTAAAGTCTAGCTGTATATATATCCGAGCAGACAGGATGAGTCGATATATGTGCTGATGTAACGCAGTCTACAGTCCAAAAGTTTTTCATGCCGTTGAGCACATTAACAGTGACCCACTACCATGACGGATAGTAGGGCCACCTTGTTGGTGCTCATGGTACCTCGTTGGTGGCTCAAATAACAGTGACGAGCACAGTGAATTAAAATTAGAACATTGTGTAACACAAAAGTAGACGTTGTTGCTCTGTGTAGTAGCAGCAAGCTTCCGCCGAGGTGCTGGCATGCGTCAGACGAGGCGTTATTTTTGTTCTCGCGTGATGCATAAGCGCGGTCGGATGTTGGCAGTGACTGCACGCGAAAAAAAGGCCTCCCCCGGTGAGGTTTCGTTGCGCAACGCATTTCGTGGTTCATCGCTCATGCGAAGCTTGCCGGCTCTTTTGAAACATTCGCGACGCACACTTCCCGCAGACGAAGTTCTCAAAACACGGGCACGGCTTCATGGCGCTGCGATTTAAAGTTCAGCGCATTTTTTGCGACTCCGCGTTTCTTAAATGCTCCAAACGATTCCTCGGAGTGTTACCGCCGTATGTTATTGCGTGAACCAGCTGCGCAAAAAAAATAGAGTTCCACGAAGAAATCGGACAGAAAACTCGCTAGGTAAACTAATTGATTGATATGAGGGGTGTAAAGTTTCAAAACCACTATATAATTATGAGAGAGGCCGTATAGTGGAGGACTCCGGAAATTTCGACCACCAGGGATTCTTTACGTGCACCCTAATATGAGTACACGGGCCTACAGAATTTCCGCCTCTGCTTGGTAAACTTATTAACTAGCCTTACAAATATTTAGTTATAAGAGGACAAATTACCGAAGCGAAAACATTTATGGATGGACCAAATGTTCAAAAACTAATTAGAAAAAAATTCCTAAACAGGGGGGCACCTGCCGTGTGATATTGATACTATTTTATGCATATGTTTCTAAGCCAAAGCCTTCGATGCCCGGCCCCGCCGCGGTGGTCTAGTGGCTAAGGTACTCGGCTGCTGACCCGCAGGTCGCGGGATCGAATCCCGGCTGCAACGACTGCATTGCCGATGGAGGCGGAAATGTAGGCCCGTGTGCTCAGATTTGGGTGCACCTTAAAGAACCCCAGGTGGTCGAAATTTCCGGATCCCTCCACTACGGCGTCTCTCATAATCATATATCAGTTTTGGGACGTTAAACCCCACCTATTAATCAATCAATGGTTTGGGTCACAGGCGGGCTCAGAGGCGTAAGCAGAAATGTGTTTGAGAGGGGGGGGTGGCGCAAGAGGCAGCCTTTCACATGCTACATACAAGATCGTACCCACCACGGGGCCGACTGAGCCGTGTACTGGAACATAAATCCACAATACCCAGACTGCACAGAAGTGTATTGTTCGCTCGCTCACATGCTCTAACAATGTCCCGCGTTACCTCAGGGACCTCTCCCCAGTGAGTCCGACTAGGAAGAGGCCCTCAGAAGCCCCAAGCTCCAACGCCAACTAAAGGCAGTCCAGAAGGACCAAGAACTGGCGGAACGCCACCACGTTTCCGCCCCAACTCGAGCGTCGCCCTACGATAGCGGCTGCTGTCTCTCGTGGGCACCCTGGTGGCTTGAACTCCTCAGGACCTCTCAATAAAGTTCTTGACTGATTGATTAGGGGGGGGGGGTGGCACTTCTTTGTTATGAAGTGTGGGCCTGGCAGGCAAATGGTCATTTTGAGCTCTGTATGTCATGGCGATGAAAAAAAAATAAGGGGGGGGGGGCAGGCACAGGTTCGGTGTACCACCCTCAGGCTACGCCCCTTGGTGTGCGCAGAGTTGCCCTTCAGAGAAAGGGGGGAGGTAAAGGGTCATCGCAGTACCTCCTGCCTCTCTACTGGGCCAAAATATGGGGCCGGCTTTGCACCCTCGTCTGTTAGGTCACTAGAGAGGGACACCCCCTCTTTCCCCCCCCATGGGCAGCCCTTATGGTGTGTGGGGTAGAGGTTCATAGCCTCCACTGTTGAGAATCCTTATCTCTTGTGCACAGTTTTTAGGCTCCATTGTAGCAACAACGTTGTCGGCAAGGACAGCGAGAGATTGCGATTCGATTAATTGTTCTACCTAAAGTGCCACTTGGTCTGACTTGATTGTTCTCGACCCAGTTTTGTTCAATCACGCCCTTATGTTATTCATAGTATCCAATGTATGCCTTCACGATAGCACACAAACGACGAGCATGCTGGACAATAGGCAGATATCGGCGTAACAGTCCGCGCGGAGGTTATTCGACCGAACATCACTCGACCGCAAGTGTCCCGACACGAGCTCAACTACACTAGTGGTGCGTACATGAAGGCGCAAAATAATAATAATGTATAAATGGGCACACCGAAGGGATAATGTACTTATATTTCTATGTAAGACCACACAGCAAAACGACCAGAACTATAAGGTAAGAGTCCGCCGCGGTGATGTAGTGGTTGGTTTGAATGATATGTGGGGCTCAATGTAGTAGCAGGCTCCGGAAATTTCGACCACCTGGGGTTCTTTAACGTGCGCCCAAGACTGAGCACGCGGACCTACAGCATTTCCGCCTCCATTGGAAATGCAGCCGGATTCGATCCCGCGACCTGTGGGTCAGCAGCTGAGTACATTATATAGCCATTACTAGACCACCGCGGCGGGGCTGATGTAGTGGTTGGGGTGCTCTGCTGCGGACCCGCGGGATCGAATCCCGAATGCGGCGGCTGCATTTTCGATGGAGGCGAAAATGCTGTGTGCCCGTGTGCTCAGATTTGTGTGCACGTTCAAAAACTCCAAGTAGTCAAAATTTCCGGAGACCTCCAATACGGCGTCCCTAATAATCATACCGTGGTTTTGGGACGTGAAACCCGAGACATTGTAGTTATTATTATGTCAGGAGAACAAACGACGCACACAAAAAGCGCCGACTCGCAACTGAATTATTTATTGCATAATACAAATACACATTAGCAGTATACAGGTGCACCTGACATGTATTGCTGCCACGTCTTGTCTTAGTAGGATGAAATTGCAAAAGCATCTGCCTTAGCAGGATCAATTTTTCGTCACACAGATCCACTGAAGCTTGACACAAACAGTTTTGTTTTTCTGTAACAAAAAGATAGGATTCTTCCGCTTCATTGTTGATCTGATGACAATGCCTATAGATTAACTTTGTACTTGTAGAAACAGGGGAACAACCACAGGATCTTGCCACAGTCTTCAAGGAAGCATTGTGCCCCTTCAGCCTAGTGTTAATGCACTAACTAAATATATCAGACAGTTGCGTCTGCCCGATATATACTCTACCATGTGAGTGTGAAATTCTGTGCACGACATCAACCTTACACAACACGTACTTCTTGGACTTATGCTCATGAGTGGTTTCAGGTTTCCTCATTTTTCGTGTCTTGGTTAACGATGGGGCACATCTTCTTTAGCTTAGTTTTAGCAGAAAACACAACGTTGAAGTTCTATTTATTGTCAACGTTCTTGAGCCCGTGGGCCAACTTGTGCTGGTACGAATGACCACATACTTTGTCAAATTTTGTCAATTTAATGTTTCCAAGATTTCTTTCTTCCTTTGCCGCAACAACTTTTCACACACTGATGAAACAAAATACCTTACAGATGTGTAGGAGCACATCGCTTGTCCGCATAGAGACGAATAACAAGGCAATATATAGTGTGGTAAGGGTGGTTACAATTCACAAAAAATAATATTTAAGGCGTAGTCGGCACCTTGCGGAAAGCCAAACTTCAAGCCAACTTGTCCTTACCCCAACACATTGGTGTGCACGTTAAAGAACTCCCGGTGGTCGAAATTTTCGGAGCCCTCCACTACGGCGTCTCTCATATTGATACGGTGATTTTGGGACGTGAGACCCCACATATCAATCAATCAATCAATCAATCAATCAATCAATTTCTTATCCCATCACGAAGCTGAGCTGAGAATCAACATTAGGCAGTATACCGTATTTGTAGGCCAATTTTTTCAAAGCACAATTTGCCGGTAGTCACAATCTTTATGAATGTATAAACGCAACACACACACACACACACACAAACAAATTAGCACATGCCACGTACCTTGGGAATCGATGTTATGCAAAGCATGCACGGAAGTTGACTGCGTTGCAATATTCTTATTGAGCGAAACGTCACGCAGTGGCACTGACGACATGTATACCAAAGCACGCACATACATACGTTAAACAGCCGCATGTGTTCTTTATAACCAGTTGCGTACAGTAGCGTAAAGATGGCAACAGTAAAATGAATAATAGCAACACCAGAATCGTTGAGCTGATATGAAGCGCTGCTGCTCGCGAGGATGGTAGCACTGGGCACTGCTACATAAATTAACTTAAGCGGAAGATACCTGACTACAATTGATGTTAACGCGACGTGACGGCTGTATATGAGTAGATATGTAATGTTTATAAAATTGGAAAGTCAGCACTGCAACCACAATTGGCGTTTCACGAACACTAGGGTATATTTGAAGGGTAGTTTCGAGACGTGATGTGGCTCTGTGGTATAGAATACTTGATTTCCATGCAGAATGCCAAGGTTCTATTCCTGCTGGGACAATGACATTTATTCTTTGCATTCGTCCACTAAACCCTGCCGATGTGAGCTTTTTCTTTATGATCAGGAGTTAAAAGTACTCATGTGTGTTCTCATCCGCCTACCAGTGGCACATACCACGCGGCGGTATGCGCAACTGTCTGGCGAAAATTGTTAGACGACGCACGCGACGGGATTGTTGGATTATTCACGTCACGACCAGCGAGTTTATTCGTGAAGCCATTTTACCCTCCCAACTAATCTCGGTTTACCCCAAGTTGAGTGTTATAATCACGAGAGCACCCTGACGTAGGCGGCTAGATAGATAGATAGATAGATAGATAGATAGATAGATAGATAGATAGATAGATAGATAGATAGATAGATAGATAGATAGATAGATAGATAGATAGATAGATAGATAGATAGATAGATAGATAGATTTCAAGGTGCCTGCACTACGCAAAGGAATGCTTCGCAGTTAGAAAGTGAGATGGTGTTATTATTATCTTTTTTTTTTGAACTTAAAAATGCTACTTCGTATGCTAGGTCTTTTTTTTTCGCTGTTACTGCTTCCTAATCAGGAGTCACAGTCCCCACTGCGGTGTTATCTTTTAACGTGATAGCGTTAAAGAGCTCGTTTCGCAGAAATTCCGGCGTCTGCTTCGACATCGGTGTCGTTGGTTGTGAGTGAAAAATCATCTTCTTATGCGTGACCGAAAAGTTTAGAACGATGCAAATGTGAGTGGAGACCGAACCATGATCGTTCGGGTCCGAATCAGGATCAAACCCGGGTCATTGCAACGACCCGAGTTCTATCCCCGGGTCGAACCCGATCCCTGGGTTCGATCCCCGGGGATCGGGGATCCGGGGACCGGCAATCGGGGAACCCGTGTCGTTACAACGACCCGGGTTCGATTACCGGGTAAAACATCCGCTTGGCCCGCCATGGCGTGCCAAGCGGATGTTCTACCACACGGCCACGTGTCTGCTTGTGAATAAAGTGAAAAGAACTTCCTCTGCTTGGAAATGCAATGTAAGTATCTTTGATGCTGTACACACACAAGCCTCCTGTATACATGCTTAACAATGCTACATGAAATATTGCAGTAATAATGCATGGTACAAGCGCCCGTTGCTAGCAGCTGTCACAACAAGTAATTGTCCTTGCAACTTTGGGGTTTTAAGCCGGTTCCTTACAACAAGAGGAACACACGTTACTGCGCCTATACCCTGAAGGCCGCGTAGTGGGTGCATAGCAAGTTCACACCGGTTTCATACACGAAAAGTACGCGCTAAGAATAAACAATTCTGGGTCCGAGTGAGGATAGAACCCAGGCCACATACACGTGGCACGCAAATGTTGTATACCCCTCACCCACATGTCTGCGTGAAAACACAGATAAAATAACGTACCTGGGCTCGCAAAACCCACCTTTTATGCGTGCAGCCCACTACACAGAATGCATGAACATGCGCACTTAGCAATGTGACATCGCTATCACGTTCAACTCTTGAAGGAGAAGCTTGATTGATTGATTGATATATAGGGCTTATGTCCCAAAACCACCATATGATTATGAGAGACGCCGTAGTGGAGTGCTCCGGAAATTTCGACCACCTGGGGTTCTTTAACGTGCACCCAAATTTGAGCACACAAGCCTACAACATTTCCGCCTCTATCGGAAATGCAGCCGCCACAGCCGGGATTCGATCCCGCGACCTGCGGGTCAGCAGCCGAGTACCTTAGCCACTAGACCACCGCGGCGGGGCTCCAAATTTACAGCAGTACAACAAATTAGACTGAATCACAGAAAAGAAAAATATATGTAGAAATGATTCAATCCGCTAATTCATTCAAAATACACGATAGTGCAACTATTTCGATAAAAGCAGTCTCTAGACTAGACCACCGCGGCGGGGCAAAAAGGAACAAGAAGGAAACATTTTTTTTAAACTTCACGTGACATTAATAAATGCTCCTAAAGCCATCGATATTCCTATTGAACATTTATTATCCAATCGACTCAACAATAAGAAGAAAGCACAGGCGTTTCAGTCAAGTCCGTTTCGGTACATATGAGGCATGGAATACACAAAGTATCGACGTAATTACACTATGGCACAACGCCACAGCATCCCGTTATATACTGTACACATCCACGTAGGAGAGCCTCCTTAGATTCCCCGCCGCCGTGCAACTGCGTAATGAATCTTACAACATTCCAAACGCGTCGGTTATTCTTGTAGTGATGGCACTCCTGACCACTTTCCTTTCCCCCACCGGTGATTGGTGGCTAGAGGAAATGGTCAGGCAAGGAAAATCGCAGAAACTTGCTGTCAGGGGGTAGGTATACAATGTCAGACGTGTTCGCAGTAATTTAAGACTATAGCGTGACAACGTCCGACATGTTTTGTCACTTTTTCTTTCTTTTCCCTTCTTGCGTCATCCTAGCGGGATATTTCGAACACTGAAACACCGAAAACAGTGAAATTTGTTATAGCTGAGCGTCAGTCCCAGGTAAACCAACCTTGAGACTCAATTTCAATGTTAGTTGTTTTCTTGTTTCTATTTTACTTGACTTGTCCAGTCTCCGTTTTTGAGGTGGTGAATGCATACAATATTGCGCCTGTTCTCTGAAATCACCGTTCACTTCAGGACGGTTTACTTAAGACTGGAAACGAGAGAAAAATAAGATTGCCAACGTGAATTACGGCCGACTGTTTTTTCTCCCTTCTGTTGCTTTTCTGCGTATTCAGTGCATTTTTTTTCTAGTTTCTAGAAGCAGAAAAAAAATAAAAAGCGCTGTGACTGAATGTTGACATTTTTCGTAGGTTCAACAAACGTGCGTTGACATTTAATCGTAATGGAGCTTTGTGCTGCAAATATTTATTGATGGCATCACGTGCACGACATTGTTTGGTCTTCAGTCATGCAAGTGTGTGACTGTGTGCATGACTGGTGCACTAAATGATGCTTTTAAGTGATGTGTGATATATGTTGCTTTGAAATGTGCTGCAGATGCACTGTAGAGTTGGTGAGTTTCCCCACCCCCCCTCTTTGTTTTTTGGTGGAAGTAATGGAAGTAACCTATACAATATTTTTTAAACAACTGTCTAGTACTTATGTTTGTGAGGAACGAAGCTACGTAGTGCATTAGGAAAATAGGCGGCTTCACTGCCACGTACAATATTATACGGTTTCTCTTCGAATGCGTTATCTGTGGTTAGGGTTCCTGCGTTATTATCGAAAGAAAAGCACTTTGGCATTGCTCCACGTTTTCACTAGAACAAATTCCTGCTAATGGCTTTAGAACAATGCCTCTTATCTCTCCGATTTCAATTGGTTTTGACCACTTACTGTCCTATCTTAAGAGCTCGTCAAACAAAAGCCAAAGTTTCCTTCAGCTGGAAACGTTTGCCCGGAGTTGTAAAAAAAAACTATCAGTTTGTGCTCTTGTTTATAAATGGGGCGTTGGAGACATTTTAGGGTTCTGGAAAAAATTTAATGTATATAAATGTAGCTATACATAGTGTTATAGAAAAATGGGACCTTTTCTATTATCCAGCTACAAAGATATACAGTATGTTTTTGTTACAACTTTACTGTGAGATAATTTGATGAGCACGAGATCACAATGAACTGAGCATACTAGATTAAAACATATAAGGGTGGGGACACACGCTCTGGTGGTTTACTGGTTGTGGTGTGGCCGACTGCTAACCCGAAGGTAGCGGGAGCGAACCCCAGCCGTGGTGCCCGCGTTTTGATGGAGCCGAAGTTTTCTTGGCACGTGGTTTTTAAGTTCAATTAAGGAATTTCGAAGGCCACCAATGTGCGGTACCTGCAACGCTTGAATTTTTTTCCCCTCTGAAAGCTTGAGCAAGATTGTTTTATACGCCCCTCCCTCTCAACCTTGCGAGCTGAAGAGAGGCCACGTGACTTGTTCCACTGTATCAAAAGCGCGGTCCCAAACCTTCCAAGGCCCCTCAAGGTCACGCGTATACCTAGAGGCCTAGGAACCTACGGCAAAAGCCGTGAGAAATGTCACCTAACACTTATAAACCAAAGATGAAAAAAAGTCGCCATGTATTTCTAAGCAAGGAAGCTTCGTAATTGATGGAAAGCTCTTGCTGCTCTAAGGTGCCACACGTATGAGTGATTTCACCACACATTTCCTCCTTACCTTTTCCCTGATCCTTAATAATTGTAGGGGTTTAACGTCCTAAAGCTTTGATATGAATATGCGAGACGCCGTAGTGAAGGGTTCCGAAAATTTCGACCGCCTGGGGTTGTTTAACGTGCACCTAAATGTAAGCACACGGGCCCCAAGATCTTAGCCTCCGTTGTAAATGTGGCTGCCACAGTCGTGCTTCGATCCCGCGACCTGCGGGTCATCAGTTGAGTTTTCAGTAATCGCTGTTCCTTGGGATTTTTTTCCCAGTGTACGATGGTCAATTAGACGCTTTCATGGTTAGCGTTCGTGTACCTCTATCTTTCCTGCGGTCCAACGGATGAAGTTATAACTTCATTCATGGAATATTTAACAGTTCTTTCAACCTCGAACTCTCTATTGAGTATTATGGGGTCCCTTATTCTTTCTTCTTTATCCCCTATCTCTCTTCATAGCGTCAAGTCCAATTTGATCTCTATATAATTTAGCTGTTTCCTGTGTGGCTAGTCGTTCTCATTGGTCAACAATGCCAGGAAGCACGAACGATGTCATCAAAGCACTTTAGGTTTGGCGCGCACAAAGTCAGAAGGTGTCAGGCGTGCAAAATAACTTAAATTGGCATCCAAAACAATATAAACAGAATGTCCATAAGACGCTATCGGTTGCGATTGCCCAAAGGCCGCTCAGTAAAGCGATATCTAGAGCTTCCTATTTTAAAGTTACCATGGGTCCTTTCACTGCGTGGTATACTGCGTCGTTTCAGCGCCGTTCACATATACGCGTTAATCTATAAAACCCGATCACTGGCTTAATACGCGTACTATTTATAATGGTTGTTCTAAAAGACCGGGCTTCCAAACACAGAGAAAAAGAGATAAATCAAGACCCCATGTGTCCGCGTTTGCTGGCTATGTCTTTAAAAGTGAATTCTTAGCAATTAGATCAGCTCCCCGTTATTGTCATTCGAACAACTGTTGTAGATATATCGTATAGGGAGACTTCAGCGCAACCGCCTCATCATTTGTGCAACAGTATTGTTTAATGCAAGCAAGAACGTAAACTGCATATAAGAGCTTGGGCCGATTGGTTTATCATAATCAACCAGACATAAAAAAAAGTAAAACAAAATTCTTTTCCCCTCTTGAGCTTGTGGCCGTATCCGCAATGGTGGTCTAGTGGCCACGGTGCTTGAATGCTGCCCCGAAGGTGCACAAGATACAATCCCGGCCGCTAATTATCAATTATCTTAACTTTCTCCTAAACCGTACAGGCCCAGTTTTACAAAATCTCTTACGCTAAAAAGAGAGAGAAAAGAAAGGAGCAATAATGAGGGGCAAACCTGACGGCGCACACGTCGCTATTGAACTCGGTTGGCCTATTAAAAAAAAGAAAGAAAAAGAAATGAGCGTAAGAACGACTCGCTCCGCGAATTCGGCCTCTGGGCGTATTCTCGCGATATAATCGCTTCTTTTCCCCCGTCTTGCGTCATTCTTTACGGCTTCTTCGCAATAAAACGATGAATAAAAGAAAAAAAAGGGACGATAAACGTGTGACGTCACTGGAATTTGCGTCGCTCGCGCAATTCCCGCGCACGTGGTTTATTTAACTCGTCATTCTTCTATTTAAAATTTTTCCCGCGCGAGGAGCCTTGGACGCCTTCGGAATTGTCCCGAACGACGTCGCCACAACAAAACGGCGTACTGGGAGACCGTGCACTGTCGTCGCCTAAACTTTCAAAAGCACAAGAACAGAACGAAAAGAAGTACGACTGGGCCGCGACCTACCTTTCAATTGTGAGCACACACAAAAGCGAACACGCGACCGTGTTTTACGAGGAAAAGAACATTCGAAGAAAATAACCCCCCAAAACACATATAACGAAAGAAAACACAACAAACAAATAGAGATTTAAAAGCAAAGCGAGTGGAAGAACGCAGAGGGAGTGACAGGGAGAACGCATGGGAAAGGGTAGCGGGAGAGTGGAAGCCTTGGAGCCTGAGTGAATCGTAAATACCTGTCTGAGGCGTTTGTTCTTGTTTCTATTACGTTGCTTTACGGGAAAACGCTTCCGCTTGTCTCGTTAATATGCCGCCCGGCAGATGGAGACACCAGGCCACCTTTTTTCCACTGTTACGTTATCTCTCGATGTTGCGCGGTGGAGCGCGCGCGCTGGCAGCAATACTAGAGGCCGAAGGAAGGCAACGGAAGGGTGTATCATGCGAGGGTGTAAGAAAGGAGTGAACGCACGGAAGCTGTGGCTGTTCACAGAGGGTGAAATGCTGTAGAAACAGTGGAAAAAAAGCAAGTCGGCTAGAAGCGCGCAGAGAGACAGACAGAAACAGAGATGAAAGGAAGGAAGAAAAGAAAAGGTTTTGACACACACACACACACACACACACACACACACACACACGCACACCAACACGACAAGAGAAGCCGCTAAGTTGGAGTTCCTACCCTCGTGTGTCTTGCTTCCCTTTGCTTAATAGTTTGCTTAATCGGCACCGGTATTTCGATTCGTTCGTTAATTGCCATCATTGACACATGCGGGCGCGTGTGCGCATTACCTCCTTTGAGCTACGACGCACTTTCTCGTACGCATATGTAGCGTGTTTTGGTTTTCAAGGAAGGGGTGCTCGCTTGGAGGAAGTGGCGACGAAGGCTTTTTTTATTCTTTCTTTATTAATAGGTAAGGCCGCTGCACGCTTTCTTTATTCCTGTTTCCCCGCGCAGCCTTGCGCGTCACAACCGTCACGAGCGTAGCTGACACTATAGGTAGAAGAAGCGCGCACCGTCCAGCAATGAGGAAACGAGTATGCATGCCGCATAAACCGCGCGCGGCCCGTCTAATGGCGCACTAACATATGCGGCCGTTCAGAAAACAGCGCGACAAACAAAACGTCACATGCGGTCGCCGGTGTCGTTTCGTTGCTTTCCTCGGGGGACTCCGAAGGGAGCCTCGCCTACTGTGCATGCGGACGATATTGAGGAATCACCGCGACGTTGAGACTACGCACGACTCGTTTACAATTTCTCAGGTACTTCTAAAGATGGAACGCGACAAGCAACAGGACAAAATGCCCTGTGGTGTTTGTTGCTAAGGCGAAGCTTGTGTTGCCTCGCCACTGACGTTGTGAAGATAAGTACAAACGCCGCGTCTGTCTAGCCGCTTCATGATGTTGTATAGGTATGACCATGTATGTGTATCATCATCATCATCGTCATCACCACCACCATTACCACCACCATCATCATCGTAATCATCATCATCATCAGCCTGAGTATACGTCCACTGCAGGACAAAGGCCTCTCCCATGTTCCGCTAGTTAACCCAGTCCTGTGTTTGCTGCTACCAATTTATACCCGCAAACTTCTTAATCTCATCTGGCCACCTAACCTTCTGTCTCCCCCTAACCCGCTTGCCTTCTCTGGGAATCCAGTTAGTTATCCTTAACGACCAGCGGTTATCCTGTCTACGCGCTACATGCCCTGCCCATGTCCATTTCTTCTTCTTGATTTCAGCTATGATATCCTTAACCCCCGTTTGTTCCCTAATCCACTCTGCTCTCTTCTTGTCTCTTAAGGTTACACCTACCATTTTTCTTTCCATTGCTCGCTGCGTCGTCCTCAATTTAAGCGGAACCCTCTTTGTAAGTCTCCAGGTTTCTGCTCCGTAGCTAATTACCGGCAAGATACAGCTGTTATATACCTTCCTCTTGAGGGATAGTGGCAATCTACCTGTCATAATTTGAGAGTGCTTGCCAAATGTGCTCCACCCCATTATTATTCTTCTAGTTACTTCAGTCTCGTGGTTTGTCTCCGCGGTTATTACCTGCCCTAAGTAGACATAGTCTTTTACAACTAGAAGTGCACTATTACCTATCTCGAAGCGCTGCTCTTTTCCGAGGTTGTTGTACATTACTTTCGTTTTCTTCAGATTCATTTTATGACCCACCTTTCTGCTCTCCTTGTCTAACTCCGTAATCATGAGTTGCAATTCGTCCCCTGAGTTACTCAGCAATGCAATGTCATCGGCGAAGCGCAGGTTACTAAGGTACTCTCCATTAACTCTTATGCCTAACTGTTCCCATTCTAGGCTTCTGAAAACCTCCTGTAAGCACGCGGTAAATAGCATTGGGGAGATTGTGTCCCCCTGCCTTACACCTTTCTTGATTGGTATTCTGTTGCTTTATTTATGAAGCACTATGGTAGCAGTTGATGTGGTGGGTAATTGTAGAGGATGTAGTGGGTAATTGATAAATAAATGAGCAAGTGAATAAACAAACTTCGACGTGTGCTTAGCGAAAGTGTTTTATTGACTTAGAGCACTTGGTACTCTATACTATGGGAGAGCAGAAACCCGCCTCAGATCCAATGTAAGGAATTTCACTTCAGGTAAGTGATGCGCTCATCACCGTGTTCAGGCGAAATTTCCGAAGCCCTCCAACATATACGGCGTCTCTCATAATCATATGGTGGTTTTGGTACACTAAACCCCACATAGTTTGATTATCATCGTGTTTAGAAAAAGTGGTTAACAATTTAGAGCACTCGGTACTCCAGTATGAGAGAGCTTAGACTCAGAGTCGTCCCTTGAGCCTCACACTTGATGAGGCCACATAGTGATAAGTTATGCTCGGTCCGGGCTCGAGGCACACGAACAGCGAATGGTGAAGTGTGTTTAGAAAAAGTGCTTAACGATTTAGAGTACACGGTACTATACTATGGGAGAGCTGAAAGCCGTTCCTTGCGCGTCACTACCTTAATGAGGGTTGCCCTAAAAAACACACCGTGCGCAAGGTTGCCCATGCGCACACACGTTCACAAAACGCTAATGCACGCACGCTAGTCACTAACCCTTATTTCATAATTTTGCGGCACTCAAACAGGCCTCCGACCGTGAATAGTGAGCGAATGGCAGCAGCCAACCAAAGAACAACCAGTCGACTGCCGCGGACTGCGCAGTAGCTGGAGGCGACGAGGCTACATAGCAGAAATCAAAGGGTATTTGTGCGTAAACCACGGTGGCTCTCAAATGAAATACAAGATTGCGATTTGGCATAGTAAAATGGCCAACACGCTTATCGTAAGCCTGCCGACTTGAAGCAGAGGTCTATTAAAACTGTTTACACATCCTACCTACTTACGCTTGATTGCTGATAAAAAAAACAACACGTAGGTTTAAGTCAAGGTGCGAAAATAATCTTGTGGCAACATTTGAGAACTACTGGGGCGTTGTTTTCCTACTATGACTTAGAAATAACCATAACACAGCACTCAGAAGTGGCATATAACTGGCCTCGCTGTGCGGTTATAGGGGATATATGAAGGACGCAGAATAACTTCTCGTATGCTCCATGGAACGCAAGATGAGGACGGATCACTAGCGCTAACTGTGTGCCTTAACCATGATCCGCTGAATGCACACGTCCATGGAGGCATACTGGTCTTGCGGACACAGCTATTTTTGCGTATATACGTCACGAACTATAGGCTGGCTTGATAACACTCAGGAAAAATATGTTACCGAATTTTCATTGTGGAGCGCTTGGCGAAGGAAGACCGGTGGTGAGTACATTCGCATTGAAATGCATACACTTGTCGCGTAAAATGACTAGTGCACCAGTAAGCGAACAGAAAACGGGGATAGCCCATCGAACATCTCATGTGCCTCTGTTTAGGTTCGGATAAGCAATGCCAGACGCTTTCAGTGTTCCTCGAACAGTGTTGATGGTCAGCTTTTCACGGATGAAAATATTGTGGTAGCCTTGCCTCGCAGCTGAGCACCTGTACGAGACCTTCTGCAATGCTTGAAGGAAACTGGCTTGAGTGCATGTCTGCAGCCATAGGCTGCAATATGCTTGAGAAGTACGATTCACCTGGACTTATACTTTCCCATCAACTCACTCTTTTACCACTTGAGATTCTCCAGCTTTATTAATAATTGTTGGGTTTTTAGGTACCGAAACTATCTATCATTAGTACGAGGGGTGCCGAAGGTAATTCGGTTCTGTGAAATTTTGATCATGATGCGCTCTTTAACATGCCCTTATACCTAAGTACAAGGGACACTATAGCGTTTCGTTTCCAGCGAACCGAGGCTGCCGCGGCCGGGATTCTACTCCGCGACCTTTGAATCAGCGGTACTCTCTACCCATAGGACTCTAAGTGGGTGAGGTTCAGTTAAACTACCTTCATCTTCTTCCTTCACCTTCTCTAACGACAGCTCTTAGCTGAGAAAGGTCGCATTAAGCGTGCTAATTCAGGCTGCCCGATCAAGAGAGACGCACGCGCACAAGGCTCCAGGAAATGCTACAAGGTGGACGTGCTTACTTGACAAACAAATCGAGGAAGCAATGCTCTTGCAAACGGTAAAGGTTTCAGAAGGTCAACGACGGTGCGTGATTAGCTTTTGAAGCCGCCCGAAGCTGCCTCGTGTTGCGGAAGAAACGCCGGTGGCCTTTCGAGTTCAATAATACCATGTGCCAGTTCGCACGTCGCGGTGAACGTGTACACGTGCCGACCGCGTACTCATCAGCACTTGATGTCCTAATAACGAACGTTTCTTGCGTAGTCATTGACGAGGTCAAGAAAAGAGGTTCCTTTTAATCTCTCTGTCTCTTCACTCCGCAAAATGATCGACGTCATTGTCCACGTCACATACTCATACAAACCTTGATTCTGGCCCATTGATGCTGATCCTACGTGCCGTGGCAGTCTCTTGAACAGAAGCCTTCCGATTGAGTTTACGAGGAAAGCTAATATCATTTACCGACCACTTCCAAGTATAAGGGCTGCATGAAAAAAGGTTTGCTACGTTCTCACTATAGGAACGCCTTGATAACATGACGTAGAATAGTGGCGCTTCAACGTCGCAGACACATGTTCTGCACTAGCTACAGAATACGCAGCACACTCTGAGCACTGAATTAAACTCCTTATGAGAAGTGTTTTACCTTTTTATTTCATTTTCCAAACCACCTGAATACATACTCCGTGAGATCGCCGACGAGTAAGCCACCGCGACTCCGCTACGACGCGATCCCTGAAGATACAGCTTGAATCCGGACCATTCGCAGTAAACGACAGCGAGCACTTGCAAAGCGTGACAGAGAAGGTGCAAAGAAAATTTATAATATTTGTCCATGTTGCAGCGCCATTATCTTCGCCAGTCATCATCACCGTCATTCTCTAACCATCGCACCGCATCTCTCGGGCAGCTCGTGCTCGTGATTGTGTGTACCTTCTCATCTTTCTGCAACCTCTTTTCTCCCCTTTATCCCTTCCCCAGTGCAGGGTAGCAAACCGGATGTGCGTCTGGTTAACCTCCCTGCCTTTCCTTGCATCTTTATCTCTCTCTCTCTCTCTCGTGCTCCCTGGGAGCTCGAGGCGAGCCCAGCCAGAAAGAGCCTACGCACCTGGTGGTTTGGACGCTGGCTTCGTCATCCTTCTTCAAAATCGAAATTCATGGTCAATCCTCTGTGGTGGGTAGGAACCATAAATCGGGGCACAGGCTTGCAAGCAGAACACTCCCGCTCCACTTCGGCAGTTCGTAATTAAGTGGCGAAATCGGCACGGCCATGTCGGTTGCTTTCACGTCTTATTTTGTCTCTCTGCCTCTCGCAACAGCGTCTTACCTGGCAACGCACAAAAACACGGAGCCCCTATTGCAGCTTTGCTGCGCTTCCAAATTGAATTTTCCCACGTATGGGACCTGAACTCTTGGTGCCTGTATATATTCGAAACTGAAGGATGTACGCACTAGCAATTGAGCTATGAAGCAACATTTTTGTTAGGCAATGCTCCATCATGTATATGTGGCCCGTCGGGTGGGGGTAAAAATGCACCAACGATCACGATACTGTTTAATGCGGATTTCAAGCGAAGCTTCGTGTTAGGGCAACGCCAACTGTATCTCAAGTTTTGGCTATCCGCACTTGTAGTAATGCAAGATTCGTTATGCCACGAAAACTGCCAGCGTTCCAGTGTTACGCGCACCGCCCTCTGTGCATTGCAGGTGTAGCTCACCAAGCGAAACGCCGACAGCCCCTTTATGTCATCAAGCGAAGCCAGCCGCAGTGCCCGTGCCAGCCCTGCATGCACACGAGCTCAGGCTGAAGTGCCAGCGCGCGTAACAGGAAGAAAGCGAGGATAGAGGCCAGTGGCTTCTGATATAGACATACTGCTTTCGCGATCTTTCGTCGTCGTTCGTGCTCTTTCATCCTCGTTCGCCCTATCGGGTACGCTGACGCTGACGGTGACGCCGCTCAACGCATGAAAGGGTACCTAAGATGTGCGCTTCATAAGAAGACGAACACCTCGTGGATCGCGAGACGTGAGAAATAGGTCGCATGTGGCCCTTGAGGTGGCTGGACCAAGGTGGTTACTGGACACCGCGGCAGCCGCTCCTCAGTAAATAACGAGAGCGGCACGGCCTCATCAGAAGCCGCCCCATCGCCACATATCCATGCGCGCTTATTGATTCTGTGTGTCGTTTCGTTATGTCGACAATAGACAGTAATAGCTGGAGTGGCTCAGCGGGCCAGTGCACCCTGCGAATGAGCGAAACGCAAACTAAGCATGCGCGGCACGCTGAGCGAGCCAGCGATTTTACGTAGCGAGCCACTCTCTCACTCATTTCGTCCGCTCAGCGGAGCGGACCAGCATACGAGCGTTCTCCAGGCAAAGCATCTGCTCACTCGATCGTAGCTTCCACAGTGTTCAACAGGTGGCGCAGCAATACACTCCACCGTAGGGTTCCTAGATAAAGGGACCTTACTCCGCTGTAAAGTTACGGTATATGCTATTTTTAGGTTGCTAAAGGTAGCATTTACAGTAACTCTACTCCGCTGTCATTGCTGAGCCACGCCACGGTGGTCAAGGTACTCGGATGCTGACCCACAAATCGCGGGATCAAATCCAGGCGGCCCGTGTGCTGTAGGCCCGTGTGCTCAGATTTGGGTGCGCGTTAAAGAACTCCAGGTGGTCGAAATTTCCGGAGTCCTCCACTGCGGCGTCTCTTCGCGTGTTTCAGTGTCCTTCCTTTCATTGGTGTTTTCCCCTACACGTCACTACCCGAATACGACTGACTATAAATGGTATTAGTACATGAACCTAAAAGTGTTAGGGGCTTCATTAACATTCAACCCTGTTCGTGAACAGAAGAACGAAAGGAGAGTGGAAAATAGCGCTAACAGCTAGGGGCCCACGTGGCTTACTTGGGAGGCTCCTGTAATGACACTCTACATGACGACACACCTAAACGGGGCAGATATCACGTTGGCGCCCTTGACTTTGCTAGCCCGATACAGCGCCAATGAAAACAACCCCCAAATGGCGTAACTCTAGCCGTCTAGACTGCTAAAACTATGCGCGCTTTCCAAAGTGCTGAAGGCAAAATCCGTAAACCGAGAAAAACTATGCCGCTAGCATTCCATCGCTTGGCAATGTCAAGGCGTTTCTGAGATCAAGATCTGCGGAGCGGCATCGATGGATATTACTCATTCAGACTGATACTCTGTGACGCAGACCAAACATTCCTCACGTACGTAGAAAGTTAAGGTCAATAACTGAAAGTGAGACGGCAAAAAAAATGTGAGAAATTATTTGGAATCGAAGAAATAGAATCTTGAGACATTAAGTGGACCCTTAATTGCGAAAATTGTTGCAAGACAGTGCGAAACACAAGATGTGTTTTGTGTATTCACTATTACGTTTCACTGTCCCGGTTCTTGCAGTCTATTTTTTTCTGTGTGGTTCTGTAAACAACTGTAGCCCACCTAAAAAAACCCTTTGCATTTGATTAGGGTTGAGCTCTGTTTTATACACACACTATACATCTGTGAAAGCAGGAAATAGCACATGCAATTTAATGTCAGTGGTCTTGCAAACATTTCAATTATAAGGTTTACTACCACAGCATAACGTAGTCGCTCTGACCATACTGCTGATTTACAGCTGCCGATTTACAGCAGAGCTGCCGTTATTGCTATGTCTTAATTCGATTCGCATGCGAGCACACGTTCCCAGTTTGCTAAACATGGGACCCATAGACCTTTGATGACATCCGGTTTTGTCCGTCGATGTGCCCGAAGAGAATTGGTGGGCGAAAAGAGCGTTAGAAAATAGCGCGCTGATTTGCTACACTTTCCTTCCCTTATTTGGCAAAATATATTCAAATAAATGTTCTTTTGAGCTACATAAAAACTAGAAGTGATTGCCTTGAACATTGCTTTCGTTATTTTTCTCTGAAAAACTAATAAGAGAATATTCTTACTCTTGAAAAAACGTGATAACTTTTTTTCTGTTTCAACGTTACCAGCTGGTAACTGAGGTGACCGGAAGTTTTTTTGGACACAAGGCTTGCAATCCTGAAAGCATCTATGTAGTAAGGAATAAGCAGTATTTAAAAGGGAACGCACGTCGCGAGTCAGCCGTGGATGCAGCGAATCAAGAAAACCTTGGATAACAAAACTTTAAAACTTGACGCAACTCTCCCCAGCAGGCCCTGAAATTTTCGTAACCGCCAAGAATTCACGGGAAAGCAGCCCCCGTGGCAAATACGTAAAACCCAAGGACAATTGCAAGGTGCACTTAATATGACATTGTGTTTCTTACAGAGATATTAAAGTCAAAACAACGATATAAAGCTCACTGCGAACACTTGGAATACTTTCTTTAGTGAGTCAAGTGGAGAAGGCAGTTTCGCGTTATTTTTTATCCAATTGGTATGCTTGTTATGGAGTTAGCCCATCCATTTGGTGTATCAATATATTGGAGTGCTATCCCTAGTAGAACTCGCTTTTGAGCTATAGTTGGTGCATGTCGGGACTGAATAGTCAATTTTGCGACAAAATCACGACCCTACAAATGCAAAAATCACAGCATATTCACGGAATGGATAAGAATGAGTGGAGCCAAGCGTCCATCAATCCATCCATGCTTCCCTGCATGCGTCCGTCCGTTCGTGCATCCGTTCGTCTGCCCGTTCATGTGTTCATCCGCCCGTGCGTCAGTTCATCCGTCGGTGCGCCCGTCCATGCGTTCTTCATCCGCCCATCCGTCCGTACATCTAGTGAACACTTCAAGTACTGCCATCTCGCTTCTTTTTATCATTATACGGGTGAAGCTTCTTAAGGCATGGGTCTGTATATCCTCCTATGTATGTAGTAGTAGTAGTACGTAGCCACCGGCGGCACATACCCTCTCTAGAGCAGGTATGTGTCACAAGGGATGCGAGATGCGAGATAGAGGTACTTGGTGTGCTCACTAGATGGATGCATAGATGGATGCACGGATGGATGGGCAGGCACACTAGCAGATGAACGGATGGATGGATGGACGCGCTCACGTACGGACAGACAGACGAATGGACGGACGCATCGACAGACGGATGGACGCATGGATGGATACATGGATGGTCGCGCGGACGGACGGAAGCAAGAACGAACGGAAGCACGGATGGGCTGACGGACGCTCCACCCCACTCGTCATCAGTCACTCCGTGGATATGCTGGGATTTTTTTGTGCTCTTCATTTCGCGTGCTGTTTCGTAAGTTGCTTCACACGAAAGAAAACTGCCTGGAATGCTTTGCAGTATGTTTGCGAGAAAATTCTCTCTTGGCTCAAGAAATTGAGTCGCCGCTCGCGTTATTAGGTTTTCTTTGTGCCACTACATGTATACTCGCATTCACTGCATGAGTGAGATTTTGAGAAAAGTGCAGCTATGCTCAGTACGTTATCTGTGCCGTTCGCAAATTGCTTGAAGCTCGAACAAATAAGAGAAGTGGTGAATCTATAAAACTGTTTGCTAGCTAAAGCTAGGACGTATTCTTTGAAAAAACACTCCAGCCTCGTTAGCGGCTTGCATGACACCTAAAATTGCTTTGTTTTTGCTGCGGCAACTGCTTGTGGCTGTTTTTCGCGAAAGAGCGATGTAACGTGTGCAGGAGAAAATTAGTGCGAAGGTCGGAAAGAAAACGCAGCCAACTATTTTGTTTCTTTTTTTGGTTCATGCCGGAGTCAAGTGCTGAGGCAACTACTGCCATGTTGCGTTGTCTGCCCGATACCCTGACTCAATAGGAAGGAGGGGGGAGGGCACTGCGATGAGCCTGCCTTCACCCTCCTCCCATAAAGGGGAACCCTGGGAATGCCTATGGCGATGGCAACGCGAGGCCCGATTGCACCATGGCATTCAACTCTTGAAGACGAGGCTCAAGCGTCTCCGAAGTTCTTTTCTACTTTTTTTTTGCATTGGGAAGCTGTTCTTTCCAGCAGAGCCCTCGAAGATTAACGCAGTCTACCAGGCCTACCGTATTGCAGCAGCGGATGGGGTACTGGGCTGAGGGCTCTATACCAGCTGGGACCTCTCGAGATAAAGGAAGAAAGCAAGGTTGTTTACTAATGTTAACTAGAGTAAAGTAACGTCTGCAAGTGACTGAAAGTGATGAGCAAAACAAGGATGACACTTAGAAGAAAGGAAAGAGAGAGAGAGAAATGGAGAGGGAAGCAGGGAGGTTAACTGAACTTTGGCTCGGATGGCTACCCAAAATTTGTAGTGGGAGAAAAAAGTATAATAGAAAGGAAAGACATAAAGAGAAGAGTAAGAAAGAGATGGATAAATAGTCACCTTGAGACTGTATATAGAATAAAAAATTCAGTTGACTAATACGCCGGTAAGTAATTCATATGGAGACACGCCGAAAAAGAGAGAGAGAAAATGAAAGAGACGGGCAGTGCATAGGGTTGCTTGTATGCAAAAGACTTCATCGAATCTTTTTTTCTCCGTCCGAAAAGACAGGCTGACTGGTTCTCATTTCTCTCTCCTTTGGCAAACTGTATATGTATACTAGAGGCATCGTGAACGCGGATAGAGAGGCATAGAGATAGAGAGAGGTGACTTGACGAGTGACATACGACCAGGGCAGTATATCGTGTAATGGTTTATGCGTGAGGAAGCAAAGGATCGCAAATGCGCATAAGCCAATCGACGACGCGACAATCTTGGTGTCCGGCGCTTGTATTGAGGAAAGGCCACCACGCTAAAGACTTCCTCCAACGCTTCACTTCTTCGTTCTTCTTCTCGTTCGCGAGCACGCGGAGGCTTTCGGTTCCGTTCTTTATGTGTACATTATTTGTTTCTCTTCTGGTCTCACTTCGAAAGGCAGCGTGTACATCAACTTCATGCACCGGCCGCTGGGCACAAATTGACCAGGAAACTCCTCTCTGCTTTGTCGCTTATTTTGCACTCGTTTAAGTAGGTGAGTTTTCCTCCACGCGATCACACACACATGGCGGCCGCTATGAAAGAGAAAAACCTTCGAGCATCATAGCGTTTCCCATGTATGCGTGGCGAAAAAAATAAAAGAAACCACGACCGGCAGCGGAAAAAACGACCGCATTTTAGTTTCGCCCCAGCTGTTTTCAAGGCTACCTGAGCGAAAATGAGATAATCCTCCTCCTATACAGCCTTAGAGGATGTAATCACTAGGCATCGCTCATTCATTCGAACGATAAAAAATGAAAGTATGCAGCAGATTCTCTTAACGACCACGACATTTATCGGAGCTTCTACCACATGCCGACGAGAATTACAACGCGTTTATGAGAATGGTATAACGCTATCACCTTCAATACGAGATCGCTATCCGTACGGCCCAGAAATGGAGTAGATGGGATAAGTTCCATCGATAAAGCTTCACTCACGCGTACGATGTTGTAAGACTGAAGGGCGCTGCTTGAAACAGAGTTTGAATCTGACGTAAGCGTGAGGTCACTTTATAACCACGCGCGATTATGAAAGTATTGCGCAGGCATCTGATTTCAGACCGTACTTAGCAAAATGGAAATCGTGTATTTAAGCGGTGCAAGCAAGAATCTCGAGAACATGGCTGGTATATAGAGGATGGGCAGAGGTGCGATACACTTGAGTCAACGCCAAATTGATGCGATAGATGATCCGAGTGTACGCCGTTGACGTCGTAAAATACGTTTGCAGCCCGTAACTCAAGGTACTGGTTACACTTACAGCAGAGACGAATTGATGAGGGGAGTGCGAATAGTGACTTTTGAAACCGAATCCGATACGAATCGACTTGTGTTAAACCACTTTGTATATCAAAATTTACTGCTCATAGCATGAAGCGATGTTGCCATCCTACTTTTCGCAACTTCAGCCTTCAATGCACGAATGGAGCATAAAGAACCAACTACCAGATTCATCGTATTCATATGGTAATGTTCTGAAGAATGCGGGTGATCGTTGCGTAGTATGAGAAACACGAGTTGAGCTTAGTTGATACAAATGGACTTGAAACAAGAATAATTAGTGCGAAAAGAAAAAAAAAGGAAAAAGAACAAAGCACGAGGTGAAGGCCAACGGACAGCGCCTCCTTTTGTCTGTTTTTCCTTGTTTTTAACGTCGCCCTGTCCTTCATCCTTATTTGCGCTAATTACTTATTTATCAAGTCGACCGTTGTCGAACCACTAAAGACTGGCATCTCAATTCGCGACGAAGCCTGTCGTGCTACGTAGCCTCCCATGTCGTATGCCTATGATATGTCCGCTATACCACGATCTCATTTACGTATTTTAGCACTGTTCGTTCATTCGGGTGTAGTTGACATATAGAAATGTCTGTAAATTAATAAAAAAAAATATTTGCTTTCGCGAACAGCGGCTGTTTGAATTCAAGACCGAATCGTACTGTACTCAATTCAATGTTCAAGAATTTTTAGCATTAGCTATAATCTGCAAAGTTTCTACGTGCCTCTTGTCTACGCGCCGAGAACAGAAGAGGAGAAAAAAAAATTAGATAATGCATGAAAAGGTCGGAATTTTCTGAAAAGTGGTCATTTCGAATAAACGTCTCTTAAAGTTCCTTAATCTCAAGGCAGCTGCTTAGCCAGACATGAAACCATCGTTAACTTCTTCGAGGACTAGATCATGGACCACTGGTGTAGCCATGCAAGGTACATAGGATCCCACGACCTGCTAGTCAGCAGCCAAATAAATGACGTTAAAGAGCGGAAAATTTCATTACGGAACCCTCCCACCTTAGGGGGACACCGGGCCTCGCTCGGAACACTGTTTCTAAATAAACGTTTATTTATCTCTCTCTCCAGAAAAACCAGCTTTCTTGGCACATCCTTCGTGCGGATTAGCATCGCCTACAGCAATGGAGACACTCCATATTTTGTGTACCAGTGATCGATTTTTTTTTCACTTACGTATTGTAGCATGAATGTACAGTGACTCATATCTATACCTAGCGTGCGCAATGAGCAATTTTTTGTGCGTCTTCTCTATATGCCAGGTTTCAGTTCCTAAAATGGGGAAGACAACTGAATACCATCTTTTTGTTCAATTCTTTATTCCGTTTTCTTTCGTAGTGCACGTGCATCAACCTTAACTACGAAGTGATCACGCCCCGCCGCGGTGGAGTAATGGCTAAGGTACTCGGCTGCTGACCCGCAGGTCGCGGGATCGATTCCCGGCTGCAGCGGCTGCATTTCCGATGGAGGCGTAAACGCTGTAGGCCCGTGTGCTCAGATTTGGGTGCACGTTAAAAAACCCCACGTGGCCGAAATTCCTGGAGCCCTCCACTACGGCGTCTCTCATAATCATATGGTGGTTTTGGGACGGTAAATCTCACATGTCAATTATAATTACGATGTTATCATCAGAATATTTCAAAGCCCGATTTCGACCGATAACGAATGCCAAAGTGCATGCCCAGACAGCACATGTTCGCAAAGGAATTGTTTTGCAACTTCATTCCATCGTACGGCGCAATATTAATTATTGGGGTTTAACGTCCCAAAACCACGACAGGATTATCAGAGATGCCATAGTGGAGGGCTCAGGAAATTTAGAGGCCCTCGTGTTCTTTAACGTGCCCCTAACACCAAAGAACACGGTCCCCAGGCATTTTCACGCCGATCGGAAACGCGGCCGTCGAGGCCGGGATTCGATCCCGCAACCTGCGGGTCAGCAATGAAGCGCCATAGACAACCGTGGTGATTCGTCATGTATGGCGCTGACACAGAACGTTCACAGCTGAGCATGCTATAGTGTGATGCGGGTTCTTGTTGCTGATTTGTTTTCCTCCTGGGCTGAGCCTCAGAGAGTTTTGTTAATAAGGACAAAGCCGTTCGGTTTCCAAGAAACACACAAAAAGTTTAATTGAAAAGTAAAAAAAGGCGAAAATTCCTCACAAAACAAAACACTTAATAAACAGTTGACTGGACATGACGAAACACATCTGTAAACACCCAACAAGAACGTTCAAAGTCAGTAACTAAACCTAACGCTCGAAAGGGGCTGAGTGATGAGAGTAGCGCAAGAGTATCGGTGCAGTCTCACCCACAAGTTGGTTTTCGGCGGTGATGAGAAACCGGAACGCCGTGACTCCGGCGTCAGTGCGTGGGCTGGACGAGGACGAGGGAACGCTGGCTGCTGGCGACACGTCGGAAAGCCCTACCAAATCGTGATGGTTTCGGCTTGAGGAGCGTGTACACGTCGGAGACGGGAGAACGCAGGCTGGTGGCGACGCGTCAGGGAACTAGGGTCGACCTAGTCAAGCAGCTGGGCGCACAGCTCGGGCCCGGAGCCCGACGGCTGTAGCTCGCCTGCCGGAACCAAAGTCCGCAGGCCCTGGAAAGGAGTTCAGGACCGGATGGCCACGGTCCTTTGGAACGGGAACCCGACAGCAGGAGGCCCCGGCCGGTTGAAGTCCTGTAGGCTCGGGTCCGGAACCCAACGGCTCATCTTCAGCGCCCGGTCCGGTGACGACCTTCCGCTTGCACTGCCTGCCTCGAACTACTAGCTCTCTTGCCCTTCAGGATTGGCTTCCTCTGGGGCACACTTGTCTCGTCCCGATTGGCCTTTCAAAACTCCGTGGTGATCGGCCATTGGCCCTTGTTTGTTGGATGCTTGCGCTCCACGCTCTCACGTGTACCGGTCCTCGGCGTCGTCGTTGTTCAGGCGACCCAGCACGTGCACTCGGTCATCCTTTACTTTCGCGCACTTTTCAATCATTCACAATTACGCGCACCAGTCGCATCACCATCGCATCACAATGGCCCCCTTTCGAAGAAGTTTTTCCGGTTGAAAAACTGTCGTTCGATGCGCACCACACAAGCTATCACAACACACCTATGGCACCACACTGCTTCTTCGTTGACATGTCTCACGTCGAAACACCGAGTCCACAGAACGTAACATTCAACCAACAACAATAAGAAAAGTTTTTGGCAGCAACTAAGAACAGTTCAAATACAGTCATTAACTCCAGCAACAGTCCACCACACAAGCATAACCTTGTAATAATAACACACAGAACATATTCATTGCAACCTACTCATGTAGTCGGCTCCAACATTCTCGGATCCCTTTATATGTTCTACGTGAAAGTTGTACTCTTGCAGTACTAAACTCCACCGCAGAACTCTGCTGTTGAGGTGTTTTGCTCGAGATAAGTACTGCAACGGTTGGTGATCTGTTTGAACCGTGAAATATGTCCCATATAAAAATATGTGGAACTTTTCCACTGCCCACACCAACGCGAGACACTCCCGCTCGATTGTTGAGTAGTTCTGTTCTCGAGGCAGTAGCTGACGACTGGCGTATTTTACCGGGTGTAAAACACCGTCGTGCTCTTGCATAAGGACTGCACCGATGCAAGAATCGGAGGCGTCACTGCGGAGTACAAATCCACGTTTGAGATCCGGAGCCTTTAAAATAGGTCCAGACGCCAGAGTTTGCTTTAGTGTTTCGAAAGCTGTCTGCCCTTCAATATTCCAATTGATCTTGTTACTCTCCCTTTTCTTTGTCATCTCTGTCAGAGGCAGTGCCTTCTCAGCGTAGTGAGGGATTAGATCACGATAATATCCTGCCAAGCCAAGAAACGAACGTAGTTGTTTCTTCGTAGTGGGTAATGGGGCTTTGGCGATTTTTATGATCGTGTCCTCTACCGGCTGAATTGTTCCATCTCCCAGTCGATGACCCAGGAACACAATCGACGTCATTCCAATCTCCGATTTCTGGGGCTTAATTTTGAGTCCTGCTTCTCGAATCCTATTCATCAGTTCACTCAGAGTCTGCATGTGTTCCTCCCAGGTTGTCGTAGCGACGAGAACATCATCGATATAATGAACGACGTTCGGGATGCCCTGAAGGAGACGTCTCATTAGCCGGGTAAACACTGCGGACGCTGTTTTGATACCGAATGGCATATAGAGGAAATGGTAGTGTCCCGATTGGGTGGAGAATGCCGTTTTTAGCCGGGATTCTTTGTCCAAGGGCACCTGCCAGTATCCTTTCGTAAGGTCAAACTTGGAGAAGAATTTTCTAGTGCCGATCTCTGTAAACAATACATCCGTTCTCGGAATTGGTTCTGCGTCGGAGACCAACACATCATTGATGCGACGGAAGTCGATGCAAGTACGGTAACTCTTATCGGGCTTCTTCACCAGCACCAATGGCGAGTTGTAAGGTGAGTCGGACCTTTCAATCACTCCGAGTCGCAACATTTCTCCGACTTCTTTCTCAACTACCTCTTTCATTGCGAATGGTAACGGATATTGTGGAGTGTTGATAGGCTCGGACGTTGTCAGTTTAAGACGACACTCTAACAAGTTTGTCTTGCCGGGGACTTCGGAAAAGACGTCTTTATGGGTGGCTAGGAGCTCGTCAATTTCTTCCCTTTGTCTATTCCTGAGGTTAGGACCAAGCTTGATAGCTTCAGTACCAAAGCCCTCAGTAGCTTTAAAGGTAGGCACTGGCGTGTCTGTCTCTTCCTCTTCCACTACAATGAAAGATGCGGACTGGGTTGATATTTCTGGAGGACGCTCTTCGTAGCGTTTTAACATGTTTATATGGAACAGCTTGGTAGTATGTCCCATATCCAGCCAGTAGTCAGAGTCACCCTTCTTTCCTGTGACCCTGAAAGGTCCTTTCCAATGCATCATAAGCTTGTTTTCCGTCGTGGGAAGTAGTACGAGGGCGCGGTCTCCAACCTTTAGCCGACGCATCCGACTTCCCCGGTCATAGTATTTCTTCTGCGTTGTTTTAGCTCGTGACAGGTTTTCTTGTGCCAACTGCAATGTTTTTTCTAGGCGATCTCTGAGATCCAGGACATACCCATATGTTGTCTTCACTTCCTCGCTTTGATTGTCTCCGGTCCATAATTCTTTAAGTAGACTGAGAGGTCCTCGAACATTTCTACCGTAGATCAGCTCAAAAGGCGAAAATCCCAAGCTGGCTTGCGGGACTTCCCGGTACGCAAACAGGAGTGGGGCTAATAGTCGGTCCCATGTCTTGGGTTCCTCTTGGCACAATTTACGCAACATTTGCTTTAGTGTGCCATTAAATCTCTCCACTAAGCCATTACACATGGGATGATAGGGTGTGGAGCTGAGATGCTTGATCGCCAACAAGTTATTGACCTCTCTCATTAGCTCCGATGTAAAGCATGATGCCTGATCACAAAGTACCTCACGCGGGAACCCGATTCGAGAAAACATCTCTACCAGTGCCTCGGCTACTGTGGCTGAATCGATGGATGGCAGGGCTATTGCATCTGGGTATCTAGTAGCGAAGTCCACTAGTGTTAGTATATATCGATTACCCATGTGTGATATTGGCTTTAAAGGCCCGATAATGTCCACTGCCACTCTTTCGAATGGGGTGTCTATCAAAGGCATTCGACCTAGTGGTGCCTTACCAACTCTGCTCTTGGGGTAGGTTCGTTGGCATGCGTCACAAGAGCGCACGTATCTCCTCACTGCCTCTTGAACTCCTGGCCAGTAAAATGATTGTAGAACACGATCAATCGTTCTTTTTATTCCTTGATGCCCCGACATCAGGGTTTCGTGCGCCAAAGTAAGCACTTGGCTGCGCAATCTTTGGGGCACTACTACTTGTTGAATCACCTTACCAGATGGTAGGTGATAATAGCGGTATAGCAGCCCCTTTTCTATCTCGAACGAATAGGACTTTGATCCTCCCTGTAGCCCTTGACCTACTTTACTCCTGCAAGAATCTAGGGTCTTGTCCTGTTTTTGAGCGGCACTAAGATCCTTTCGGGTCGTCTTCAAGGTGGGCACATCGATTTCAGATGAGATTGACCGTTGCTCTCGGATTTTGATACCAACCACTGAAGACTTCAGGGTACCATCCTCTCTATCTGCTCCTTTTCCACTCGCTATATAGTTGGGGTAGGTTTTTACCGGAATCCTTTCCTCCCACTTGGTATCGGGGTCATGGACTTCACGTGAACCTGGTACATTTCCGACGATAAGGTCGTAGAGTGGGTTTGTCATGCATTTGACAATAGATGTACCAGAAAAATAAGGTGAATGAATTTCCACCTCCGCCTCAGGAACGGTGATGCTACTGCCATCGGCTAAGAATAGCGTAGCGGTAGTACCTATGAGGGCTTCATCGGGTACCAGAGAACGACGCACCACCAGCGTATTGCTACCCGTATCCCGCAACACTGAGACGGTTCGGCCAAAGATTCTGCCCTGTAACACGGGCATTTTGTGTGTGGCAAACTTCGGGTGAGTATTCACGGCGCCCGCCATGTCCTCTTCTTTGTCCGGTGAAAGCTTCACTTCCGTTGAGTGCTCCTCTGGCGACAAAAGACATGACGTCTTGTTGGCTGAACCGTTCTTCTTTGAGCAAGTTTTGGAATCATGCCCCGTCTTCTGACAATATCCACAGAAAGGTTGTTTTGGCCTTGATCGGCACTCCGATGCCCTGTGACCCATTTTGCCACATACAAAGCAACGTACTGCTCCTCTCTCCGAGTAACTACCACTTTTTTCCGTATTGCTTTTAGATTCCACTTTTTCTCGGAAAACTAACAGGTTGACTTGCCTCTGAGCTTCTAAAAAGTTATCTGAGGCCTCGGCCATGTCCTCTAGCTTGTTGAAGTTCTTTTCTCGCAGGAAAAGTGCCAAACGGTGATGACAGTTTCTTAAAAACTGTTCTGTAACTATCAAGTTACGAAGAGCCGAATATTCTTTTCCGGTCCTCGACATTTCGACCCAACGATCGAAAAAACTCAGTAGCCTAGTTGCGTACTGCTTGCCTGTTTCGCCGTCCTGTGGCTTGCTTTGTCGGAACTTTTCCCGATACCCTTCGGCCGTAAAACGGAAACGCTGGAGCAACGCCAACTTGGCTTTATCATAATCGAGTGAATCCTCCGGCGAAAGTCTTCCAAACACCTTTAAGGCTTCTCCGCTCAAACATAAACTTAAAGCTGTGGCCCATTTGTCCCTAGGCCATTCTTGACTGATGGCGACTCTCTCGAACCTTTTTAAATAGGCGTCCAAGTCGTCCCGGCTTTCATTAAATCCCGGTATCAAATTATGAGGATTCACGCTGCATGAAACACTCCTTTCTTGTGCTGAGCCTGGTGCTGAGTCAACAGTTCTTGTCTCTACACGGCTATTCTCAGCTTCGGCAAGTCTAAGACGCAGTTGCAGGTTTTGGTTCTCTAATTCCAGCTGCTCCTTCTTTGCGCGTGTCTCCAGTTCGAGCTGTTTTTCTTTTTCGCGCGTCTCGAGCTCAAGCTGCTCCTTCTTGGCCTGCGTCTCCCGTTCCAACTGTTCCTTTCGAGCTTCTCGTTCCGCAGCCCGTTCCTCTCGTGCTCGTGCCTCCTTCTCCTCGTACCATGTTTTAAAATCCGCCCCATCAATTCCCATGCGATCCGCCAAGGCCATTAGCTCTCGCATATTCGACATGATGTCAACCGCGTCAATAAATGAAGGTGTCAAACCAACGGCTTGGTCCTGTCGCGGACGCCAGTTTGTGATGCAAGGTTCTTGTTGCTGATTTGTTTTCCTCCTGGGCTGAGCCTCAGAGAGTTTTGTTAATAAGGACAAAGCCGTTCGGTTTCCAAGAAACACACAAAAAGTTTAATTGAAAAGTAAAAAAAGGCGAAAATTCCTCACAAAACAAAACACTTAATAAACAGTTGACTGGACATGACGAAACACATCTGTAAACACCCAACAAGAACGTTCAAAGTCAGTAACTAAACCTAACGCTCGAAAGGGGCTGAGTGATGAGAGTAGCGCAAGAGTATCGGTGCAGTCTCACCCACAAGTTGGTTTTCGGCGGTGATGAGAAACCGGAACGCCGTGACTCCGGCGTCAGTGCGTGGGCTGGACGAGGACGAGGGAACGCTGGCTGCTGGCGACACGTCGGAAAGCCCTACCAAATCGTGATGGTTTCGGCTTGAGGAGCGTGTACACGTCGGAGACGGGAGAACGCAGGCTGGTGGCGACGCGTCAGGGAACTAGGGTCGACCTAGTCAAGCAGCTGGGCGCACAGCTCGGGCCCGGAGCCCGACGGCTGTAGCTCGCCTGCCGGAACCAAAGTCCGCAGGCCCTGGAAAGGAGTTCAGGACCGGATGGCCACGGTCCTTTGGAACGGGAACCCGACAGCAGGAGGCCCCGGCCGGTTGAAGTCCTGTAGGCTCGGGTCCGGAACCCAACGGCTCATCTTCAGCGCCCGGTCCGGTGACGACCTTCCGCTTGCACTGCCTGCCTCGAACTACTAGCTCTCTTGCCCTTCAGGATTGGCTTCCTCTGGGGCACACTTGTCTCGTCCCGATTGGCCTTTCAAAACTCCGTGGTGATCGGCCATTGGCCCTTGTTTGTTGGATGCTTGCGCTCCACGCTCTCACGTGTACCGGTCCTCGGCGTCGTCGTTGTTCAGGCGACCCAGCACGTGCACTCGGTCATCCTTTACTTTCGCGCACTTTTCAATCATTCACAATTACGCGCACCAGTCGCATCACCATCGCATCACATATAGTTAAACATTTGGGTGGCTGTAAAGATGTTGCTTACTTTTTTGGGTTACAGCGCGAGAACGACGAAGACGGAAGAGAACAGAAGGGGCACGAAAGATCTCGCCCGTCTTTGTTGTTCTCGAGCTGCACCTAAGCATGCTAGAGTACATACTAGCCCAACCTTTAATACTATTGTTTACTTATTCTGTGCCGTATGTGCCTCAGAGGCGATGTCCAGAAGTTGCCGCTAAAGTCGAAGTTGAAGTCAATTTCATCATCATCATCATCATCATCATCATCATCATCAACAACAACAACAACAACAACAACAACAACAAAGTACAGGTGCCTAGTGGATGAGTTAAAAAGCAACGAAAACGTGACACAGCACTCCAATATGCACCCCAAGATGACATTGATCAATTTCGACATTTTATAACGAGAAGAGGCAGCGTATCTACGGACACAAGAAGTGATTAGGCCGGAGAATATTTTTGTAGATAACGTATTTTTTATTTTATTTATTAATTTGAATACACTGCAGCTATAATGCAGGGCTATAGCAGGAGTGGATGAGTTATACAAAACTAATACAAACAGAGCAACGACAATAAAACAATAAAACTGAAATACATTACAGCGATACATAAGAAAACATCACTATGGTATTGCAAACACGATCTTTACCTATTTTCTAAATGGGCAATGGCGGCATCAATGAAATTTTGTAATGATAGTGAACGAATACTGCTCGGTAGGGAATTCTAGAGGTCTATATTACGTGGAAAAAACTAAATTTGAATGTGTTAGTACGAGCAAATAAAGGCTTTATGTTCAAGATGTGAGAGCTGCGGGTGCAAGATTCTTCCCTAAATGTGATGTAGTTACCACCAAAGATGCCAGGATGACTGTATATAATAGTTTTAAAGATTCGATGCAATAACGAGAATGTAATGGTACAATGTTCAGTAATTGCGGAGCCTGTGTTGGTGAGACGTTGTGGCTGTAGTTACGGCATATGAAGCGGATGGCCTTACGTTGAACGCTATCAAGGATTTTTAGGTCACCTTGTTTGTGATGGTACCAAACGACAGATGCGTATTCTAGAATGGAACGAATCAACGTTTTATGCAGAGGTAACTTGGTATCACGGGGGGATTTAGCCAACGCAAATAACCTATCTTTTTTAGAGCTTTCGCGCTGATATTTTCAATGTGGTTGGTCCAGGTAAGAGTATAACGAAGAATGGGCAGTAATACATTTAAATAGGAAATATCACCTGTGAATCGAAAATACGTTTAATGCAATACATGAAAGAAACAGCTAAATAATGTGGTTTTGTGTTCGTTATTTTAATTCGGATATATAGCACAACGTATAAAAATCGGAAATACAGAAAGTGACCTCACCGTCCGAAATCGCAACTCTGTAGGGTTAGGTAAAGAGCAAGATGAAAAAAAAAGGGGGGGGGGTATAAAGTGCTTAAATACTGAAATTGTACGCGACAAAGCCACAATATGATTGCGAATCACGCCGTAATGGGCGACGACGAATGAATTTCTATTGCCTGGTGCTTTTTATCGTGAATTTAATTCGAAGTACACGGCTGTTCTCGCATTTCGCGTAACTCAATTTGCGGCTCTTCCGTAAGCTGGAGTCAAACCCACGTCCTCAATCGTCGCAGCACAACGCCTTAGATGTAAGTTATAGATACTCGACCGGCAGGAGGAGTTGAAGCGGTTATGCTCTATAGCTGCCTCCGATCAATGAATAACGGCGCACCGTAAGTTTGCTGTACTGTAACGTACTCCTCGGTGGAACCGGGGTTACGTTACAGGGCGAAGCTGGGGTGGTGAGCCCGAAGGTCGTGGTTCGATTCCGGCGGCAGCGGTGCAGTTTCGATGGAGGCAAAAACTCTGGAAGCCCATGGCATGGCAGTGCACGTTAGGGAACACCAGATGCCCGATATTCCTCGAGGCCTCCGATACGGCGTCTATCCTAATCATATCATGGTTTCGGGACGTAAAATCCCAGTTATTATCATTTCTCCATCGTCACCCATTTGGCGGTTAAATCGAAACTCGTGTTCATGGCTGGTTGAAATATGCTCAGATGTCCAGCCTGTTTTCGGAAAGCACATATTATGCTGTAAGGGTAACCTTTTCAACTGCGAAAGGCGGCGCCCTCTCTGAGATTCGAGAAATGGCGCAGTTCCAGACAACGGGCTCGAACACACCGCCGTTCTTATTTCGGCTCCTCGACCGCGCCAGTAGTGGAATGACTCGGCCCAAGGCTATGCACCTATACGCTCGCTCGTACTATATACAACGGCGGTTGCCACCCGCGAGATGTGCTCGAGTTCTTCGTTCCCAGTTACGCAAGTTGCGTGCAGCATCGCGAAAGGTTGGAACGTTCGGTTGTCTGTTATATACTCATCCGCTCTGAATTTTCGCAGAAAGACGTTAGATGTAGAACATGTCCATATCTTTTTGTCTGTGAGGTTAACACTGCATGGTAACACACATACCTGAGTAGCCAGGAATTTTTTTTCCCGGGACTAGGCAAAAGGGGCACTAACCTTGAGTGTTTGTGAAAAACACCTATTTCGTATATTGATTCTTGGCAAAATGCGCCCCTCCATCAGAATGTTGGGGAAGGAGGGGGGGGGAGGGGCCAAACACTTTTCTGGCTACAGGCCTGCTCATAAATGCACAGGGGACAATTGAACGGTTGCACTCCACTGAGTTATTGGGCCTAGTTATTGGCGAGGATGGGCCTCAGGCAAGCGCGACTGTCACAGAGAGCTGCGTTCATTAGGTATATCTGTAAAATATGCGATACCAACAGGACAGAAAAAGAAAGCTAGCTTCCTTTTAAATATCCTAGGGCCGGCAAAGCTAAAAAGTAAAAGTATGGGCTTCACTGTAAGATATCTAGGCTTCTATTGCCAAAAAATAAAAACTAAAAGTACACGATAATAAACAAAAAACGGGGGCTTACTTCCCCGCCATCGTGAGCAACAAAAAAATTAGCCGATTCTGAAGCCGGGCATGTTGTTATCGATGCCGGTTGACCAACGGCGAAGCGCTCCTGCACAAAAAGAATTTGTTCATACAGCCGCTGCTTACCGTTATAGTAAGCGCTGTTAATATTTTACTGCGCCTGTGCACGCACACACAGTTCCGTGCAGAGTGCAGAACCCCGGTTGTTGCATTCCGAGAATTGTTTACTTGCCCGCAGAAAGTCGGGGGCTAAAGAAAGGCACTTGTGAGAAGCGCTGGGTCACTTCAGTTTTGTTTCTGTATCAATGGCGAAACTCGTCTGCTTGCGGACTCCACCAAGGCGAAGCGAGGGGGGAAGGGAGAACTGCCCTCCCCCTCATCATCATCATCATCATCATCATCATCATCATCATCATCCTGACTACGTCCACTGCAAGAAAAAGGCCTCTCCTATGTTCCGCCAATCAACTCGGTCCGGTGCTTGCTGCTACCACTTTATACTCGCAAACTTCCTAATCCCATCGACCCACCTTACTTTCTGTCTCCCCCTCACTCACTTGCCTTCTCTTGAAATCCAGTCTGTGATCCTTACTAACCAGCGGTTATCTTGCCTTCGCGTAACGTGCCCTGCCCATGACCATTTATTCATGATTTAGACTATGACATCATGGCATGCCTATAAATAGGTATTTTATGAAGTCAGAAAGGAGGGAGACCAGTTTTCTATCCCCGTGTTTGGTTTGCCACCCGACACTTGAGCGTATAACATTATGAGGACAAAAGGCTATAAGGCGCTGTAATCCAACACATATGATGATTGATTTGCTGTAGCCGACTACGTAACTATTTGTCGCGACCACGTTTAAATATAGATGCATTATTGAGTTATGAACATCGTACCGGAGATAACGCGAGGCGTCCGTCCGGTGCAGTAAACATAACTAAATCTTCTTATGCGCACACCCAAACAAACCGCGGCCGAATATGCAGCTGCAGTGCTGCTCAAAAACTAAACGAAGTCACTGGCATTATTTGCGTCCCGAAGGAAAAAAACAACAACGGAGTAGCCACGGGTTTTCGGCGATTTCGTTGGAGTGAAGTGGCGGGGTTGAACGCTTGAACGTGAAGAGAGAATCATGAAATGTAGGCACAGAACATAAAGTACTACTACAGTAGGTGATGTAAGCTAGCTGTATCTCAAAGCTTAGTGCTTATTGAAGCGCTGACAATTGAGCTTCTTCGTACATTTCACTGTCAATACGAAAACGCGCTCACGATGGGACGAGAACACACAAACACAAGCTGCACGTACCAGGTTACTTTTATTAATGTCCCAAAAGAGTTTAAAACGGGTTCTAGAAAGGCTTTTTTTTTTTCAGCTTTCGCTGTGGCTGTGCTGCATGGTCGAAGCAGGCATGGAGCTTTTTTTCTTGGCGCACTGAGACGGGGACAGACGCAGAGAAGATGGGCAATCGGTCTTCGCTGCTACAGTTCGCCGTGTGCTGAGGCATCATGGACGTCATAGGCGTCATGGAATAAAGGAGAACCTTATCTCTGCAGAAGTTTTATTTTGCTTCTGCTGTGTGTGTGTGTGTGTGTGTCTGTGTGTGTGTGTGTGTGTGCGCGCGTGCGTGTGCGTGTGCGTGTGTGTGTGTGTGTGTGTGCGTGTGTGTGTGTGTGTGTGTTTGTGTGTGTGTGTGTGTGTGTGTGTGTGTGTGTTTGCCCGATTAAGTCAACCTCGTTTTTCCTTTATCGAAACACCTATAGCAAATCAAGCGGTGGCGCTGACTTCAGACTTCAATCGCTATTAAGGTTTAACTGCGCTGAGTCCCATTTTAATGCGGAAAATATTACACAAGAAACTGACGCAAAGTTGTAGCCAATTTTGATATTCAGAATAGTAGTTTCAGCCGCCGATTGTTCTGCAAATAATTACTCCTCCGTCAATTAGATTGCTAATAATAATGTAATCAAGACATTTCAATTTTCTCATGATCAATGGCCAGAAACAAAACTGAGTAATTTCTTTATACTCATGAATCTCTGTATAGGTGTTGCAGGGCCCCCGTCCTGAGGTCTGTTGTGTTTTTAAGAAATATCAAAATGGCTTATAATAGATTGTGAGGAACAGATTCGTCTGCCCTAGAGATAAAAAAGTAGGCTATTTCTCTACATTTACATTTCGATTCGTCATAAAACGAGTGGTGCAAAGGTAGTTAAACAAAGCTGGTTCCCAAGCTCCAAAAATAACCAGTTGATATTTAACAAAATAATATCTCCTAGAAAAAAAAAACATATATAAACCCTTGAACAAGGGAATAATTCTGGTGCCATGGTTTCAACGAGTGCTTTCGACTTCATCAAATTAGCCTCGAAGACACGCCGATGCGTTGTCTCCAACGACGCTGCTTCGTTCAAGGATTTTTATTCTTTTCAAGCCTCCGTCATACCCCTGATCTTCTACCCCGTCAGAGATGATGGATTGCACAAAAAACTGCGGGAGTTTTAAGCTTCTCCTTTAAGAGTTGAACGCAATAGCAATATTCTGTTCCTAGTGCGTGAACTTCAAATATTGATTTCGAACTTCCTATGCACCCACTACATTGCCTTAAGAGTGAAGTAACGTGTGTGCCTTTTGTAGTGGGTGACAGGCTCTACACTCTGAAGTCATTATGGTAATTGGCCCTTTCCACTTTCGCTCTGTTTGATCCCTCACTGATCCCAGAGCACTGATGCAAATGTTGTTTTTCCCCTGTTGCTGCACGAAGCTACTGTAAAAGACTGCCCCATCCTTTAAGGCTGATCAATGTTATTTGCCTATAATCTTCGTCAACCTTGAGCATAGACGTATAGACCCATTCTATGTTTATAAACACGGGTAGACAGACGTCGACATTATGGGTAAAATTATACCGACGTCCGCATGTAACTTCCGCTGACAATTTTTTGGGGGAAAGCCCGACTCCATGCCCCACGCCATAAGCACTGAGGGTCGCGATGTGCGCCATGTTACCGCCGTATTCAGAAACACTGCTTGACTTGATCTTGACTTGCCACCGACTTCAATGCAGCACAAACACGTTTCGAATGCTCTGTTTCTAGGCCGTGCCAAGGCAGCACAAACGCACAGATGCGTTGAGAACACGCTGCATCGAAGCCGGTTCCAATTCAAGTTTTTATGTGGTTCTTATGTGGTTATTAAAGAGAAAAGAAGAGAAAAGTGAGCCCCGTAACTGTCTGCACCAGGTGCGACACCTCAACAGTAGCTCACAAGGGATGGGGGTATGGAGAGATTCAAAGGATAGGATTAAACGGTATATATATATATATATATATATATATATATAAAGGAGAGTGCGAGGCGCAGGGACAGCGAGCGACGGAAGTAAAGAGAAGATAGGGAAGGTGGACACGGTTGCAGGAGTCCGAGGACGGGGCACCACTCGGCGAGAGCTCCTGTCGGCGTCAGGAGATGGCGTAGGGCGAATCCAGTCGACCAGAGCTACGCTGTCGTCGTTGTCGGGGGTCGGCGTCAGGAGATGGCGTAGGACCAGCCCGGCCAGCCAGAGCTGCACTGTCGTCGGAGATCGCGAGGGCACAACTACTCGGCATTGAATCCAGCGAGCGAGTCCAAGTCAAGTTCAAGTCAAGTAGCGTTTCTGAATACGGGGGTTAGTGCTACTGATCAGCAGCGCACACAACTAATGATCCCGCGTCGGGGCTCATTCGTTCGCTACGGCTGCAGCCCATTTTTCGCGATGGTCCTCGTCAAGTGGAAACCGAAAAAAACTTGTGCTACCGTACTTATGCATTTGAGCACATCCAAACGCGACGCAGCTCGTTGGCATAGGCACTGTCCACTGACTAGAGGGAGCTGCGTAGCTCACACTGCCCCTTCTTAAAGTTGCTGACGTTGGCCGCTAGGGGCACGCAGATATTGGACGCGTACATGCGTCCCCCGTGTATTCCGGCCCTAATTTCTCCTGTTATGGAGGGCACGAGACGCCCGCATCGCGTTCCATTCTGAACGACCCCGTCTTAAGAGAGAGAGAGAAATAAATAAAAGGAAAAGACAGAGAGGTTAACCTAGAATAACTGTTTTGCTACCCTGTACAGGGGTGGGGAAAAGGATCAGAAAGAGAATAGATTAACGTTGCTGTTTGGCTATGTGTTCTGGCGCTGCCGTCCGATCGGAAAACTCAACTGTACGGTGCCTATAATGTTTTTTCCCTCGTTCCTTGACTGAGAACACCTCATGCATCATTGAAAACCCAGCAGGAACTGCATTAGGCCTGCGTCTTTTGCCTACCAAGCGAAACCAAACGCCCGACGACAGCACCACTGCATTTTCGCGACGTATGTCGGGTAAAATCTGTCTATGTGCTTCTTTTGGTGTTGCGCTTTGTGTTTACTGCTTTAGAAACACTTTCTCGCACAGATAAGCCCAAATAATTCATAACCTATAGGAAGGCCCTGTGACAGGTGACAAGAATAGGGAGTATGCACTGACGTCACTGCGGCCGCCAATTTTTAGTACAGAAAGCACAGCGCACTTTCGTATCTTAATCTGCTTATCTTCCGAAAAGCTGGAAGCTGTGGATTGTACTTCGAAATGGCACCTGCTGACGTCTTGTGAATACCCCCTATAGCAAGCATAGACTGAAGATTCAAGGGAACTATCACTCACTGACGAGATAAGTCTCATGAAATGGAAATGTCGATATAAACAATACAACACGTTTTTCACCTGAAGGCACGTAGATGTTTATCAGTGATCCACATACAGACGACTTGTATATATACGGGACCAAGGACCCGTGCTGGAGTTACGAGGTCGCGACGTCTATTTCCGGGTCTTGCTGGTAGCCTGCCGAAAGCAAATAAGCTTACGTGCATGTTACATGATTTCGTGCTCGTTTGTCTCATTAATTCAATGCGATGACCCCGTATGCAATCTGACAATGATCTCCACTGATAAGCGAAAGTGCAAGTATGTGTTGCGATTCAGATTACGTCAGCCGGTCTATTTCAGTACGCGTTATGCGGTAGGTGAAAGTGGCTTCGAATATATTTGCGCAAGGTCTTCTTATCTTGAGCACTGAAGGGCGTACGCAGAAATGCCGTAACCGGCGGGCTAAAATTGTTCGCTCATTACAATAGCGTATGCCCTAAAACCAAATACATGACTCTAAATGCGGCAGAAAGCACGATCGTCATCATATTATGTAACTTACGCATGCGGGCGTCAAGGGAAACTTTCGATATCAGATGCCCTTCGGTCAAGGTACGATCACTGGAGATCTACTTAACTTTCGTTTACGGCCACTCCCAGATTAAAATGTGAGGCATTGATATACCAGTTACGATATGGATTAGTTCCTCTCGGCGTACAAGGTCAAAGGTTGAATTGCCCTACTCGGTGGCGGCATTATTCAATCGGGGCGGACTGCGAAAACGCCAGCGTATCGTGTCGTTCGCTGCGCACTTAGCGGGAGGTAAAAGTTGAACCACCGGGAACCATGCACCGGTAACCATTTAATTTGCAAGTATATCCTATATCTCATCCAAACCTATGGAAATGCTAAGTCACACACACACATTACATATATTACACACATTATATATATATATATATATATATACATATATATTTATATATATATATATATATATACGCTCACACACACACAAAAAAACTTCTAGTAACTTCCTTCGTGCGTCAGTCCCTAATTTCACTACAATAAAAGTGTGAAAGTCTAAACCATACGTATTGTTTCCGCCTGTTTGTAACCTTATATGTGCCACGCTATCAATGGAGGTAATATTTTGTCCCTCGTGCTACTGGTAGCATTTTACAGATGGAAATGCCCAGACCAAAACAACCACCAAGTGCACTTTGAATGCTCTCATTAAATACACAGCTCCCGTGCGAAACATACGATTCGATTATTCAGGAATCATGCTATACACATTGTTGTTAAGCATTAGATGATAAAATTTATCTAGTACTATGCTTAGGCCCGTGTTCGCAAATGTTCCTCGGCTCGAACCTCTGCCTCAAGGAATCATCGAGATTTTTTCGCGTTGTAGAAATCGCAAAGTGAAACAGTTCTGAAGGATGCCTTGAGGTCGAGTTTTGAGCCGAGCAGCGTTTGTGAATACGGGCCTTAGACATCGCACGTGAGAGGCCGTTTGAACAGAGAAGCTACGCCACCATTTGGTCCGTGCAGAGCAAACAGAAAACAAACGTCGTCATGAACCGGAATGCGTTCGCTTCGTCCTCTTTTTCATCATGCGTCTTTGCTCCCAGAACACGCATGTACGCTGATTTGTCCAGCGTGGGATGCAACATAGAGTTTCCTAAATTCAACTAGAGGGGACTCTGTCGCTGCGATCGTTCGGCGACCATGGGAATCATGGATAGTACACACATTTGCTTAGTCTTTGTTCTTGCGGGTGGCGAATCGTATTTGCGGCTTCGTTCATTGCTGTGTTTCGGTTTTGTTTTGAAAGGAAGATTCTACCCTTTCGAACTTTGTAACCATATTTGGAAAGGTAAGTCTAAAAGAATAAGGTGTTGAAGCGCAACCGCTGAACATTTGCTGATTTTTGTTTCATGACGAAACAGCTCCAAGCCACACGAACACACACGGAGCCAAAGCAGGCCAAAAGTACGAAGATCAGACAAATGTGTGTACTACCCATAATTCCCATGTTCGCTGAAGCGCCTTGCGTTGCAGCACCCATAGACACTAGCACCAGAGTTCCCTCTAGTGTATATTGGGAAACTCTATGAGATGCAAGGAGTCTGCTGGGTGAGGGAACGTGGGCAGACAGAGAGGGAAAGAGAGAGAGCCGGCAATCATCGAATGTCATGTGACAGAGACTGCACTGTGCTCGCGTTGTGCAGTGATGAGACTCGTTATGATGCACATGTTCCCACTACATTATTCATGAGCATTGCGCACGTCCGCCATTATTTTCACCGGCCACACTGACTCGTGCGTGCACTTGCAGGGATGACAGCTGGAAACTTAGCACGAGATAGCCACGCTTCACGTGTGAACACCTCTGCGCCAACACCCAAACTATTTCTTAAACGCGTGAGTTGTGTACAGCTAGGAATTCGCGGGACTTTCGACATTCGCTGTTTTTTTACAAGGTTTAGGGGATCTTGAGCCTTCATGACAAGCTCTGTATTCCTTCAGTCAGTACAAGCTGCTCTTTTCAGTAAACACGAAAATGGGTGCTTTGACGAGGCGACAGGGACACGTCTGAAACGGAAACCATACGACGAGCTGAGATATAGACGCTTCCGCCGGCAAAGTTCAGCGAACTTCTTTGTAAGCGTGAATACACTTTTTAAGCGACCCCAAACCAACCACCGCCGTTGGCGGCGTCCGCAGTCTTCTCTCTATCTTTAAAAGAAAGAGGACTTGGCGGGCCGCAGCGCGACGCTCTACCGAATAAGCTACGGACGCGACGCTGATATCGGTGTCAGTAACGCGCCTTATATCTTTGACGACGCTGCGCGTGTCCCCCTCCCCCTTCGCTCGCTCCTCCGCTCTCCTCGCTCGCTGCAGCTGCGCGCGCACCCCTCTCTCTCACGCACCCGCCTTCTCTCTCAGTCTCCCGTCGAGAGCGGGTCGTGCGATGGATGTCCCGGAGGCAACGCTACCATCAACAACGAATGCAGTACAACCGAATGCCAGCACAGCACCCGTCGTTGGAGGTGACGGTACCGCGGTGGTTTCCCCGTGCATTCGCATTTAACCATGTTCACCCTCGGGGAAATGCTTGGGAGTTTTTGTTTTTTTTTTTCGTGGCATGCGCAAGATCTCGCCTGACATAGCAGACGCGCAGCGTCGCAACACGTGGCATATGTTTACACGTGCTCGCTGTAAACTTGGCGAGTGCAACTACGCAACGTGTCCGCTCGGCGTCTTGCCAGTGAACACAGCGAGTGCCGGCGACGGGAGCGGAGCAACGACGGGTTTAATTTTATTCGAGGGTGCTTTGTTAATCAAGCTCATCATTGAATTGGATCAAGTGCTACGCACTTTACGGAGCATGCACTCCTGCGCTAAGAAGGCCTTTCTTCCCGGTGTCTGGACTGTCCACAGGTGCCGTTCGATTGATGCCTGCAGTGGTATCAATAGTGAATTACGTCATCGCGCAGAGATCTGAATATGCGAAAAAAAAAGTGCGCTTACGTTCACCGAGAAAGGTTAGAGAGCGAGGCAAAGTAAAAGAAGCAGCAACATTAACCAGCTTGCGACTGGTTTTTTACCCTATGCAGAAGAAGAACGTGGGAAAGACAAGAACTGAAAAAAAAACAAAAACAAAACTCAGCAGCGGCTTAGTTCGGCTATGCCAGATTATACATAGCGTCAGCTACGGAGGGACGGACAGTTGGACGGACTAACAGATGGATGGACAGACAGACGGACTGACTAGCAAGTCAGCTCACGAGAGTCAAGTACGAGTTCACTATTGCCACGTCAATCCAGGAGCTTTCAGGCCTTCTCCGTCGCGCCAGCTGTGAGCCGTATGACGTCACTGTTCCTTGGGGATGTGCAACACTGCTCTCAATAAGCCGTGTGAAACTGCTCACCCTCGGCAAGTGTAGCTTACGCTAAAAAGTTAATAACGAAAGTGATAATCTTATTGGGGGTCTTACGTCCCAAAATCGAGATATGATCATGAGAGACGCCGTAGTGGAGGGCTCCGGAAATTTCTCCCTATGGTGTTCTCTAACGTACACTGACTTCGTGAACTAGACAGGCCGCTACCTTTTCGCCTCCACCCAATTGTGACCGCCGCTGCCGGAATCGAACTCGCGACTATTGAGCAGCCGAGTATGCCGTAGCCACTGTTCCACGGAGGCGGTCAATAATAACGAAAGCGAGAAGAAATGACACGAGCGCACAAGTACCAGCGTTCACCGCGCGCGCGCAGAAGGTCACAAGCTGCCCGTTCCCTCCAACATGCGCAAACAACCACTTTAGCTATAACAATTATAATTGTTGGCCTAGTTGGTACTTGCTTAATGACATGCTTTGGCCGCAAATAACACACACACAAACTAAAGGAACACTCAACGACAAGCACAAGCGGCACTTCCAACTAAAGTAGACCGGGCGCAAATCCAGACTTGAGTAACAACATACAGACAAGCGCCTCTTCCAACTTCAGTTGTATGTGCCGCTCGTGCTTGTCGTTGAGTGTTCCTTCACTTTGTGTGTGTGTTATTCGCGGCAAAAGCGTGGCACTTTAGCTATATCTTTGTAACTTTTCCTATGCGAATACCCACATCGGTTCCCTCCTCTCTTTCCGTTTTGACGTCCATTCAGTTCGCGTCATTTGAATCTTCGTTACGCATGCTGTGAATACACATCACAGGTTTTCACACGGTGTGAAAGGGACGAAAGGATGGCACGTGTCTCTATATTAGGAACAGTGGGTAATTCAAACAAAACTTGAAATGCAAGCAGTGACGTGAAAGATTACGGGTATTTCTGAAAAAAGAAGAGCACCATCAGACCAGCTTGAAAAAAATATAGCGCTGCACATGTATTTTGCCGTACGTTCGCGTGAGGTATAGCTACTGTGCAAAAAAATTTAATAGTTTTTATAAAAAGAGAGAGAGACGTTTTTTTCTTGCATACGAAAGTCGTATATATATTAAGTGTGCTGAAATTTCCTTCACAACAGCCGTTAACACCTGTGACATCTCCGTGATGTGTTATATCTTGTGAAAAATGAATAATAATAAAAGAGAACACTTGTGAGAGCTTAAAAATGTTGACTATGCCGACGGTGGCCACATCAAAACCATACGATGTTCAATCACATCGCAGAGGAGACAGCACTATCGACTGAGAAGCGAAAATAAGATGGCCCTCAGCTTCAAGCCGTTCGTCTTAGGTGAACGCATAGGGGATTCTTTTGACTCAATGAATCTGGCCAATAAGAGAAAGCCCCTCAGAAACTAGACATTCGAGAGTTCAGTCAGTGATTACAAAATTTTTATTGTGCTTTATCGGGAACACATCATCTTGTCTGGGCATGCAAGTGGTCGTCACGCGTCTTGCCAGCCTTTCCTTATCTCGGTTCCCAGCAGAACGAGCATTTACCCGAAAAACTGACGCTGTCGTCGTAAATAGGTTTTTTCTTGTTTGCATAATGATCAACTCAAACGGTCTCGTAGAGTGTCAACACCAAATCCAGATTTCCTTGCACATGTTTTATTGCGATAGCAATTATAACATAATAAAAATAAAAAAATATTAGAGAAAGTCCAGGGGAAAGCTGTTCACTTCATTTACTCTAAGTTCAAGCACACCGATTCCCCCACACAGCTGATGACAGAAAATGACATCCCCCTCCTCGAAACGCGTAGGCAGATTCTCCGCCTCAATTTCCTACAATCACTCATTAAACGTGAATTATCCATCGACCCCGCATTATATGTAACACCTCTGTCCACAAGGCGTACACGTCACGATCACACACATGCTTTAAGCCGTCATTTCGCTAGGACACACACTTATTTTTTCCCAGGACAGTGTCGGAGTGGAACTCTAGGCATGAAATGAATGACCTTTAAGTTACCACAATGCCCGCGTTAGGTGTTGCGTTTTGATTTCGTATGTTTTTTGTATGTTGCGTTTTGATTTTGTATGATTTTTATGTTGGAGTGGAATTCTGGGCATATTGTAGCGAAACGTCGGGGTTGTTCAAGTTAGGCGCATCGGACGACCAGGGAGACGAATAAGCGTGGGTGAAACTCCGCTGAGGCAATCGATGAGACGTCAAGACGATGATTTCGGGGAGCACTCATTGGGGGTTTATTTAGCTAACACAACTTATATTTACAAAATGCACTGGGTCACAAAGACAAAACATAGAAAATGGTGGCATACCCCTCGGCCGGCATGGCCTGGTCTCCGGTGGTGAGATCCGCCGCTTACTCCCGACTCCGCTCCGCTCACTTTTCAAGTTCAAACATCCTCTTTTTAACCCTTGGTCGAACAAAGAGTCTTCACAAAAACCAATCACATGTTCGGACTCGCAGCATCTCAACCAATCACAGAAACACTTTCATAAAAGGCACTACATTTGTAAAAACCTCCTTACCAAAATGAAAACACGCAAAGGGAAAGGTCCTCCGCACGTGACACTCTCTCCCATACCAAGCCGTGCTGCCTCCTTCGGCCGACTACCGTCGGCGGCCGTTCCCACGCTCGGGCCCCGTAAGTTCTTTCGTTAATTGTTGCTTTCTAGAAGCTTCTTTAAGAGCGATGGGTGCATTATTGCTTACCAGGTGTACATGCGACAGCGAGGCGCCCCGACATCCTAACAAGAGCGCGGGGGAATAGGGTCGTTTGCCGGCCGCCACTATGTCTCGGTCAGGCTAAGTGGTCGCGTCCCCATGTCATTCTCAATGACACGCGTGCCTGTTCACAATGGCTTAGACTCAGACGGTGGCGCCGGACCGGCCTCTTGCTAGACGCTTTTTCGGGTAAGCTTTCCCCTTCGAATCCCGAACGGGGGCGACCTTGACTGCTCCGTTTTTAAGCCGTAAATGCAGCGTGTAGGCTCCTGTCCCAGGCTGGAAAACACGATTTACCCCACATTCCATTAAAGTCAAAAGCCGAAGCTCTGTAATGGCCAGAGAAACAAACCCAAAGGTAGAAGAGTACAAAGAAAGACTTAAAAAAGAAGCAGAGGAGTTGGTATTGCACAAATTTTCTGAGAAGATACGGAAGCTGGAAACCTTGCTCTCGCGACACCTCCCCCCTACGAAAAAGAGTGCCCCACTCGTTTTATCTGCAAAACACGACAATAAATAGACTAATTATACAAAAAGGTTTTGCATTCAACAAGTGCGTGAGATGCTTATTTAAAGACACTTATGCATGTGTATAACAGGTGAGAGGTTTTAAAAAAATTACATAAAAACAACAGATGAAAAACAAAACAAAATCATTGGACACAGAAATATATGGGTTCACTCATCGGTACTGCAATACAATTCAGTGTCCGTTTCGTAAGCACTGACATTCTGTTGTGCGTTGTTATTACTTGAAAATGTCTTCCAGTCCGAGTAAAGTTCAGTGTCCGTGTCGTAGCTTTCGCACTGCTGTACTGGAACACTGGTCTGTGTCCCGCGCACACAATGTTGCAAATGGAGTTCCTGACCCACTCGCGAACCGCACTCGCGCACATCACCATTGGAGCCGCACTCGCGCACAACACTTCGATGCAATCCGTGGTCATCTCTCCTGGCACTTCCCTCGCGCACATCACCACCGAGATCGCGCACCTCATGATTATCATCAGACTCATCGTCCGCGTCGTCGGCATCGGAGCCCAATCGAACGTGGCAGGGCTTTAAACGCGCCACATTCACAACGTCACGTTTTTTCCCCGGTGGTTGCTTTCGTGTCTGGCAGTCGGGGCAGGAGAGAACGCACTTGCTTACGTACGAGAACATCTTCGGCCAGAAATATCGGCAACGAACTTTCTCACATGTGCGCTTGACACCCAAGTGGCCTGCCGTGGTGGCGTCATGGCAGTACCTTAAAATCTCAGATCTCAAGCACTTGGGAACAACGAGCGCAGCACGATCCTCCTGAAACCCTTTCGCCCTTCGATACAGTACACCGTCGATCAACCGAAAGCTCCGTGCCGTTCTTTTAGTTTTCCTGACAACGGGCGCATCCGGGTGCTCGAGGTGCTGCATAATTTCTTTCATCCATGGGTCTGCCCTCTGCTTTTTTCCTACATCCACCTGATCCAGAACCAGCAACGGTAAGGGGTTTTCTTCGCTTACAGGCGCGGGATCATGAGGAAGGCGGAAAAGCGTGTCGGCATTTCTATTCTTGAGTCCAGGGCGGTGTCGCAACGTTTTTGTACCGTTGGCTCGTGTGGGGACTGTGAGAAGCTGACCTTCCGACAATGTGCCGATGGGGCGGCCGGGCTGGCCCCCTAGGCCCGGCCGTTCTCGTTTCCCGAAGGATTAGGCTGCACATACTGATTGCCTTGAAGCTCAGCCTCATCGTTCCTGTCATCTCGGAACCACTGCCAGCACTGTTGGGCTATGTGGCCTATGCGGCGGCAAATCTGGCAACGGGGACGCCCGTCGTTGGCACGGGAAGTTCTCTGAGGCCAAGGCATTGGGGGGCGACGCACCTCGTCTTCGATGCTTTTTAGCCGGTCAGACAGCAGGGCAACCGAGTACGCAATCGTTTTCAGGTGTCTCTCGCGGTCGGCAACCTCCCGCGGGCACCGCGATTCGGCCGCGGCGCAAGTGGCGACACACGTAGTAGGAGGGTGCCCTGTCGCTGCGGCGGGTGCGAACCCTACGGGATGCGCGATGTTTTGCATCCACGACTGCGATCCGGTGGAATACTGGATGCCAATCGGTTGTAGCCCCGACACACGGCTCATCAAAGCTGCCAGATTTATGCGTTGCAAAATTTGGAGGAATGCAGTGCAGCTCTCCGGGTTTGCGATTATCATTTTCTCCTGAACATCCGGACGTAACCCGCGTATAAGGTGCCGCAACCGATCATCTTCCGTCATAGACGGGTTCGCTCTTGCACACAGCTGTACTACGTCATAGTAGTACTGCTCGGGGGTTTCGGACGGCAATTGAGTGCGGTTTTGTAGCCGCAAATAGGCGATCTCGACTGAGTGGCGACTCGTAAAGGACGTTTTAAGTAGCGTCGCCCATTCTTCCCATGTATTAGGAGCACCGGTTAGAATTTGAGTGGTGTGCCACTTTTTCGCATCTCCGTCTAAAGCCAGATATAGAAATTTCACCTTCGTGGCTTGGTCCCAATTATTAAGCGACGCTACATGTTCGTAGCAAAGTAGCCACTCGGAAATAGATTCCTCCGGCGCGCCTCTAAAAACTGGTGGTCCGACGAATGGTTTAGCTTGGGGGGTAGACATAGCAGAGAAGAAGGTAGGGGGTTCCGTCATAGTAGAGCTGTCAGAGGTAGGTTCCTTATATTTGTTGTTGACTCGGGGCATAATTTCAGAGCGGGACTATCGTTACCGAGCAACCTCCACCACTTTGTAGCGAAACGTCGGGGTTGTTCAAGTTAGGCGCATCGGACGACCAGGGAGACGAATAAGCGTGGGTGAAACTCCGCTGAGGCAATCGATGAGACGTCAAGACGATGATTTCGGGGAGCACTCATTGGGGGTTTATTTAGCTAACACAACTTATATTTACAAAATGCACTGGGTCACAAAGACAAAACATAGAAAATGGTGGCATACCCCTCGGCCGGCATGGCCTGGTCTCCGGTGGTGAGATCCGCCGCTTACTCCCGACTCCGCTCCGCTCACTTTTCAAGTTCAAACATCCTCTTTTTAACCCTTGGTCGAACAAAGAGTCTTCACAAAAACCAATCACATGTTCGGACTCGCAGCATCTCAACCAATCACAGAAACACTTTCATAAAAGGCACTACATTTGTAAAAACCTCCTTACCAAAATGAAAACACGCAAAGGGAAAGGTCCTCCGCACGTGACACTCTCTCCCATACCAAGCCGTGCTGCCTCCTTCGGCCGACTACCGTCGGCGGCCGTTCCCACGCTCGGGCCCCGTAAGTTCTTTCGTTAATTGTTGCTTTCTAGAAGCTTCTTTAAGAGCGATGGGTGCATTATTGCTTACCAGGTGTACATGCGACAGCGAGGCGCCCCGACATCCTAACAAGAGCGCGGGGGAATAGGGTCGTTTGCCGGCCGCCACTATGTCTCGGTCAGGCTAAGTGGTCGCGTCCCCATGTCATTCTCAATGACACGCGTGCCTGTTCACAATGGCTTAGACTCAGACGGTGGCGCCGGACCGGCCTCTTGCTAGACGCTTTTCCGGGTAAGCTTTCCCCTTCGAATCCCGAACGGGGGCGACCTTGACTGCTCCGTTTTTAAGCCGTAAATGCAGCGTGTAGGCTCCTGTCCCAGGCTGGAAAACACGATTTACCCCACATTCCATTAAAGTCAAAAGCCGAAGCTCTGTAATGGCCAGAGAAACAAACCCAAAGGTAGAAGAGTACAAAGAAAGACTTAAAAAAGAAGCAGAGGAGTTGGTATTGCACAAATTTTCTGAGAAGATACGGAAGCTGGAAACCTTGCTCTCGCGACAATATAATGAATGACCCTTTTTTACCGTAATACACGCGTTAGGTGTTGTGTTTCCATTTTGTATGTTTTACTTCATTTTGCTTGCTTCTGTTGCAACTACAGTACTGCATTTTTTATATTTTTTATAGAATGCAGTCTGAGTGCCTATACTAAGTTGAGTGTAAATATTTGCGCATATCTTGTACTATAACTGTATTAATATTTTGGTATTGAATTTTTTTAGTGTACTATGAGTGCCCTTCCTGCAAGGACCGAATTCTGGTCTGCAGTGTGTTATAAATAAAAAATAAAAATAAAATATGGACACTTTCAGCTTGGTTTCGCCACCGGCATCGACATCAGCGTCGCCATCGCTCACCGACTTTCAATCAATCAATCAATCAATCAATCAATCACTCAATCAATCAATCGATCACTCAATCAATCAAGTCATGAATAAATTAATCAGTCAATCAATCACTCAATCAATCAATCAAGTCATGAATGAATGAATGAATGAATGAATGAATGAATCAATCAATCAATTAATCAAACATGAGCCCAACATTCGGGAACGTGCTAGTCGGCACGTATCGCACGGGCGCTCCTTGGAAAAGTCTCTTCCACTCTCCTTTCTGGTGTCCTCAAAAACGCCGGCCCGTACCATAGATATAGGCTCGCACGTGCGCCACGAACGAGTGCGGCGGAGAGAGGACGCGCACGGTCGCATTCACGCACCACGCGCCCATAGTTCAGTCGAGGAACCGTTTACACACCGCTCACCCAGCCTCCTCCACACGTTCAGGCCACGCGGACGCCACGAACGAAGGCGCGTACACAACGGCGCTGTCCTTCCGTCGACACTGTCACTTCCTCCGCATATATCAACAGCGCACTGCACGCGAGCGATAATTCGAGCTCCTCGCTATCGCTACTGTCACGGATTCCGCAGACACAACACTTGAGCGGCCTTCGCGAAAAATAATGCTAGTTCTCGGCTCTGGTTCGGACCGGTCACGTAGCCACTTTCAACTGGTGTCTCTCTAACATTGCGACTTATCTAAAGGGGTTGTTCCACGTCCGCTACGCATTGTTGTGGAGAACGTAAGGTCACGTGCGCTGAGCGGCTTGATGCGACGTGACGACGCTCTGACCACGTGGACGTGGAAACGACTGAACAAACAAAGAAGGCACAATAACAAAATTTCATCAGCGAAATTTGCCATAAGCACGCAAGAGTTATCGAGAGACGGCGATGATTTTTTAACACCACATCGAGTACACCAATGCAGGGTACTTTCGGCCGAAGTCACTTCATATTTGCTTTATACTATATTCATATTAAATGCCAAGAATTTCTTTGCGTACTATCTATCTATCTATCTATCTATCTATCTATCTATCTATCTATCTATCTATCTATCTATCTATCTATCTATCTATCTATCTATCCATCTATCTATCTATCTATCTATCTATCTATCTATCTATCTATCTATCTATCTATCTATCTATCTATCTATCTATCCGCTTAAGTCTCGATGTTCTCATGATCACTCCCTTAACTTGGAGTAAACCAAAATTCGTATTGGAGGGTAAAATGGTTTGACGAATACGACTCGCTGGTCATGACATGAATAATGTCACAATCCCATCGCCTATACGCTGTCAAACACTTTTTAGAGAACAGTGGCACATACCCGGGGGTGGGTATGTGGCCCTGGTATGCGGCTTTGTGACATAGGTTCTTGACAGTTTATATATACCCAGGAACGACGAGAACGCACAGGGGTAATTGTAACACTTGATCGTTAAGAAAAAGTGGACTTCGGCAGCGTTGAACCGACGAATGCAAAGAAAGAATGTCAATTGTCCCAGCGGGAGTCGAACACTAGCATCCTGCATGGTGATCAGGTATTCTACCACAGAGCCATGCCAGGTCTCGGAGCTACCTTTCAAATAGACTCTAATGTTCTTTAAACGCTAATTGTGGTGGCAGTGCTGAATTTCCACTTTTTAAACATTACACCTGATTCCCTAGTTTCCCTGATCCTTGCAAGCTTCCCATTGCCTCAGTATCCCACTTTCTCGGTCGAGATGTTGTCCCCAGAAGGGAATAATTTACGTTTTCGGGCCACTATTCACATTCCACCATAATATAGGCGAGAGCGAAAACAACAAGAAATATCAAGCATAACGAATTCAACACAACAGACAAGGAAATCATAGGTCACATAATTGTTTTTAACTGCGATGTAGTAGTTATGACTTGAATTGACATGACCTATAGTAGAGAAAAAAGAACACCCTTTCCGCGTGGTGGGATCCCAACCTATAACCTTTGAATTGTACTTAAGATGTTATCTATTAATTTAGATATACTTAAAGGTGGTAGGCGCAGATTTCAAACCAACATCGCAAACAAATCTGATATCATTTTTTAAACGACTGGTACACGCAATTGCTCGAGATAACCACGTATGTCACGACAAATCTGGCATGTAAAAAAATTGTTGGCTCTGACGTGCGCGTTTGAGTCGAGAACCACGCCGATATGATCTGAAGATGATAGGAACGAAAGGTCATGCGTTCCTTAGCCCTAAATTCTGCCGTTTTGATCCGCGAGTACTACACTTCCTGATCCAAAGTTGGGATGTTCTGACATTGCAAGATTGGCTGCTTAAAAAGATGCTGCTAATCGAGGCATGCCGAAAATGCTGACGGGAGCTCTCTCCTAGAGATGTACCGATACATGATTACTAGGCACAGCTGTAGACGTGAACTGCGGATTAATTTCGAAATGTCTTAGATTCCCCTCAACCTAAACATACTGGCGTTTGCAGTTCGTCCTCATCGATATGCACTCTCCGGGGCTAGGTACCAAGTCCACGTCCTGGAGCATACCTTCGCGATCATGGTTGCCGTGTGTGGCTACTTTGCGCCAAATTGGCTACTTCACGACCTATTTGGCGATGAAAATTTCCAGTTGTTGCCATGACTATTACTTTTAAATTTCTGGTTTTCTTCATTCAATATGGCTTTAGTTATTCACCAATAGCAAAGACTCTGTTCATAATACCACTTCTGTTTTGTTTGGATACAAATCTGATTGATTGATATGTGGGGTTTAACGTCCCAAAACCACCATATGATTATGTGAGACGCCGTAGTTGAGGGCTCCAGAATTTTCCACCACCTGGGGTTCTTTAACGTGCACCCAAATCTGACCACACGGTGACACGGGCCTACAACATTTCCGCCTCCATCGGAAATGCAGCCGCCGCAGCTGGGATACGATCCCGCGACCTGCGGGTCAGTAGCCGAGTACCTTCGCCACTAGACCACCGCGGAGGGGCTAAACACCACATATCAATAACTTAGTTAAACGTGACAACCGATAAAATAAATAAACGCAGGAAAATAAAAAGAAAAGCTTGGTGCGATTTGCGGACGCGCGTCACTATTCGTGAAATTTCGTCTTACCGAACCAAGACGGCGTATACTTAAAAGGAGCATAATCGTAAATAATGCGTCGGCGTCTCGATCAACGCTGCGATTCAAGCTTTCCTCTTTTACTGACGCTTTATATGTGAAATCTCATAAAATGGCCCTTATATTTGAGAAAGCGTACTTGCAAAACGATTAGCTGCATGTGTCAAAAGTGCGCCGGTCATTTCCGTTATCTTAATGGCACCCTATGCCTCTTCTATGTAGTATATCCAAATAAACATCACATGTCCCTCAAAGCGGACATGAGATTTGTCACCCGGAGCTTCTATGGACACTTGAGGAGAAAAAGGTCCCACACGCGATTGTTTCCCCATGAATAAAAAGATGAGAGTATCGTCATTCGCTTTCGCAACGTCACTCTTGTAACCGCAACCACAAATGCTCGGAGCATTTATTTATTTATTTATTTATTTATTTGTTTATTTTACCCTCAGAGCCAAGTGACATTACAGAGAGGGATGGGTTAATTACAATAAAAAATTTCAATGAACAAAAAGCAGTAAATACGGTTAGATCATACAAATAAATCCCTTAAAAGTACAATGTCTGCTAGTATACCATATAATATTACATGTTAGGTAATAAAACACCGAACCTAATTATCCAATGTTAGCTAATGAAACACGGAAAAAGTTGTTATTGCTAATAGCAACAATGTCACCGGGAAGTATGTTCCACTCCTTCGATGTGCAAAGCAAAAAAATTGCCCGCAGCTTCCCTCGGGGGAACACTGAGGAGGATGCGGAGCATATAATTGGTTAACGGGGTGTTAAAGTGCGACTTACTTGGGTCGATGGCTAAATTGGTTAACGTGGTTGTGAAATGGGGTGTTAAATTGCGACTTACTTGGGTCGATGGCTAAATTGGTTAACGTGGTTGTAGGAGGGGGTGTTAAATGAGTGAACACGTGCACGCGTATGCGAAAGGGCGGCGCTGGTCGAAGGGACGTCGATCATTGTGTTTGTGGATTCGTTGGAATTCATTTCACCGCGACCTTGGACGTCGACGCGCCGTACAAACCAACCGACGAGCGGCAACTGAGCGAGCGAGCGCCGACCTTGAGTATATATACAGCGCGACGGCGCATGCACTGTCAGCTGTTGAATGTTCTCGAAGCGCGGCGGCGCATGCGCGTCCACTGGACAATCAGGAGAATTGTAGAATGTTCTCGAAGGGGAGAAGCGCGCGCGGCACAGATGGTGGGTGACGGTGCATGCGCGCGTCAGCTGTCGAACGCGGTGTGTAGAGGAGGAAGGGTGCACAGATGGTGGAGGAGTGAAGCGCGCGCGGTGTGTAGAGGAGGAAGGGATGCACAGATGGTGGAAGAAGGAGGAGGAAGCTTGCGGACGGCGCCGCACTACAAGCCTCGAGTATTAGATGCTGCGCATCTAAAATGAATTGAAGAAAGTTTTTGTGTTGCATGAAGGGATGCCTATTTTGTGATGGTGGTCAATGCGGCGGGATATGTGCTGTGGTCGAAGTAGTAGTTGGTCATGCAAGCGAGCTGTTGATGTTGTCTTTGGCAATACGTTCAAGAGCGAATGCATATGGTGGTCACATCTCGGTACTTCAGATATCCCAAACAGAAAAACCGAAGCGATTCGCAAGGGAGAATATAGACGAAGTATCGAGCACAATTATCGTGCACCTGAAGTATTTACTTGCCAGTGCAATGGTACTAGGAACGACAGTAGCTGTGCGAGACCACCATGAAAACGGAAGGGCATGAGGGTTGCGGCCTCATTGCTATACTTAACCTTGACACGCGGTAAATCGGCATGCGATCTGCGACTAGAAATATACGCACGCGTTTCCGATACCGCGTACTTATATAGTTACCGCCAGTTGTGTTTACGCACGCTATCGCAAAAGCCAAGAGTGAGCCTTTTTTCAGAAGACGTTTTATCTCGACCTCGACAGTCGGGTTTCAGCCTAGTATCAAAGGTCGACATGCACTTGAACTTTTCCCGTCTGGGAGGGAAGTAAGGCTTTTTTTTATTTTCTTTTTTGCACAAGCCTCGCATTATCACGTTGCTGGGCCGGGTGTCGGACTGGCGTGTACACCGTGCGTTTGGCAACAACTGGTCAGACAAGCATGCAAGCTTCATTTGTAGGCTTACTTATCTAGTTGGCGGTGTCTTCAAAACCAAGCTTCTCTTTTTCGCCACTGAGTATTCCTGAGAAGTTCCTCAGCCGAAACAATGACATCCAATACAATTCATACACAACAAGACATTACATTTTTACGCTCCTATGGCATTCCTCGAGGATAGCCCAGTTGGCTCAGGTCCGAGCGGATGAGACTTGAATAGATTAATTGCAGCAACTGTGCTTGTTTGACACTTGATTGAGGCGTTGAGCAGAACGCTGCATATCAAATAAGCCTTGCTACATCTACACCTACAGCTTCTTGGCCTCATTTTTTTACTAGGTACAAGTGTATTAAGTGAAAAATATCATTGCCTTGTGAAACACTTGACTATACCTATAGCATCGCAGCCATCTTTTCACCTTCTGGTTCCTCGTGTTGCTTCATAGATCTTCGAAGGTTACAACTTACACACTATAATATGTTCAGTAGCCCATCACCTTCTGTGCTCCTGTGTGCAATATACGTGTTCAGAGATCCATCAAGTTTACATTGTAGCCAGCACAGGCAGTCATGCTTCCTCTGCACTATGTTTCCGCACTTCGGTGCATTACACAGTCACTCACGCGTCGAGCACGATACAACACGCTATTATCTCTACTACATTTATAAAGACAAACCAACTCTCTACAATGTAGAGGCCTCCCAGTTGTATGAGGTAGCGTCTTCAGCCATTGCTTAATAAGGCGTGCAAAATCAGCCATTGCACATCATAGTGAGAACTAAATGTTTTCCAGTCATTTTTTGTAATGTACCCTATGTTTTAAACCTTAAAGCGTTTTTTTCTTTCTTTTTTCTGACACGTGCTTCTGCAACGTGAAAGGTAAAAAGTAGCGAGTGCAAGAGCAGAAAAAACAACTAACTAAAGGAAAAGTGGCAGTGCAACTTTTAAAGACTTGAAGCTCACAATGAGAGGAAAAAATGAGAGGAAACAAAAAAAAAACCGTGCCTCAGAAAGATTAGCGCACACGTGCGTAAGGCGAGTCTTTGAAAGAAAAATGAAAATGCGTGTTTCAAGACGAGCACGCGTGTGACCCCTTTTACTCAGAGCAATGGGCATATAGTTCTTGGTAACTTCTTCATCCGCGCTTTCGTGTTAGCTAGATAACAATTACTCAGTGATATACACTAATATTTGCACAGCGTTAACGTTAACAAGTGGGCTTTTGAGTGATCATTTCGGAGTGTTGAGAACAAACGTTGCGCCTGTATGTGTGTTGCTGTAGGCAAACGATGCCCTCGTTAGGGTGCCGGGCTGGTTGCTCAGAACTGAGTAGCGCACGATTGAGAGAGATGTTACTGTTTTAGATGCGAAGCAGCTCTTTGACTAGCCTGTGCAACGCTGTCCATCCGTGTCTCCGTGTCAACGCGCCGCACAGCATTTCCCCTGTCGCAGTTGTTGGAACGATACCAAGTAGGTCAAGTTGCAGCTGCGCGTTGACGTCACTCTCTCACTCACCCACAATAGGTGCCGGCTCCTCCCAAAACACCTATGTGGTGTTGCTCCTTCCCCCGCTCGCATCACACTTTTCTCTCGCTTCACTCTTTCCACCTCTCGCAACACTCGACCACACGTCAAGTAGAAACACCTTTTCAGCTCGTTTATCTGCGATGAAACTTACACGAACTGACCCATCCCGCATCCTGTGTCCTTGTGTTTTAAAGGAACGTTAACACGAGTGAAGGCTACACGTTTAGCCTTCACGGGCGTCGACGCAGGTGCTGTTAGAACGGTTTGAAGCCAAACGCGGTACCGAGTTTGGCTTCAAACCGTTCTACCAGCACCCGCGTTGACGCCCGTTTCAACCGGGTCAACGGCGTGTGCACCGCTGCTGCTTCACATCCCATCTTCGGGGGGATGGTTCATAATTGTTTGACAGCGGAGGTGTTTAAGCCAGCCGTAATAACTTTGGTGTCCACAGAAAACGACAGGTGGATATGCATTGCAGGAATTGGGCAAGACGTACAGCAGGTGAGGGTGTTACACAAAATTCTGCTTGGTGATGGAACAGGCCAAACGCATGAAAGAGAGCAGAGAGAAAGCTATAAAAAAAGAAAGCATAAGAAGTAAACGCAACAACAAAACATAAAAGATACAAAGACAGAGAAGGACTCAGAGTGAGAGAAAGAGGAATATAGAAAGGCAGAAAAGTACAAAAAGCGAAAGGGCTAGAAAGGAACAGATGAAATAGTGAGAAAAACACAGAGCAAGGAGGTAGAAACAGAAAAGATAGAGAGAGAAACACAAAAAAATAAATAGAAAGAAGTATAAAGAAAGTAGATACCAATAAGCAGATACAAGAAATAGGGACAAATAAAAAGAGAAGAAATAAATAATAAAGAAATAAAGAGAAACGAGGAAGGACACCCAACTCCGCACTTGCTTCAGGCTTGGTGCCACTTGTGCGAAGGTGCCATGATTATTTCATTGGTTCGAAGAGACCTTTCTATGAAGTCGAACCTCGTTATAACGAACAGAGGCACAGTGAAACATCGGCTATGGTGAACTAAATGCGACTTGTGGTTGGTCGCGCTTCGTTTCAGTGACCTTTCATTCGTTTTATCACGAAAGCGAAACCGCGAGGGCGATATTCGCTGTAAAGAATAAAGATTTGCTCCACGTGATGTTCAGAACTGCGATGGCAGCGTAAAAGGAAAAATAAATATTCGAAGACAACTCACAACCACATTTCAAAAGGAAAAAAAGTATATGGCTGTGGAATTAAAAAATTTCTCAAAAGTGTGGTGTTAAAATTAGCCATAAATTCCAAAAAATCACGGCGGGTGCCACGAACACAGCCAGGAGACTATAAGAAGCTGTTTATAGAAACTCCCGGAGAGTGAAACGGCTGTTTTTTTAATTAAAATGGTGAAATAGGAGATGTTAGTGCCATTATGGTGGCACCGGCTACTCCTTTTCTCTTAGTAGACAATATTTGCCCGTAGCATCAACAATAAGAGCACAAAACGCGAGACTGTACAATATCTGTACTGGAGAAGGTCCTCTCGTGTACAGACTCAGTAGAAAACTTTATAGTAAACCCAGCATGCCTTTTTTTGGGGGATCTATATTTTCTGTGCGAGCCAGACTGTTGATTCGTTAGAGCTCATTTATCCTTAACGTTACAACAAATATTGGATATATCGAACAATATTTTCTTTCCCGTTCTACTCAACAAGATTCGAGTGTACTGCCTATATGCCTTTTGTGGCCGATTTCGGAAATGAGCTATACGTGAGAAGTTTCAGTTACCGGGTGCGAAACCATTGAAGGAGTACTGACACAGTTTAAGACATCGCAAAATGTTCATTTTTTTTTCTTTTTGTGCAGTGTTAACTCTCTGGACACGCTTGAGTCAGACAACACGTATAACTTTCTCTCTTTGATATTAAAGTTCTCTTCGCTGAGCATCTGCGATGTAGTACTACCGCAATGTACGTTACCCCAACGAGTCTTAACACAGATCCACTGAGTTCGCGAACTCCGCATCTTGCGTACAGCTTAAATTGCGCTAACCAACCCACGTTTCCCTCACCATTCTTTGCTTGTAACAGGAGCAGAAAGCACATCTTCCGCTGTACATCGTGAGCTACTGTCTCCCCGTGACGTGGCTGGGCGATCACACGTCACAGAGCAGCTGCCCCCTGTTTCGACCGGCGCCTGGGCCGACGAGGAAGTGGCGTTTTTGCTTCGTCAAAGAAGTCGCCGAAGGGCTGCTGGCCTGTTGTCCACAGTGTATTGTCCTTACTAGCCGGGAAGCGAGGCACCATGCTGTCAGAGGTCTTAAACAGTTGCCTGAGACGACCACAATGATTTCCGCGGACGCAACAATAAAAAAGACTTACACCTAAGCAGTCCATACAAATAGTTAATTAGCGAAGCTGAAACTTCTGCACCGGTGTTTTTCGCGACTTGAGATTTATCGAAAAATATTCTGTTATCGCTCTTTATTTTCCTGGCCCAATTTAAAAGATACGTGCTTCAAGCTTTGCGTTTGCTGACGTTAGCGTAAAGGACATTAAGAACACAAAGTATTTTATGGGTAGCTATCTATGCTGTGCGACGCATCGTTCTTAGTTGCATGTATGCTGATAAAACCTGAAAAGAGTCTAAGACAGTCGCGGAAACCCTTCGAGGTAGTGCATGATATAGCATTCCTATTCTGTATCGCTTATGCGTACTCAAGGCCTTTCGGAGAGGCATATGCAAGTTCATTGTAAAAGGAGATCATGCTGATATGTATGTCCTTCCATTCTTGTAGCACAGGAAGATTTGCAGGTATGGTAAATGAGTTTTATTAATACGGTGCCTTTTGTTAGCACCAGAATTTCGCATCTGTTACGTACTGCCTCGCACACCCTCAAAGAATACTTGTCAATAAAGTACAGCTTGAAACGAGGAGTATACTTTACACAAGCCGTTCTGTCGATCAATGCCGTAGCAACCAACACAGAAAAAAGATACGAGTTTGCACGGGGCAATGATGAAGACAGGCAAACAAACGGTACACTTAGGTAGACCGTAAGAAAGCACGCAGAAAAGGCGCTTTTGCAGACTGCGACTTCGTAACGCCCGCTTTCATTCATGCAATAGTGATAGCCGATGACCATGACCGAATTTGAGGGCACGTATACTGTATAGGAAGCTCAGCAGACCTCGTGGCATGACGGTTACGAGACTGAAATATGCGCTGATGTAGTTCTCTTCGGGGACATAACTTGTCGCGGCGTGTTGTGAGGCATTCGCTTATGCACCCGGACGGTCACCAATTCACAAAGAAGCCTGTGCTCTTCCCTTGCCATGTACGGCATAATTTACCTCCGCCTCTTAACGTTGTGCCGATTTTAAAGTGACGTATCACCTTTCCTCATTCGTGCTTCACGTATCATCGATTCCCACTATATATATGTATACGTGGGATCTGCCAATTTTTTTTTTACTTTTCCACAACGTAATCTGCGTGCCTCCTCTTTCTGAAATGCCAAGAGCTGACGCGAGGCCAACTCAATTCAGACTAGAAGGCAGTTGCTTCCCTCGCATATGCGCATCGCCCTGTCCTCACTTACGATGGGCGGGGCGGCCCGGAAAACACAACGGGCACCTGTTCTGCAAGGGCGGGCCGCGAGGTTTTAGGAAAGAGGGTGAAAACAAAGAAGAAGGCGGTATAGGAACATCAGCTGCAGCAGCAGAAACGGCGGGAGAAACACGTAAACAGTTCGAGGAAACACAGTCGCCGCGAAGTATAGGTGTACCGCGTGATATACGCCCTGGCCAGTCTCCTTCTGAGCGAATGTCATTCTTCCGAGAATCATCGTGCAGTCGTCGTAGGAGAAACGCCCATTGGCATGCGCACGACGAAACGGTGTCAATTGTTGCCGCATCGTAGAGACTTCTCTCACTTGTACACGATGGTAGCGTTTTTTTTTCTTTTGTTTTGTTTTTCGAGGTCGTCTGCGGAGTTGCGCGAAGATGCGGTGTCAGTATTACCTATACACGCACGACTGCGACAGGCGCCTGCCGTACGTGCGCATTGAGCGCGCCAGAACACTTTGCCTCGTTCTAAACACGCGAGGGTAAATAAACGCGTACGGTATATATGATCATGGATTCAAACGTGACGTCAATTTCGCCAGTAAAACGACTGGTATGCGCAATTACTCGAGATAACCCGGACATTCCACGAAGATTCTGGGCTCTAACGATAATCTTGGATCTTATCCACGCATTCGAGTTAAAATTATGCCGATATGATCCAAACTGAAGACGGTCGAAACGAGAATGTGTGCGTTACGTAACCCTAAATCGTCCCGTTTCAATCCGTGAGAATACTGTATGCGTGCAGTGACGCGATCAATAAGCTCATATGCCCTATCGGCGTGGACGCATGTGGAAGAAGTTTGCGCAATTATGAAATTAGCCTAATGCTAACATCAAGCATTCGAGTTTGACGACGCCTGTAAAGTGAACCTGCCAGTGTGAAATGTCTCCACCTTAAACAAAGATTAGCGCGACGTAAACTGGGACGGCAAAGAAAAGACAAACTACAGCGCTGTAGTTTGTCTTTTCTTTTCCGTCCCTGTTTACGTCTCGCTAATATTCGTTAAATATGGAAGTGCAGCAACTCACCAAATTGTCCCTTCTGATGAAATGTCTCGCCTGCTCCACGCAATCATCCGCGGTGGTACGGTGCTTGCGGTGCTACAGGTTGTTAGCCCGAAGGTCGCGAATTTGATCCCGGCCGCGGTGGTCGCATTTGGCAGTGGTGAAGTGGTTGAGGCCTGTGTACTGTGCGATGTGAGTGCACGTTAAAGAACACCAGATGGTTGAACTTTCCGGAGGCCTCTGTTGGGGCGAGTCTGATAATGAGTATTTGACGTGAAACATCAGATATCGTCATCGCCTGTTACACGCAGGAGGTACCCCGCCACGGTGGTCTAGTGGCTAAGGTACTCGGCTGCTGACCCGCACGTCATGGGATCGAATCCCGGCTGTGGCGGCTGCATTTCCGATGGAGGCGGAAATGTTGTAGGCCCGTGTGCTCAGATTTGGGTGCACGTTAAAGAACCCCAGGTGGTCAAAATTTCCGGAGCCCTCCACCACGGCGTCTCTCATATTCAAATGGTGGTTTTGGGACGTTAAACCCCACAAATCAATCAATCAGTCATGTTACACGCAAGATCTGTGAAGAGGGCTGGAAAGGAAGCAAACGAAAGGTGTATAGTAGGCCCCGCCGCGGTGGTCTAGTGGCTAAAGTACTCGGCTGCTGACCCGCAGGTCGCGGGAACGAGTCCCGGCTGCGGCGGCTGCATTTACGATGGAGGCGGAAATGTAGGTCCGTGTGCCCACATTTGGGTGCACGTTAAAGAACCCCAGGTGGTCGAAATTTCCGGAGCCCTCCACTACGGCGTCTCTCATTATCATATGGTGGTTTTGGGACGTTAAACCCCACAAATCAATCAATCAAAGGTGCATAGTAGTAAAAATTACACAATCTACCGCTAAACGGTACCATGTGTAGATGCGTAGCAGCAGGCGCCAATGCTTACACTGGCGGTGGCGTTGACGCTCATCGCAGCGTTGCGCAGGAAAGAAACTTGGGGACGCGCAAAGCACGCATTGTGTAGCGTGCATTGCGTAGCGCGCTACTGAAACATGCCAATTGCTTTTAGTCCGCTTTTAGTTGACGCGCACGCTGTGAATATCTATTCAACAACGCACAGGAGAAATCTCCCACCGGCACTATCTTGGAGGTCAAGATTTAGTGCTTATATATACAGAGTACTAGAATAGGGCAGAGAAATGAACGAGACGGCTGCGCCACAGCATCTCGGCTGATTCTCTGGCAGATGACAGTAGTGGCACCACTGTAGTCACTTTGTACTGAATATATGAAGAACGCCTTTATAAGAAGCGCACGGGTCGTAGCCTGCGAAAGCGTGCAATTGCTGGTTTTTGGTGCGTTTCATGCGGCACTGGGCCTTTATCGGTATATGTACACCTGCTATACACGCCATGGGGCACGAGTGAATATGTAGACGTGCTAAAATTCCCTGGGTTAGGAGCCTGTTAAAAGAAAAAAAAATCACAGCATATCCACGGAGTCAACGATGATGGTTGGGGCGAAACGTCCGTCCGTCCGTCATCAGTATGTCTATCCGCCCGTCCGTCCGTCCGGACGGACAGATGCACGGTAGCACGAACGGACGCATGAATGGACAAACGACCAGACGGACGCCCAGATGGACTCACGAATGGACGCACGGACGGACGAAAGTATGAACGGACGAATGGGAGAACGAACGGATGGACGATTGGGAGAACGGACGGATGCGCGGACAAGATCGACACACGGGTGGACGCTTCGCCCCGCCCATCATCATTCACTCATGGGATATGTTGTGAAAATTACTAAAGCCATTTAACTATATTATTCACAACGACAAATACACACTAAAGTGGTTGCTTGGGCGTGTTGGTACGGCATAGCGAAAAAACAAACAAACAAACAGCACGAAAAAACTAGAGACGAAACGAAGAAGTACACATACAGAGCGCTGACTTACAACAAAAACTTTATTCTTCAAACCACGCATATATGCCGATGCAGTGGAACAGAAAAAGAAAAAACAAACAAAAGTGATAGTCGAAGAACAACCCATAAAATCATTCTCATAGCTCGTGCAACCAACCAGATAAAAAAATTGCCCGCAGCTTCCCTCGGGGGAACACTGAGGAGGATGCGGAAGCATGTAATTGGTTAACGGGTGTTAAATTGCGACTTACTTGGGTCGATGGCTAAATTGGTTAACGTGGTTGTGAAATGGGGTGTTAAATGAGTGAACACGTACGGAACGTATGCGAAAGGGCGGTGTTTTATTTATTGCGACGAACCAACGGACGAGCGGCAACTGAGCGAGCGAGCACCGACCTTGAGTATATATACAGCGCGACGGTGCATGCGCTGTTAGCTGTCGAATGTTCTCGAAGGAGAAGCGCGCGCGCGACACAGATGGCGACGGCGCGACGGCGCATGCGCTGTCAGCTGTCGAATGTTCTCGAAGGAGAAGCGCGCGCGGCACAGATGGTGGGCGACGGCGCGACGGCGCATGCGCGCGCGTCAGCTGTCGAATGTTCGAGAAGCGGTGCGGACGGCGCGGACGGCGCACTACAAGGCGCGAGTATAAGATGCTTCCGCATCTAATATGTTGAACGATTTTGAGTACTTCGTACTCAACTATGGGAGAGCACTGAGCCGTCCCGCTAAAACAGTTTAGTGGCTGGTAACAGAGTTAGACACAGGGGGGGGGGGGGTGGGGGGGGGTTAGAAAAAGGGGGTAACGATTTAGAGCACAGGGTACTCTACTAGGGGAGAGCTTAAAGCCGTCCCACATGCCTGAATACACAGGCATGGTTCAGTGTACACATGCCTGAATACACAGGCATGGTTCAGTGTGCACCGACGCTCGCGTAGGTTTTAAATAGCTAACTTTACCGTACAAGCTCATGTTTGTGTTACTGGTTTCCGTACCAATACTTTACCTTCCTGGTGCATTTAATGTGAAACTTTGACCGTTTTAACTCGGACACATGTATGCTTTTGAAGTGCAACAAATAACCTTATACTTGATGAACGCGTGAATATTGCAGTAGCAGAGAACGAGTGATTATTGTATCAGACGTAATGAATTAGCTCAACTAAGGTGGTGCGGACGGCGCGGACGGCGCACTACAAGGCGCGAGTATAAGATGCTTCCGCATCTAAAAGAAAACTTCCTTCTCTGATAGGGCGACCGAAGGCCTACTCACGCATGCATCCCCCAGCCTATAGCAATATCCAAGGCCTGCAGTATTTCACGGGTGAGCTGGTCCCGGTGGAGCTTGCATGGTAACCGCACATGACCGAAAATAAGGGGTACACCCACAATCTCGGCAATGAATGCCTAGGTGGCCAGACACCGTCGAGGAAATGCCTTAAGCGTGTTCCTTGAGACGCTTATTCAGACGTCGCCCATTTGGTCCTATGTATAGTTTACCACAGGATGCCATGAACGCATCGAACAAACTTATTCGGATGCTTAGTTCGGCAGGCGGTGGTCTTCCTATAGCTCCTCGGTTGATGGCCCTACACATGCTAGCCAGTTTCTCTGGGGCAGAAAAAGAACCTCGATGTCACATATGCCGGCTATCCTCTTTAGTTGGTGGGCCATGCCGTGGATGTATACGGAATGACATCGTACGGCTTATTTTGCGGTCTACTTCCTCGAGTCTGAGCAGGCAACCCTGGACTCACTTTTTTTTGTTTTTTAAGCAAACATTCAGCGCAAGTGGTATTCAATTGATACGGGTATCCTGCATTGGTGAGGCATTCTACCTGAATATTAAGACTGGCTTGGATCTTGTGGTAGCATGACTTCCCTAAAGCGTGGGCGAAGCAGGCATTTGCTATAGCCCTTTGCTATTGTTTGAGTCGGCCCACTATAAAGTTGTAAAAAGGGCTATAGCGCTACAGGCATATATATGTCATCCCGCTTCTTGAAACTTGGAAGTTACTCACTGGACGGCAGTCTTTTTTTCTTCTTTCCGACTTCTTTATTCAAGTGCGCAGCTTCTAAAAAGCATGGATTCCGTGCACTTTCACAGAGCACTACCAAAACATGGACAATCACGAGCATGATCACGAGGTATAGCTTGCCTGCTTGGATTGACGTTTGAGAGACTCGATTTCAAGAAGACCGGAAAATCTTGATGTCCTACAAGAAAAGACGGCGTAACCAGAAATAAGTGAACAAAATGAAAGGGAGCTCAGAGAAAGAAAGAACATCAGAAGGGGTCATTGGTGCAAGCCAAGTGCGCGGGACAATTTTCCGACCTGCTGGCGTTCCGGGGCAGCGACTTCCGGAAGGCGTTGCATGTAGCCGTCGTTGATACGTTGCGTGCACTGTATGGAAGTAAACAGCGATGGTGCTCTATGGCGGCTGGTGTGCGTTAACCTACGCAGATCAACGAACCACTCGGATGCGAATAGACGACCTGGCCTCCCGCATGAAACTCGTGAACGTAGAAAATTTGCATATTTTGTTCTCAGTCGAATCTCTAATTACCCGGATCTCCCACAAACTTGTGGTTCACCGAGCCCGTAAACAATGTGAACACTTGCTCAGTGCTGCGACAAAAGCATTAGCTGACAATTTCAGTCAGGACGCTAGAAAAAGAGAGGCCGCAGGTGAAAATGTTCATTTGACGCTGAACCACATTGTGCAATGTTTCCACTGTAGGAGCTGCACAACATTCGATGTATACTTTGCGAAACAAAATCAGAAAGCCCGTTTTGTGACAACCTTTGTTTTTTTTTCCTTCAATATATGGCGCGTACACATTCTGGGGGATTGGCCATTGATGCGAAGTTTGAAATTCAAACTATTGTTTGAAGAACATTAGGTTTCTTAAAAACAGAGAAATGACGATAGTACGTAATACATTAAATTAACAATATAGGTATTATGCTATTGAGCTTGTATTTTCGACTCCCGTATTCTTGAACCTGATGGAAGCAATTTTGAAGAATTTAGTTTGACCTTACCTCACTTTAATAACACATATTTCAAATACAAGATCAAAATGGTACTCTGTTAGTAGTTATAATGAAATTGCACACGCAAAGGAATACCTCCGGCGGTATTCCAGAAGCTTAAAACAATTTCCAATTTCTTCAGTTAAGGTTTTTACAGTGAGACCTGTTATGAGATCACAACTCGGGTCACGCGCGGCGCCGTAGTTGTCCGCCGCCGCCGCCGGTCTCCGTAACCACTATCGCTTAATAAGAAAAAAAACACTTGATACCAAGGGCACAGTGACGCTCGAACCTGGGTCCGCTGCGTGCCATCCCAGCATTCTACCACTGAGCCACGCCGGTGTTCGCAAACTTGCCTTAAGTATAGGCTTGATGTCTGGAAAAGAATCGCGTTATATGAGTACTAAAGCGTTTTAGAACAGCAAAAAAAAAACAACCACACGACACACTATGTGAATAGCGGGACGAGTGCGTCATCCAATGCTCCAACCCATTACAAAAGCTTGCTTTTGTATAACTATTAACTGTGGCGCATACCCACTTCAGGCATGATTCCTCATCGTCGTCAGCCACTGCGAGAACAATTGTCACAAAATTCTTTGCTAGTGTTTAGCGGATACAACGCTTCTCTGAAGAATGACGAAAAATAGCATGGGGAATGCCAACTTACTACCCAGAAATTATTATTAATAATGCCGTAGTAGGTACCCAGCAAGTGTGCTTGCAGCAGTTACCCAATCAGTGTTTAGAAAAGTCTCTGAAAGGCCACTCTTCTAGCTTTCACTGTGACTGTACTGCGCCCTCCGTGCAGATTGGTTGGTTCGTTGGTTGGAACGAAGACGAATGGCTCAACCCACTGCGGGGCATAATAGGACATGAATCGCGCGGCAGTGGGATTTCGGGGGAAAAAAAAAAAAGATGAAGGGGATGCCTATATAACTTTTTTTTTGGATGAAAGAAAATATTAGTTGGGCTAACAGCTATTATGAAAAGTTTAAAAGTAAAACAAATGGAAAGTAAAAATTTTAAAAAATAAATAAAGATGCAGTAAGGGATATATGAAATAGACTAATGACAAAAAATAAGTAATGAGTATGTACTTGTGATATTAGTATGGTAGCCGTTTTGATTTTTTATATAGTTATATATCGCTCCATATATGTCCCTGTTGCAATGACCTAGTGCCGAAGCTTCTAGGAAGAGTACCGTTTTAGAGAACTCAAGCCCATGTTTTTGAAAAAGCTGCTGTTAGAAATTTTCGCCTTAAATTTCGATACCTGCGGCATTCTGGGAGAAAGTGCTCTATAGTTTCTGTTTGTGTACAGTAGTGACAATAAGGGAAGAAACAAGACCAGTTCTGTATAAATAAAAGTTTAAAGGTGGAATTCTGCATCGACATTAAGTGAATGTGACTTCAAATCGTCTTGCTGCATGCCATGCGCTGTACCACCGAAACTTGAGGTGCTGAACATCTGTGCCATTCAGAACAGAAGAGATGGAGTGTTCCTGCCGTATACAGAAATTTCGAAATCACGTGATTGTATATAGGCAGTAGGGTCTTAGAATATTTAGGACGGGGCCCTGAATTGATTTTGGCGCCAGTGTGCCCACCGCTTCGTTTAGTAATAGGCCAGTGTGACCTGGAACCCAAACCAATCGGATAACAGGAACGTGATTGGGTATATACTTGCGAAATTCTAATAAACAAGGCGGTGTCCTTGGTGCTGTCAGAGCAGTGCAAACGGACAAAGAATTTTTCCATATAACAACCCGAAGAGATATATGTTGGGAGCTTGCGTATGGCCCGAATCACTGTCATTAATTCTGCCTGTAATATCGGCGTAAAATCGGGTAGTCGCAGTGAATAAGACCAATCAAATGCTGTTGAGTAGATGCCACTCCTGCTTTCTCGGCATTGACGGAAGCATCTGTGGCTATAGCTAAACTGGCATTTTTTAAAACGTTTCTTTCTATTATTATTATTATTATTATTATTATTATTATTATTATTATTATTATTATTATTATTATTATTATTATTATTATTATTACACCTGTGAAGTAGCGAGTACCTTCCATAGTGGGCTGCTGCCTTCGCCATTGGGGCAACGGGAGCAGCCCAAGTTGACATACGCGCTTCAATTCGCTCTCGCGCCAGAATTTCGTCCATGTACCAGGTAATAGTAAACATTTTATAGCCAGTCACAACTTTAGAATAAACGCAAGCTCCATCCACAGTCACCACTGTCCCACCCCCGTAAAACTTAAGTATAGATGTCCTATGCAATCACATTCGCTCATTTCCGTGACGTCAAGCACTTTGCTCTACTTTCCCATACACTCTTAACCAGGTCCTGGTTAAGCGCCGGCTATATCAAGCAAATTAGACGAAAAATGTCCGATTTCCTGGCTATATCCGGCACTTTAAGGGGAACTTGATTTAGAGTGTACAGGCACGTAAGTTCGTGTCGTTGGTTTTTTATTGAGACCTTGAACGTCCTGGCAAATTTCGGCAAAGACTCTGGCGTCGCTGGTCTGAGGAACGCAATAATTTAGGAAGGGGTGAAAAAGTGTCATCTCTTAATGTACATAGCATTCACATTATAGCAGTGATTAAAGGTTACAGCGGAGACCATGCTACCCGCACAACTCTCCTGCACAGTTGATTCACAGGCGCCCGTCTTCTGTGGGGGCGGAGCTTGTACTTATTGTTAAAGGCGCCCTGGAATTCAGTCTTCGAGATGGCCATAAGACTGCCTATCGTAAAGGTTCCTGAAAACAGACGAACCAAACATTATAGTGCAGCAGGCGGCCTGGAAGTTGCAATTAATTCTCAAAGTCAGGTATCATACCATCTTCTTTCGACAAATGATTTGATACGCCCATATGACTACGCCATATACCCAAACGACACTGCGACGCTCACGAAAGCAACATTTTCAATGCTAAAATAATAATTGTACAAAATTTTAGGAAACACCAGAGCGAAGCACGACAGTCTGATTGCTGTCGTCGCCTTATACTAAACAGGGATGTTTTAGCGGACCCGCACGCGCCAGCAAAGCCGAACGACAAGAGGATCTCAAGATTCAACATTTCTTGGCGTCTTACGCCTCAGAACCCCGATATAATGATGAGGGACACCGTGCTCTCCGGAAATTTAGGCTATTGGCGTTCTTTAACGCGCGCCTAAATGTAAGTCCACTGGCCTCGAATATTTCACCGGGCTTTCATTCCACGGTCTTTGGGCGAGCGGTCGGCCACCATAACCACAAGAAGAGAGATAAAGGGGGAGCGGGGTGTTTAATAGATTGTGCATATTTATTAACAAGCTCGGCGTATAGCTTTTGCAAGTACTTTTTGTCACGTCTGAGCATTAAGCTGATTCGATATGTGGGGTTGAACGTCCAAAAACCACCATATGATTATGAGAGACGCCGTAGTGGAGGGCTCCGTAGTGGAGGGCTCCTGCACCCAAATCTGAGCACACGGGCCTACAGCGTTTCCGCCTCCATCGGAAATGCAGCCGCCACAGCCAGGATTCAAACCCGCGACCTGCGGGTCAGCAGCCGAGTACCTTAGCCACTAGACAACCGCGGCGGGGCTCTGAGCATAAAGCTAGACATTTAAATAAGACGACCACTGCTGTTTCCCGGGCCACGGCGGTCGCGTTTCGATGGGTCAAAATGCAACGAATATCATTCGCGTGCATAGATTTAGCCGCCCGCGCAAGAACGTCACGTGGTCAAAATTAATCTGAAGTCCCCATATATGCGTGCCTCATATTGATATTGTGGCTTTGGCGCATAAACCCCTAGCAATTACTATTTCAAGCACTGCAGCAATATCTCTGACCTAGCAGAGAGTGAGAGCAGATCTCGGCCGTCACGAGAAACATTCCGGCTTCCCATTGTGGTGAGGCTACGCGCTTATTTTTGTATCTGAAGATTACCTTCGAACTATAAAAAAAAAAACTGTACCTCTTGTAGTTCGCATGTACTGCTTGCGAAGCAGCGCACTGTATGTTGGAGCACATTGCGGGTATTGTCAGGCAGATTGACAATATTAATATTCTAAATATCTGTTCGTCTATAGTATGCCGATATAAATTCCATTAATTCAGTGACAAAATATCAAGCAAGTTTCGCACTATGTGAGTGCCGCAAGCCCAAAAGAAGTGCGGAACTTGGCGCCACTTTTTGTTTCTTTTATTTTTTTATTTTTGCTTTGTTCCTTTATTTGTTTCTGCTAGCCCTCTATTTTTCTTCTTCTACTGATTCCCATCTCTTTCTTGTCTCTCTCTATGAATCTGTTTGTCTTTCTTTTTTTTGGCCTTCTTTTTCTCTCTGCCTATTTCATGCTTCCACTTTCTCTCTCTCTTATTTCCTCTTCCTGCCATTCTTGTCTTTCTTTCTCTCTCTATCTTCCTTGGTGTGCTTCTTTTCTCGATTCTCTCTTTCCGCCTTTCTTTCTCTCTCTGTCTTTTCCCTTTTTCGTCTTCTCTAAAACTATCTCTTTCTTTGTATGCTACGCTTTATTTTCTGCCCTCATCGTTTCCTTCCACCTCATCCTCACTTTCTGTTCTCTCCGCCTAGCCCTACATTACTGTACAAGGCTATGCTATGCTGCGTTAACGTGCCTGGATAGTCGAACGGTAAGGACGCTCGCCTTCGCACCATGGGTACCCGGGCTCGAATCCTGCTCCGCCAGGACAAGCCTTTTGGTCGAAAGTTCTGCCCTGTCTCTCTGTTCCTTTCTCTTTCCTTATCTCCCTGTGTACTTGCCTCCTCTGTTAATTCATGTGTTTTTGGTAGTGAAGATGAAGAAGAGTGCTTAGAGGAATTTGTTTATGTAAATATTTGTATGCATTACATTAAGCACCACACTTGCCTATAGGCTATCGGTAATCTTTCTGTTATACATCCATCATTCTAAATCTGAACAGTAAATTTTAAAGCCACTCGATTCTTGGCCAATCCCCCACAGTGGGTATGCGCCACTAACAATAGGAGAACAACAACAACAACAACAACAAGAAAGGGACGAAGAGAGCGGGGACCGTTCTCCTTAACAGGACATAGGCCATGGTTGAGGCATAATCATCATCAGCAATTCATGTTGATAATAGTTTCTGTTCGCACTACCCGGTGCAACGAAAAGCCTCAAAAGCTCCGCTCTTATAAGAAAGCGCATACACTTCTTGGTACTAGACGTTGCTTAACGCAAGACTACCAGCGCCACTAGTTTTTTGGCTCTGAAATAACGCCTACAGTGAGCGTCGCTTTGCCACGATTACAACAAGGAGGTTGGGGATGCTCGGAACTTTGAAGGCTGAAATATGGACGTACGGGTCATTCGAAGCAGCACACCTCAAAAATTTTGTTAATTTTCTTTACTTTACGTTTCTTTCCTCCATTAGACGAACACGTACTAAGTAGGACGATCAGCACTGAATTACTTTACGCCATGTAGCGTCCCTTGATTTCCATTGCTTTCTCTCGTTTTGTGTCTTTATTGGCCCAACAGGTCAATTAGGCTCTGGACAATTGGTCATTCTACAGATGGAATTGAGCTTCTCGGATGCGCTCGAAAACGACACGATAAAACAATGTTAATGCGCGTAGTTTGCCCGGACGATACGAAAGACCAGCAGGGGCGACGCTGAAAGTGCGACAGCGGCATGCGCGAGAAGCAGCGGAGAGGTTCGTCAAGGTGCATGTTTTTTTCAGTATGGCAGCAGGAAGACGCGACAACGGCCAGGGTGTGCGAGGGTCCTTGGACGTCCGAGCGACGCGCATAAACAAAGCGGACAAGGTCGGAGGAGCCTCCTCGAGAAACGGGCCAGCGGTAGACCACGCGTCGTGCCCTCGCGCTTCCAGACCTCAGCCGCCACTTCCCGCTCCCTTACGGCGAAGGTGGTGGCAACCGCGGGCGGCCAAGACCGTCGCGGCCACACCGGCCGCCACGTCAAGGAGGGTGTGGAGTGCGAACAATCGGGCGCTGACACGACATCTCGACGACCTCGAGTGCGTGCTGTCGAACCACGTGCGTCGAACTGATGCGCCATATATATGCTCTTTGCACCAGCCAGAGGGCGCCACGATCGACGCTTCTGTTTATCGCGCCAATGTGCCGACACCGCCCTCTGTTAGAGACGCGACAAAAACGGGACGCCATTACGAGCGGCCGATGAGGCATGATTCGGTGCCTCGTCTGATTGCTGCTAGGCTTCATTGATTGATTGATTCATTGATTGATTGATTGATGGATGGATGGATGGATTGATGGATTGATACGTGGGATGTAACGTCCTAAAACCAACTTATGATTACGAGAGACGCCGTAGTGGGAGGAACTGGAAATTTCGACCAACTGAAGTTCCTTAACGTGTACCCTGAGCACACGGGCGTACAGCATTTTCGCCTCCATCGAAAATGCAGCCGCCGCAGCCAGGATTTGATCCCGCGTCCTGCGGGTCAGCAGCCGAGTACCTTAGCCACTAGACCACCGCGGCGGGGTGACTGTTGCTAGGCTATCTCCGCCAATCTCGAGCTCAATAATGTCCGAATTCAAAGCCACAATCTTAAAATATGTAAAGTCATGATAAAGCTTTCTTCGGGCTAGTTAAAAGATAACGCATTTCCACTTAAAGAGCTGCGTTACAATTAGTTGAAACAAACATAAGTACAAAACCACGCAAAAGAAGCACATTTATCAGCTGGTTGTTAGAAAAAAAGGGGGTGGGAAAGAGGGTAAACATTGAGGGCAAACACGATTGCATGTGCTCCATTCATCAAGCTCAATTGGCGCCTCAGGTTCTGTCAGGTTGTGCGTGTTCTGTCTGCCCACAGTGCCCCCCCCCCTGCCTTTCTCCTCGTGCTTTAATGAGCAGTTGATAGATACACTTCTTGCTGTTTTTCAAGTTGATGTGAGAAGTCATGTGCAGAGCATGCGCGCTTCGACATTTCACATCTAGGGTAATAACTCTTCCGTTGGCTGTTATGAACAATAGGAGGTTTAATAGTGAACGTTTATGGCGTCCTTCCGTTTTTTTTTCCTTTGACCTTTTGCTAGTTATTTTGCCCTAGCACTACTCCGGAAAGCTTCAGTGTCAGCGGTCAATATATAATTGCGCAGCATGATGGTATTAATTAGTTGGCGACGAGCATTGACATAAATCCAGAAAAATCACAAGGAAGGACACAAATCAGACCACAGCGGCAATTTTCTTTTTTTTTTAATATGGGCTGTATTGCTTTACTTACATGAATGAAGGAAAGAAGTGTACATCTTATGGCTTGCATTTTTCGTTAGACACCACATTATTGAGATCTAACGGACAATCATGCCAAGCAAAGTATAAGGGATGTACATATAGTAAATATATACCACGAAAAGTGGCTGGAGGGATAGCCACCATGGTAGCCCAGTTGGTAGAGCATCGGACGCGTTATTCGAAGCTCGCAGGTGCGGTACCTGCCCAGTCAAGTTATCTTTTCATCCACTTCTCATTCTTCACATTTACATTACAATTGCTTCTGATAACATCCCCTATACTTTTTTGGCAGGTTTGTCTGTTAGATCACATTCTTATTTATTTACATATTAACTAAATTATGCTCTTCAACTAGATTTAACAAAACAATAATGGTGTCTGAGCTCGAGTAATTTCATTGATCTATTCAGTTTTCTTTGAACCGGTGAAACTGCTTTGGCGATTTCCATAGTCTCACACGGCTGAAGGGTAGAGAACACGGGCACACGCAAAAAAATAATCATCCTTCAAAAGAAACTGAATGTGCTGCACTTAACTGTTATGTAATTCAAGTATGATTATCATCATCAGCTAGACTACGCCCACTGCAGGGCAAAGGCCTCCTCTATGATCCGCCAATAAACCCAATCTTTTACTTTCTGCGTCCACGTTACACCTGTGAAGTTCTTAAATCTATCCACCTAACTTCCTGCCTCCCCCTCGTGGATTCGCCTTTTTTGAAAAGCCCATAGAAGGCTGAGTGAGGGTACATAAATACAAAAAGGAAATAATTAAACTGTAATTTGTCACAAGTGTTTCAACAGCAAGAACTGTTATGCACCAAAGGGTCGAAATTAACGTATTGCTAAAAACTGCTGTACAGCCGAACGCAAGGCCACATTCTCCCGCCTGTATTTCAATACTGTTCTTGTTCGCAGCCCTCAATGGGACTACTGCACTTTGCCCTGCAATACGTGCGTGAAATGCTTTCCGAAGTCATCGCATTTGAAACTCTAGCAACGATGTCAGCCCCCCTCTTCTTGTTTCAAAGTTTTCCTTCTATGCTTGGTTTCCAACATACGGCCATACTGTTTTGATCCACCCTCTGAAACCTTGACTTGAAAAACCTCGACTTCGACAAGTTCTCAAACTAGATGTTCCGAGTTCCACTTGACTACCTCGTTATATCATGGAGAGTTTGCCCATCCTCTGTGGCACTGCTGACGAGAACACACATAGCACAAGAAATTAGAGATATTTCTCGCTATTGACTGCTGGAAGTGAGCCCTTCGCTGCCGCCTCGACTTGCACCAGGACTATTTCCACAGTACAACTTTCCTATTCCGCTTGCGGTTAACGGTCGCTTTCACGAGAGCTTGTTCACTATTCATTCGGAACGGCCGACAATGCTGCCGTACGCGTCTGGCAATTGTGTCATTGCCCTCTTTTGATTTACGAATACGGAGGAGTGACACGTCTTTCTCTCTCTCTTTCGGTGTGTGTGTGTTTGTGTGCGTGCGTGCGTGCGTGCGTGTGTGTGTGTGTGTGTGCGTGCGTGCGTGCGTGCGTGTGTGTGTGTGTGTGTGTGTGTGTGTGTGTGTGTGTGTGTGTGTGTGTCATATTCGTCACATAGCAGCTTGTGTAGCTTGTCAGGCGATTAGCCAAGCGAATATCTGCTGCTAACATCCAAATGCATGCTGCTAGGCACATCCACGCGCATGCGCGAATTCACCATGTCTTTCATCTCATTTTCCGCTTTTCCCGTTCCCGCCTTTTGTCGTAGGGAAGTTATGAAAACGCAATCTTGTAGTTACCACTGCTCATTTAATGCTTTGTTTTTTTTCTTTTCTCGTGTACACAATTAACATGACTCTATATTCATTTTTCATTACTGCTGCTTAAAGAATTTTAACCATAACGATCATACCAACACTAGACATATTGACGCTCTATAAACAGCAATGTTTGCGCGTGATTTTAGATGAATGTTTCGTAACCTTCGGTGCAGGTTGCAACGAACATGCTCCAAGTATTCGTGTGGTGATGGTGGTGGTGGTGGTGGTGGTGGTGGTGGTGGTGGTGGTGGTGGTGGTGGTGGTGGTGGTGGTGGTGGTGGTGGTGGTGGTGGTGGTTATGAAGATGATGCTAGCACAGGCAGTGTTAGCCTGGCAGAGTTGGCCGGAGTTCACTCCACCTGTGCGACGTTTTCCATCTTGCTCGGCTCACCATGCATACATCATTTAATCACCTCGCTTTCAGAAAACGTAAAAAAATTATGTTACACACTTCCATTTGCACCAATCTCACACGTTCCAAGAACTCGATGCTCACCATCACCACATCCTTAAAACGAGGTACCACGGCCATTTGTGACAACCCTCAACAGCACGCTTTCAAAAAACTTTTTTACATCAAATAAGTTAATTTGTTAACGGGAAACACTAATAGAGTGACTTGCTGAATCGTTAGACGAAGTAGAAAGAGAGACAAAGTATAACTTCTCCCTCGCATTTACAAGTAACGAGGTTTGCGTCACCATTTTGGTAACAAGCACGGCCCATCTTATCTAATTTGCCGCACGTGCAAATACACACGCTGAACTCTCGGTACACTTCTCGCACACTTCCGCGGCTCGAACGTGGCGCTGTTTTCCCATTGTTTAAACCGACCTTTCTCCATACGCAAACACGCATACGGCCTCGGGAGAAGAAACGACGCAGTTGCCGACTACGTCAGCGTCGCTGGGAAAGACCTCAACAGAAACAACCGTGCGCCTAATTTCTTCCTGGACCGCACCATGGCCCCTTCGCTACAGGCCAACACACCCTGCTACCTCAAGAAAACAAAAAGAACGCAGCCGAAAGGCGTCTCCTCGTTCCCCTCTCCGAATGCTCCCACCTCCCTCTCATTTAAAGAGGCTAATCTTTTTCGCGATGACACCATAGAACGATGCATGTAGCCAGCTCTGGCTTTAAATGAAAGGAACGCGCCCATTCTCTCTTTTGATGCGTGGCTTGTTTACAAGCAGTTTGACAAAATCACCGAGGAAGGAGAGCCTCAGCACCACGGCGATGTTTCCGTCTCCGTCATTCCGTTTTATGTTTGTTTCGCAATAATGCTTGTTTTAGCGAGTTCTTTTTACGTTCTCTCACGATAGTATGGTTCGTTTCAAAACCACACGCCTTCTTCTTTTACTCCTTTCTTTCTTTATCTTCTTTCGCTTCACCTCACCTGACTGTAATGTTGGCAGCGCGCACTCACGCTCCCGACACCTCGGAAAACTCAAGGGCACCGATGACGTCACACCGGGGAAGAACCATCGCTTCGTCTGAGAACCGGCCTCTCGAAAGACGCAAAATTCGTCGGAAGCAGCCCTGGGAGAGTATACTTCCCAGACGACGCGACCGTTATTATGCTTACTTTGAATGTGCGCGTGTAGTGCGTGCCCGCGTATGAGAGGACCTTATTACTGTACCCAAATAACGCGCAATTTGCATCACCTGAATGCGTAGCCATGTAAGATAGCACTGTTTGTCACTGCGATCCCGTCGACGCGCGTCGGTGACGTATATGTAGTTAAGGTGAGACGCATAATCTGGAGCGGGACCACGCGGTAGCTGGTACCGCGTCCTGATCATAATGACGTCGGTGTGACCTCACATAACTTGTCGTGATTTCGCCGTTGGCTAACCAGACAAGTTCCCGAGACCAATCCACGCTTGCAGGTGCATTTTCTCTTTAAAGGGTCTCCGAAAAACTTTTTCAAGTAACCATGGAATGAATTCACTGGTAAAGCTTATTGCTTCACGAATTCAACGCCGCAAGAGTAATAGGAATATCTCCTGTGCGAGTGGAGTTACAAAGATTTGTCGCACGCTTAAATCGCATTTTCTCTCCTCTCGTCCCGACGAAAGCATTGCAAGCTAAGCAGGAAGGAATGGCAGGGGAAAAGAAAATACGTCACGTGCACTTCGTGACCTTGAGCACTTTTTTTTAAATACGCAACTTTTTCAGTGTGATCGGTTGTGCATGCGTGGACAAGTGGCGGTCTCCAGCGGCGATGTCTGTAACGACCGAGCGCCCTATGTTAAAATCAGCTAATGGCTGATTGATGGTTTTCTACACGTCATTTCCGAGCGTCGGCTGTCATTCGTAGAAAGAAGAGAAAGCACTTTTCAGTTGACTTTGATAATTCATTGTAAATTGCAGGCCGCGTGCTGCGCTATAACATTTGGCTCACGTATTCTCGGAAGCCTCTACTACCAATCGGCAGCATTTTCCGACCATGCTCAAAAAGTGTTGCAGGGCCTTCTTAATGTGCATAGTTACTCCAATGTGCTTACATTCCTCCCATTGTGCAGGGTAGTAAACAGGGTGTCCTCATGGCTGACTTCCGAGCCTTTTCGTTGTTATCTTTCTTGGTGTTTCATTCTTCCATTTACGTTGTTTCCACATGCCTAAATGTCCGGAAATGACTCACTGATCTTATCGCTTTATGACTGGTTCAATTTTTCCTGGACAATGGCTGTATTTCCCCGAATGTGAGCCCTATACTACTTGTAAAGTGGCTTTCAAAAAACGTTACAGGCGTTATAATTAAGGGAAGTGGCTACAATTTTTTAAGTGGTGGTTGGGGGTAGGGGTGATTTTATGCGTGCGCATATATAAACACATACGAAACGCGAAAATTTTTGGGGAGGATGCGAACCTCTAAAACCACTGCGTTGACGTTTTACTATAGTTGACAGAGGTTCGTGGTTCGCAAATCGAAAATAGAGCAGTCCATTGTTGTTCTATGTACTAAAATGCCGCGGTTGCTGCAGCTTTCTGCTGTGTAGCGGGGACCCCAAGGTCCCGGGCTCGATTTTCTGTCGCGACCACAACATTCTGAATGAGGATCGTTGCAAAAACCTTGCGCTCTGTGACTTTCGTGCGTGTTAATAAATAGCTCTACACCAACTTCTCCCCTGACTCCTTTGTTGCCTCATGCAGGACGCCAACACTTCTCAACGAGCAAATCATCTCAAGTTCCAAAAGTATAGATGCTTGGCAAGATATCTCGCCAGCCAGTGCTATCACCACGTTCTCAACAGACTATATACTGAACGTCAGTCTCACGGTATAGGCTTTTGCTCCTGTCGCACTTACTTTCCGCTGACTATCTTAACAAAATTTTTATCACAACGATCGATGCTGTAATCGATTGAAAGATGACTTTCATATAGGGATGACGTATACTCGCAATAGATAATTTACACGCTTATAGATTTCTTGGGTAAAAAAATAAATAAATTAGAGAATAGGAATTGCTGAGAAAGTGGGGGCTCCGCGGAAACGACCAAACGTATTCGATTACTTAACAGAACAAATATCAATGTTATGATCACGTTAATGACAAGTATGGATGTAACACGACAAAAATTTTTTAACGCTGTAAGTCACATAGTAAATTCCTGGTGTTCTCAATCGTTGCAGTGGTCATCTTTTTTCATTTTATTGCCTTCAATCCAATGACGTTTCATAAAAACCCTAGCTGTCGTTTCCCCTGTTTATACGCACATCGTAAAAAAAAAGGTAGCCAGGAAATCGTCGCCCAAATTTGCTCGAAAAGGTAACACTGCAAAAAATCAATGAAGAAATCACGTGATATCTTGAACGTGAACTGACATTGGGCAGTACACGTGGGCCTCTATAGCCTTTCGCCTCCACTGAAAGGCCACCGCCACGGCAGGAATCGAACCCGCGATCTTCGGGTCCGCAGCCGAGTAACGTAACCGATTCTCCACTGCAGCGGGTTAACGTATATCGAGGTACCTCAAAGACAAGAAAATGCAACCGTCGTGACTTGTTTCGATTGTTTTTTCCCTCTCCCGCGCGCAGCACCCCTAATTCGTTCCGGCGGTTCACGCGTCAACTTCAGCGCCATCTTTTCCTCTAACGGCCATCGCGTGTACCTTCACAGGTACAAGCCTTCGGAACGTCACCTTCGCGTCGTCTTTGCGATCTGAAACTGTACTTCCACTGCCATGCCTTGCGACCGACGATCGTAACGAGAGTATACGCAAGTTGGTACGCCTTCGGGCGTTTTGGTTTTATTTCCGAGCATGCATGATGCGCAAGGACGATTATCTATAGCTTTTCCTCTTTTAAATTCTTGTTATGGCTTCTGTGTTTGCGTGTCGTCGCAACAGGAACAGCACAGAGAGGGCCAGCTTCTCTTTCTTTTTTCCCCATTTTTCTTCGGCGCCTTGCTTATCGTACGCAACGAGGAAAGATAACTTTGTTTGTTTACTTACAAGGTGCCGCTGTTGAGCAAGATTACGGGTGATGCATAAATGCATCTCGGTTGCCCAAGTCCCTCACTGATTGCTCTTGTAATGCTCGCTGTACTTTTCTTAGACGTCGTGGAAACGAAGTGACGGCGTAGCTGTACTTGAGCAGGACGCAAGTGGCGCAACCACCACTTACATCCCCGCTCAGAGGGAATTTTCGTCGATGCTGTATTCTGTATAAAATTCCCCGGTCTGAAATGAGGTACGTTGATAAAATGAAACTGCGGAACGATTGCGCAATAGCTTAAACGCGAAGAAAGTTGTCGGGGTATCGCGATGACGCACAACGAAAGCGTATATACGCAAACTGCTATTCGCAAGTGCCTTGCGTATTTTCACGATTCGCATTAGCCAATGATGCATAAAAAACCCGCACTGATACTACCTGTCCCTCTTGTCTTTTACAGCGCTCCTCTTATTGGCGCCCTTTCCTGCGTTGAGCGACGTCGCCGGGGTAACCGACAGATATCAAAAAGTTACAGACACACACGAACAAAATGAAATGACAAAAAAGAATACTCAGGATTTAATGGTATCTGAACCCTGACCTCTTGCGTTGCAGTAGAATACTGTGCCAAAAAGCAACGCTGGCGCTCAGAACTCATTCACAAAAAACAACCTATATACAGGCATCCGGTCGGACAGAGAATCATTCTGAACTAGGAAATGGCGGAAGAATAAGATAACAACCGGTCACCACACAATGCCAACTGCGTAACGAGTGTCTGGTTTAGTGTTTTTCACCCGCCGCAATGTGCTCAGCCCTAATCATCGTCATCAGTAACGTGCAGCATCAACAATGTGCGCGTAACACCTTAAAGATGGGTAGCGAGTACCTCTCTTATGAGTGGCAAGAATAATGTCGTAGTGGGCGCTGCCTGTATAGCCTGTGCACTAAAAGTATGCTTCATGGCGTAGTCAATACGTTGCGGAAAGCCAAAACGTCAAACACTGCTGATGCTCCGACACGAAGCCACACTCGGAATTTACATAATTCCCTATCGTAATCGTCCGTTATTTTTTTTTCATTCAAAACATTTTAATAGACAGGGGCACACATCTTGGTTCTCCTTATGGATTAGAGAGGCGATCGGTGATGGTAATAGATAATCACCATTTTCATACGTATAATAGCGGGATCAAACTGATCGATTAATTATTCACAACATTAAGGTGAACCCTCAATTACGTAACCGTAGCCGGGTAACATTGAAATTATGCTGATTCGGCGGAATACCTTCACAACACTTGTGGTTCTAATATATTTATTTTGCTGAATACGTTACAAAATGCTTTCTGTACCGCCTGTCTAGCTTTCCGGAAGCTCCTAATTAAATTCCAATGTACTGAGAGGTGTTTTTTTGTATACTGCCTTCCTACATTCGCTGTGGCGGAACTGCTAGAGATGGTGCGTAACCTCATTGCAGCGTATGTTTAATCCCTTAACCACGACACACGCCATTACAATGAATATTTAAACATGTTGACGCATAGCGTTTGCAAATTATCCAACCAGGCACTGCAGTTTTCCCTGCTAGAATAAAACGTGCAGACCCTGACATGTTGACGCATAGCGTTAGCAAATTATCCAACCAGGCACTGCAGTTATCCCTGCTAGAATAAAACGTGCAGACCCTGACTGGATTAAAAGTGAGCAATTTCGCTAAGTCTGCCATGATTGGCCAAGCCTGCTTATTTGAAGCCACTTTAGTGTCATGTACAGCCACAAGATGCACCCTCAGCTGAAATTTTGCAAAAAAAGCAAATGACATATTACTGTTGCATGAAATCATATATGTTATCTCGCCGGACTCACGAACTTTCTCCCCGTAGCGTACAAGGAACGAAAATTCACAATTGTGCGAATCGGTCACAGGCGAAGTTTCAGTTAACTGCCCTTCTGTTTCATTCTGTACAACTTTTTTTTTCTTCTGCTTCCTTTCTCTCGCTTTCTTTTTTTTTGTTGGTTTCTGTTGCCAATATTTCACTTCTGCGTGCTCGACCACTTCAATAGCTTTTTACGCCCAGCTTAACATTTGGCATTTTGTTTTGCTCGTCTTTTCAAGTGCACCCTACAATACTCGACGCCGCGAAGTTGTTCCGTGGTGGAAAAGGGCAAATGTTGGAGTTTTACGTCCTGAAACCACGATGTGATTATGAGAGACGCCGTAGTGGAGAGCTACGGAAATTTCGATCATCGGGTGTTCCGTGGCGTGCACTGCCATCGAAAAGTGCAGGAAACCCTAGCGTTTCACCTCTATACCTAAATGCGACCGCAAGGGCCGGGATCCAGCCCGCAACCTTCGATTTGGCAGCCATAACAGCTGCATTGCCCCGGTGGCAGACGATGTCACAAGTTAACACCCATGAAGGGAGTAGAAGCGGGGATCAGAGTAACGCGCTGTATTACGATGATTATGTGCTGACGATCACGTGACGTGACGATTCAGTTGCCGCTCAGCACCGCTTCTACATAGTGATATGAACAGCCGCAGGCAGCTGATGCTAATAGGGCGAGCTCGCATGTCAATCAGCACTAAATTGGCAAAACGCGTTTGGAGATTCTTTAACGGTCTAGCTACTTATACCGAGTGTATCAAGTTGACTATTCCGGCAAGCATCGAGTGGGCCATAGATCAACTCGCTTGCTTCTGTGAACCATAAGTCATGGCGTACGTTCCAGGACCGTGAATTAAATCCCCCGGCGTTATCTTCGATATGACATTGAGTGGAAACGACAAAATGTTTGTTCAACAGTATTATAGACCTCGGGGAAACCCCCCTCTTTAATTTGCCTATCTTTCTCTCTATCTATATCTCTATGTGAGTACTCTTTAGTTCAACAAGAAACATCGGTCATTCATATTGCCACTGGTATGTAACGAGATGGAACCATGCCAATGCGTGTGTGCGCCAATGTGACAAAGAAGATGAAGACTAGGCGATGAGCTTGTGTTCGTGGTGATCGGTACGACTCGACGTACAGTGCTTTTGTGAACAGACGTTGTGTTCTATTCATGATCACGTGACAATATGTAAAAGAGCTGATCTTTGATTATTAGGTGATTGGCTACAAATATGTAAAGCGTCAATTATTGAAACAAACAAACGAAAAGCTCCAAAACAGTGTCGAGCTATTTGCATTGCTGCGGACTTTGGTAGCAGAAGTCTCACGAAAAACATGAAAGCTGCCTGATCTACGACTTCCTTCGTCCATTTACGGCAATCATTAAAGGAGGGTCCGTTGACAGGCTGATTATAGCTAGCACACTACCAAACCCTACTTTCGTAACGGTCGTAGCGTGTGCCAACAAATTCCACAGAGAAGGGTAAAATTAGATCGCAAAAATTTTATTTTTGATTTTTGCGGGGAGAGGGGGGGGGGTTAGTGGCACACGCCGAAAGCGTGCGCGAGACGAATTCAACTATCTCCCTTTTATAAATACAATGACGCGCAAAGACGCGGCGGAGGGCAACGGTCCGCCGTCACAGCGGGGAAGAGAATCGAAAGAGGGGGGTCAGAGGTCACGCCTTTTCCAAGGTCATTACAGCGTGGTGGCGCGATGTGGCGCGAGAGCCATCGGACCACCACCGCCACCAACCAGGACGAAGATCAGTCTGGGAGACTACGTCGGTCAAGAAACCCCCGTGGCCGGCCGGCGTCGGGCATCCGGTCTGTCCGAGCGCTAACGACAACGTCCATCGTAGATCGCTGTTGCCGTTTCGCCCGCTGGTGGAGAAAGAGAGAGGGGGTGATGCGGAGGAGACGATTCGAAAGTAAGGGACAAAAACATGACGGGTGAGTGGACGGCCGGTTACTGTTACTCTCCGGTTGGATGCATATCTAGGGTTTCTTCGAGAGTGCGGCAGTGATTTGAAAGGAGAGCGCGAAGAGCGGCTTGTTCATCTTCGATTATGAGGGGATCAGAAGAGAAGGGGGCAGCGGTAATTCGGCTTCTGTGGCTATGCCGGATCAGAAAGCTCGTGCGCTGCGCCTCGCTTGCTTCCGGGCTGCGTAATAGCTGTCCGGTATGATCGTTAATCATTATAGGGCCGGCGGCACGACCCGTACATGTCCGGTTGATTTTGTTATTTGGGTCACCTTCTGGCCGGAGCAAGTTTGCGCGTGAAGAACAAACAAAAAAGCTTAAAGAAAACAATCTAAAACAATTGCCATTATTTAGTTGCGAGCTTACAAAGACGCGAAGCTCAAAATTCTACACCGTGTGCTCAGATTTGGGCACACGTTAAAAAACCCAGGTGATCGAAATTTTCTTCCGGAGCCCTCCACTACGGCATCACTCATAATCATATGGTGGTTTTGGTACGTTAAACCCCACATATCAATCAAATCAATCAATACTCAACACACATTACGACCCGAGAGTTTAGCGGTACGCTATATCTTATTATCCGATTATCAAGATCGCAATATTCGATTGAGGAATGTTCATCGGTGACTCGCCTCGACAATCTTACCTGACGAGTCCGCACGGAATAGCGTACTGCTGATTACAAGAAGTGAAAGAGAGAATTTCTTATAGCAAAGCCGATCAATTGGAATGCCTCAAGCGCAGATCGTGTGAAGTTTCGAGGTTGTGTGAGCCAGAATGTCATAACTGGGGCGGGAATATCCTGCTGCAAGCTTTATGTTTTCTACTGAGGATGGTGAAGATTCCCAAGACAATAGGCAGGAAAGTTTATTCGGGTCCAGAAGAATCACCATCATCTTTTTATAAGGGCAAGACTGCGGGCCACTACCAGATTTTGACGCGACAGCCAAGCCTCACTGCTACATTGTGGGCCTTCTGGACAGCCCGGAGACGATCAAACTTGTGGTGGCTCTTAAGTATTGAATAAAATGCTTCCTCCGTCAATCCGTGGTTCATGCGGTGCTGCAAATAGGGGCACTCTCGGAGCGTGTGCTTTAAAAAAAAAGAAGCATGAGAACCTTTCACTGCCTTTATATTATTCTTAGAGCAGTTGGGAACTTATTTTAGCCACAATAAAAGGTCCACGAAAACACAAACACAAACATAAACGTACACACACACATACACACACACACACACACACAGAGAGAGAGAGAGAGAGAGAGAGAGAGAGGCCACAAATATAGCACCATATCATTATCATTGCTTTACAAACATCAATAAAGTGACAACACTGTACTTATATATTTCGTATCGGCTGATTAGTCACCCCTCCGTTATATCCAACTGCCCTTTTGTCCTATTTTAACAATGGTGACTGAAATAGAAGCTGTACACACAAGCAAATGGCCTTTGACAATGCAGCGAAGGCTACAGAATCAAATCGCGCTTATCCGACCACTAATGAATGTAGTCCTACAATTGTGTCCTCATTTTCGATGTGAGAAATGAAAAATACTGCCTTCAATTTTTGCATGTAGCTCTTTGACACAGGACACAGCTCACACCATTAAATATTCGCATTTGTTTTAATTTATTCGTTGTTACTTCGCGTTTTTGAACGCGTGATGAAGCCGCTCATTTTGCGTCTGCGTCGATATGAAACGCTGGTCGCGCGCACAGCCATCATTCTCCACAGCGGTACGACGCAAGGCATACCGGACTACTTCACGTAGTATTATATGTGCAGAAGCTCCGTAGCTTCCCCTTCATGGACGCATGAGTGAGTGAGTGAGTGAGTGAGTGAGTGAGTGAGTGACTGAGCAAACTTTATTTAACCAGCGGATTGAGGCGTGGGCCTAAGCCGCACCAGGGGCGGTGGAGAGACCCTGTCTCTCAGCCGCCTCCCGGGCTCGCTGGATGGCCCATATTTGATCTGTCCGGTCTGAGCTGATCAGCGTGGCTCTCCACCACTCCCCAAGCTGTTCTGGGGAGACTGCATTGGCGTCCTGTATGTGTGTGCATTCCCATAACAAATTCTCTAGGGAGGCGCGTCTCATGCTACATAGTTTACATGAGTCATCTGGGTATAGTTCGGGGTAGATACGATTTAGGTGCTTCGGGTTGGGAAATGTTCTAGTTTGAAGTCGCCTCCAGTCAACCTCCTGAGATCTGTCTAACGTGGAGCTAGGTGGCGGAAATCTGCGCCTCGACGTTTGGTAGAATTGGATAATGCCGCAGAACTAAACATTCTGTCCCTCTCCCACCACTCATCTCCTCCCAGTACCTCATGTGAAGCTCCATTGCGAGTGCGGTAAGTGAGACCTCGCGCTACGTGGTGAGCCTCCTCGTTGAGGTTGGGAATGAGCGACGCACACGGGGTGTGGGCTTGGAACCATATAATATACCTTTCTCCGAATTCCTTGGATGATATGAGATTTGCCTTGCGGAGGAGTATGTTGGCTGCCTCGGGAGATATTCTTCCTCGTGCATAGTTACGGATTGCTGACTGCGAGTCGCTGATGACGTACCTACACTTTGGGGAAATTATGGCCTGTGCAATCGCCACCTCTTCCGCGATTTCTTAATTATCCGAGCGTGTGGAGCACGCGTTTACGCATTTGCGGTCGGTGTTTAATACTGCCGCAACGTAGGATTTGTGACTAGGGTACTCCACTGCGTCTACGAACAACGCTTCCTTGTCTCTGCCGTAGACCTTAAGCAGAGTTCTAGCGCGGCTTTCTCTTCTGCCCTGATTAAATTCGGGGTGCGTGTTTTTGGGTAGATTGGGGACCTGGATCTTTTCCCTGATCACCTTTAAAACCGACACTTTACTTCCTTGTTGCCTATGGTAATTTATCCCCAACTTGTCAAGAATACTCCGTCCTGTGCGCGTGCTGGCTAGCCTCGCCAACTGGGCAATCTGTTGCGCTTCTATCAGCTCCTCTAAAGTGTTATGTAAGCCCAGTTGAAAAAGTTTTTCGTTGCTGGTGCTATCTGGAAGGCCCAAAGCTTGTTTGTACGCCTTTCGTATGAGTGCGTTGATTTTGAGTTTTTCGGCTGTATACCAGTTTAGATATGCCGCTACGTATATAATGGGACTTATGGCGAATGAATAAATAAGCCTGATTAAGTTAGCCTCTTTCATGCCTTGGTGTTTGTTGGTGACTCTCTTGATTAGCCGTATTGCGTTGGTGACTTTGGTTACTAACCTCTTGACGGTTTCACCGTTTGTACCCTTAGACTCGATGATGAGTCCAAGGACTCTGATTTGTTGCACTATAGGAATAGTCATGCCGTTTTTGGTGTGAATTTGGATATCTTCGTAAGCACGGTCCCGGTTGTATCCCTTGGGTGGTCTACCTTTAAGCGTGGGGCGATAGAGGAGGAGTCCGGATTTATCTGGTGAGCACTCGAGGCCAGTACCATCAAGATACTCCTCAATAGTGGTGACGGCCTCCTGATTGATTGATTGATATGTGGGGTTTAACGTCCCAAAACCACTATATGATTATGAGAGACGCCGTAGTGGAGGGCTCCGGAAATTTAGACCACCTGGGGTTCTTTAACGTGCACCCAAATCTGAGCACACGGGCCTACAACATTTCCGCCTCCATCGGAAATGCAGCCACCGCAGCCGGGATTCGAACCCGCGCCCTGCGGGTCAGCAGCCGAGTACCTTAGCCACTAGACCACCGCGGCGGAACGACGGCCTCCTGAAGTCTCTGCTCTATCTCTCCGTCTCTACCTTCCCACGCCCAGATGGTGATATCATCTGCATATATAGAATGATGTATTCCGTATATTGAGTTCAGCCGCGCCGGGAGTCCTATCATTATGAGATTAAACAGCATTGGCGATATGACCGAACCCTGCGGAATACCAGCACTGCCTATAAGCCTTTCCTTAGATCTCAGTTCTCCCATTACGATAGATGCCGTTTTGTCTGTTAGGAAGTCCTTGACATAGTTATACGCTCTTGATCCTAAGCTTAATTGGCAGATCTGATGTAAGATAGCCGTATGCGATGCTTTGTCGAAGGCTTTTTTAAGGTCTAACCCTAAGATCGCCCGGGTAGCTCTTGTTTTGTTGTCTAGAATCTGCGGCTTAATTTGCAGCATGGCGTCTTGCGTGGAGAGCCATGTGCGGAACCTCAACATGGAATCTGGGTAGATTTTGTTCTCCTCAAGATAAGTGTTGATTCTGTCTAGAAAAGCGTGTTCCATCAGCTTCCCAGCACAAGACGTTAGTGATATGGGGCGTAAATTCTATAGATCGGGGGGTTTTCCGGGCTTGGGGATGAGGATTACTTTAGCTTTTTTCCACTGTTTTGGTATAGTGCCCTTGGTCCAGCACTCGTTAATATATTGCGTGATGTTCTCTCTGGCTTGGTTGTCAAGGTTCCGTAGTGTTCTGTTAGTGATCCCGTCTGGTCCCGGTGCCGATTTGGTGTTTAGCTTCTGTAGTGCGGCCCTGATTTCAGCCACAGTAAACTCATCTCAGAGCTCGTTCGGGCCTCCGGAATATGGTCCATGCTCTATGACAGGCATGGCGGGAATGTACATGTTGCTAGCCTCAGCAATAAAGTCCTCCTCACTGCCGTTATACTGGTGCACCAGTTTACGCAAGGTTTGCTTGTGTGCTGATTTGGTGTTATCTGGGTCTAGCAGGTGTTTGAGCAAGCGCCATGTCTGACCAGCATTCATTTGGCCATCGAGACTATTACAAACTTGGTCCCATTGCTGTTTGCTTAGCTGCTTACAATGTTCTTCGATCTGTTTGTTCAGCTTGGCTATGCGCTTGCGCAAGGGCCCGTTGTGCCTCTGTCCCCGCCATCTATTCTGCAGTGATTGCTTGGCCTCCCACATGTTTGCGAGACGACTATCAATCTGCTCTAAGGGTGGACTTGAAGTGATACCTCGCGTTGCCTCGCTGACGTCGTTATTGATATCTTTGATCCAATCTTCTATATTGCTGATAGGGTCTTGTTTTTCGCGTTTCTGACTTTCCGAAACTTATCCCACTCAGTCCATCTAATCTGTCTCTGAATTTTTTGCGGCAGCCATGGTTTCTATCCTGATTTCTAATATTCGATGATCGCTCCCCAGATCATCGAATGTGTTTTTCCATTTAGCGGTCCCCGCGTTACGAACTAACGTTAAGCATGGAGTGGTGTCTCTTGCAAGCCCAGTTCCCATACGCGTAGGGGAGTCGGGGTCAGTGATGAGAGTTAAGCCTGTTTCTTGATTATCCTGCCATAGCGTTTTTCCTTTGGCTCTTGTGTATCCGTATCCCCAAGCACTGTGTGGAGCGCTAAAGTCTCCACCTATGACGAGTGGATTGGGTCCCGCTATATCTACGGCCTTCTTAAAGAGAAGAAGGAAGCGTTGTATGCGTGTGGGATTGCTGTACAAATTCAGAATAAATATGCTCGAAGATTTTTTTCTTTTAGGGGCAAGTTGTACGAGTATATCAGTTTCTGTGATGCGGGTGTCGTGGCAGATTGCTACGAGTCCCTTCCTTACTAGAGTGGTTAGTGTTGTAATATCCCCTGTTGAGGGGCCGATCGCCTGATATCCCGGTAGCTTAGCTAAAGCATGGGTTTTCTGCAAAATTATAACATCCGGTTTGGTTCTGTCTCTAAGGTGTTGTTGCAAGACTGCTCTCTTCCCCTCATAGCTCCTGCAATTCCACTGCCAAATAATGAAGTCCCTTTTTCTGGGCTTCCCTATTTTGAGTTGGCTATCGAAGAGGGAGGAGGGTGAAAGGAGGCAGGCCTCATGAAGTTAGTTGATATAGCCACTGATGTGGTGCCCTGAGATAAGTGTGAATTTCCTTCAGTGCTTATCGGAAGGTTGGTAGCTGGAAGTGCCGGAGGTGTCCTAGGGTTGAGATTGGCTACGTTAGCTTCGAGTTTATCTAGTCTATTCATGATCATGGATATTGCAAGCGAGAGGTTGTTGGTTGCCTCTGCCTGTTCCGTAACTGCTTTCTGTGTTTCGGACAATGTTTGATTAATGTTCGAGGTTTGCGCCGTAGTTTTGTCATTAGACACCTGAGCTTTCCTGTTAAGAGGTGGCGGGTACTGTCCTCGTCCATTCGGTTATCTGGCATTTCTTCGAGGCGCTCTTGGGCCGCAGATTGCATTTGACTAGAAGTTCTATTTGTGCAGTTTTTAAGACTGAATTTCCCGAGTAAGTTGTGATATCAATTCTCTAAGCTCAACGTTTTCTTTTTTCAGCTCCGCTATATCACTGACATTATGCGCAGTCTCCCCGAAGGCTCAGGGCGCGTCCCTTTAGCCACGTCTGACCAGCTCACCGTGAATGCCGGGTTCCCTTGATGGCCATTGCCACCCTTTGGCTTAGACCGGGATCTGGAACGGGATGTAGTGCGCCTTCTCTGTCCCGGAGACTGAGTGGTGTGGCCGCGGGGCGTTGCGCAGGACCAGGACCTTGATCTGGACCCAGGCGTTGCCCTCGTCCGGAATTTGGACCTCCCGCGTTCGGTTGGCTTGGTGGTAGGGGGGGTAGTTCTCCTCGAGCGTCTCTTGAAGTTGTCGGAACCACTGGCGTTGTTTTACGATGTAGGGTGCCTTGAACTTGGCCTTGCAGAGTTTGTCAGCCGTGGGATGATCCTTGCCGCACAGATGACATTGTGGCTGACAGTGGTGGTCCTCGCTCGGATCAGGCGTTCCACAACCGGCACATAGCTTTCGTTTGGCCTCCAACACACGTCACTCCTGTGCCCAAGTCTGTTGCATTGTTTGCAAAAGTCAACTTGTTTCCTGTATAGTGAACAGCGTGTGAGCACTCCTCTGTACATAACGTGCGTCGGGACTCTGCTGCCGTCAAAAAGGACTATCACTGCCGTGGTGTTGCCAAGACGTTTGGCTGCGATCGCCGTAGGATTTCGGGCTGTAATAATAGCTGCGGTGATGTCCCGGGGGGTTTCGTTCAAAGGAATTCCTTTGATTGCACCTTTGGCAGTGAGTTCCGGGGCCGTCTCGTATGCTCCCACCTCATACAACTTGTCGTTGGCATTGATGTGCTTGATGCCTTGGTACTTGTCTGCATGGTCTTGGTTTGGGGTGCTAACGACCAAGATGTTCTGAAAATTATTCGGACAAATCGTGTCCGTCTCTCTTTCTTCATAAAAGATCTCGGCCGCTTCATACACAGCTTTGTCTAGCTCCGTTAAGCTGAGCTTGGATAGCTGCAGTCCTCCTCTTTGCCTTATAACTATCTTGAAGTCGCCTGTCGGCCGTCTTGGCATTTTGCTGGCTCTGGTTATCCGGGATATTAGATTTGCACCGCGCGTTCTGGATGTTCGGGAAGGGCTAGGGCTACCACGGCGTTCCTGGCTACCTTTCTTCGCACGTTTTCTGTTTCCAACTTCTGTCCAACCGTTGCCTGTGTCATCTTCCTGTAGGGTGACGTCTTCGTCTTCCCGTTGGGTGGCGTCTTCATTCTGCTGCGATACTTCCATTATTGATGATTACGGCCTGTATGGCGCGAACGCCGAGGCCTGGTTATCGTGAGGCCGCCCCAGTCGACGCGTAGCGCCGGTCGTAGGAATAGTAGACGCTGCTTGGTGGGGGCTGGTTTTCGGTCGTAAAATCTCGAAAAATGATCACTCACCTTAGAATATGGTCTCTTCGGATTCTCGGTGACGAGAAGAATCAGATGGTATATAAATCCGAGCGGTGCCTGGCTGCATTCACTGCGAAATCATTCTATGAGAACGGAGCCGACGTGAAGAGCGTCCTTTCACCTCGGTGACCGCAGCGCCTCCTCATGGACGGATGGACGCGAAATTTTATTGTAAGCCCTGAGGTGCGCGATTCAACGCGCAGCGGGCCGCTCCCGCGTTGGAACAGTGAGGCCAAGCTTGACCATCGCATCGTGGGCCCTCTGGACAGTCCACCGTTGATCCCAGACATCGGGGCTCTTGATAGCGGATAGCCACTAGTCTTCGTTGGATTAGTCCGTGCCCATAACGAGGGGCAACGTCAGAGCATGTGGTACAGGCTAGTGAATTTGTTACAGTCCATACCGGAGCTATGGGAATATATGTCGGGATAAATTTTATGCAATAAAGCCGGGCTGCGATACGAACCCGTCTGTCTGCAGCATTATTAGAGCCTGTGCTCAATTTAACTTCTTGTTAGGAAGGGGAAAGTCTCTACTATTGAGGTAAAGGTACTTTGCAATTTGATTATAAGTGGTCGGGTGATCTCTGTTCTCCACAGCTGCGAGCAGGCGGGGGAATTCTCTATGGTCACGGAAAGCAAGACCTCACGCCTTGTAGTGGGCCAGTTCGTTAAGGTTTGTGGGGCCTCACCTGGCAGATCTCATGTGAGCGGGGAACCACGTGAGAGTTTGCGTGTTGATTCTTTTAGCCTCCAGTATGGCATAGACTTTCTTACACACGGCGCCAACGTTGAAAGCGATGATGGCTCCCCTGGAGTCGCTGAATATACGCTAATGTTTGTCATCCAGAAGGGCCAACACAATGGCCACATGCTCAGCCGAACGTGACGACGAACATTGTGCAGAAACGGCGTTAATCATCTAACCCCTGTGGTTGATCTAGACTGGTGCAAAACTTATTGATGTTGACATATCAGGCCGCGTCGACGAAGCAGCTTCCGCCAGGAAGTTCTGTCACCCGACGTAGGAGCGCCACTGCCCTGGCCTTCCTTTTCGACGTTGCGCTGGGGATGCATATTGCGCGGAGCGTGGGATATGATGATATTGTTTTTTTTTTGCTCTTTCGAAATGCCCTAGTAGGTGTCTTCAACTTTGGTGGGCAGAACATCCATCTATGAAGAGTCGTCTACCCGCCCTGGTGCCAGACAGTCTTACAATCGGCGTCCTTTTTTTTTTTTGCTTTCTACAATCGGTGCTCCCCTTCATTGCCAAGAAAAGTTGTCCACGAGCATAGCTTGCTTGCTTCTTTGTTTCGTCGCGTGGCGAAATTCGCCCGTTCGCGCCACACCCGTGTTCCGCCTTTCAGGCCCCCTACCCCCTGCGTGTAGGTACACACACCGGACATTTTTGTAGTTGAGATACCACCTTGGTTCTTGCTTTCCTCTCTTTTGCTTGTTTCCAGTGTTGCCAGGAACTAAGAAAACCTGCCAAGTTCACGTCGTTGCACACTGGGCCAAAACGATGGAGCAACAACGGAAATGTTGCAAATAAGTTTCCCTCAGTCATAGCACTATAGCAGTGTACTACAAAAGTGCTTCTCTCCTCCATAGAGTTTCCTGAAATTAACTAGAGGAGACTCTAGCGCTGCAATCGTTCAGCGACCATGGGAATCGGAGGTATAGTACACGGATTTGCCTAGTCTTCGTAATTGCGGGCGGCGAATCGCACTTGTGGCTTTGTTTGTTGCTGTGTATTGGTTTTGATTTATTAGTATGTGTGTTTTCGCGTTCCAAAACCACCATATGATTATGAGAGACGCCTTACTGGAGTACTCCTAAATTTTTGAACACCTGGGGTTCTTTAACAGGCACCCCAATTTGAGCCCATGGGCCTATTCTCGCCTCCATCAAAAATGCAGCCGCCGCAGCCAGTATTCGATCCCGCGACCTGCGGGTCAGCAGCCGAGTACCTTAGCCACTAGACAACCTCGGTGGGGCTGTGTTTTGGTTTTGTTTCGAAAGAAATAACGAACCCTTTTAAACTCCGTGACCCGATTTGAAATGGTAAGTCTTAAAAAATAAGGTGTTGAAGCGCAACCACTGAAAAATTCGCTTATTTTTGTTTAAAACAGCTTCAAGACACGAACACACACGGAGCAAGAAGTACGAAGATTGGACAAATCCGTGTACTACCAATCATTCCCACTGCTCACTGAAGCGCAATGCATTGCAGCTCTCATAGGTATTATAGCGACAGAGTTCGCTCTAGTGTACATTTAGAAACCTCTGTGCTCTCCTCCTCCATCACCATTGCTTTGTTCATGTGAAATAAATCACTAGCATTTACACCAACAAGAACAACTGCCGAAACGCTTGCGCAACCGTAGAAATGCTTGTATTTATAGCCATTGTACTCAGCGTTTTCAATATAGTGGTGTCACACAGGTCCCGTTAATTAGGGAGGCGATCGCCGGGTGTTACGTATTCGGCGGCTGGACGACAGCCGGCCCAGGAAAGAGACGACTCAAGCAGTGCCAGGAAGACAATCCCAGTTTATTCACCTTGCGGCGCGTTTTTAAGCGCTACGCAGCCAATCGCAGGTTGGCATGAAAGAAAAGAAAACAGCAAGATAACAGCAATCGGGCAATGTTATCAGAAAGCCCCGACGTAGAAAGAGGGCGAGCACTGCAAACGTTACACGGGCTAATTCCAAGGGCCGAAGTATCGGCCCCCCGAACCGCACCACGAAAGCGTGGACAATTTAAAAGTGGTCCTTTTCGGCGCGCCAGCGGACGCCGGCTATGGCCCAAAGAACAAGTCGGAGCCGAGAGTTGATAAACAAACAAAATTATATTCTCAATAATGGCAGATCGAAAACAATACACAAGCATACACACTCCACAATAGTTGCATACAGTATGTCACCAATCAAACGACATACCACACAGTACAATCAGCCACACTCGAAACAACGGACACAGACAACAATACGCACTACAATGCAGTCGCATGCATTGAACAACCAAGACACTTAAAGACTAAAGAGATAGAAAACCTATTCAGTCCAAAGTTCTTGGAACAAAAGTCCGAGAATCACTCACTCAAAGTCCAGCGTTGTTGTCGTTCCGCAGCCCCCGAAGTTTCTCTTCCAGGAAACCTCACGTCTTCGATAGGCCACTCTACAAACTTCAGACTTCTTCGCCGGAAACACGTCGGCTTCACACACGCAGCCGTTGCCACGCGTCTTCGCTCGATAGCGGTAAACACACACTCTTGCCTGTAGCTCGAGTCGTCACCCCTCAGGTGGAAATCATCTTCTTCTCTTGCTTTGTCCCTACGGACAAAACCTTCGCCGACTACACGGCGGTATACCCTACGCGCTCTGGCGCTAACTTCCGTCTTCTCCTGATCTCTCATCTCCGCTGCTCGGTTAAATACCTTCCGCGCGACATTCCAGAAAGTTCTCGTCATTTCGTCGGCGCGATACGCAGCGAAGGCTGGGGGGAGAGCGAGACGGTTGGAATGCCCTCCGCGGAGGATGACTCAACTCGGTATGACCACGCCCCGTTCCTTCTAGAAAAATCGAGTGCTTGCTGGGCCGCCGTTGTGGGGTGAGGAGGTTCGTCGGCGAAGCCACGCTTCCGCGGGGAGAGCGCGCGCCCGGGGAGCCTTGGATGTTTGTTTTCTTTTTTTTTTCTTTTGACCTCGCGGTGTTTCTCCCGCCCGTTATCGCAAGAATTTGGCGGCGCGCCCATTTTTAGCGCTCGTTCTGTGACAAGTGGCTGCCCGTGACGATGGTAATTTCTTTTCAAGATATGCCCTCTCATCCATTTCTTTGTTCCCTTGTATTAGATAACTTTCTTTTATGGTGAGGATGAGAAGTGTTTTCCGAAGAAATAACTCACAGAGACTAGTATCGGTGAATTATTCTCCAATAAAATATGCCTTGATATTGAAGTTTACTAAAGAAAACTAGTAACACAAGGACGCACTATGAAAACTATCTGACCCGAAAAGGTTGCTTTTTAAAACTCGTTGGGCGTGCGAGAAAAACGCTCCTTTTCAGTTGCCGAACGTCTGCAGCTCATCATACCCCTAGTAAGATGGCTTCTGCAGCCACCATCTTACGGTTGTCACGGCTTCACTCGTGGGCAAGAATTTCCACTCCAGCAATTTTTTTAAACCTCCTTTTGTTCAGACATGTACCTTGCTCAATTCGGTATATATAGAAGATATTTTTAACAGGGTCTTATTTCAGCTATTTTTTTAGCTCGGAGTAGTTAGCATAAAGGGTAAAATGAAAACACGTAGTACCTTCTCCAAACTTTTTGCCGTATACGTAACTGGTGAAGCAAGTCAAAAGGGCTGCTTAGCTCTCTAATAAAACCAGTACAACCATCGAGGCTTTTCAGGATTAAGTAAATTATATGTATCAATGTAACCTACGGTTTTTTTAGAATTTCTAAGGTTAGCCTGTGCTTCCTACCAGTCATTTTGTGCATATAGCCTACTGTTTATATAAGTATACTGATTTCGATGTTCATGAATGTTCTGTCCTTGTACAATTTTTGCAGTGTCCATCACTGCATACAGCAATAAGTTATTATCGATGTATATAACAGCTTGCACTTTACATACACGTGATCATCCTTGTCCATCTGTCTGTGTGCACATAAGCCATCTAAGACATATTTGGAAAATTATCCTAAACCAGTAATTTTCGCAGTACATATCAGCTTGCACTGTACATACGCATGATCATCATTGTCTATCTTTCTCTGTGCACATAAGATATGCAAGATATATCTGGAAATAAAATTCTCTTAAACCAGTGTCATGAACAGTTATTCATGGGGGAGGAAGCTCTCCTGCTGTGGTGGTCAACACAATTTATTATTCTTAGAAAGAACGAAAGTGTCCATGCCGTGCCTTCAATACTGAGAAGATAGGGTAGTGTTCGTGTTTTCACTGAACTTGCATTTCCCGTTGTATAAGTATTTATTTATTCACATACGCATTTCATAATGTTGTTTTTGTTCGTTTTAATGAATTCTACGTATCTCTGCGCATAATTTTCTTTGTGCACGTTAAAATTTCTGTTTACATGTACAAACAGTTCCGGTTGTGCATTTGAACGTATATTAGGATATATTAGCAATGTTTTGAGAACGAACAATGTAATATACGAATGTACTCTGTGTATGTATGCTTCTTGCAGAAATAAAATTCTCTTAAACCAGTGTCGCATTCTGTTGCTGTGTCACATTATTTCTGATAGCAGAAAAACGCAGTTTTCTTGCTAAGCAGCACTTTAGGGCGTCCTTTGGCTGGTGCGCACGCCGCCCATCATGGCAAGCCAGCCACCGAAAAATGCATTAGCCTTCGATGTCGTCGACTTGAGGGGGGCAAGTCCTGAAGACGTCGTTGACGCGACGTCTTCAATAATGAGAATCGAAGAAGTTTACTGTGCCCAGCACATCGGAGGTCAGAATTATCAAGTCACCGTGAACAGCGAAGCTGCCCTGGCTCAAATCGTGGACGCGTCACACCTTACCATCAGAGGAGAGCGTGTCGCCATCGTACCCCTAGGACCCCAAGTCACCCAGGTAACTGTCCTGTTCCTGCCGTGCCGCGTCCCCGGCGAAGTTTTCGCACAAGCACTGTCACCCTACGAGAAGGTGTTGCATATCACCTGAGGACTCATGGGATCACGCCCAACCGTGGCCACTGGGACGCGCGATACGTACGCATGGACATGAAGGCATCGTCACCTGTACCCAACTACCTCAAAGCCGCTGGCCACCATTTGACCAGCGACTATAAAAGAATACAGTGGGTGTGCCGTCGATGTGGTGACAGTAGCCACTTTCGTATGAACTGCCCCGCTCCATTTTGTGGTCGGTGAGGAGTCTGTGTCCATGACTGGAAGGGCTGTTCCCGGCCATGCAGCCGCTGTGGTGACCAACATGCCACTGTCACTTGCACGATGAAACAGTCGTACTCGGAGGCGGCATCCAAGGATTTCCCTCCACTTCAGCCAGGAAGGCCGTCTAAGAATTGTTGTGTCCCCAACAATTCCAGACCTGGTAATTCTTCCAGGTTCTGAAAACTCAGATTCCCCGCGTCCGGTGGCCATTTCTGAAAAACCGCAGGCCGAGCCTTGGTCAGACAAGGTACCTCGCGAGGAAGACGTCTCAAATGAAAATATTACATCCGACGCTCCTCGTGTGGCTGCGCAGTCGACCACAAGTTCAGATGTAATTGAGGAGACTACATCCCAGGACGACGACGCCTGCATCAACGAGGACTCCAACAGCACCACGAGTGAGGCGCCCCTACAAATTTATGAATACACTAGCCTCAGTGACATAAGCCAGGACAGTGTAGACGCCTTTGTACCATCCTCTTTCAAGGACCCGGACACCAAACGCCACCGGATATCTACCCGGGACTCAGAAGCCCCCACCAGAGAAGTCCCCTGCGGACTTCGACGCGGTCCCGGAAGCCCCGAGCCTCGGGTGGATCACCTGGCCGTAAAAAATGACTCAGCCGCTCGCGGGGCACCAGCTCCCGTTCTTGCTAAAGGCACCCCTGCCTTTGCGTTATCTTATATTATGTTTTAATTTTCCCCATGGCTCTTACGCTAAAAGTTATTACTTTTAACGTTCAAAGTTTTCGCAATCCACAAAAACAGGCTGAGATATTGGCTCTCGCGCGTTCCGTGCACTGTGATTTGCCGTTCGTGCAAGAAACAATTTTTTAGATGCGGAGCATCTAATACTCGAGACTTGTAGTGCGGCGCCGTCCGCAAGCTTCCTCCTCCTTCTTCCACCGTCTGTGCATCCCTTCCTCCTCTACACACCGCGCGCGCTTCACTCCTCCACCATCTGTGCACCCTTCCTCCTCTACACACCGCGTGCGCTTCTCCTCTTCACGAACATTCGCTAGCTGTATAATGTAGCGCGCATGCGCCGTCACGCTTCGAGAACATCGGCAGCTGACGCGCGCGCATGCGCCGTCGCGCTTCGAGAACATCGGCAGCTGACACGCGCGCATGCGCCGTTGCGCTTCTCTCCCTTCTCGAAAATTCGACAGCTGACAGTGCATGCGCCGTCGCGCTGTATATATACTCAAGGTCGGCGCTCGCTCGCTCAGTTGCCGCTCGTCGGTTGGTTTGTACGGCGCGTCGACGTCCAAGGTCACGGTGAAATGAATTCCAACGAATCCACAAACACAATGATCGACGTCCCTTCGACCAGCGCCGCCCTTTCGCATACGTGTGTACGTGTTCACTCATTTAACACCCCCTCCTACAACCACGTTAACCAATTTAGCCATCGACCCAAGTAAGTCGCACTTTAACACCCCGTTAACCAAATATATGCTCCGCATCCTCCTCAGTGTTCCCCCGAGGGAAGCTGCGGGCAATTTTTTTTTGTTCACCTCCTGGCTCGACTGGATCGGTGCCGAAGGGAAAGAAAAACAGCGTCGACTGGTCGCACAGCTGGTCGAAATGCTCGGCCTGTAAATTGTGGCTGAATAAAAGTCTATTACTACTACTTTTTAAGCTTTCTGATGCACTCACTTTCAAGCGCGCATTCAATATTGATTGTTTCTTTTCGTACGCCAGCACGCGTCCGACTGGCGTCAGAGTTATGTTTAACCGAAGTCTTTTGCGTGACCATCAAGTTTCCTTCGATGCCTTCGGACGCGTGCTGGCGTTCGACTGCACCTTTTTTTCGTTAAGAATAAGAATGTTGGCATGTAGGCCCCAGCGGCGTCCGTGAACTCTAATGTAATGCGTTCTTCCAATGCATTCCTTTTGAATTCACAACATGTGGTACTTCTAGGGGACTTTAATTGTGTCTTAGACACACGCAGACGTTCGAGGTCCGGGTCGCGGCCGGTCAAACTGGAACGCCAGAGAACTCAAACGTCTAGGGCAGCAGTTGGCATTGATTGACATTCATGAAAGCGTACATAGTAGCAATTACGCCTATACTTGGCATCGAGTAGATCAAGCAGCAGAATTGATCGCGTGTACGCATCCCTTGTTCTCATTACTTACGTTCACGACACTGGGGTAATGTTATTGCCACTGACATCAGTGTAAATAAGCGACCACCGCCCGGTTGTGCTCTCTCTCCACCTGTCAGTGGAGACGCCAACGATTCAAAGACCATGGCGTCTTGATTGCCGCGTCCTCCAGGACTCTCGGTCTACGGAAACATTGTCCCGAGCGTTACGCACATCGCTCATTGGGGCGGATATAGCTGATTGGGATCGCCTCAAAGAACAGTGGCATCATCATTGCAGTGTGTCGGGCAGGGGACTTAGCGCCCGTCATTGTTAATCCAAAAAAATACACATTGCTAACTGTGATCCCAGCCCTTCCCCCGTTATGCGGGCATGGCAAGAGGAGCTCATCGAACGGTACCAACGTACTATGCGCGCTTCTTCGCTCTCGGTTGCGGTTTGGCGCTGTAGACGTGCACGGTGTGCGCACCCTGAGGTGCTAAGGTATGCACACAGAGCTCTGCTTCGTCCACCAGGCTCACCTGTCAACTCGCTAAACTCTACCACGCCAGCTGCTGCGGGTACGCGTGACTTTCAGGCATTCACTCAACACTTTTAGTCGATGGCTCAATCTGTTGCTAGTGTCAATTACCCAGGATCCATTTCTTCGCATCCACTGCCACTTACCACGTGATTATAACATGTCACAAGACGTTCTGCTATCACCGCCATTCGATGACGGAATAAAAGGCGCATTAGACGCAATAAAAAAGGGTTTGGCCCCAGGGCCTGACGGACTCCCTGCAGAGTTTTATGTACAGTTCTGGCCTATCGTTGGTCCATTTATGTCACGCGTCATTCGCAACTGTTTCCGAGATATTACCTTTTCAAACTCTTTCCACAGAGGCCGTATAACACTAGTTCCCAAGAAAGACCCAATGTCCACGCGACCAGAAGATTGGTGCCCTATTACGCTGCCTAGTGTAGATTACAAGCTCTTGGCCAACATCTTGGTGCGCCGAATCAGTCCATCTCTTGCAACATTAATCGCTCCCCACCAGGTCTGTTCTGGTTCAGGCAGAGAAATACACACGCATACGGGGCTAACGCGTGACATCATTCAGTACGCCACTAGCCGATATGCACAGGGACTGTTGGTTACCTTAGATCAGGAGAAAGCTTTTCATTTCGGTGAAAATGACTACTTACTTAATGTTTTACATGCATTCGGATTCCCTGATAAGTTCATTGACCTCATTCGCGCGATGTACACGAATTCAGAAAGTACCCTTTACATAAATTTCCGTGAGAGTCACCCATTCAATGTCACGCGTGGGGTCCGTCAAGGGTGCCTCCTTTCCCCAGTGCTATTCATCCTTGCATTAGAACCCTTCTCAAGGGGAGATGCCAGTCGAAAAGCGCGAGCTTTTTCAGAATTACCGATTTTTCATTTTCGCCTGTTTTGATAAGATTAGTACCCCTACTGTTATAAAAAAATAATACAGGTCGATACTTAACTGGAAATGCTTTAAAATTGCATCTAAAGAGCACAAGGTGCCCGATAAAAGGTAGAAAGTGTGCAGTCTTCGAGCACCTTGCCGCCGATAATTCACCGCCGCTCGCCATTGTTGATTGCATGAGTCAAAGAGTCGAGCCTCACTCTTCAAATACCAACAATTTCTCTCGCTGATGCAACACAAGAAATAATAAAAAGAAGCACTGTTTTGCGCGGTTTTCGAGCGCCGTGACTGGGTTATCACATGGTACGAATAGGGGACCACCATTGGCCGCTGCGCGCCTGTATGTGCTGTGAAACCTATTTGCGGGGTTAATGTCTTGTCGAGAAGTGCAGCTGAACAATGTTTTTCTCGTGTAATTATCTCCGTTATGAATGAAAAAAGGCATTGCTTGCAAGTGAAATCAGTTGTGCGGTGCACTCTGTAGGAATAGGCTACGAGCAGCTGGTCCGATTTGCGGCAGTTGTTGGCTTTCCAACATCCAATGCATCAAAAGTCATTCACATCCGTCAGCCGGAATGTTCGTGATGTGGAAATGGATAACGCCAGCGCCAATCTGGTGAGGTCGAAAGAGCTCGCAGTGAGGGAACTTAGCAGGGACGACATTGCCATTATGTACGACGGTATGTGGCACAAACATGGCTGCCAAATGGCATGACATTGGACTTAGTTTGGATCCCGCAGTCTTGTAGAACTTCTTCCTAGCTTGCAGTTGGCACATAGCCAGATGGAGCGGAAGTTTGGCAAGCGTTTCATGGCCCTGTCTGTGAGCGAAATGTCTGTGAGGAGTCGGCTTGAAAAAGCCGAGAGGGACAAACTCATGGTGCTGGCGTATTTTAGTCGCAGTGGCGACTACGAGAAGGATTGTTCTTTTGGGTGGGCAAATTTCATCTGATTTAATAATATCTTTCATAAATAAAAACTTAATTTTAACTTTAAAACTCGTTTTTCTCAAAACACAAATTTCGCCATATTTTTCAATGTGCCCCTTCTTTCTTGAAAACTTCTAGTGCTCGAATCTGCATGAAAATTTGCCCAATTTTTTCCAAAGTACGACAAATGCAATTATCTAGTTTAAATTTTAATATTTTATTGTACAATAAAACAATTGTATGTATACCTTTACTAGGGTAGGTGAAATATGGACTTTTTACGTCTATTATTTTTCACGCGTATTATATATTTTGTATGTGCTTCCTAATTAGTTATTTGCACTCTACACTTTATTTGAAGCATTATGAACTATGAATGGTAAAAAATTACAGAAGTAAGGGATGAAAAAAGCGGAGGCAAAAGGGTTAAGGTTTTCACTTTGTCATGTTACAGAGCTAAACGTGTGTAACTTGCAAGAAAACTAATTATATATTTGAAATCAGCATAAAAAGTTCCATAAACAGCTCAAGTTTCAATACTCTAGGGTGAATATTAAAAAAGGTGTCTTCGAGTAGCATCTCCCTTTAAGGGCCGTTGAACGTCACCCGCAGATTCGAGGCTTACCCCTACCTGGTAACACTCAAGTAAAGGTCACAGCATATGCAGATAACATTACTATATATGTACATCATGAACAGTCGCTGCTGCATGCTCTCGATACTTTCCATGATTTGGGCATTATCTCTGGTGCAAGGTTAAACTTTTCTAAAAGCCAGTATTTTTTATTGGCAACCCCAGCGTCAATTCAGCATCCCGTCGCCTTTCACCTAACATTCAATACCGTCTCCTAACAATGCAGTACCGGGATTTACTTTCACTGCATTGGTGTACAGGACAGTATCTGGTCATGCGTTGTACGAATTCTTCAAAGTGACATAAGAGCAGCCAGGCAGTTCGAGTTCCTCCTCTCGGAACGCCGATACTTATCTCAAACGGTGTACCTCAAAAAATTTTGTTACCATTGCCATTCTGTTAAGTCGCCGCTCCACGTCTGCACGAAACTGCAAAGCTGCATCAGTTAATTTTTAAGGGCGAAGCTCCTTGAAGCGGCACTCATTCGTCTCTCGTAGTCGTAGTCGTAGTGTGTAACAAGTGTTACATTTTGACCTCAAAGGTGGTGCCGGTGAGAGATTTCTTCTGTGCGTTGTTGAACAATAAGAAATTTGCAGCGTGCGTGTTAACTAAAAGCGAATGCTCCTTTCTCTCATTCCCAGTTAGCAGCCATTGCCATGTGAATTGAGCACTATCTGACAGGAAAAGGTTGCTACGTTATACTCGCTGGGCGTAACCTCCTTGGTTTTAGAAAGGTTTAGCGAGCGTTGGGCCGCAGTGCCATGAATACAGTGAACTAGTATATACCATGAACTCGAGGTGGTTAAAGGTGGGAAGTAGACCCGAAGCGCAAGCCGTAAAAAAGTGTGCGCGTGCCACCTCTCGTTTAGTCCTAGGAATGTCCGCTGGATGGCGGTGCTTCTATATGGGGAATATATGATGAAAAGATGCGAGATGGTAGTACTTGGAGTGTTGAATAGATGGATGAACGGACACACAGACAGATGCATGGATGGACGCATGAACGGACGCAGGAGGGGGATGCATGGACGAACGCAGGGACGGACGCACGAACAGACGCACGCACGGACGGGTGGATGGACGCATGGACGGTCACACAGAAGGACGCATGGACGGACGGAAGCAAAAAACGAATGGACGGACGAATGCTTCGCCCCACTCTCCATCATTCACTCCGTGGATATGCTGCCATTTTTTTTTTGGTCAGGTGGCACATAATTGTTCTCTCGTCCGGCGCTAGCTCAACCACGAGATTAAAGTGGTTTTGCATTCCCCGACGTTTCTGTCACGGCTTCTACATTGTGCCTCCGCACTCTATTGTGAATACTAAGCAATGGTGGCACGCCCGCTCAGACACTGGCTCGCTACCATATGGAACCATCACTACGTGTCTTCCTGCCGGCTAGCCAAGCTAACCGAGGTCCCCAATCAATTGTATAACCATCTTTGTATCGATCCCTTCTGGCATTTTACCTATGGTTGGAGGCTACTTTCACAGAGATAGAGGTGGCCGAATCTAAAGTGGCGGACAGAATGGCCGCTCTGCTACAGCCCTTGATGCCCCAGCATCGACAATCTTTAATGAACCGCCCTTGAAAACCAATAACTGCAGCAGTGTTGCCAGGACATTTCCGGGACTTTATCTGGCGGATGGGCTGGGGCTTGCTCCCCACTCGAGATTGGTTGCAGCGATGGCAGGTGGTTCGCACTGGCACTTGCCCCAATTGCGTCATTGTCGAGACCAATCGACATGCGATAATTGAATGTGTGGTCTCCCACCTTTTTGGCGTGCGATCCATGCTGGTTTTTTGGGGACAAGGTGTGCAAACATTCGTGACCAATGGCCGATTCCGCGCAAGCGCTTTTCGGATCTTCTCATAGTTGCGGGGCTGTGCAGCCTTTGGTGAAACCGATGCGAGGCCATGGCTGCGAACTGCCGCCGGCGTGCTTTGTGGCCGATACTGGGCCAAATGATATAAGAGATTTCCGCGTTCATCTCTGAGGAGCTTTTCTTTCTCGAGGAGCCCGAGTTTCTGTGGCATTGGTCGTGCCCTTTGGCACTGTTGAACGCGAAAGGGTACAACTGAATTTTTGACCGACGTGGTGCTAAGCAGCACCCGCTGAGTAGTTATTCATAATTTCGTTTGCAACCAATTGTTTCATTGCATCTATTGCATCGTTATACCCTTGTACCATGATGTTGCATTGAGTTCTTGTGTACATGTATGCCAACAGTGTCATGTATATTAGAGCAATGATGTCTTCATTGCAACGTAGTGATGTTTGTCGTGGCACATAGATGTGCTGAAGTGTATATGGCCTATTACTGGAATGTTATGATACCTTTGTTTTCTGTACATAGCGTAAACAAATTTTTACTAAACAGAAGCAAGGTGCTCACTGTCTCAGCAGGTGTGATGCCTACGGGACGGCTTTCAGCTCTCCCATAGTAGAGTACCTGGTACTCTATAAATGGTTACCCACAATTTCTAAACAATTTCTGGTGACACGGCCTTATAGAATGTGAGGCCCACGGGACGGCTTTTGTTCTACCATAGTAGAGTACGAAGTACTCTAAATCGTAAAGGCCTTCTTGTAAACACACAAGCATTGGGCAGAAGCGGTACAATCCTTTGGCAGTTTTCGTCGACGCGGCCTCATCGATCGTGAGACCCAAGGGACGGCTTTATGCTCCCCCATAGTCGAGTAGTAGGTACTATATATCGTTAACCACTTTTTCTAAACACACGCACGTCTGGAGATAATAGGTTCGACTCTGACTTAGGCAGCGTACGTGATTTGGGGACGCCAGACAGAAGCCAGTCGACAGCCACGGCGAGCAGCGTTCCCAGTTTTACACCGAATTTATTAAATCGTTTTTGGATACCTTGTTGACGAGCTGTTGTTGATACCTTTTTTTTAAGGTGATGGCACACTCGCTTTTTCATATTACTTGGGAAAACCTTGAGTTTACTACAGCGCCACACTGACTTGAAGAAAAGAAACAAGTCATCCTCCGACTGACTATGCTACTCAACCTCTTCCCCCTCCTTTCTCTCCCCCTCTTTAGATCTTTGCAAGGTAGCATTTTTTTCTCATAGTTTCGTAGCAGCGCACAGTGTGTTATCGAAGTCCGTATAGAATAGCTTCTAGCCTTTGTATAAGCTTTGCTGACGTGATTTCGAAGTGTTTAGTGTATAAGTGTCTCTAAGGATTCTTATACTGATAAAAAAAGCAACTTTGCTCCGACCTTACTATACGACATACTACTCGAAAGCGTCCAAAATTTGTCCGAAATGCACAATGTTGAGTGCATACGTTGTTCTTAATCTTCAAAACGCTGATCGCTCGATCACCGAAGTCATCATTGGTAATAATATGCGCCTGAAATAGAAGTCGATTATGCTGGTTTGGATAGTCTGCTACTCACTCTGAACACGCGCAGACTAGGGGACCGTACGGTGTATCATTTAACGTACGTAAGAAGTGTCACTTGACTGTTCGGCATCTTTACCGCAAGAATAAAGGAGGTACGAGGAAAGGAGGAGGAACAAAGCTGCGACGACAACACTCGTGTCGTCGTACCTCCTTCTCTCCTCGTCTTTCTTGTGTTTAGAAAAAGTGGGTAACGATTTAGAGTACTGGGTACTCTATTAAAGGAGAGCATATGGCCGTCTCATGAGCCTCATACTTGATGGGTCCTGTCACCTGCAGTACCCTAAGAACACAAGTTGACGGCTGTATGTGCGGTCGAGATGCCTAACAGTGAGCACCAGCTGGTCCATACTCAAGTTTTCTAGTCACGGTATTGTCGTGCCATATAATGCACAAGTTGTCTCTAAATGCAGGCATGATTGTAAAAAATTAGAAAGCAGCAAATGTGGTCTCTGTGCATCAAAGGCAAAAAAAACATGTTCCAAATTATCGTCCCTTATCTTCATTTTTAACTCTTTGAAATAATTAAAGCACGGTACCTTAGTTCGCCATTCAAATATCTTGAATACGTTCTTTTTTGCTGTTTCTCGGCATAGATTTCGGCAGGGTCATTCATGCACAACACATCAAACTGACTTTGAACACGACACAATCATTCATTTTGACAGTAGCAACACTATTGATTCTTTGTTTCTCCACTCTCGCAAAGCATTCGCAGAGTACCGCATAATCTATTAGATATCAAACTTGCTTCTTCAAATATTATAGCTGAACTCCGAACCTGGCTTCGGAATAGTTGAAGTAGTCTCGAACAGAGTAGGGGATTTTAGAATAGCGCACCACCAGCCCTTGCGGTGTGGTCCCTGCCACTGCGCATGCGTCGTAACGCAAGCCGCCGTTCGCGGTCGTGGCCTGCAGCCGCAGGAAATCTGAACTAGCGTTATCCGTGAAATAGACGGCATAGAGAAGAAAGTAGACATGGCACCTCTAGTAGCGGCACAGTTGGTACTTCATCAGCTTCATGTTATGCATAATGAAAAAATGAAGATATATACAAACGGATCATGCACTGAAGAAGCGTCAGTCTGTGCGGTCTTTATACCCGAAATTCAGAAAAAGAAGATGTACAAATTATCGCACAAATCTTCATCGACGACAGCACAATTGGTGGCTATCTTTGAAGCAGTTAAGCTTATCTGCGAGAATCCTGAGCCACGAAAATGGGTGATATGCACTGATAGCAAACCTGCTCTTCAGCTAATCAGAAATGTGAGATCACCTTACAAAAATGGTAAAATAGCACAATGTATTGCAGAAACCGTGGAATATACCTCATCGCAGGGTCACAACATCGTATTCCAATGGATAGCCAGCCACATTGGAATAAAGGGAAATGAAGAGGCTGATAGCCTCGCGAAGAAAGCATTGAAGGAAGGACGGGATTGCGCAATCCCTATGTCTGGGGCGGATATTCGGCATTTTATATCGCAAGAAGCTAACCATTGTTTGATGAAGAAGTGGTTTGAGAGCCCTCAATTAAAGGAAACGGTACTTTATGAAGTTGATCTACACAGAAAATTTTCCATAGCGACAGACCTCCCACGACACCTAGAGACATTGATCCACCGACTTAGATTGGAAGTAGCATACACAAACAGCTTCCTGCATAAGATACATCGATCCAACTCACCGGAATGCTATTGTGGTCATGCAGAAGAAAATGTTCGCCATATTTTTTTGCTGTGTGTTAAATACGCGAATGAAAGAGATAAATTAAAGAACAAATTATCAAGTTTGGACAGACGGCCCCTCACAATAAAGAAACTACTTGGACCATGGCCTGAGATGCATCTCCAGAAAAGGCAATAACCTTCCTGACAGACTCTTTAGTGGAGACCGGACTAGACCTATGACAGACAGCCAGAGATGGGTATATATAAAATGTGGTCATGTATATACTGACAGTCGAATAGTAAGGTGTGCGTGTAAATAGTTTATGACTGTGTGAACTGCGCGAAGAAAACTGTGTATTGGCATGATATTTGAACTAATTTCAGTGTGCTATTATGTTTTTTTTCCTTATTGTTAATTTTTGGGTACCGTTGTGTATTATTATTATTTTATTTTTCGCTGCAGAACTTTGTGATATGGAGTAGCCGAGGCAATAGGCACCTCAACCTCTCCACAGCAAAACAGTTAAAACAGAACAGAACAGAACAGAACAAAAATAGCGTGCAGCGATTGCGGGACGCGAGGCCCGCGAAGCGCCATGTGTAGCTTCGCAGCATTTAGGTTTGCGGTCGGCGCGAAAGTCCCTAGACGTTTCCTTAGGGAGAGCAAACGCTATCCCAAAACTCATATGGCGCCCGCAACTAAAGCAACGCCCGCAACACCTGCAAACGTTATTCTAAATCTCCTTAGTGTCGTTCTGAATGCTGAAAAGTTATCATCTATTGAAAGCGTCACTTAATGCGTGCCGCGAGGTAGAGTTGTGAGTCATGTATTAGTTTACGCCTACATAAATGATATAGTCAATAGCATCAATTTTTGCGTAAAATTATTTGCAGATGACTGCGTCATCTACCGTCGCATATTGCTTCAATAAAAGAAGACTCATTTTTACTACATGAAATAAACATATTTACACATTGTTGCTCCACCCGTAGAATGCGCTGAAATATGTCGAAGTTCAATCCCGTTAGCTTTGCAAAAAGACATTCCAGAAATCTAATGTACACTCACTATTGATAATAGTGCATTAAAAAAAAGTACCGCAGTGCAAATGCTGGGGAATTTCTTAGCAGAATTATATCATTGCATAGACAAAATGTCAATAAATAGAGTAGAATGCCTAGCACAGCTTTTGTTTTACTTTTATAAACTTTCGTTGTGAAACAAAATAAGTAAATGAGACTATTTTTCTGCTTGACTATCTTGCGTTATGCCCCTTGCTCGGCGAGGAATATGTAGCAGATATTAGAACGGTGCTATTTCAGGCATTTTTTTCTCTATCTTGTAATTGTTAGTCTAAATGATAAACTGGAAACTTCAAGTACCTTTTTCAAACTTGTCGTGGCCAAGCTTAATAGTTAAACTATTTGCGTGGGCTGCTGAGCATACCGATATAACCAGATCAAACATGGAGGTTTTGGGGGATCAACTGAACTCTGCGTACTTAAGACACCTCGGCTTCATGAGCAATGTGGAAATGGCGCCCTTTGCATGGACGGTTTATACCTTCACATATAGCTGAGTGCCTTTTAGCCGGATGGCTCAGTTCTCTCCCATAGTAGAGTACGAAATACTCGAAATCGTTAATCATTTTTTTCTAAACACAGCAGAGTACCAAGTACTCTAAATAATTAACCACTTCACCTAAACACAGCCTGCAGCTCTTTCATGGTAGAGTATACCAAGTACTCACATTTGTTAACTACACTTCTAAACGCAAGCGTCCGAAATACACGACGTAGAATCTTAATCGCCAAAAGGACTTATCACTCCCCAGTGACATCTGCTCAAGTATTGGTAATAATATGACTAAAATAGTACCTTCTTTGCAATGACCCTCTATAGATGGTTGACTGTAGTTCTAAAATAAATAAGCCACCCGCATCTTCCCATAAGAGGGAACTCGAGTAAATGCGTCGCAGAGTGATGAGGTATCGCGTGGATGTTGCGTAAGTGGATATGGCTCGGGAATGTTGAATTGTTATTTCGTCTTTAATATTCTAATTTATTGAATGGAGGAGAAGCGTTGCCTTTAACGAGTGGTGTGGCGCTGGTGTTGGGTTGTGTCCCTGACTCGTTGAAGGTACTGTTGTTTTCATCGCATCTACTCGAGTCAAGCAAAGCGTCAGCTCAAGCAAAAGCCAAGACGCCCTTGACTGAATTCCGAAAGCGCCATCCAGTGCCTGCCGAGTGACCTGCGAACAATTGTGCAGCGTGAGCTGTCGATTTTTACTACCAGACGCTGCCTGCGTCGGCCTCACGAGGTGAGAGAGAGGGGGAGCGACAGTTGGCACGAGACGCGAGCAGGCAACATGAGACGCGTACACGTGCAGTGGGAGCATCGACGACTCCGCCGACGCCGGATTTGCGAGTAGGCGCGACTACAAAATGCTCCGCATTTAAAATTTGGGACCCGGCTTAAAAGTATCAGACACAGAACTTTATTACTTAGACACAGAACTTTATTATCGTGCAGAAACAATGGAAAAGGTTCAAAACCAAGCAGCTGGGCAAGTGTTGCCCGGCAGTTAGGTGCTATAGCGTTTCCTTTAAATTGGGGTTGGCGGGGGAGGGGGGGGCGAATGTTCGTTACAGCACTCCTTCTCTATTATGTCAATGCATAATACTGACTTTGCGCCCGCCTCTTAGGTGACTAGGGGAAGTGGCGGCCTTCTCTCAGCCCCTCCCCACCACGTGCATACACCTATGGTAGTAACCGCTGTTTCATGAAGTGGCTACCTCCTTTTCCTCCTCCTCCTCCTCCTCCTATATCTACTCGTTCTGTTGAAATAAATCGCTCGTGTCGTATCCTGCCACGAAAGTACTGTGTTGGGCCACTGCTTACCGTTCTTCAAATTGTTAACATCGCGCTCACTGCCTCGCCTTTGCGCTGAAACTGTGACTTTGATGAATTAAGGATTACCCATTCGTCGGCTTAGCCATAAATTTCTATTGATGCGGGATCTTTCACCGAATAACTAATTAACCTAGATTTCTGACAGGCGCTTTTCGAAACGCTGGAATCGATAGCGACAGCTATGCATTGGGTGTGAAGACTGTGGAAACATTGAAGATTATAGTTTTACCCTCCACCTTTCTCTCTTCTCCCCTTCAATCAATTGTTCAATTATTATCTAATGAATTATTTATTTATTAAATATTTCTTATTAGTGGCGTCGAAAATCTTGCACATTGCAGGTAAGTATGCAGGAGCAGTTCCAAAGGTTTCAAACAACAGCCAAGACCTCTTGTGTTAGTACAATGTAACAACAAAACTACGAACTAGGATTAACAAGAGGAATGTTTTTAAGTGGTGTTACAAGCAACAAGGACATTACTGGAAGTTCAGGTTCGGACGTTAAGAATTGTATACATACAAAGCAACTTTACGAAATTAAACAAGCGCAGCAAATATACACTGAATGAACACTTTTAACTTTCCCTTCAAACATGAATGTGCATTATAACTCTCAGATCACGTGATAACTTATTCCGTAGTAAAATTGGTTAAAAATACTCATTTTTCCATAATTAGTGTGAACATTAGGTAACAAAATACCGCGAATTTAGTTATGTTGGCAATTCAAAACAAGACAGCAGAAAATAGGTAGATAGTGAGGTTGCAGAATAAAAAACTTAAAAAACAAAACACACAGCACAAGTACACAGTTCATCGACGGTCAGTATGCCAAGTAGCACAAAAAGAGGATGTAATGGCGTCTGACGTAAAGCCAAAGTAATTATTGCTTATTTTTGCTGTACATTCAATGGCCAAATGTGTACTGAATATAAATTATCCCATGATACAAAGCAATAACTGAGATGACTGTGTATGAATGCATTATACAGTGCCTTCGGATTGCCAATGTTAAAACACATTCATGACTTGACCAATGCCCTTATGTCACATAAAATCTTTTCCCTGCCCACTTGCCATGCTATACTAAACGTGGCTATGTTATGCTTTATTTTTATCTAAATTTTTTTTCTTGTTTCTATCTGTTTCTTTCTCAATTGAAATGCGTATAGGCGTACGTGTTGGAAGGGAGTAAAAAAAGAGGCATGAATTAATTTAATAATAATAATAATAATAATAATAATAATAATAATAATAATAATAATAATAATAATAATAATAATAATATTAATAATAATAACGTGCTTATTATTATTAATAATAATAACTTTTCAGCCTTGAAGTCACAGGACCACCATACGATTATGAGAGACGCCGGAGTGGAGGGTTGTCTGAATTTCGACCACCGGGGTTCCTTAACACGTATCTGAGAGTATCGTGGTGGTTTGACGCCATGTTTCGAGAGAATGGGAATACATCTCATCCCTCCCGCCGATTGGCACGCGCACGGACGCACTCACAGAGAGAGAGAGAGAGAACGCACGCGCGCGCAAGTACACACACAAACACACACACGCACGCGCACGCACACGCCCACACACGCACACACATGCAAGCACAAACACATGCATGCACACACACATGCAAGCACACACGCACACACACAAATGCACTCGCACACACAAACACACGCACGCGCACGCACACAGATGCACACACATGCACGCACACAGATGCACGCACACACATACACGCACACACATGCATGCACACACCCGTGCACACACACACACACAAATGCATGCACCCACACAAACACACATACACACGCACACACATACACATGCGCGCACACACACATGCGCGCACACACACATGCACGCACACACACATGGACACATGCACGCAAACACACACATGCACGCACACGCACACAAATGCACACACTCGCACACACGCACACACATGCATGCACACACACACACACACACGCACACACGCGCACCCACACGCACACACACGCGCACACATGCATACACACACATGCATGCACAAACGTGCATGCACACACGTGCATACATACAAATGCATACACACACACACACGCACGCACGCGCACGCATACATATGCACACACACACGCACGCACACACACATGAATGCACACATGCACGCACACAAACATGCGCGCGCACACGCACACACACATGCACACGCACGCACACAAACACACACAAATGCAAGCACACACACGCACACACACACACACACACCTGCACACACGTACGTTTATATAAGCGGCTCATAGATTCCCGCCCTCGAAATGCAGTACCGGCTACACATTTGTACCATAACTGGCCTACAGCAAGTTTTTCAACATGCCCTTGCAACTTTCACGGTTCGTGAATAATAGGCATCTACTCATCTAATGAGAAGCACATATTCTGGAAACCAAGCGAATGAGTGAGACTACGATTTTCTACAAAGAAACAGCCGTAGCAGTGTCAACTCGCAGCGAACTGGAGCTGCCGTACGAGACAGATGCCGGCGTAATTCTATTTATACGGGCTGCCCAATTCTTCTGCTCTCAAAAGGCCACCAGGCCAGCGCGGAACGCACAGCACTGTCACAGCGAAAGCTGGAAAAGCGGCCTTTCTAGAGCCTTTTTTAAACACTTTCTTGGGCAACATGCTAAAAGAACACTTGCAGAGTACCCACCACGCCATTAATCACTGTGTAGGAGGCCGACATTCAGCATATTATTTTTCATCTTTCTTCGTAGAAGCGTGGCACCCGCTGCACACTTGCAAGAAAATTTGCGCATTTTTTTGCGCTTTAGCCGACGAAGATAAAGAACCATGTCAGAAGCTTTTGCAATCCCCACAACCCGCGTATGCGTCACAATTAATAGGTCAAGAAGATCAAGCTTTTGTAAAGGGTTGGAGCATTCGATGAACCACTCGTTGCGCAATTCGGATTACTCGTATGTGACACCTGGTTGTTCCTGCGCTGTTTTAAAATGCTTTATTACGTATAATAACGAGATTGTTTTCATGACATGAAACCAGCCTAGGGCCAGTTTGCAAAAGAGTTCGAAGCACCGGCATGGCTCAGTGGTCTTTGGGCTGGCACGCAGGGGACACGGGTTTGAGTACCACAGTGGCCTTAGTGTCCTTTTTATTTATAAGTTGTTTTTCTAATTTCGCGCGATAGTGGTTACGGACACCGGTAGTGGGGCCGCACAACTACGGCGCACTTAACCAGTGTTGTGACCTCATGACAGCTTTCACTGCAAAACGAGTCAATACGCTTGCCTTAGCGTATAATTTACACGCAGCCAGAGGCTCGCCATAAACAGATACTTTGCATCCCGTACCAGGGCGCAAAGGGAGAACCGAACAGATCCACGTGAGAAATACCCACGAGAAACGCAGTCGATAAAATTTTGCACCATGCGGGGAGGAGGCGTCAAGCGATCGCGCGCCTCTTGTCCTAACCACGTGACGACTTGAGAGGATACGCGCCGGGCAACGCTCGAGTCGTTCTTTTCCGGTAAACACAAATAATGAGTCCCTGACCGAAGGTCGTTTCTGTTGACGCTGGCGTTCATTTTCCTCGCACTCACCGTTCCTTTCGCCGGCGTCCGAAATGGATCACAGCAGATGTGTACGTAGCCTGACCGTGTCGTGGTCCCATACACCGTAGCGCAGAAGAGAGAGAGGGTGAGAGAGAAATGGAACATCAATTGTCGCGTGCGCATGCACCGACCACAACGTGGCTCCACAAGTGACTGCGGGAGCGATGGAAGCGAGCCAATCGTCTAAATATAGGCATGAGCAATCGCGTGCCTCGGAGATTAAACGAGCGTGGGAACGGTAAACCGAAACAACACACATTGTGCGCGAAAAACACGGATGATCCTAATATACCTGAAGCCTCAATGACCGCCCACGGAAGATTCTTGGCGTGCGTCCACTGAAACAAAGTTTGGTTTTTTTTTTTTTGCCCCTTTTACCGCGATCCTGAGGAGAATGCGCGAGCGCGACCTTGAAAAGATGCGGCTCTGCACAGCGTTGATGAACCGGAGCTAATGGTTTTCTACTTCAGGAGCGGCCAGAAGTTCTGAGTGAAACCAAGTCGAGTGTAAAGATAATGTATATTTGCACCCGAAGGCGTATGGAATGAGCCCTGTGGGACTGTTGGCGATTTTCTTCTTGCTATAGACCTATTCCACGTTTGTAAACAACGCTATAGGCGCCACCGACATACTGAGGCCTTCAAGCGACGTCGCAGCGCCTAGGTTCCGTTCAGCTCAAAGCTCGTCATCACCCTTTATGATAACACAGAGTGCTATGGTGAGCTGTGATCAGAGGCAGCTTTAATTGCTTTCGTATTATACCTATTCCTATCAACGAGACATCAGCCATGCGATGTCTTCTTTGTAGCTTGTTGGCAATGCACACGGCTATGATCGAGACTTCGCGCCACTTTGATGATGAGACTTTATGCGTTGGTGCGGCTTTACCGACGACAGCGATGAGATACGCCTTCACCGTAACTCACGCATGAACAACTTAACAGATTTCGGGAATATGCGAGAGACTTGTAAAACATTTACGGATCATGCATGTAACTCGAATGTTGAAATTCAACCTACACCTGACATCACGGTTTTCCTATATGGTATATTTTAGCAAAATGATTTTGCATGAAGCACGCTTTCAGGTTATGTACAGTACCGTTTACTGTTAAATACAACACTCTGATGAGCACTTACAATATTTTGGACCTCATAACTGCAAGCAGACGTAGAAACATTGTTTGTGGACGACACTACTCTATCGAAAAGAATGGGAACAGTCAACCAGCAGTGGTGTTAGGCAAATCTAAGCCACTGTGATTTTACCAGAGAGCTACATCCGGGCTTGGGGCACACGCAAGTGCTCCCTTTAAGATGAACCCGTCTGTAGATCGGGTAATTGACGGTGGTGATTCGTGCGAGGTAAGTACTCGGGGCTAAAACACCAGGTGCTGTCGTTGCGTCATAGCTATCGATGACTCCATCGATTATCTTCACACTGGTTTAACAGCCCAGCTGTTTAGCAAATCGTTCCTTGTGGGTTGATCCGCCAAACTATTTTAATCATCATCGGGTATGCTCTAGAGAAATTTGGTGAAATCTACTACTCACCACTAGTACTCTAAATCAAAAGGCGATCGGTTGGCTCAACCAATACCTGCGAACGTCGGCGAACCGAAGAAGCCAGTGTACGTACAACGAAAGAACGCCAGGGAACGGAAAAGGCAACGGCCGTTGTGAGAAGACCCCAAAGCCACGGGAGGATGCGTCAATGGCGACGTGCCCGTAGATCTGTGAGAGCTGCGAACGCTTTGTTTCAGCGTGAGTTTCTGTCTCAGGAATTCGGACAACCGTATCGCATCTGTGACTGTCTGCGGTGCAACAAGAATTTCTCTACACTGAGATTTAACGTACAAAGAGCATCACGTAGCTGAAGCCTACCAACAACCTGAAAGATGCCTAGAAACAACCTGCGTTACTTGGCTAAAGCCTGAAAAATATATCAAAAGCAACCAGATCAGTCTTTAGAACCATCCAGTTTCGCTGTTTCAATGCTTCCGCACCACTTAATGTAAGCTTCATCGACGTTTCCTCCCTCACCTGCATGACAGAAAGCAATTCGTAGTGTCTTTGAGCAGCGTGTATATAAACCATGTACCATATTGTCGAGAACAATGTCCCTGCCATAGAGACAATGTCATCAGCATTACCCATGCCTACTGTAATCGACCGCCTCAGTGGAGCAGCAGTCACGATGCTTGGTCGCTGACCTGCAGGTCACCGGTTCGATACAAGCCACGGATATTACAGTCCGATTGAGGCGGATCGGTACAGTTCCATGTACTACACTTCCGGTACAGTTCCGGTACAGTTCCGGTAGAGTTCCGGTAGAGTTTCGGTACAGTTCTAATGCCATGTATACGTTGGAGAACACCGCATGGTCGAAATTTTTTTAGCCTTTCACTACAGCGTCCCCCATAGTTATACCGTGGTTTTGGGGCGTTAAAGCACATATACTATTGTTGTTGCCTGCTGCGACATCCTATATGCCCGCACAGATGCTACTGCCCGTACAGTCCGGAAGATAATAACGAGGTGTTACGAAGACACAATGGCGTCCGTGACCTATCGAGTAATTCTGCAGGAAAAAAAAAAGGTGAGACGCCAATGACAGCCCTAAAGTTCAACATAACTTAAAGTCAGAGGGGTGAACTTCTTCGGGCTGAAGTTTGGTTCGGTAAAAGGCCATGCTTCGAATATCTCTGACTAATTCGTATTAATAATTGAAGCCATTCGAGCAATTTCATTTGGCTCAATATTGCCACTATCGCGATTATCTCGGCAAACAATGATTACTTAAGGATGACTACTGATTGATATGTGAGAATTAACGTTCCGAAACCACCATGTGATTATGAGAGACGCTGTAGTGGAGGTCTCCAGAAATTTCAACCCCCTGAGGTTCTTTAACATGCGCCCAAATCTGAGCACACGGGCCTACAGCATTTACGCCTCCATCGGAAATGCAGCCGCCGCAGCCGGGATACGACCCCGCGACCTGCATGCGCGTCAACAGCCGAGTACATTAGGCACTAGACCACCGCCGCAGGCCAAGAACGACCACTGCACACTCTACAACTGCACCTTGGCTTACGTGGTGGGACTAAGTACGGTTGTTCATAAATAAGAAAAAAAAGAGAAACTGGACGGAGGTTCTACTCGGGACTGCCAGCACTCTCCACGCGTTTGACGCCCCGACGCTTATTTTGCTCCTTGCGCGAGCAACAAAGCCATGCTTGCCAAGATATTCTCCCACATCGTCTCCTTATCTGTTTTTTTTTTCTATTCTAAGGTATTCTTTTTCACCCAGCCATGAGGTTCGTAAAAGTTTACGTCTTTCTCTCTCTTTCCACTTGTCCGCCGTGTTTCGTAACAACGGGGTCCCGCAAAACGCAGATCGCGCCAAATCGGGGCAAATTCACCAATAGACGGCCATTAAGCGGGGAATTCTGTCCGGGAAATCACTACACGTACGCAATAACGGCAGAGAGACAGAGAGAAAGTGAAGTTGAAAAAGAAGGGGAAAGTTCGCATTTCGTTTGTCGTTTGAACAGGTTAACTCCGCGACGGGGCCGCAATGACGTCAGAACTGCAAGACGAGGCCGTAAACGGAACGTAGACAGGAAAGCGTGACCGCATAGTGTAAGCACGGGTGACGCTTAAAACCAACGGCCTTTCCTGGGAAACGTCCGTTTGTCGGGATTGCAATGTTAGCGCACTTTCGGTCTTGCGCTCAGTTCAAGGGTGGCACGTGTCCATTGTTTTAACGAGGAAAATCTACACACGTACGCAAGACATAAAAAAGACAACCATAAACAGTTAACACGAACACGTTGCAAGCACGCGTGAAACTACCTAAAAGGCGAGCGTAAGGAACGTACTATAGGAGCATGAACGATGGTGAAAAAAAAAAATAGTGTACCAGTTCCACGTCGTGAAAACCATCCGACAGCGTTGCTGCTGGCCAATTCATTCGGTCCCTTCAAGTCTCTTTTTGCTTTTTTTCCAATGCGCGTGACCCTGTTGTGACCGAGTTCACCATGGTCACGTTACCACCTGCGTGACTACTACTACTACTACTACTACTACTACTACTACTACTACTACTACTACTACTACTACTACTACTACTCTACAACTACTGCTACTGCTACCACTACAACTGTTGCTACTAGTATTACTACAACTCTACTACTACTACTACTGCAATAACAGCAGCTATTACTACTACTACTACTATTGATACGGCAACGAACGACTTTTATACTATTAGGTCTACTACTATTACTACGACGACGACAATGAACTGCTAATATTATTATAACTGCTACTACTACTACTACTACTACTACTACTACTACTACTAATACTAATAATAATACTACTACCACGACTACTACTACTACGACCACGACGATGGACTGCTATTAGAACTACTACTAGTACTATTACAACGACCGCGACGATGGCGGTGGCACAGGGTAGACTGTGACAGCATCACTGTAATGTATGTACAGTCCTGGTGAAAAGTTGACGGGCCACGTTTCCGTAGAAATACAGGGGGGATAGTGGCCTGGGAACTTTCGACCCCCTGCCACCCGTCATGCTTTCACTTGAAGATGGCAGAAGAAACGCAAAAGAAAAATGCTAACAAGGGCAAATAAAGAAAATAAGAATCTGCCTGCAACGGCACACGACACGAAGAAAACTGTGAATATGTGTGCGCGTTGTGGGACCGTGACCGACGGCATGCCCAAAGATAGTTTGATAGGTGGCGCGAATAGCTGTTTGGGCGTGCTATGAGAACGGTCAGAGCACCGACGGCGGTGACGCTGCCTTGTGAAACTCACACGGTGTAGTCGACTATACAAACGGGATCGACGAATCATTTTTCCCACAATACGGTCGCTTTCGTTTTGTTTCCTTTAGAACGTTCTGGAACGGTGAATGCGTTCTAACTGCGGCTGCGTTTAGCGAAAGCTTCGATCATGAAAGAAGAAAAAAAAAGAAAAAAGGAACCATGACAGAGACAATAATTCGTCTAGAAAAGCGAAACACGCCAACGTGTTTACAAAGGACTATGTCTTTTAATTCGTAAGCTTTTTCTTTAGCTTTGTGTCCGAGGTGTACCCAGATAATTTTTTACATAGTAATAAGATGTTGGCGTCTTTTGTTTCTTTCTTTTCTACAACTCAAACATTTTCTACAACGCAAAAAAAATTGCCCGCAGCTTCCCTCGGGGGAACACTGAGGAGGATGCGGAGCATATAATTGGTTAACGGGGTGTTAAAGTGCGACATACTTGGGTCGATGGCTAAATTGGTTAACGTGGTTGTAGGAGGGGGTGTTAAATGAGTGAACACGTACACACGTATGCGAAAGGGCGGCGCTGGTCGAAGGGACGTCGATCATTGTGTTTGTGGATTCGTTTTAATTCATTTCACCGCGACCTTGGACGTCGACGCGCCGTACAAACCAACCGACGAGCGGCAACTGAGCGAGCGAGCGCCGACCTTGAGTATATATACAGCGCGACGGCGCATGCACTGTCAGCTGTTGAATGTTCTCGAAGCGCGACGGCGCATGCGCGTCCACTGGAGAATCAGAAGAATTGTAGAATGTTCTCGAAGGGGAGAAGCGCGCGCGGCACAGATGGTGGGTGACGGTGCATGCGCGCGTCAGCTGTCGAATGTTCGAGAAGGGGGAGAAGCGCAACGGCGCATGCGCGCGCGTCAGCTGCCGATGTTCTCGAAGCGCAACGGCGCATGCGCGCGCGTCAGCTGCCGATGTTCTCGAAGCGCGACGGCGCATGCGCGCGCGTCAGCTGCCGATGTTCTCGAAGCGTGACGGCGCATGCGCGCTACATTATACAGCTAGCGAATGTTCGTGAAGAGGAGAAGCGCACGCGGTGTGTAGAGGAGGAAGGGATGCACAGATGGTGGAAGAAGGAGGAGGAAGCTTGCGGACGGCGCCGCACTACAAGCCTCGAGTATTAGATGCTCCGCATCTAAAACGATGGCAGAATGTTCTTGAAGGCTTTTCTTTTCAGTCCCGCTTTTTGGTTTCGCGTGTTTTCACAACGGTTTAGAGAATGAAAGGAAGAATTTGACGATGGTAGCAGCGAAGCATAACGTTTTACATATTGGACGCTATCCGACATTGCTTACGCGTTACAACGCATAAGATGATGACCACGAGGTTCTTGGCTCGACCTTATTGCAGCTATAACGGCTATACCGGGGTGGCGGTAGATCTCTCACGTTCAGCGATTCACTACAGTTAATAAAATCTCACCTGCACATAGGCGCCTTTTCCTTCTTTATTATTGAGATGATGTTAAAGGTTCACGCCTTTACTATTGCACCGGCTACTTTTTTCTCGTTTAGCAGACAAAACACAAAATGCGAGAAAAGAGAAAAACGGGGTTGTATATATCATACAGTGACACACCGTATACGTGCAAGAATAGGGCAATACAACAGGACACGAGTTACAAAGATTGAAGCAAGAGTTCGGGTGAGCAAGAACAGCGCACATGAGTACGAATGGAGTCAGATATTTGTGCAAGATATAATGCACAGCAATGCACAGAAGATAAATGATTAAGCGTCCCGTAAAACACATGATCGAATGTAAAAGATGTGCCCGCATAAGCAGGGACGCAAGAGAAGGTGAGACGAAGGCAGTGAAACAAACAAGATGTAAGTGAAATTGGTCTAATGCGTTAACTAAAGTAGCCAGAGATTAATGTCGTAACGAGCTTTGTATATAAGCGAAAGCGTGTCTGAGCTGTTAACATTCACGAGCTATTTATGTGCTCATTAAGAAAAACAAATCTGTAGAACGTCATAAATGAGTAAAAGTATAAACAGACATGACACGACTAAAGAATGCTAATGCAAATACTAATGGGAGCGAACTGTAAATACAGGGAATTCACCGCAAACTGCCTTCGAGAGTCCCTTTCGCGACCTCAGGATTTTTTCCTCCCGCTCTATTTTATAACCCTTCTCGCGCACTTTTTTTTTTGTAAGTGCCCATTTAGACATGTATCTACGTTCGTCATGGAAGCGCTTTCCTTGCAAGTGCAAGAATGAAAAAAGAAAGAGGCAACGGTGGAGATAAGAGATGGGGGGAAAATAGAACCCAATTGCTGATGGAGCTTCAGCTAAAGACGGCAATAAAAACGACAGAAAGAGAACAAAAGATAACAAGCATAATGAACGACGGCTTGAGAAACATTATCACGGGGAAAAGCTACCGCGTATTTAAGAATCATTGATGGGGGTTTCACGTTCTAAAACCACAATATGAAGACACCACAGTGGAGGGCTCAGGAAATTTCGACCATGCACCAGGGTTTTTTAAGCGTACACCTAAATCTGAGCTCACAGGTCTCGAGAATTTTCGCCTACACTGCGGCCGCCACGGTCGGGATTCGATCCCGCGACCTACGGGTCAACCGTCGAGCACCAAAATACCTATAGACCACCATGCCGGGTATCCAGTGCGTATACGTATACGACAGCAGGGGCGCGTCTAGGTAAAAGAGGTGCGCACACGTCTAAAGCTTCAGGTATTAAAGAAGAAGGAAAAAAATGAAAAATAAGAACTAAACCACAGGCTCGCAACAGCGTCAGTGAAGTGCGCTGCCGTATGAACTTGGAAGTGCGGGGCTTGTCTACATATAAACCGCCAAAAAATGACACCTTGTGATAAATTTCGTAGGCTTAACGAGTGCATCAGATGCAATAAATGGGCAAAAGATATTTGTGGCAGTATTATAGGCACTGCCCCTTATTGTTATAGGTGCTATATTCGAGGGCTGACCTGCACTCGCGATACAATTAGCGGTGATTTGGTAACTCCTCGACGTCAAAACGGACTTCGTGGCTCATAAAGCCGTACAAGACGGACACTTTTGTGAAATGAGGCAGAAGGAACACATGAAACGGACGCACATTTATTACTGTTTCGTGTTTTCTATGACTGCTCTATCGGTCTAGGTCAACTTGTCAACAAATGCTAATACCAACAAGCCCAGAAGCCCGACTTATAACACAAAGCAAACGGTCTTGGCAAAGAGTGTACCCATTTGCCAAGAACATTTGCTTGGAATGCGCGTCAGAAAGCCAAACTGTGGTTGTACCAATTAAAGGTTGTTACAACGAATGGTAATTGCATCAATCAGAACTAAATTGAGTGTTCGTGATTTTTCACCTCCCTTTTTTCTTACACATAATCACCGTGCATCGCTTGTACGTTAGCAGTCTTATCTACTTTTTTACATCAATTTGATGCGCATGTGTGCTTCATGCTCATAGAGCTATCGTCACTTTCGCTCGCTTGCAACGCGCTCGTCTGCATAATCGCGTTTCTTTTGCTCGCGAGAAGCTGAGCACAGCTTACCGACCAGGTCTTGTTAGTACACTTTTACTGACAGATGTCAGAGGCTCTGACCAAACTATCAAGGGAACAGCAGAAACAAAGAAAGTGACGTATTGTGTATATTAACTTGCCTGTTTTCCTATTTGTGCACATTCTGCGTGTTATAGTTTATAGTTTGTATATATATATATATATATATATATATATATATATATATATATATATATATATATATATATATATATATATATATATATATATAATACATCGCACGATGCAGCTTATACGCAGTTTGTCACATACGACGCGTATACCATGCCGGTTTGCCTGTGACGTCAGAGGCTTAAAACGCATCGTTGAGAAAGACAGTCTCATCGCTTCACGGTCGCCTGCTTTCCGCTGCGCAACCGGACCATTCGCTGTGTTTTCTTTCTCATGGGTCTCGCGAAACAGGTTAGAAAGATGTATGAGAAGAAAACTAGAGAGATCACAATGAATAGAGGGAGACCGAAACGCGTAATTTTGGGGCGGCGGACAGAATAGGTGTGCGTGCATGCGCGTGCGTATACGTGTGAGAAAATAAACCCCGCCCCCTCTGCGTCTCCTCCGTCGCGGGCGTAATCTCGTTCCTTTTGTTTTCCGCACGCAAGTCTGTATTCTGATTGCGCAATGAGTACTGCGACTCGGAGAGGACTTTTCTAAGCAAAGCTATCTTGTGTATCTGAGCTCTGGAATAAAGGGAGGGCAGAGAGTCGTTTTGTTAAAGGAGTACTGATACGATTTCGAGCCACACCACAATATATATATATATATATATATATATATATATATATATATATATATATATATATTGTGTTTCCATCATGCGCACTATCAACGCTCTCCCCATACCGAAGCCAGAAAAGACGTATAAAATATTTCACATTAAATTGAGAGTTTAAACTGCCCTGTTTTAATCACTACACTGCAAAACAGTTCACTGGTGTCGCGATACCTGTGCCCTCTATGTAACGTAAACCGCAAAAATCGGTGTCACAGTCTCTGGACGACCATTCACTTGTCGTTGTTTACGTGAAAACTGTGCGACTGAGAGCAAACTTACAGCTGTGGGCAGTATGCCGCCTGTTAAGTCTTCCCGTGACGTCATATTTGTGTTGAAACGTCACTGCGAAGCCGCCGCGTTGATACCGAAACCGAATTAGTTTTTTTAATGTAGGGTTAATAACAATGCATCCAGTGCTTCTGTAGTACTATAGGACACGCTCTTTAAGGTTCTCGACACATGTGTTTTTATTTAAAGCAACGAAGCAACATTATTTGAAAATTCGTGACAGCGCTTCATTACGGCGAAAGCCTTTCATTACTGTTAAAACGCGATAAATAACATCAGTGTCAACGCGTGTGACGCAAAAGATAATCATCGTGTGATGACGTCGCCCTATGACACCCCCATCCGTGGTCGCGAAAATCATTGACGCCATTGTAACAGCATTATGAAGTCGCACAACGTGGCGTCACTTGACGACGTCATCAAACGACTCGTATGCACTGCGAGACGACGTGAAGTAAAAACGCCTCCAATGCATCGAATCCTGGAGGCAACGCAAAACCACGATTGGCGCGGAGAGTTTTCTGGGGGAAGGGCCGGAGGTACAGTGTTGGCCTTCCTTGATACCTGTTAGAATAGTCAGTGTTCTAATGCTGACACGAACCATCTGCGCACCGAATATCAATCAAAGGCTTACTGAACTTTTTTGCACGGCACTGGCATAATGCTTTGGCTCTACATTTTCCTTACGAAGCTTATTTGTGTTTTTTTGGCGAGTATACTTTTTATGTGATGTCGCTTATATACTGATAGATACTCAGTGCTATTTCTTCTGATCAGGTGCTGATATTCATGCTGGTTTATAATAATAATAATAATAATAATAATAATAATAATAATAATAATAATAATAATAATAATAATAATAATAATAATAATAATAATAATAATAATAATAATAAAATAATAATAATAATAATAATAATAATAATAATAATAATAATAATAATAATAATAATAATAATAATAATAATAATAATAATAATAATAATAATAATAATAATAATAATGTTAAAATAACGAGCATGCTATTATTATTATTATTATTATTATTATTATATGTCAATACATTGATTGATATGATTGACTGATCGATATGTGGGGTTTAACGTCCCGAAACCATCATATTATTATGAGAGACGCCGTAGTGGAGGGCTCACATGGGCGTACAACATTTCCGCTACCATAGGAAATGCAGCCGCCGCAGCCGAGATTCGATCCCGCGACCTGCGGGTCAGCAGCCGAGTACCTTAGCCACTAGACCACCGTGACGGGGCTTCATGTCTATAAACAATTTTAATTTTATATGATTAAAAATATAGCATAGGCATAAAAAAATCACACCGACTCCCGCTAAAGGCGACCATGAGGCCATGCAAAGCAGAAATGCAAAGCAGCTCGGGCCATGCGCACCGCGGCTCTTGCACAGCCACTTAACGCTGGTCTGAATGCGCTAGCGCGTTCCAGGGCGTTCTGGCTAGGATACAGCGCGTTGGTTGATCGCACGTCTGCATAATCTACCCGACGCCATCACGTGATTCCTGAGAGAGTGTAAGGGGGAGAGGCCACATAGTCTTACCCAGCCCCTTATGCAGGCTGTAACGCGCCAGCGCGTGAGCGCGTTCTGACAGTGCTTGGGCCAGCTGTTGCGCATGCGCAGTAAAGGTAGTTACGCACGCCGGGTTGAGCTTCGCCATGAGCTGCTTCGCGCCTAAAAAATGGGCGCTATTGCAAGATGTATGTTCCCCTTGTGGTCTTTATAGATTTACACCACTATATCTGCCTCTCCAAGATGACCTTTCTAGCAACATAAGAAAGGAGGGATAGCTGGAGTCATTAAAAAGAACTGTCGCCTCATTCTTTGCCATTCTCCATTCTTCACAGAAACCAGATGACATTGCGCAAGAAGCTACTTGTGTTTGAGAGGGTGTTAAATTAACCGTATACCTCACAACTGAGAGTCACAGACCATAGCGAACGTTAAGTGTAATTCATTGTGAAAGGAAAGGTAGTGGTATCAGATAGATTGCTTACAACCTGCCATTGTCCATTTGCTCCCTGCTTTGTAGATTACTTGAAGCAACGGCCGCCATTGAACATCATTCCGCAGTACGGTTTTCTCAGTACTTTTATAGACTAGGCCTCCAAGGACGTTACCAATCACTGCAAGCACCACTGCTGGAATGATCTACGAACATGCCACGCAGAGAGATTCACAATGACGGAAAACATGAGAGGTCAGCTCAAATGAATTTTCTGCCCTGCTACTCATTGTTGTGAGCGGGTGAAAAAAAGAGAAGAGTGAAGGTGTTCCCGTTGAGGATGAAGGTGACGGTGAAGCCAAACCTTGTGGTGGATGCAAGCTCAATGCTGTTGTGGGTGAGACCCACACATGCGGCGAGTCGTCTTCGCTTCGCAACTTCCACTTTTTTTCCCTTAGTTTCTTTTTTTTCTTTTCAGTTTGCCCTCGGACGATTTCTCCTTGTTGTTTCGCTACCTTCACTGCGTGTTGCCTTCCCACGGGTTGTTATTAAAAGTTACCTGTCGGGCGGCATTCACCCGATGTACACACGTGACACCGTGGCCAAGTTTTCCGTCTCAACTGCCCGCTTGCAGACCTGTCAAGAAGAATCATCAATCCCGGCACTTACAAACGTGTCACGTATTTCCTCCAACACACGACAGTAGATCGCCGTGCTGCTTCCGCCTCGCATTTTCTTTTTCATTTCTTTTCTCGACCTACCTGCGTTATTGTTGTTCATTTTCTTCTTCATCTGTGTGTTTGTGTGTGTGTGTTTGTGTGTGTGTTATAACACGATTCCCCGCGTTATAACAACCTTCTCTCGTGTGTTAATGTTTTGTTTGTTATCTTCCTCGTCTAAAGCCTCGCGACGGGTCGTACCAAACCGCAAGGTCGATTGATTCACTTCCTCGATCATCAGTTCCAGCGCACCACCACCAGCGGAGCATGTCAGTTGCAGCTAACGGGCGTACGACTCGCTGCGTTTCGTTTGTAAACGTACGATGAGTGTCCAGCTGGTCGTACATTACACAACGCATGACGTACAGGTACTATTTTCACGTACAAAATGTGCAAGAAAACTGAGTGGTCATTTATCGGCTACCTCAATGAACTATGAAAGATTATTACAGGAAACACAGTTATTGCCGAAACGCTATATATATATATATATATATATATATATATATATATATATATATATATATATATATATATATATATATATATGGGAAAATGTTACGCGCGTACACGTTCGTACTAGCTATAAGTTGACATAAAACTGGTGTGTATACACACCAGTTAGTTAGTTAGTTACCACTGGTTACACACCAGTGGTAGGTGTAACCTTAAGAGACAAGAAGAGAGCAGAGTGGATTAGGGGACAAACGGGGGTTAAGAATATCACAGTTGAAATAAAGAAGAGGAAATGGACGTGGGCCGGGCATGTAGCGCGTAGACAGGATAACCACTGGTCATTAAGGGTAACTAACTGGATTCCCAGAGAAGGGAAGCGGGTTAGGGAGAGACAGAAGGTTAGGTGGGCAGATGAGATTAAGAAGTTTGCTGGAATAAATTGGTAGCAGCAAGCACAGGACCGAGTTGAGTGGCGGAACATGGGAGAGGCCTTTGTCCTGCAGTGGACGTAGTCAGGCTGATGATGATGATGATGATGATGATGATGATGATGATGATGATACACAGCAGTTTCATTTCAGGTTAGTTATAACATAACTAACCTGAATATTTATTATTATGAACGATGGCTTTCGTGCAATACGTTCTACACCATCCGCACGAGACCAGCTTGCGTACTCTTACGAAGAGCTTCATATAATTATTCAGTACCCGTGTGCTCATATTAAGCCTGTGTGCTCAGATTTGGGTGCTCGTTAAAAAAAAAACCTCGGGTGGTCGAAATTTCTCGAGCCCTCCACTACAGCATCTCTCATAAAGATATCGTGGTTTTGGGAAGTTAAACACCACATATCAATCACTTATTTAAACGTGACAACCTATAAAATAAATAAAAGCAGGAAAATAAAAAGAAAAACTTTGTGCGATTTGCGGACGCCGTAAGCGTCACTCTTCGCGAAATTTCGTCTTACCGAACCAAGATGGCGTATACTTAAGAGCAGCATAGTCGTAAACAAGGCGTCAGCGTCTCGATCAACGCTGCGATTCGAGCTTTCTTCTTTTACTAACGCTTTATATGCGAAATCTCATAAAATGGTCCTTATCTTTAAAAAAGCGTACTTGCAAAACAATTAGCTATATTGGTTAAGGGGAGTTAGGCGCGTAAAAATAGCTTCTCAGAATAGTACCCACAGAGATCTGTGGCGCCACTACTCACGCGATATTCCGAAAGGATGCTGTGTTTTCACGGCTATGGCGCTATGTGTGTCTGTGAGGAACGCGTTGGCGGGAGTTGAGATAGGGTCGGTTCGAAACATGTATGTGGCCACGGACCACAAAGCTGCCTTTAAAAGAAATATGTTGGATCTGTATTTTATCGCTCTTGGGCAAAACAATCAACCACATTCATACTATCAATCAGGTGATAGATAAACGCTCAGAATACGCCCAACAACTATACATAGCCTTCACAGAATATGAGAAGGCATTAGATTCAGTAGAAATATCAGCAGTCAAGCAGACACTGCGAAATCAGGGTGTCAATGAGGCATATATGAACATCCTGGAAGAAATCTACAGCGAATCTCCAACCACCATAGTAATCCACAAAGAAAGGGACAGAATACAGATAAAGAAGGATGTAAACCAAGGGGATACACTCTCCGCAATGATATTTATACGAGTCAATAGAGAGTATCTTAGTAACATGCGCTTCGCCTTTGACATTGCATTTTCGAGTAACTCAAGGAACGCACGAATTGCAATTTTTGATGACCGAATTAGACAACGAAAGAAGAAAGGTAGGTTTTAAAATAATCTGCAAAAAACGAAAGTAATGTACAACCACCTCAAAAGAAAACAGCGCTTCGAGATGGCAAGCAGTGCGCTTGAAGTTGTGAAAGAGTACGTCTGCTTATGAGGTAGGTAGTAACCGCATGCAGAGCCGAACCACGAGATTGAAGTAACTAGAAGAATAAGAACGGGGTGGAGCACTTCGGCAAGCATTCTCAAATCACGAATGGTAGATTGCCACTATCCCTCAAGAGGAAGGTATATACGAGCTGCATCTTACCGGTACCTAACTGCGGATCAGAAACCTAGAGGATTGCAAAGAGGGCCCAAATTAGGTTAAGGACGAGGCAGCGAGCAACAGAAAAAAAATGATAGGTGTAACCCTAACGGACCAATGAATGGAGTGGATCAGGGAACGAACTGTTGTTAAGGGCATCTTAGTCGAAATCAAGAAGAAGAAATGGTCGCGGATCGGGCACGTAGCGTGAAGCCAAGATAACCGCTGGTCATTGAGGATCACAAACTGGATTTCAAGAGAAGGAAAGTGGGTGAGGGGGAGACAGAAAGTTTGGCGGGTAGATGAGATTAAGTCTGCAAGTGTAAATGTGCAGTGGTGAGCACAGGACCAAGTTGACTGGAGGAACATGGGAGAAGCATTTGTCCTGCAGTGGGCGTAGTGAGGCTGATGATGATGGTGGTGGTTGATTGATATGTGGGGTTTAACGTCCCAAAACCACTATATGATTATGAGAGACGCCGTAGTGGAGGGCTCCGGAAATTTAGACCACCTGGGGTTCTTTAACGTGCACCCAAATCTGAGCACACGGGCCTACAACATTTCCGCCTCCATCGGAAATGCAGCCGCCGCAGCCGGGAAATGATGATGGTGGTGGTGGTGATGATAATATATAGGGATAAAAGTTAATAGTGGCTTAGCTCGGCTATGCCAGGATATATGCGTAGCTTGAGCTACTGACGAACAAACAGGCTGCGAGCGAGCTCACGCGAGTAAAGCGTCATCCCACTAGTGACTTGTCACTCCAGGAGCTCGCATGCCTTCTCCGGCACGCCAGCTGTGCGCCGTGACACATCACTACTTTTCGGGCACGTGCAGCCTGACTCTCAATAAGCCATGCAACTTCGCTTATCCTTAGCCAGTGCAGCGCTTGCCGCGAAAATTTCATTGTGGAAAGTTCACACTTCTGCCCGTTCAATACTTCATCTTTGTACACGTTCTTATCTGCGCTATGCCACATGCCACTTCACAAGACAGTTACGTGCTCGAATGAAGTTTGCTCTGCTGAGGCCCGCATAATTTGGTTTTGAATAATGAAAAAACAGATAGAGAGCTCTTTAATAAAAGATTCGATCCGTTAAAAATGACATCCTTTAGAACTAATTCTAATTGCTTTAAGTTTTCCTTTTTCTACGGACCCTGTATCAATGGAACGAGCTTGATGGATCTATGCGCAGACTCGATGCTGAGCGATTTTTCTGAAAAAGAGTTACGTACGTAGTTATGTATTTTGCTAAATGTATTTTTCCTGGGTTGAACATCTGTATCCACTCCTGCTATGTCTCAACAATTGAGACAGCCGCATTTGAAAATAAATAAATAAATAAAGGAAAGAAGAGAATTTAGCTGGTGTGTGTATATCACTGACTTGCTACTCTGCGCGAGGAAGGGAATCCGCGTTTGAAAGAGAGAGAGAAAGCAAAAAATTGTTGAGAGTTAAAAACGAAAAGAACTATACAGACAATCTGCATCTTGAGCGGAGACGTCTGCTGAGAGAATGACTTATGAGAGGAAACGATGACAAACTGACCACTGACCTCCTCATCGCTGATCATGCCTCTGACCATCAATGTTATCGACAATACTCACCAGCCGAGCAACGATGAATTAGAGCCCCCCTCCAAGGCGAGGAAATTGGCAATTCGGCAACGACGGGCGTACTTCTCGTATGCATAAACTTCCTGATTACACAATAGGCTAATTCGATCATCGACGTTTCCTAAAATCCACGACAAATGACTCAAAATATGACAAGCAGCTCATCTCGTTAGAAACAAAACTAAACCATCTTGATAGTGTACTGTTCAGGGTTATAGTAATTAAGTGATACAATAGACCATTTTTCGTCGCGAAGCAACAAAAATACTGAAACTATGGTGTCAAGCACGCGGTCTCATTGATAGATTATCCACTCTTTATCTCATAAAAAGAACTAAATAGAATAGAAAGACAAAAGAAGCAATAAGTCTGTCAGCCTCCTGATGAGGTCAATCGGCGGACCATCCGTCCCTGAAAATTGTTGGTGCCGGCATCCAACCAGGGACCAGGACAAATTTTTCTACAATAACAGCCACGAGGCGCTCTAACTTCGTGTCATTTCGTGTATGTATTTCGTGTATGTATTTCGTTAAATTCCGCATAAATATAAAAAAAAACGTCCCGACAGTCTCGCCATACGGAAGCCCGAGGAGCGGTTTCCCACGATGCATCACTGGCAGAAACAAATCCGAGAACGAGCCACAACATAAACAATATTGCTATTGTTACGTTAGAGGCAAGAAAGAGGCGCACCATTTCAAGGTACACGCGTTAACATGACACCTTCGGTCGTCCACCGAAACGCAGCATGCGGCAACCATCGTCGAGTCGAATAGCACCAGATATTCGACAGACACTGCAGCCGGCCCCGGCATCAGCTTCTCAGTTTCGGTCACCGCGCTTTCCTTAGTATGGTTGACTGGCTCCGATCGGCGATAACGGTGCGATAGCGCTATAGCATCGACTATCTGCGCGGTGACCAATCGCAGCGGAGCTTCGTGACACCCGAACGTGCTTCAGTTATACTTAATCGCCGATGCAATAAAGTAAAGCCGGAGATAAGGAGGAGTAAAGGCAGTAAAGGCGGCTCAGTTCCTTGCATTGCTGTTTGGTTTTCCGGTGCTTTCCGTTCTCGCCTTGTGCCTCGTCACCGAGACATCAGAGGATTTGGACTCGGGACTTTTTGAACGACAGGGGACGGCACGAGGCGGCGAAGAAGGCTCCGCAGTTTCGTAAAACGAGTGAACGTCAAGACATGGTGCTTCGCGCGCAGTTTCGCGCCCCTGTGACTATTACGAGCGCGTTCACGCGCTTTACTTCTCTCGCGTTGGCGGCAGCCCTGCTACTCGTGATTATGATCATGACGGTGCAATTCCTCACGGAGCCCAATCAAGTCACGTCATTGTGTCCCTGCCATGAAGATGCCTTTGCCCAGCAGGTATGTGCAGCTTTCATGGTGGTCTAGTGGTTATGGTATAGACTGCTGACCCAAAGGTCACGAGATTGAATCCCGGCTGCGGCGGCCGCATTGTCGAAGGAGGCGCAAATGCTGTAGGTCCGTATACTTAGATTTATGTGGGTGTAAAAAAACCTCCAAGAGATCGAAATTGCTGAGCCCTCCACTACAACGTCCCCATCACTACATAGTAGTTTTGGGATGTCAAATCTTAGTAATTATTAATGACGTACAGCTTCTGTCACTGTTCAGTCTCTGATATTCAGTCTCTTTGCACGTAATTGGTGCTATAGAGTACGGGAATGTACTACAGCACAAAATACAGCGACAATTATCGAGAGCTAGTGTGCTAGTTAGTACCTAAGACCGCGACTGCAGGCTGAAATGCTGGAAGACACTGTCGGCGCCTAAGGTATGCGGTGTAGATTGATGAATCGGTTTGGATCTATGTTTGTGTGGACAAGGGTCGGTGTGGATTGATGTCTATTTGTCGTTCTTGAGCTCGGATCGCATAAGAATTGTTGAAATTTTACGTCCCGAAACCCCCACATAAAATAAGGCATGCAATAGTAGACGTGTCCAGAAATGTTAATCATCTGGTGTTCTTTAACGCGCCCCTAAATCTAAGTACACTGGTCTCTAGCACATGGCTTGCATCGAATCACGGCCACTGCGACAGGGATTCCATCCCTAGGCATTCGGGTCTGCAGCAGAACACCGTGCTGGGAACTACATTATATGTACATCAACGGCCGCTTTCCGGCGTGAGTTTGACTGATAAAGATGAAAAGAAAGTTTACGGGGCACGTGCTACATACAGAAAGCAAAAAAAATAATGGATGACGAAACCTAGCCAGATGAGTCAAGGGAAGATAATTTTCGACGCAAGATGAGTCAGCTAATTTTTTTTTTTCGTCGCACAAGAAGATGCTCTGTATAAGCAGATATGCGACTGAATCACGGTTCATGCCGTGCCGAGCTGATAAGATATCTACGTTACGCTGCTTATCAAGACCGTGTCACCACCTTCAAAAACCCCTTCAGTGGCCATGTGTACGATTGTGCACAGCAACTTGGGAGGCGCATAACGCGTTGCCTGTTTTTTTTTCTTCTTTTTTTTCCAAAAGGCTTGAAAAACAGTGTGCGTGTACCTGCTTCCATAGTGGACAACTAGCGGTCATTAAACTTCATTGTGCTGCCCCTCGCACTAAAGGATCACTTCGCTGAAGACACTACCATGTTCGACGATCGTTCGACGTGCTGCGTTTCGGGAACAACGTCAAGAATATTCTATTAATTAGCTCGAAACGAATACAACCAATAGAGAGAGAGAGAGAATAACATTAAGGAAAGGCAGAGAGGTTAACCAGAAATTGGAGCATCCAGTTTGCTACCCTGCATTAAGAGACAAGGGAATGGCCCGGAAAGAAAGATGAGACAGAAAGTGAAGAGCGAAACATACGCGCAAAAAAGAAAAGGAGATCAATAGGTCACTACAACGCAAAAGGTTCAATAAGGCCTTCGTTCATTTTCTGTGCGAAGACAGATAATGTCGGCTTTCGAGCACTGACAATTCTGACAAGAGTCGATCATCAAGGCGGGCTGCCTTTGTACGCTGTAACGACGGCAGTGACAGTAAACGTGCTCTATCGTTTCATCGCTGCAGCAATGATCGCAAGCAGCACATACAACCAAAAAACAAAAACAAATTGTGCATACCTTTTGGGCATCACAATTTATTTCTTTTAAGCAATTGATTGAAGCTGTATGATTGAAGAATCATTAGATATTTCATTACGCTCATTCCATTTTTTTTTCTTGAATTGTATTATTGAATACCTCGGATTCATACTATGCGAATTTCACGCATTTGCAGAGAGTTTACCGTAATTCGCGCCTTAAGGAGATAATATACTGGATTAATGTGCAACACGAACTGATAAGGAGCGCGCCATAGAGCTTGTTACTAAACGAACACTCGTGGTGAAGTTGCTGCAGACGCAAGAGGGCGTTATCAGACGATTGAATGAGTGAACAGCTTTATTCAGTTCCTGCAGATTACCGGGGCTGGGTTCCCACCTAGGAGTCGGCCGAGAGACAATCTCTCTCAGCAGCTTCCTTAGCCTGCTGGATCACCCAGAGTTGGTTATTTAATCCTAAGCTTAGTCAATAGCGTGGTCCGCCGACGTTCCCGAATGTCTTCAATGGAGCCCGCGTCTGTGATTTTGCCAATTAGTGCTGGACATTTCCGCAGAATAAGCGCTACAGTGTGACCCTATTACGGCAATACTTGCACGAGTTGGGGATGTGAGTAATAATGATATCTGGGGTTTTACACGCCAGACCAACGATATCGTTATGAGGCATGATTCAGTGGAGGGCCTCGTCAAGTTTCAACCATCTGGAGTTCTTCGACGTGCCCAGACAACGCACAGCACACGGATCTCAAGCATTTCTCGTCCATCGAATTGCGAGCAGCGCTGCAGGCAGCTGTACGATACTTCAACTAACTGTGTCATTCGAAAAGCCTTCTCCGTATCTTATATGCGGATTCGATAACCCGTCGATAATGGTCTACAAAATTATCAAAATCTGGGCGCCAATTTCGAGTTTCGTTTAAAGGTTATGTACCAACACACGGCTACCGCGCACAAGATGCCTCAAAAAGAAAAATCTTTGAAATCAGTCACGCCGGTGTAGCTCAAGAACATGATTATTGTCTCTTTTTTTTATATGAAACAAAGAGAGTCCCGCGCGTGCCGCTAGTGTGAGTACGATGAGCCAGGTGTGTTTGAAATCCCGTCTTCAAGGTATGCGCGCTCTTTAGCGCATGTCGTCTTCTTAGGCCATACGTATCTAGAAAGAAATCATGCACAGAAACATCGTAACTATAGAAGAAAGAGATTCTCGAAACAGTGCGTTGAGTACATTCTTTGTTACTGCTCTTTGCTCTGTACTCTTGTTCCTGTTTTTAAATGTGAAGCTTTTTTTTTGCGCTCTGTGAGGCTTTTCAGCTTCTATCTATCTATCCGCCTACGTCTGGTGCTCTCATAATCACCCCCTTAACTTGGAGTACACCAAAATTAGCATGGGAGATTAAGATGGTTTAACTAAATCGCCACGCTAGTCATGATATTTATGTCACAATCTCGTCGCGTACGTCATCAAATACTCTAAAAAAACTGTGGCACACACCCGGGGCGGGTATGTGCCACTGGTGATAGACATTCAATATCTACTTAGAAACGGCCAGAACATAGAAGGGTAATTTCAACGCTTGAGCGCTAAGAAAAAGCTGGCGAGGGCAGCGTTGGCCGGAAGAATGCATTAGGTAAATGGCATTGTCTTAACAGGACTCGAACCCTAGCATTCTGCTTGGTGATCAGATATTCTACCATAGAGCCAAGCCAAGTCTCGGAACTACATTTCAAAAATACCTTAATGTTTGTGAAACGTCCATTCTGGTTGTAGTTTTGGCTATCAAATTTTAATGCGATAGCGTTAAAGAGCTCGTTTCACAGAAATTCCGGCGTCGGTGTCGACATCGGCGTCGTTGGATGAGAGCGAAAGAATCTGCCATTTTTGCGCGACCAAAAAAATCGAGAAAGGTTCAAATAAAATATTGAATGAGAAATTCCGAGTCTGTGTGGAGTTTGAATCTATAGGTCGTTTGCGTGGCAAGCTGTTGTTCTTCCACACAGCCACACCTGCTTTTCTTTATTTCTGTTTAAACTTCGCACACGGGAGGACGAGGTAAACATATTACAATACACGTCCAACATTGCAGAACAATTACTACGACCGTAGAGCACTACTAAACACATCACGCCTTAAAACGCCTTCATTGTAAGTAGGGCTTCAAAGCCCTTTCTAACTATGAAGGAACACATTAATTCTTTTTTTATTACCTCTGTAAACGTTGATATGCTTTTTTTTAAATACTGCCTTGCGGGTATCCTGTCAGTTTACACAGCCACCCCTCTGCTTGTCAAAACAGTGCAAATACCTTTCTTTGCTTAGACATGCAGTAAAGTCACTTTCATGCTTCAGCAAACACACGTGTCCTGTATACGTGCTTCACAATACAGCATGAAATATTGCCGTAATAATGCGCGGTGTAAGCGTACATTGCCATCAGGCGTGAAGTGTTGGGATTATAATAATTACTTCATCGTTGAAAGCCAGTCATCCGCTACAAAAGGCACACACGCCACTGCACCCGTAGTGGGGCATGGCAAGTTCGAAAATATTTCATACACTAAGGGTTTGAAGTACCCACTAGGAACAGAATATCGGTATTGCGTTCAGCTCTTAAAGATAAAGCTTAAGGGTCCCCCATTTTTTTTTAAATATTACATATGTATTTCTGTTATACGGCCGTCATGTCGGGTTAACTTCAATTATAGTTAGGCGCCACTCGCTAAGGTTGGTTTGTGTAGCAGTGTTTAGGGCCACAATCCTTGTGATTCCCAGTGCAAGCACCAACGCTTGATATTAACTTACCGCTGCTGGTGTTGCTAATATACATGTGTCTGTTTGGATCGTTCCGCAAGTGGAAACAACTGCTAATACAAAACATATGTGGCTGTTTAACGTATGTGTCTGTGTGGATTTTAAAATATATTGAGCACCCACTTCATAACATCTCGCTCAATAAAAAAAGTTTAAACACATTCAACTTGCATCCGCATGCTTCGAATAACATCGATTCCCAAGGTACGTGGGATCTGCCGCATTTTTTACTCACTGTTGCATACTTTTAAGAAAATGTTGACACTGTGATCAACAGTGATTGGGTGACTAAATGTCTCAGGCTGCAGTCTGCGTTTATTTATTTATTTATTTATTTATTTATTTATTTATTTATTTATTTACCATAGTACCCACAGTGCCCAAGGGCATTACAATGGAGTGTTGGGATAGAGAATTCAATATTTCAGTACAGAACACATGTTCTCGCTAGTATTGGAAAGGTACGTTTTTCTGTCCAAATTTTTCCTATAACCTGACAAATTTGCTGTCAGAAGGAAGCTCGTTTACGGCTCTAGATGATGCACTCTTCTCTCATGTTCTCCGCAGGTTGGCATCGAACAGGCCACGACGAACGGCATCAGGTCGCGTTCTATGAGGATTCGAAGCGTATGCCAGCGCTATGCGTCCTGCGAAGAGCTGCACAGGCCAACCGATGGCTTGGGCATCAACCTACCGACGGCCGGGAACAAGAGCACGTACTGCGTTCCAGAACAGTGCCCAATTTTCATCGACAGAGCACGATCATTCGCCTTCTGCTTCATATCAAAGGTGCGTAGTACTGTGGTTTGCGTAGGACCATGACTGTGGCTATACGGTAGAACGTCCGTTTCCCATGCGGTAGTTGCTGGGTTAGATTCCCAGTGCCGACTAGAAACCCACCACTTTTTGCTAATAGACAAAGGAGTACGTCGACCTCACACTAGAATGTTTTTGGGTGCTCATATCGAAAAATGGACCCATAAGGTTCCGTGAAGGCCCTTGGGTGCACCTCAACCAACCGCAGCCTTGACGTAACAGTCGAGCATACGCCACGGCTATGGGAGGCAGTGAATTGCTGCCGCCGGACGCCTACCGGTACCTGGCCACAGGCGCACTTCCGGCCTGGTGCTCGGCAGAACGAAGTGCATTGTCGCCTGGTATGTCCCCCACCTTGCGAGAAATACGTGGCGTAAAACCACCAGACCTAAAATTATAGCCAACCTCTTCCGAATGTTTTCGAATGTAGCTGCAGCTGTGGCGAGTCTAAAGTATATTGATGGTGGTTCAGTACTCGGTCGCTTGTGAACCGGTAGGTGTTCATAAACGAAGACACGTGCATAGTGTCCTAGTGTGCTTTTCAAAAAAGAGAAGCTTCGATTTTTATTACTGTGCTTGGTAGTGCTGCTACTGATGTGCAACCAAACACGACACACTTAAAGAAACAGTTCAGCAGACTGAACGCGATCGTATGTAGCTTTCGAAACGTAATTTCCGGTGGACTACATTGCAGAACATGCACCTCTGGTTTATTAGTATAATTTATTGTGTCTTCTTTTTGTCTTCTAACATATTTCAGTTTTCACTTCCGATTCACAAATTTTTTCTAGTTCAGACTCTAATTGACAGCCTAACTAAAGATGGCATTTGAAGAAACTTCGTTAGACATCGTCTTCTACATTGTTGGCGTCATATAAGTTCCTTTACGTCACAAAAATTGAATGGAAGAGGCCCCGGGAAGACATACGGCATCGTGCATGGCGCATCTTAGCGTTGGGTGATACACGAAGATACAAAAAGGCTTACTTGAGCGTAGATGGCAACAAAGCGTGTTGTATCTGCAGCTTCTGTTTTACAGCGAAAGCTGTTATGAGATCACAACACAGTTCACGTGCCTGCCGTAGTTGTCCGCCGTCGCCGCCGGTGTCCGTAACCACTATCGCACGAAATAAGAAATAAAAAATGGTAAACAAAAACACCAAGGACACTATGGGATTCAAAACCGTGTCCCCTGCGCGCCAGCCCAATATTCCACCAATAAGCCGAGCTGGTGCTCGAAACTCCTTTGCAAACTGGCCTTAGAAGGCTTGATGTCGGGAAGGGATTCGCGTTAATATGAGTAATAAAGCGTTTCAGTAGAGCAAAACAACAATCAGGTGTCACATAATGCGAATTTCGCAAAGAGTGATTGATTGATTTGTGGGGTTTAACGTCCCAAAACCACCATTTGATTATGAGAGACGCCGTAGTGGAGGGCTCCGGAAATTTTGACCACCTGGGGTTCTTTAACGTGCACCCAAATCTGAGTACAAGGGCCTACAACATTTCCGCCTCCATCGGAAATGCAGCCGCCACAGCCGGGAATCGAACCCGCGACCTGCGGGTCAGCAGCCGAGTACCTTAGCCACTAGACCACGGCGGCGGGGCCGCAAAGAGTGGGTCGTCGAATGCTATAGCCATTCAGAAAAGCTCGATCTTGTTCATATATTAACTGTGTCACATATCCACTATGGGGGACTGTGGGGATTACAAAAGCGTGTGCCATAATTCTTCATTGTCGTCAAGCACAGCACAAAAAGAATGCACACAGTTCCTTGCAAGTCTGCAGCAGGTACCACTCTTCTCCGAAGAATGACGATGGATGGCATAGTGAATGCCTGCTTACTATACAGTGACTAATGGCGTAGTGGGTACCATGTGAATGTGCATGATAGTTACCTAAAGAGCATTTAAAAAAGGATCGAAAGGCTGCTCTTGCAGGTTCCGCTGTGACAGGCCTTGCGTTTTTTTCTCTTGTTAGGTTCAAGCAGATATGTAAATTCTGAACTGCCACAGCAGATTCTTCATGACCTCAAGAGATGTGGCTAATTCGCTCTTACGCATGTCGTGCAGGTGGCTTCTACTAGCGTGAAGACTCTCTTCCGCGACCTGCTAAGCATAAAGGCCAACACTTCCAATGACAGCATGACAACCTGGGACAAGCTACACCGAGCCTTCCACCGTCAGACTTACCGGGTTGGTCCACGGACTCTGTTCATGCAGAACGGTGGAAGAAGCTACTTCAAGGCCCTCTTCGTGCGGCACCCTTTTGACAGGCTCGTCTCGGCGTACATCGACAAGGCACTCAGGCACGTCTGCCTGAAAATGGCAATTAATACTCATGTATATTGTAGCTGTGGCATCCCTGTGACTGGGATATCGCTGCGGTCACTCAGAATGCTAAGTTTATTGTTGTTTATTTAGTTTAGAAAGTTTGCGCTTTGGCATAACCGATCAGGTATACAAATTGAGGCTTGTGCGATGAGGAGAAGTGGCAATGGGGCCCGGGCTCGGCTATTGCGAGGACAGAGCTGGCAAATGAAGGGTTAGGACGACGTTATCTATATCTTTTTTTTTCCTTTTTTGTAAGCATTAGTGCAGTTACCGTCCATAGGATAAGTATACTATATGCTTTCTTGGCCAATCTCCCAGAGTGGGTATATGCCACGAATTCTACGCTACAAAGAAACAGAGCTGGGCAAAGGTTCGGGCGTTGCCTCTGTTACGGTCATTACAATGACGCAGTTGACAGGATACATAAGTAGGAATTAATGGTCGGGCTCATAAGCAAATAATTGTATCCAGGTGGTATCGTAAGATGAAAATTCCTTGGTCGAATATAGTATCATCGGATCTGGTGTACGCGTGAGCAAATTGTAGACAGGTATCCTCTAATATTGCGTGAAGAGCTTCTGGCCAGGTGTATGTTACCTATGAAGGGGGTGCACCTTTTCGACCACCAAATTAAGTTCTTGACAGCACCTTTATTTGACGCTGTAAAATAAACTTAGAATCACTGTTGTGGGTTATGGGAACAACCTGTTGTAGTTTACGAGATGAAACAGTGCTAAAGACGAGACGGTCAAAGCTTGACTTGTTTTAGGGTCTTCTCCGTCGTGCTCTCGCCATCCCATTCTTAGCGATGTTTGTGCCATGCCTGGGAATCACTCAGCTTTTTTAGAAACAGCCCCACAGTCAATGCCGGCATATTGCTACCTTGAAACACCCCCCCCCCAACACAAACGCACACGAACACGCACGCATGAAAACGCATACGCACACATACACAAACACACACGCACACAAGCACACACACACGGACCACAAACACTGAAAACAGGGAAATACACCGCTGATGCGTTTCGACCTGCTGCTTCCTGAGAACCCAATTCGTTTATTGCTTGCAATCAGACGCCAAACTGATTAAGTTTACTTCTGTTATTTTTTTGAACAAGTTTGTTTTTTAATAATTACTTTTGTTCATTTTCCGTCATCATTTGTGTCAGATTCTGGACGTGCGGGCCATACCCATTTGTTTTTTAGTTCTTTTCATATATAGGGGCTAAAAATCACACGCACACGCACACGCACACACACACACACACACAGAGGGAGAGAGAGAGAGAGACAACATTGATTGATATGTGGGGTTTAACGTCCCAAAACCACCATATGATTATGAGAGACGCCGTAGTGGAGGGCTCCGGAAATTTCGACCACCTGGGGTTCTTTAACGTGCATGAGAGACAACATTCACGCTGATGTCTGTAAGTACAAGACACATAAAGATGAATATTTCGCAAGTCAGTTCAGCAAAGTTTACGACACCACAATGGCAACGAGCAGTCACGTTGAAAAACCACTCCATACTCGCACGAATTGTCAGATGTGGATATCCGTGACCTTTCCCTGCAGGCCCCGTTCAGAGGTGAAATGGTTCTACGAAGTGTACTGGGAGAAGATACCGGGAGTCAAAGCCGAGAACCGCGCCCCGACTTTCTCAGAGTTCGTCGACTTCATACTGGGCACGCCCGTTCGTAAATGGGACGAACACTGGTCGCCGTACTACTCGCGCTGCCAGCCCTGCCTGCTGGACTACGACTTCGTCGGCAAACTGGAGACGGCCGACAGGGACTTCGCGCTACTGTTCTCCGAGATCGGCATCGACGGAACACGCTTCGGCCGCGTCCACGTGAGCCGCAGAAGCAGCACCGGTTGTTCATTAGGAGCCAACTGCACTGGCCACAATGACGGGTCTACGGCGGACTACTTCGCGACTCTCTCGCACGACCAAGTCGTGAGACTTTACTCGCGATATTTCTACGACTTCGAGCTTTTCGGCTACGACTTCAGGAGCTACCTCACGTGCGGAGGAGCTCATCACAAGTTACACTGAGTGAAATAGCTGGTAATGTTAACATTGCAGGCTAAAAATTACTCATTGCCCAACTCTAAGCAAGATCCCTGAGACAATGTTCGCAGGTTATCGGAAAGTGAAGAGGGCTCATGTGTGACAGCGCGCAGTCAGCGACGTGTTCATGTGTTCCGTATTGTAAAGTCATTTCAGTAAAGAAGGTACAGAGCAAAATAATGACATGGAAGCCAACGAAGAGCTACGCGAAGCAAGCCGTAGAAAACAGTCAGATTAAGAAAAGTGTCTGTTAGAAGTGAAAGTTGGGTTAATTGGCACGTGGCACTGACTAGATACATACCTAATTCGTGCAAGAAGAAAAGGAAGGACAAGCTGAAGGGAACATCCCTGCGTCCTGTTTTTCACCTTCGCTTTGTCCTTAATTCCTATATGATATACTAAAACGTGTCTCATGTATACAAGGATCGTCGTTGAAATAATTGAGACGCGCAAAGACAGACAGATGAGAAGAGACTTCTTTTTAAGTCGGTGATTTCACGCCTTACTTTTTTAACGATAAAACCTACCCAGTAGCTCAACTTTCGGTATACCTATTGAAAATTGTTGCAGAGTGGAGACGCTACAATTAGTGTAAGCGTATGCGCATCACTGATTTGCCTCGTGGTGGTGGAAAGAACTACGACAACGATCTCTAAACTTTACGCTTTTGTGACGTCTGACACCCCTGAATCAGGATCTCGAGCTTGAATTAGTTTGCTGCCAAGCAGACTTGGGATGGAGAGAGAGAATTCTTAACAGGTAGAGTCCTTGAAACTTCTGAATTGCGTAGTTAAGAAAGTCAGTAAAAGTTAATTGAATGTGCTGTTTCTCATATTGAAGGAAAAACAACTGGTCAAGTCTCAAGCACTCATGAAAATTCAGTAAGTTAATTTTTTTTGTGATAAGCATGGCCCAGATGCTTAATGCACAATTTTTTTTTCTATTGTGTTCTCGTTACTAGCGAAACTCGCTTATCCGACATTTAAAAGCATTCTCATTTAGCTTTTGTATCCGATATTATTATGGAACTGTCACAATAATGAAAGCGCAAACAATATACGAATATAGCTAAGCCAAAGAAAGCACTTGAACGATCGGTGTCTCAACTAAATACTCATCCAAACGTTTACTTTTGCTGAAACAGTGAGAATGTCGTTGCAGCTCAGTTAAGTAAGACTCAGCACAATAAAGTGTGTGCAATGTAAAACGTGGTGGTTGAATAAAGAACTCAACCGATCATTTGTGTCCTGAGTTACATGCACATTTTTTTTTACCATAACGTCTTTGTTTATTGTGGCAGCATTCATGTTATTGACAAGAAATCGGTGAGTGGCCTTGGGCGAAATTGAAAACAATGACGACGCATGGATGCCTAAATTTATTAAAAAAATCATGAAGCATGCGTTCCAGCGCGATAGCAAATTTTTACCTTTGTACGAATGTGCTGAAGGATGAAAAAAAACTGGCTTAATATAAAATTGCTGTTTGAAAGCTATTATCAGCAGTCGAACGAAAAATCAAACATGGAAGTGCGATGCTGTATTGTTGGTGTTTGACGATCATGCTCACACGACGATGCAGAAAGATAACAAGGTAATGATGATGATGGTGGTGACGATGACGACGATGACGGTGTTGGTGGTGGTGACTTTAAATCATGCACTCGATGGTAAAGATAGGGTGAAAGTAAGTCGAACGTCGATATAACTAACACAATACCTAGGGAGTGCAATTATCGAAACAAGTTGGGGTTGACACGTACTACAAACTAAGCTCTACAAGTTCAACAACAAAAAAAAAATTGCCCGCAGCTTCCCTCGGGGGAACACTGAGGAGGATGCGGAGCATATAATTGGTTAACGGGGTGTTAAAGTGCGACTTACTTGGGTCGATGGCTAAATTGGTTAACGTGGTTGTGAAATGGGGTGTTAAATTGCGACTTACTTGGGTCGATGGCTAAATTGGTTAACGTGGTTGTAGGAGGGGGTGTTAAATGAGTGAACACGTACACACGTATGCGAAAGGGCGGCGCTGGTCGAAGGGACGTCGATCATTGTGTTTGTGGATTCGTTGGAATTCATTTCACCGCGACCTTGGACGTCGACGCGCCGTACAAACCAACCGACGAGCGGCAACTGAGCGAGCGAGCGCCGACCTTGAGTATATATACAGCATGACGGCGCATGCACTGTCAGCTGTTGAATGTTCTCGAAGCGCAACGCCACATGCGCGTCCACTGGAGAATCAGGAGAATTGTAGATGTCGAACGCGGTGTGTAGAGGAGGAAGGGTGCACAGATGGTGGAGGAGTGAAGCGCGCGCGGTGTGTAGAGGAGGAAGGGATGCACAGATGGTGGAAGAGTGGGCGACGGCGCGACGGCGCATGCGCGCGCGTCAGCCGTCGAATGTTCGAGAAGCGGTGCGGACGGCGCGGACGGCGCGGACGGCGCACTACAAGGCGCGAGTATAAGATGCTCCGCATCTAAAATCCGAAGATCACCTCATTCAGCACATGAAGCACGTATTGTCTTCCGCTAATATCTCCACAAACCTTGAAGTAGCTTGAAAAATGGACGAAGCTCCATAACGCGCAGCAGAATAAAATGCCATCTATCCGGGCATAACACAAAGCGACAAAAACAAAAACAAATAAGGGCTTCAAAAAAAACAAAGGCAGTTTGCTCTCATCCTCATGTCCTCTTTAGGAGCGTACTTAAACACGCTTTGAGAAAGCCGATTGCTATTCTAATGCACACAAGCCCTCTTCTCCAAACGTTGGTTTCAGACGCATTCACTGTTCAACAATTTCTTATTACTTCAAACCTCCATGTCCTCTCTGAACTTCCGTACTGTGAGAATTCAAAGCCTTCATTAGAAGATCTGTGACAGTTAGGCAGACAAAATGTTTTTTTTTCTTAAGGCTTGATCAGTTAATGTCTGTAAAGTTACTGGGTTCAACGCGAAACCACCGATGTTAACAAAATGATCTATTAACAGTTGCCCAAAAACAAAAAAAGGAATGCCTCTGGCAGAACAAGCAAGCTTTTTGACAATGCGAACATCTTGATCGAGCAAGAACCAGCCGTTTTTTTCGAAGCACTAGCGTCATGCTGAATTTTTCCTCGTGTTATGTTCAAGTTTAAATCTTCCTACAACCGCTATGTCCGTATGAATGACAGAAAATTTAATAAGCGGCAGACCACCAAACCATAGCAAAGCACAGACTTACAGAAAGGCCAAATTGACAAAGAGTGTCAACAGGGCACCACCAAAGCTTCGAATAAGTCTCGCCGGGATGACGTGGAGTGATTGGCGCGTAAGTAATGTTCCGTACAAATTTTCTCTCAGCTGAGCGACCAGTGTGCCGCGAAACTTCTCTTTAACGCGGACTAGGTTTGTATGTCACCCTCCTGAGTACCGAACCAGACGTTCGCAACGTCGTCAAATTGTAACCGCATTTCCTCTCGTCATACCATTTCAAGGGATTGTAGTAACAGATTCGTAGGACAATGTGCGGTCATTCATTACGCCGGTCGGTCGTGTAGGCCATTCATTCATTCATTCATTCATTCAATCAATCAATCAGTCGGTCAGTTGTACAGTCGGTCAATAAATCAATTAATTTAATTAATTGTGTCAGCCTAAGGCTCTCTTTAAGATAGTAACGGGGCTCCCTGATCTGGTGGACGATATATGCTGTGGTACACAATGTCCAGCTTCGAAAAATCTTGGTTGAACATGGCAGAAAAGCCGCCAAATTTGAGGTGAATTATTCAGGGGACAGAACACCACTTAAATAAGCTCGGACGAATGCGGCTAAGGAGGGCTATCATCTCGTGGTTATGACAGCAATGTCATGGTAATTTCACCATCCATAAACGACCCACCGACATTGTCTGCGAACAGCCATTTACATCATTATACGCTGTTAGTCAATGAGGCAGCTCAAGAAAAACTGATTCTCAGCTGCAAGCATAGTAGTGGTCGCACGACTATTTGTGACCATAGCGATCAAAAAGTGACTCAACGCGACTGATGTTTCCCCCTGCGTGTAACCCGTCCCCAAAGCCACACAGTATTTTGTCTGCCCGTACTGCCATCGACCGGTTAAATAGGCTGATGTCCTATAGACGTCAAACTCTACCCAGGTGGCGCTGCAAAAAACGCCGCCACCAGCGCCCCCATTGCCGCGCCGGCCATAATTGGGTAGTGCACAAAGAGCCGTACACTAGTGAAGGTGCATAGGCCCTCCCTTTTCGTTGGTCTTCAGGCGCGGTTTCCTCAAAATCAAGGACCTGGCAAGCTCCTCCCTTCAATCCAAGCTCGCTTCATAGAAGAAGAAAACTCATCAAAACGAAATGCGGACAGAATGCATAATACGTTTAATTTATTTCGGCGTGCTGCACCTAGTAATTTAAGTGCAATCGAGCATTGCATGACATCGAGGTCGGGGCAAGCACTAAACTTGGGCATACACATGGTGCTAAAGCGGTGAAGTGCATGCACGAAAAATCTATGCGATCAGTGGTACGAAGCATGCTTTATTCGGCACAAAAGGCCGTGGTGCTTTTTGCTTTGCAGTTGCAATCTCTATCGATTTCTCGCTTGCGGTGCATTTAGGAGTTTTATTACGCATGCTCGAATGCTCTGTTGTCAGTAGTCTTCAGTTTCTATATACTGCAAATTGGGATACATGCGTGTTCACTTTCTCAGTGCACAACGAAAGGCAAAACCGATGCCTCCGGATAGCTCCGGTAATCCCGAAGACCAACGGCAAAAAAAAGAAAGAAAGGAAAGAAAAATTGTTTGTGGTCGCGATCATTTTGAGATTTACCTGTATGACACACGTGTTCGCATTTACTGTTAAAGCCGGCACTTGGAGCCTTCAAAGCCCTATAGTGCGCCTAATGCTGTGTAGTGGCGATAACTTCAGATTATCGGTGGTCGCAGCGTGTGCGATGTTTATCGCGGCCGGGCGTCACCTGTCTATATACTGTTGCACGTCGCGCACCATGGTCAGAGGGTTTGTTAAGCTTCATAATCAAAGTAACCAGGATTCTCCGTCAAGGCTACTCAAAACAATAACAGAAACCTACATTATCGCACTTACTAAAGCGAACGGATGTGAAGAACGCGAGTATTCGCTTAACCAACACGACGTGAACATATTCGTAACGGCTTGTATTTAGGGCTCTCACCATTCTGCTTTGCGAAAGCTGCGAAAAATTAGTAAAACTCAAGTCATCTACGTTCGGGACAATTCCCAACGCAACAGTAGCGTCGACCGAAGTCTTTTTTTTTTTTTTTTTGTAGAGCGCAGAGCTGTTGCGTCTGCTCTTGTTTTCGCCATCATTCAGGCGAGTGAACCAGCAAGCACTTCGCGGCGGTTTGGTAACGCGTCCAGCTAGTGGAGAGAAATTCGTAGCTCCTTTTCTGAGTGTTCAATGCTCAAATACATCTAATATTTAGCTCAATCGTTGTTTCGTACGTTGTAGTTGCACCTGGTTGCGCAGCAAATTGTGCAAGGGAGTCAGGCTTTGCACTACTCAAAACTGCGTCGACAGGTAGCGCTGCATGTGCGCAAAACTCCAGAGTCAGACGTCTATTGGCGGACAGGCTCAAATTTGCGCAGCGCCACTCACCGCCATAGCGGAAAGAAGGCGAAGCTCCGGTCGCTCGGGCGGGTCGCGCTTGCTGGATTTTCCCATTGCACGCACGGAAAACGTGTTCCTTAATTCGGAGCGCTTATCTCGCATTTCATATGCTATAGGGTAGAGCTCCTTTGTCATTTTGGAAAGCAGGCACGCACTACTGATGCATTGTGAGCTGCTACAAAAGTTTAAACATGACGAAGGCCTTAAAACTGCCCGACAAATTGTACCGTTTCCAACGCAAGCAGAGCGAGGAGCAAAGGCGTCAAGAGTGGATTATGGCAGTTCGCCGATACTCCGCGGTCTCGTTACATTGAAAATTTTTTTTCGTGCACAGTACCACAAACTATTAATTAACTGAAAGAAACGCGATGGCCGGACTCATATTGAAATACAGCGTGTTTGTAAACTGAAACTGCAGCAAATATACAATCACTGTACATTTCGCGATTGGTCTCTGGCTTTCCGAGACAACCATTGGTAGGGCAAAAACGGTGGAGCTTGCTAGCTTAATACACTTAAAATACCTTACTGTGAGCCCTGCAGGTGTTTTATTGAGCTGACGGCTGCAGACTTCTCGTCGCCGCTCGGTGTAAACACATTTTTGCGGCGGGCTCACACTGAGCGTTTATAAGCACAGGCCTTGCATGCAACACCCAAAAGTATAACTCTTATTAACCTGAACACACCGCATTGAAATGGTGTCAGGAATTGCACAGGGCAGACGTAAGTTTAGTCTCTTCACACTAACATCTTAATAAAATGAAAGCCGCGTTACAAAGTAGGCATTCAAGCAATAGAAATCTGAACGCTATACACAAAGGCACGCGAAAATGTGGTATATAGTTTGCCGACAGCTCCAAGAAGACACGAATGCCGCAGCAAATGCGCGGTTCATTGGTAACATAAATATAGAATTCACGCTGTCACTTCACTTTTTATATCATAAAAAGGCAGCTGTTCAACATCGAAATTCACATAGCACTCGCTCAAACACATCGCGTTTGACTTGCTCGGTCCCGCAAAAATTGTCAATGAATCGCTCTCGGTTCTGATAAGATTGACACTGTGAACACGTTTAAGTGATCTTTTTAAACCTTCGGAGCAAGTCACAGGTGACGCTGCACGTGGAGAGTGATCAGATAACAGCGCTTGCAGAGTGCGTGAACGTGCTGATATAGCGCAGGCAGAAGGGTGGAGCGGGGTACGACGGGAGCAACCGGATTTTGCTAGAAAGGCCACAGAGCACCTGAAAGGCGGTGAAACGCGCGCGGCGCAGCGCCCCCTGGCCGAGGTAGGGAGGCCCATTCCAGCGCATCTGATTGCTTAAGAGCTTAGCGGCTGCAGTCGCGCGACCGAAAAATCGACCAGCAAGTGACCGATCAAAGCAGTCAGTTTGCGACCAATGTTGCACTTTGCGACCATTCAGGACTAGTCGCTTTGCGTCTATAGCAACAGTCGTCCGATCAAGTTAGTCGCAAAGCGACTGTTCATTCATGGTCGCAAAAGTCTAATGTGCGAATGGTCGATAGTCGAATGGTAGCAATGCTTTGCGACCAACTCGGTCGCACGACTGGCGCTAGTCGCATTTGTGACCTATAGCCTTAACGACCATCAACTGGAGCCTGTCAGCAAGACCCGTACCTCTGCGAAATTTTCGTACAGCCCCGCCGTGGTGGTCTAGTGGCTAAGGTACTCGGCTGCTGACCCGCAGGTCGCGGGTTCGATTCCCGGCTGCGGCGGCTGCATTTCCGATGGAGGCGGAAATGTTGTAGGCCCGTGTACTCAGATTTGGGTGCACGTTAAAGAACCCCAGGTGGTCAAAATTTCCGGAGCCCTCCACTACGGCGTCTCTCATAATCAAATGGTGGTTTTGGGACGTTAAACCCCACAAATCAATCAATCAAATTTTCGTACAAGTACGTCGCGCAGTGAGGCGGTTCAGCTATGCTGATGGATCGGTAACGTGACGAAAGCGCCATACTTTTCACCGTGGCGTAGGCGATGCGAATAAGTTCAAGAGCGCAGACGGTTGCGAAGCTGTGTTAGCTGTTCGGTTCGTGTCGTTATTCGGAACGCCAGCCGCGCACACAAACACGCCACGCGATTGTCACACAACGCTGCTTTTCCGCAATCCACGCACAATTTTTGCTCACGGCGCGCGCTGTGGTCCGTTAGATCTGCGGGAAGGCGACCAATTTTCATCGGCGCGGCTTATCGACGAAAAGCGCCCCAGCTCGTATACTGACTTTGGGGGCTTGCGTGGTATTTGTGCTGAGTGGTGTGCAGCGGCACCCGCGCTGCAGACCCACGCCGAGTCTTTGTAGTTTCGTGCAGCACGCTAGAAGCTACAAGCGCATTGGAGTTCCCGCTATGGGAGCGTAACTCGGGATACCTATTCATGTTTTTTAGCCCCTGGTATGATACACAGGCACAGTGAAGCTCGTAATGTTTCCCCACATGCAGAACAAGCGCTGCATGTGTTCGCTTGCCCTGCATGTGTGATTGGCGGGAGCCTGGATTCTTCTGTTCAAAGCGCCATTCCGATTAATCACTATGGGGAAAGGGAATCATTCGCATTCCGAACCGTTACAAATTAACGCCTCTATCGAATGCGATTCAATTATACCGTATGATTCACCACTTTGTTAGCTTGAGTTACCCCACAATGTTGCTGTGACCTTCCTACTGAATCTAGATGCGGTCATCGAAGATGTCGCCAATATTGCATAAATTGACGATGCGCTTAGTACGACACCGCCTCATTCTCTCAGCGTGTTTTCTTGTCGTCTCACAACCTCTATTGTCCCCTCAAGCACTGGCATAGGCAGGAGTGGGGTTGGGGGGGGGGTTAACCCCTCCTCTCCCACTTTCCCGAATTTTTTTTCTATTGTGCATTTGTGTTTACGTTCGCATACAAACGCAGCCGTGAACCTGTATAAAGGATGATTGAACCCTTCGCACACATCTCTTTTTTTTTTGTCTGGAAATAATTTTTAGCTACGCCCCTGCGTTCAAACGCCTGTGTTTACAGCAGCAGCAGCCTTCAGCACTTGCCGCCTGGAGCCTTTCAGCCGTGCTGCCCCAAACTACTGAGATATAGTATACAGACGGTGGTGGGTGAGGCGACGCGACGTAGCCCGACGTCGCAAGGGAAACCGGGTTTCGAGGCTTGTTCTCTTAAGTAACCCGCAACGCATCGAGTCGTGCGCTCCGCAGTGGCGCAAGTGCCGGTCGCCGAACCCGGCGCGTACTCGCGAAAGGATCGCAGCGCGCCCGTCTACCGCGGCGGCGGCGATAGAGGCAACAGGAGCACTGTGTCAAGGTGGCGCGCGGGTTAATACCTGTCGCCTCTGGGCTGCCACTGCGCAAGCCGAACGGCGCGCGCCCGCTGCTGGACGCTTTGGGGGCAGCCTCGTGTCGGGCGTACAGATACCGGAGTCGACGAACGAATCACTAAGCGAAACCGGCGCTCAGATTCTTTGAAGAAACGAAAGACGTGGAAGTATTCGAGAGCAGGGTGCGGCTAATTCCAGGAGCTCGGACTGTTTTGGCGTTCGTAAACGAAATTCGAGAAAATCAGGCATCTTCTCGGGGGTGCTAGATGTGTCGTCTATTCAAACGCGTGGCGTACTTGTCACGGCGAGGTTTGTAACGCAAGGAAACGCTCACGTACGGGAGGACCTTATCAAGCCATAAATCATTACTGCATTTTTTTTTTGGGAGGTTGGTGGTGTGAACACTATACTTAAGACGCTTAAAATGACACTTTGATTGAAGGTATTTGTTTTTATTTTACCTGTCTATAAACCCTTGTGGACGCACACGTGAACGGTCGCAAGCACACGCCTGCACAGTACATACTCATTGATGCCAAATGTGATGAAGAGATCGCAGCTATCGAGGCTTGAACACATGAGGCAAACCTAAGAAGTAGAGGTCTTCATGCATGGTGTTCTAAAACGTCTGCTTTTATTATTCGTTATCTACATTAACGGAAGACAATAGCATTAACTTCTCAGCGGTTATAAGTAGCAATGACCACACCACTACATCACTTATATGCTGCTGCTAAGTACAACTTGTGCTGTGGTGGCCTCACCATATGTGCCGCACAGATATTATATACAGGTATCAGATAAAACAAAATCACCAACCAAAACATCGGTTTACGTGTTTTCCTTGTACTATTCACGCCCCCAAAATGCACAACAGCAGTATACTGCTATTGTGCATTTTGGGGGCGGCACATATGGTGAGGAATGATTTTCTCGTAAAAACAATTGATCGTTATAACGATCCATAATTTTTAAGAGAAACTCATTCTTTACGTAAGTATAACCAAATTCTGTCATGCCTCATTTTGTCTTTGAGACCACTATAAGACGGAAAGCACCTTCCAATTACTAGCTAGTGTCGTTGCTTGTTTTGACGGCATTAAATTCAGGACTCCAATTAGCTATTTACGGTGGTTGCTGCATATGACACGTTAAATTCTATGTAGATTGTCGTCTCATTTTCGTATAGCAAAAGTCACGTTGATAAATTCTAAATAAAATATTTGATAATGCATCCCGAAGCTTGAAATCTCACTGCCGTGCACGAGGCATATAGTATAATGTCCATGATGAGCTCAGCGAAGGACAGCATCTGAAAGAACAAAATAAGCCCCTTTTCAAGTTTCGTAGTAATGTATGCGTTAATTGTGTAATCCCATTTCTGGGGTGCTGAAACCGCTGGCATCGCAGAACATATCGGTGTAAATGAATTATCAGAAAAATTGAACACAAAGGGCTGCAATTGTTCGCGATAAGCATAATTGACAGAAACGCGAACACTCGTTTTGCAACCCTTCGTCGTGCTGTATCGCAACACTCCTACTTGCCCTAGCGTAGGCCACGATAAAGAACCAAAAGAAAAACAAAGAGAGTAGGTGAAGGTGATCAATATTAAGAACAGGCAATCTTCCGTGCGCCGCTTCTTGTATGCACAAGCCATGTGTACATGCTTGTGCAAGTGCGTAGACGAGGCAACGACCCAGTGTGTACGCAATAGACGGTCACTGTAATTGCCTGCCGTCAATCACGTACATCACAACCAATGCTCGATAAACACTGTCTTGAGGGTTATCTCGAGGAAACATTGACCGACGGTTCCAAGGAAAGGGTGGGGGTAGCGAGGCATCAATAGCAACCAAAGAAAGTGTGGGCGGGACAGTCGTACACAGAAACGTGAACGCATACACTTTTTCGTCCTGCCGCACCACGATTAATGCAGTTTCCTGGCCCAGACGGGGACGTTCTTTCCTTGGCAGAAGTTCAACCTTGAATAGAAATGCCCCGAAGATGGACCAAGGCCCCCATAAACACTAGCTGCCGGTGTCACGTACAACGTGGCTCGTTGCACGCAGGCTGCGTAACACCGGGGACAGCTTCGTTACCGCCAGCACAGGGATAGCAACAACCTTGCATGATAGAGGTCACGTCTCCGTGACATCTGCATCGTCCGGCCTGCGACGCCTAACCGGCCCGAGCCGGTTATTGCACGGGGCTCCTTCGCACGCAGTGAACATTGGACTCGATTGCGAGTTGGGGCTATATGCGTTACGAGTCAGGGAACGACCACGCCTGTATCCAAAGGCGTCGTGAAGCGAATCGCTTATTAGACCTGTTGATTGTCTCAAGGTCGAGGGAATCCCCTGGAAACAGAAAAAGTTCGCCGGCGTCTTCTTCATTGTTCTGTGGAGTCTCGCCGAGCCTTGGCTTCGGCTTCCTCCTTTTGTCAACCAGAGGAAACAATGAGATTGAATGGTCTCCGCCGCGATACTCCCTTCCATGCGCTCCATTTCTTTATGTCAACTCATTTTTTTCCCCGCAAAATAATTGTCTCACTACGATAGCGCAACCGTGCGCTAGAGTCTCAAGTTGTTTGTTAGATTAGGTCTTTCAAGAACGATAACGACAAAAAGAAAAAAAAATGATGGAACAATGAAGTCTGGTAGAAGATGCATGCATATATAAAGAAGCCTTTGTTCGCTATAGTGGTATTTTCTGAAGGTTTTAATTGACGACGTATTGCACAAACCTTTGGCGTGGTTGGATCTACTGATTGTGAAGCAAAGTTTTCTTTGATACGTCACGCAAGAAACGTGGGTGACGTTTGAGCGGATAAGTTACGATTCCCAATATCTTTATCTATCGTTTTATTCAGCGATCACGTACTAAGACAAAAAGGTGGTCGCACTTACCTCCTAAATTTCTCTGCAGTTTTATCTTAGTCTAAATGACGAGAATCGCCAAATCGATTGCCTTTTATTCATTTCGGCCTGTTAAAGGTTTCAGTGAATAGTTCGAAAACGAGCTCCCTGCCTGTGGTAATAAAACTGCTGTTTTCTTTCATGGACGTTTATTTTCTCTGTGTGTACACTGCAGGGCGAAGGCCTCTACAAATCATGTCCAGTTTACCCTGTCTGGCGCGAGTTGATTCCTTGTTCCTGTAAGTTCCTTAAATTTCACCACCCCCATTTTCGGTAGCACTTCTCATTCCTTGCTCTTCATTCCGTCGCTCTAACACACATTTGATCGTGTTTTTTGGTCGTGCTCTGTTGCAATTGCTACGTGACACGGACTTGAACAAACGGCTGTAACAGCAATGTCACACACCGGGAAAGACAAGACTGGACTATGACTGAGTGTGCGTGCGTGTGCTGCCAAATGTGCTGTGTTTATCTCTCTTCTCTCTCTGCTCTCTGTCTTTCGTCTCCCCCATTCCCCTCCCATGCACAGGGTAGCAAACCGGCTGGCTGCCTATAGGCTGGTTAACCTCCCTGCCGTTCTTTTCCTCCTATTTTCTTTGGTCGTGTTCTCTTCCCTGCGCATTACGCGTCTGGACCAGGTTCATTTATATAGATGTTGGCTGCAACCATAAGCGGGTTCACAAGTACAACGGGGCCGCCCTTCACCCAGGCCCGTACTTATCGAAGGAGCACGCACGCAAAGTCTTCTCGTGCATTTCAACTACCTTTCCTCATCTCATTTCTCTTTTTACACAGTTGGACACGTCGCATCATCGCATGAAGTTCAGCGCTATGGCCACGAAAGTTTTTGACGGTATTGACGGCTGACGACCATTGATGTCGCAATCCAATAAACTGTCACCTTTACCTACGGACAGCTGCGGTCCAGAGGCAGGTTGCTTTGGGGAGAACGTCATCACTTCGCCTTCAGTTTTGCACGCATTACGAAGCTTTTCCTCTTCGGAGTGTCGGCTTGCCGCCGTGTCCTGTCGTCGCCATGCTCTCGGGCCTGTCGGCCTGTCATGTTGTCATCACGGTTCGTCATAAGCGTGTATGGGCCACAAATGTTGCGTAAATCCTAACCCCACTACTCTCCCCAGTTTCATACTAAGCATAGCACGAGTAAGGGGGTTCGTTGTTACTATCTTAAACAAGATGTTTCGTTTAGCAGCGGTGCCAGAATCACCGACGTAATTCTCCAAACGCTCAAGTTTCTTATCTAAAACCAGAGACGCAAACGTGCATCTCTGTGGTAGTTTGAAATACCACTTCTAGGAACAGATTCACAAAGTGATGGTATGGTAGTGGACCGCATGTGAGTGAAGCGGTAAAGAGTAAATATGCTTCTTTAGGAGAACCGGCGCCCACTACAAGATTCGGCTCCCCGCAGCAGGTCACACGTTTGTGAAGCTGAAACATCCTTTCTTTCTCATTGTTTGAGGCTTCCTACTAGCTTTTAGACTCAACCAGAAGAAAAAAAGGGGGGGGGGGAGGTTGATGAAGAACCCTGTGCACGTTTATAGGTATACAACTCTTCGTTCTCTTGTGCGCCGCTTTTTTCCTCGTCTTCCTGTTGCTTAATGTTCTGCCTATACTTTTCCACTCCATCGGCCGGTGTGTTGTTCTAGACTACGGTGACGAGAGGGCCGCACGAACAACACACGAGAAAACAATCACTGTTCTGAAATGCTGTGCGCTAATGATACCGTCTGTTTCCGTTTTACCATACAGGAGACATCGGCGAATCTTTCCCGCTATCACTCCGTCGAGTGCATTCTTCCGAACTCCGTTATGCGCCTCTCGCTTGCGAAACAACGTACCGGATGACCACTCCTCCACAGGTCGATCCTGCTTTGACTTTTTGGTCCTTCAAGGTCACGCGTTACGGCAGAAGTTGTGATGGCATGGCTGCGCCAAGTATCTTCTGATCATCTGTGGGAGAAGCAGCTAAGGTTGCGTGCGCGATGCGGCGATCTTTTCCTGTTGAGTACGCGTGCACTAACAGCCTGCGACCGCTTCCCACGTCATGCGTGTGAGACGACCGAGAACGTGACATTCGATACTGGCACAACGTCTCCGCCAACACGCGACTGCTGTCTTGGTCTGTTGGTGTTTCTATACATTATATAAATCACGGTGAATACGCGGCGGAGAAAAGCACTGGGTTACAAATCAATATGCTTACACTTTACGCACTTCGAGCTATTACCCGCGAAGTTCTGTACTTGTTAGAGAAGAAGCAGTCCCTCTCATATGATTGCACATTCCATAAACCAGTGGCAAGAAGGCAAACGAACTCTTGCAGACGCAACAGCGATACTATTTGAAGTTTTGTGGTGCCCCCGACACCCAGTTCCATAAGATACAGGAGGGTGCTGGCGTGGCTAGGAGGCGCTGAACGCACGTATAACAGTAGAGGTGCGGTGGATACCCCGGTCGTCAAAATCGAGCCCTGAAGAATAGCTAGCTCGGGTGAACGGGGCTCGAAGGTCAGATTAGGAGCACGGTTTTTGTTTTTTTTTTTTTACTCGAGAAGGTGAATGCTCACCTCAAGCGCACTCGATCGGACGAATAAAGCTTGAGGATCATCGTCATGCATACAGTGTCTCTTTAACCTCGTCACTGAGAATGCATAAGACTTAGCATGAGTTTTTTTTTTTTTTAGTTCTGAAAATGGATTAAGAAAGGCGGTCGTGATTATGAAACGGCGCCACGAAAAGACGCACAGCACTGACAATGAAGAAGACAATGACGCATCGAGAAGGGTGGCGGATCGATTAAGAGTGAGTCGGTATGAGTAATGATTGAGCCAGCATCAACACCATCATCAGTGACTGTTCACTGCCAACGACGCGAATGGTGAGTGGGAAGAAGGCACAAAAATATTTGGTTAGAGAACATAATGAAAATTTGGGCTTTTGGAGCAGCACGCAATCACGACGAAAACAAGCGCGTTGGTGTGTTCCTCCTTCTGGTCCTCTTCATGATTGGGCGTTAGTAAGTTTCAATCCGGTTGGAACTCCGGCGGCAGCTCCAACAGTGAATGTTTGTACCGGTGCAAAGAGGAAGGCAGAAACTAGAACGCCCAGCAACCACGGTTGACCTATAGCAGCGAGCACGCTGGACCACCGTAGCGATGACCTTACCGCAATCGCTGTACAGACAGCAATATTGTCTCGTTCAGGGCACGGTCGGCTCTAGCCTTGGAGGCGCGACCGAACTCAAGTTCTGCAGCTTCGCAGTGTTAACTATATCTCAAGCGTTCCAATACTGTGAATGCCAGCGTTAGTCAGTCATGAACGCTAGTGTGGCCGCACGTTTTAATAAGGGCTTTCGAAGAAAACGCAGAATTCGAATTCAGTGTTCAATTTTATTTCATCTCAAGGGTGAGAGCGGGCTCGTGAGAAAAGGGGGTGGGCGATCGCCACTTGAGCGGAACCCGAATCTCCCGGGCACATCGAGAGCATAAGGGTGACGGATCAAATAACAGATACACGGAAAGTTTTGTGGAGTACAAGTGAAAAAATGCATGAGCAGTAGTGTTATGCACATAAACTCTCATAGGCGTAAGCATTTTAAGTTCCGAAGTACTATGCAGGATTACAGGAACACGAAGTTCATTACACCTGAACAGCAGTGTAATGCCAACATTCTCTAATAAACGTAAATGGTTCCTTCCCGACCACATGATTCATCGTCAAACCATAGACTTCATGGAACGATATTTGTCCACGCATAAGTATCACGAACGAAAAAGCCCGTAATTCATGTCCTTTAAAGCACCATCTTCTCTCTCACTCTTCCTTTTGCTTTATTCATGGGAGTCAAGGTGTGAGAAAAAAAAACACCTCTTGCTGGTTTAGGTCGCACGCTGTTCATGGAACAGCACACGCGTTTCTCCAGCCATGGGCGACGCAATCGTGTGCGCGCCTCCAGCAAGAGGAGTTATGAGAAAGAGCGTGAGAAGAGTCGGCGGTAATGGCACCCGTGAGAAACTGATCGTGCCGTGTTGCTTCTATAGGCTCGAACGTAGCACTTGTCAGTCGCACGGAGTAGCGGGGCTCCTCTGCGCGATATTCGCCGAGAGAACGGCGAAATGTGCACTCGTCGCACGAGGCACGGCGAAACCCGGAGAGTGACATTTTTGACGCATACCTGACTATGCCGGGGAGTAGTGTCATTTTCCAGCACATGGTGTGAGGGTGTGTAGACTAACTAAGTAATACAAGTTGAATGGTGTGACGCCTCAAATCTTCCGCAAGATTATCCCCCGTATTCTAGAACGTCCCTTCACTAAACGCTTCCCCTTCACTTGAGAGAGCTTTGCCCCGCCACGGTGGTCTAGTGGCTAAGGTACTCGGCTGCTGACCCGCAGGTCGCGGGATCAAATCCCGGCTGTGGCGGCTGCATTTCCGATGGAGGCGGAAATGTTGTAGGCCCGTGTGCTCAGATTTGGGTGCACGTTAAAGAACCCCAGGTGGTCGAAATTTCCGGAGCCCTCCACTACGGTGTCTCTCATAATCAAATAGTGGTTTTGGAACGTTAAACCCCACTAATCAATCAAATCACTTGAGAGAGCCGATGGAAGCGCCTTTTCTAGGCACGGCAAGTCACAGCCTATCAGCATTAATGTGGTGCGATTCTCGAGCAGCGCAGCGTCAATTTCGGCTGAGCAGCGGCGCAGTGCTCGACTCTGTCAAGTGAAGGGTGAAAGTCGAGTCGAGTATCGTGTTGTGAATACAGGGGTATATCTGTAATGATATGTCACGAAGCTGAGAAGGCCGGCGCCCAAGTCGGTGCAAGTGGGATACGAAAAAAGAAAAAAAAAACTGCCTAAGCTCTAACTTTTATGAACCTCGTTATGACGAGCGCAAAATATGTTCGGCTTGGCTTTGTAAAGGATATCTACACGGTGTTTGTTAAACCTTCGCCAGGTCACGTGTCATTACAGCGGCGAGACTCCGACAGAGCGCAGCTTCGACGCCTCTCCGCAGCGGATCACATGGCGCGACGTCGCACCTGCCACGCTTGCGCTCCAGCAGCCCAACATCATCGCGATAGAATGAATGACAATGGCATATATATATATATATATATATATATATATATATATATATATATATATATAGAGAGAGAGAGAGAGAGAGAGAGAGTGTTTTCACACTCGTCGTTTGGCTTATAGATGGCGATGACTGTCACTCCTACTTCTAAATTCACAGATAAACCCGAAAAAGTGGATGGAGGGAAGGTCGCTGTGGTAGCTCAATGGTTAGAGCATCGAGCGCGTAATTCGAATGTCGTAGGTTCGATTCCTGCTCACACTTGGTAATTTTTTCATCCACTTTTCTTTCTTCTTATTTTACATTCCATTGGTTTTAATAACTTCCCCTGTACATTCCTTGGCATTACTGTCTGTTATATCTCATTAATATTGTGTTAAAACACGGAAAAACGAGCCCTTAGGTATACACTTCTTTCTCTTATATATATATATATATATATATATATATATATATATATATATATATATATATATATATATATATATCGCAGTAGAGCTTCCGCTCTAAAAGCAATTTAGCAAACAACACAAGAGAAAAAATTGGACTACCTTTAAAAGTCGAACGCGATAACATTATGTTGCCCCTATAATGCTTACTTCAACCATTTATTGAGTGCATGCTTTCTCTTGTATGATATTACTCGAGAAGTATAAATTGTGGATTACTACAACGAAATGGGCAAAGTTGAAAGTGGCTTGTCTCAGTGAAGCTTTCGTATATGGCTGCAATCTGTGTAATGGGCCGCCATCATCATCATCATCAACATAATCATCATCATAAGCCTGACAACGTCCACTGCGGGACAAAGGCCTCTGCCATATTCCGCCAGTAAACTCGGTCCTGTGCTTGCTGCTGCCCCTTTATACCCGCAAAACTTCCAAACCTTATCTGCCAACCAAACTTTCTGTCTCCCCTTCGTGCGTTTGCCTTTTCTGGGAATTCGGTCAGTTACCCTTAATGAGCGGCGGTGATGATGTAATGAGCGGCGGTGATCGTAATTTCGACTATGATATTCTTAACCCCGATTTGTTCCCTGACCCACTCTGCTCTCTTCTTGTTTCTTACACCTCTTACACATTTCTTTTCCATCGCTCACTGCGTCATCCTCGGTTTAAACTGTACCCTCTTTGTAAGCCCCCAGGGTGTATTGAACAGCATGCGCTAAACCACGAGCAATTGTGCGCGTCCAATCTTTCAGAACTTGCTCTGCATTCTATACGTGGTGTTTAGGGAATACGCGCAGTAACACGCTTGCCTTTTGCGATGGATGGCCGGCTTCAAACCACGAAGCCGTTATGATAATGACTTCTTTGGACCCCCGATGACAATTTGCGCTTGTACCACGTAATATTACTGCGACATTACACCTTTTATACTGTGAGGCCTGTATACAGGACGTGGGTGTTTGTAATGCATGTAAGCTGTTTTCAATGCACTTCCAAACAGATGAGAGAGAGAGAGAGATAAATAGAGAGGAAAGGCAGGGAGGTTAACCAAGCTTGGTTTGGTTGGCTACATCCAAACAGATGAAGTTTTCACTGTACTTACAAGCAGACGCATGGCCGTGTGGTAGAACACGCGTTTGTCACACAAACAGCCTGGGTTCAGTCCTAACTCAGGCCTGATGTTTTCACTACTTATCTCATTCGCATCTTTCTCGATTCTTCGGTCACGCACAAGATGGTTTTCCGCTCCCAACCAACGACGGCCACGCCGGCACCGAAACAGGCCTCGGAATTTCTGCGAAACGAGCTCTTTAACTATATCGCGTTAAATATCAATGGCGAATCGACATTCTCGTTTAACAGCTGCTCTATTGCCACGGTATTTTTGAGGGAGACAAGACTTACTTATTGATATCGCATTCTAATAACGACACTAGGAAGAACGGACATAACGTAAAGAGCTATGGAATACTAACGTAGCCGTGTGAAACTGTAATGACTGTATTGAGAACCACAGCACCAGTTCCTTTATTCGGAAACGTTGCCTTAATTTGCCCTTTCCATGTGCGGTGACAGTATAAGAATGGCTCGCTTTGTCTAACGTAAGGGAAATTAATACACTGAGCAAAATAAAAACGCAAGAAAAGTTGATACAGTGATTTGAGAACGGCTAAGAAGGAAGAATGGTGAAGAAATGCTTATAATAAATCAACAAAATGAAACTATTTATTCAATCCAATACATACATACATACATACATACATACATACATACATACATACATACATACATACATACATACATACATACATACATACATACATACATACATACATACATACATACATACATACATACATACATACATACATACATACATACATACATACATACATACATACATACATACATACATACATACATACATACATACATACATACATAATCTCGTTCCTTTTTCACTCGGTCAATCTTGCAACTCGGCCTATGGAGACGTGCCCACGCTCACGTGAACAGGCTCGTGGTGGGCTGACAGATGAGAAGCTTTCCCGTTGTTTTATAGAAATTGTCTAATTACGAAACCGCGAGAGGCTGAACGCTGACATTGATCGCAACACATGTACAGGTTTCTCGATGAAAGCCAACACGATGAGTGCTTATACTTGTCAAAAGGCACCGCTAATTCTACTCGGAGGAAAACGGGCTTTCGACGTTGTTTGCGAAACGACCTGCAAGGGGTACGTCCTCGGATGGCAACCTGTAACGGGCTCGTTTCCTTCGTGCCTCGAAACGAAGGCTAATAGTGACTCCCAGTTCCCGGTGCCCACAAGGTGACGCTGTATTACTGACAAGTTATGACCGTTTCAACTTTAGTGTGAAGGTTGATGCAATGCCAATGCTGCGATGAACGATCACGACCCCGTCTCCCTTCCATTGAATGGAAATCCTACGCACGCCTATGCCAGCATTCTTATTTTTTTCCTCACATACCACCCTGAAGTCAATAATCTACTGCTCTGCGGCTCTTCCTGACTGACATTATGAGCTCATAGAAAGAGGAAAAAGAAAACGTGAGCGCACTTTTAAGAGTATAAACTCACGCAAACAATAAAACAAGCCGCAAAGTAAGGTAGGAACCATATATGGTAACAAGCGTAACATGGCAGCGTAACGTGAACGAGCCGGATTCCAGCGCAGCGCCTTTGTTCAAGGTCGTGGGGTCACGCGTCGCTGCTCCGTTCACAATATCTGAGGCACCTCGAGAGGTGGGGTCACAAGCCAAAGCCACCTGACAACCCTCCTCCCGCACAAGTAAACAGACGAGCCCTTACGCACGCACTGTATAACGCAAGAGCGCGAACGGTAAGGTATAGAGTTCACACACACACACACACACACACACACACACACACACACACACACACACACACACACACACACCGCAGGATTCTAGGCGACTAGTAGCATGCAACCACTGTGATGACCTCCATCCGAGCGGGTCGCGCATTTCGTAAGACAATCTCCCTCCGAAGGATAGACCAGAAAGGAGGACGACTGATTTGGTGCATCACTGCAGCCTCATGTAATCACTCATGCAATTCAACTATTTGGTTCAAGGTTACCCAAGCACACAGACTAATAACAATGGTTGGGGTTGAACGTAACAAAACCACGACGTGATTATGATAGACACCACAGAAGAAGACTCCGGAAATTCCGACCATCTGGTGTTCTTTAACACCTAAATATGAGAGTACCCGGGCCTCAGGTATTTTCGCCTCCACCGAAAATGCGGCTGCCACCACCAGGATTCGATCCCGCGACCTACGGGTCAGCACTCGAACACCGTAACAACTACACCACCCACGGACGCACATTGTACATCAGTATTTGTTTTTATTCCGAGACACTTTTAGAGTCAAGCCGACACGTAAGCATGAGCGCTACTAAGGGTACGTCAAGCGTGTTAGCAAATCAGTGCAGCTATTTAGACGGTACTGGTGGACACTATCTATCGCAGACGACTCTTGAAAAGATTGAGCATGCTGAAGGTTTGTTTATATATTTTTACCCCTTAATCCACTTCCTTAAACGTAGGATAGCTAACCGGGCATGCGTCTGGTTTGCCCTCCCACCTATCCGTCCTAGCCTCCCCCCTCCTTTCTACACCTGATGCAGAATTCGTCTTTATATGGACACAAGTTTTCGCATTTTGGACGCTCTGATCATGTTTTGAACCGCAGAGCTTTGCCTATAGCATTGCGTCTAAGGTGTCATGTACTGACATTACTCCACAATCTACAACTTCCGCTTGGAGAAAGTGCTCACTACGGGGTTTGTTTTATGACAATGTCCCAGCTACGGGCTCGAAATAACTGGTCGCATTCAGCGTACCTTCCAAGAAAGCTCGCCAGCTATTAGTGCAGACTGCGCTGATGATCCAGGCATGCAGGCATGATATTTTTGTTGCCTACCATGCGCACGTGGATAAATCTGTGAGTATATATATATATATATATATATATATATATATATATATATATATATATATATATATATATATATATATATATATATATATATATATTTCGGCCTTCCGTCGTTCACTCGTGGGAACCGCATTGGGGTCAAATACGGAAGGAGACAAAATGGGTGGAGGGGGCGGGATGAAGGGAACTCCTGGCACTCGGATGTGACCCAATTCTTTGTTATGCTCTTTTTTTTTCAGTGGAAACCCGTCTTTCGTAACCTCGGCAAACAGTATGGAGAGCCACCTGGCGGCGCTCGGCTTCGCGACACGTGAGGGACGGGCAGACGTTCAGCTTTGACGTAATGATACGCGGATGTTTTGATACCGTAACAGGCTGCTCACGTGCGTCGAATGGGGTCGTCCAGCAGACCTTCCCGACACCTGGGAGATTCCCGCCGAAAGGAGAGGAAACTAACAAAGAAAAAAGGTCAGAGACTGCTTGATCTCAGAATCAAGAAAACTATACATGGGGACGCAGAAGCTTTGCCAGCTTTTCTATTACATGAAGCAGTGGCTGCATTAGCATGCAAAAGGGGAAGGCAGCGTTTAAGGATTGTGATCCTCCCATGGGTCATTCAACTGTGACCCTTCCTGCAGAATTGATTTGATATGTGGGGTTTAACGTCCCAAAACCACCACATGATTATGAGAGACGCCGTATTGGAGGGCTCCGGAAATTTCGACCACCTGGAGTTCTTTAACGTGCACCCAAATCTGAGCACACGGGCCTACGACATTTCCGCCTCCATCGGAAATGCAGCCGCCGCCGCCGGTATTCGAACCCGCGACCTGTGGGTCAGCAACCGAGTACCTTAGCCACTAGACCAACGCGGCGGGGCCCTTTCTGCGCAAGGGTGTCTGGTTTGGTTCGATATGTTATGTATGTATGTATGTATGTATGTATGTATGTATGTATGTATGTATGTATGTATGTATGTATGTATGTATGTATGTATGTATGTATGTATGTATGTATGTATGTATGTATGTATGTATGTATGTATGTATGTATGTGTGTGCGCTATCGTGCACCTTGTACGTAGCAATAAAGAGGGAATGGATCAAGGGTTTGTGTCATCGATAGGCACAACCAAGTTTAACCTACCGCGGTGGTTATGGCATTCAACTGGTGACTTGCAGGTCACCGGATCGAATCCCCGCCACGGCGACCGAATTTTCGATAGTGGCGAAAATGCTTGAAGCGCGTGTGTGTAGATTTAGGCGAACGTTAAAGAACCCCAAGTGGCCGAAACTTGCCGAGCCTCCCACAAATGTTTCGGGTCGTTAAACTCCAACAAGTGTTAATTATGAACCCAATTGAAACCAAGAGACAGCTATAAGCCAAGGGAGGTATATCGGGTGTTGTTTGTAGTTTTTGAAGGCAGTGTAGTAATCATGACAGAAGTGCGAGGGAATGGAAGTATGGAAAGTCACACTTCAATGTGCTGAGCTACAGTATCGGTCGTTTTTCCATTCACTTTGTTGCGTACATCTGGGTGCTGAATACTGGGAGTGTTAGCCAGCGCCACTGATAGTTATGACGGCGAGCCTGCGAGAGCTTTTGGGTAACTGCTAATTCACAAGAAAAAAAAACGTTACGTGTAATGTGACGCCGGCTTGTATAAAAAAAGTTTGGAACACTTCTCACTATAGTTATCTATTGGTTTAGTTATGTTACCTCCTACGTAGGCTATGCTCGTGTACGTAAATTTGGAAATGTGGATGCCACATAAGTCGACTTGGCATGAAACACGTTAAAAACAGCACGTGTCGTACGTAAAAAAATAAACTGTACGGTCCCGTGCGTACTGCAAGACATTTTTGATCCCTCGAGTAACATTCACTGTATTATTTCTCCCCACTTCTCGCAGTTCCGTTAGCTGTCTCTCCTTGATATATTTACCCCAATTATAAGCAAGAAGATTTGAAATGGCTATAACGCAGCAGACTGCAGGAAGACCCCTCACCCCTTACCATCCCTAAGCTCCTAATGTTCTCTTAATTTCTCTATTGTTATTTCTTGGTCTTATTTCAGACCACCCGCAATTACAGAAGTCATGAACGTGTCGTGGTAATATTGTAATGAACCGAAACAAGCAAAATGATGAGTCTGATAGAAGTTTGCGTGTTTAGAACCCATTGTGGATGCTTTAGATCCTGGACGGCTTTCGGTTTTGTGCGCTGGTGTGGCCTAGTAAATTGGCGAGGAACGAAAGCCTTAGCAAGTAGCCCACTCATTTTTGAGTCTTCCGTTGTGTGGCCAAAATTTGAAATACACTTTCTTTTAAGTGAGACACAAAATTCTGAGTGTTAATCTTTACATTTAAGCGCCTTCCTTTTAGCTGAAAGAGTATTTCCTTAGTCTATCACAACTTTAAAAAAAATCCCAGCATATCCACGGAGTGAATGATGATGAGTGGGGCGAAGCGTCTATCAGTACGTCTGTGCGTCCATCCATGCGTCCGTCCGTTCATCTGTCTGTCCGTCTGTGCGTGCATCCGTTCGTGCGTCCACCCGTCCAAGAATTCGTCCATGCGTCCGTCGGTCTGCACGTGTGTCTGTCTGCCTGTCCGTCCGTTCGTTCGTCCATCTAGTGGTAATTCCAAGTACCGCCATCTCGAATATTTTCGTTATATAGTCATCATATAAAAGTACCACCATCCAGCGGATATTCCAAGGAACATACGAGACGTGGCTACCTACCACTAAGACGACTACTACTTCTACTAGTACTACTACATACATCGGGGACGCACGACGCACGGCTTAAGGAACTTGCCCTAAAGCAAGCTTTCTGCTTTGGTGTTAGAGAGTGGTAATTGAAATGACCGGACATTTTTTTGGGTAGCAACATTCTGCTCTTGCCAAGTTGATACCGACAGAAAATGAGAATATGCTCTCTATTTAAAAGAGAAAGCCAATAACCCCGGTGAAACGTAAACACCTAACACTTGCGTTTAGAACAAGTTTTCAACTAATTAGAGTACGATGCGCTCTACTAAGGGAGAGTAAATAAGCTGTCTCAGTGTGTTTACAAACAAACATGGTTGATCCCTTCGTCGTAGGAATCGGTATAATACGAAAGTAAAACGTTTCGTTACCAAAGTAGTGAAGCGCTTACTGTTCATTGCTGTATGAAAGCTTATACAATGCCTGGTGGTGTTCGACAGCTGAAGCACCGTTTTTCGTAAATGGGTTCACGTTGACGCTTAGTCATACATCTCCGTTCCGATGACTAACGTTCGTGATTAATGATTGATTAATGATTAAACACGCCCCCGTGGTCATGAATGTATGTGGCAGCTGTAGTAGGTAGCGGTGAGAGCGGAACCAAAGAAGGTGACCTGATATCTAGAATAGCATGACTGATTGTACGCCAAACTTAGGTTAAGGTTGCCTATTCATAACATGTTAAAAAATGACGCGTTCAAGCAACTAATCGCGGATTTCGCGGTCATGATGCATTATTAACTTTACCAAATGTAGGCCTACTGAGAGCAGTGTACGACCGGCACCTGGGCTGATGATGGAACGGGGTTTTTTTGTTCCACAAACAAGTCACCGAACGGCTGGCACCCTATGTCCGCCATGTATTGTCCTTCCTAGCCGGAAGGTTGGGCATCGTGTCGCCCGACGCCGTAAGCCATTTCACGAGACGACGACAAGTGTTTACACGAGGGCAACATCTTCCTTAGAAGAGACCGCGGCGGCAGCCGCAAATTGCCCCGCAAATTTGAGCGAACAGTTCGGAGGGCCCTTTTGAGCTACTGCAAGTGTTCTCACCTCATAGTGAGACAGGGATGAGGTTTATTAACTGACATATTATTATTACCTCTATTATTAGTATTTCAGTTATATCGATTGTCCTCTAGTGAACTGACTGATTTGCGACCGTTTTGATAAACGATAATCCTTGTTAACGAAGCGAGACTCACGACTCTTTTTTTTTGATACTCTATAGCTGTCAAAAAGTACATCCAAACTTATGTCCTGCACACGCCGCAATGGTCTAGTTGTTATGGTGTTCTGTTTCTGTCCCAGAAGTCCTGGGTTCAAGCACCAGCTCCGACGACAGCGTTTCGTTCGCGGCAAAATGGTAAACGCCCGTGTGTTAAGGACAAACGTTCAACCATTTAGAGTATGAATTACTGTCCTGGTTAGACTATTTAACCTGCTGTCCTGGTTAGACTATTTAGATGAGTAGGTTGGAAATCGTTTGCTTAGAACGGCCCGTGCGCTTACAAATTTACACGCATGTTAAAGAAAAAAAAAACACTCAGGTGGTCTAAATTTCCGGGCGGTCCACCAATACGCCTCCATGCGTAATCATATCGTGGTTTTGGAACGTTAAACTCTGCCATTTGTTATTATTGTGGCCGGACTTTTAAAACTAGAGTTTTCACTAGCTTACTCAGTCCTTTAAAATCAACTCCTCATTAGGAAAAAGTAATAATACGCTAGAAAATAAGGAGAAAGGAAACTGAACAACGTTGTTCGCAGTATTCATCCCCAAGCTTGATGCACCACGGTATACAAACACATGCGACGCGGCACAGCCATTTCGGAAAATAAAGGAAGCCGACTCATGCGTGTGTACGGAAGAGAGACGTCAAGCCCCGCTTCAAGGATTCCCTGTTTCTCCGCAGTATGCGCAGCAGCAATGGAGCGCAAGCAAAGCGGTCTTGGGCAACTGAGTAGCCGTGACACACTAAGAGGACAAGGCCGCGCCGGTTGCGTTCCTGATGTTATCCGTGCTGCTTGGCAGGGAAGGAGCCGTGCAGCCAGATCTCAATCTCGGTGCTCGCATGATCTGCTAGAGCACCGCGTGCCGCGGTCAGCCGTACCCTCGGCCAACTCGGAAGAGACGATGAGTCCGATAACGAGAAGCCTGTGTGCGCCCGGTGCACGCGTTGCACGGTGCCAAGCTGAAGCCATTCGCTGCTGACACGCCGCGGACACCCAAAGTGTGTTTGGACGTCCATTTTGCGGGAGAAACCGGCGGCCTTTTTCTTCCGCTCTCGCCATGCTTGATTAAACCGCGTTTCCTTGGTGTTTTCTTGTTAAGGAAGGCGTCCGTGGGAAAATGTTGGCAGAGAATGTGGTGCCTGGTACACATTCCATCTTGGACTAGCAAGGCATAACGAAGATAGCGCAACCTCAAACAAACAAACAAACAAACTAAGGGGTCTCAGTTCACAAAATACGTTTTCTTCGGGAATCCACTTACTCTTGTACCTTTCTCCAACACTAAAGTTAAGTACAAGCCGACAGCAGGCCCTCTTCCAAGGGCCTGCTGTCGATCAGTGCAAGAGAGTCGTTCTAGGTGGTTTCTGTAAAAAAAAAAAACATGTACTTTACTATCAAAGTGTTTTATGTCGGGATTCACCAACGCTTCAGTGACACATTTTCTTCATGGAAATATGGAAATGACGTGAAAGAATACGCGTCATCAGAAAGAAAAAAATTAGCAGCATATCCGCAAAGTGAATGATGATGAGTGGGGCAAAGTATCGAGAGCTCTCAGCACAGAACCCACCCGTTTTGTGCGCGTTTCACCACCGCCTCTCGGGTCCATTCATCCATCCGTCCGCCCATTTGCCCGTCCGTCCGTCTGTCCGTCCGTCCGTCCGTCCGTCTGTCTGTCAGTATGTTCATCTAGTGAACACTCAGTACCGCCATCTTGCATATTTTCATCCTATATTCATCATTACAAGTACCGCCATCCAGCGGATATTTCAAGGACTAAAACGAGAGGCGGTTACTACATACAAGAAACGCACGACCTACGCCTTAAGGAGCTTCGCCCCTAAACATGTGGTAGATCCCTCCGTCATAGCAATCGGTAAAGCACGAAAAGTAAAACGTCTCCTTACAAGAGTACTTTAATGTTTAGTTTACATTGATATAAGAAACCTCTCTCAACGTCTATTGGTGTTTCAGATATCAAACACCGTTCAAGATGAATGCATTCACGTTGGCGCTTAGTCATACATCTCCATCCCGACGACTAACATCCCTCAATATTAAACAAACCCGTGTGGTCATAAATGATGTAATGACAAGTAAAAAGAACCAGGCGGATGTGAAAAGATGTCGTGTGCACGCGATCGCTCAATGCACTGGTGTAGATGACCTGCACCATTAGTTTCCGTACTTTTCCTCAGTTCGTTCAGCCGGGACAGTTTGTAAGGGTACGCTACTACTCGTTGGTCAAGCGGGAGTTTTCCAGCCGCGGATGACCCTGCGTGTCACGATTTCGCGACCTCGCTCGAAGAACGGCTCCGCGTCTGGCGTCCTCGCGACTGCCGTAGCGTCGGAGGCGAGGCTGCGAAGGTTAGTCGTCGAAGGAGGTGAGGGGATAAAGGTAAGTTAGCCTTCGCGGATCAGACGCTGTTAGCCAAAAATTTCGCATCAACACCAGGGGAGTGTTTACTAGCCTGGAAGCGTAGTTTGTTTTGTCGCGGATGCCAGACTCTTTCATTAAGGTAGCGGAGGCCGGAAGACGTAATAGCGGGTTACAGCGTGTGTGGTGGCGTCCGCAGCGCTATGAATCGAGTTAAACACAGGAGTGATTCCAGTGGTACACGCGGTAGTCTAGCCAATGCGCAGGCAAACACCGCGACAAATTTCTAGATAAACACCGAAGGAAGTGGGTCACAATTGTGCGCAGGATAATTATCTACAAAAGTGGTAAAGCCAGTCGGTGCTTATTGAAAGGCTCTTATTCGAGTATTTGTCATAGGAGCAGATGACAGCCAAACGTGGAGTCGGACCAGAAAATTACAAACGCGAAGAGAAGCTTAGAGAGTTCTACCCACGCTTTCTTTTTTAAAATGTTGTTATCCGTGTAACGTGGTTACCTTTGTCGAAGCTGCTACGTTATCGATAACGTAAGTTGTGGCTGGTCTATGAACTTCGGCGCATTCCGAAACACACTCGCGATTCGCAGCCAGTGTCGTCGCTAAACTGTGTCACTTTCTCAGCTTCAAACAATCCAGACGAGCAGATGAGGCACTAAGACAAAGTCATACATTTTGTGGCCACCGGTGGAGGCTCTTGCAGCTGGTGCTTCCAAGTGAATCGGGCTGAGCCAAGGGGCACTCACAGAGCCAGGTGATGAGATGATGCTGCCATGAAAGAATAACTCGTGAAAGTTTTGTTTTGGGCACATAATACGACTTCATGCGGGATGCGATGAGGACTCGTTGGTAGCACATCTTCACTGAATTCTGCCTGTGCGCCACAAAGAAGCATACTGAATTATCGCCTTTCAGTGAAGACTAGAAGTGGGGTGTCTGTTATGCCTTTAAAAATCTGAAAGGCGGGCAGTGAAAGAAACAAGCCGGGGAAGTCACAGGCTGTAAACCTCGCTCACCGCCGGCGACCGCCAGATTGCGTGCCGCTTGTGACGTCCCGTGGAGCAAGGAGCGGAGCCGTCATCTACTACTAAAGTTTCAGCCACTGAAAGTCGTTCGATTTCAGTGCCAAGCTGAAGAAAGCTCAAACATCTCGATTTCACGTGCGGCCGACAACTGAACAACATCGTTCGCCGGAGTGCACACGCTTGGACAGTCAGTTCCTCGTTACGTCACGGCTCGCGAGTGTGCCAGTGCTGTCCGACCATCAGTCCACTCGCGAGTTTGTGAAAATATTCAGGTATTAATTAAGCGCAAGCCCAAAAGCGTTAGAATTTCTCCCGCATACATTTGAATGCACAAGGATCGAAAATTGAGTGTCGTGACCCCTTTAACTGCAGCACAGTTCACGGGACTGCACTGCCGTCGTCTCGTGTCTCACGCTATTGTGTCACGGAGTCTCCCGTCTGGCTTTAGCGTCACACAGGTCTCAAGTTTGATACATATAAGACGAGCAGGCTGTACGCTTGTAACGTTAGCACTTGCTTGCCCGTGCACGCCAGCGTCTCTGACGGGCTAATTCATCTATCGGAGACGGCAAAACGCCAGCGTCGGGAGTTGAAAACACCGCGCTCGAAGCAGCAAACGAACATTAGAAACGAAACCATGGAACGACACACAGACATTCGCGAAAAAATATAGATAATTACAGGAAAAGAATCGAAAGGGATTTAAAATATCACACAATCACAGGAGCAGAACAGAAAAGAGCAATAAAGAGTAGAGGAACGCGAGAAAAGAACACAAAAGAGCAGGAATATAAAACACATAATCGATGCTCCACAGTTCGTAAAGCTTGAGACGCAACAAGGTTTGATTTTTTTCCTTGTTTCTTTTTTTTTGTGATAGAGCTTGTTCGTAAGAAAAAGAAAAAAACACGCACGGTAGTGACTGCTGCACTGTTTAGTGCGTGGTCCATTGTTTCCATGTGTAACTGCACCTTAAATTCCTTCCAGAAACATTTCGTATACCAGATTGCACAAGTGCCTTGGTAGCATGTACCGGACATTCATCAATTGCGAAAAGCTACATGGCGCTCTCTGGATCACTGCTCATGAATTGTAATGGGATATTCATAATTGTAATGAGATATTCATAATTTCTGCATTCCTTTATTTTGTTACGTTGTCGAAAGTTAATGTCCTTTTTGCTTTCTTTCTTGAGAAGCTGGCGGACATTCAGTAACCTAGTTTTCGGTGCATGCGTCATAGCACGAACAGTGAAAGCGTTTAGTGTTCCTGCCTTCATTCCACGTACGGAAGAGGACATGCTTCCACTGGACTTGCTGTCACTTTCTAGACGCGTACATGTGTGTGCGTGCCCGGTTACATGTCCGCTCGCAAGAGGAGGTGTTTGGCGTGGCCGCCGACTGGGTCAAGGCCCACCGGCGAGCTCTGACGTTCGAAAGTGAAACACCGCGCTGACCTACTCCTGTGCCGCGCTTCTCGACCCTGTCGGGTTCACTGGAACGTTGAATCGGATGCCTATGACGGCTTGTAGCGCGGAAGACGGTGGTACTAGCCGCTTGCTGGTGCCACAGAGTCTTGAGAGCAATCTCGCACCCAAAACTACCATGCATTCTGCGTCTTTATAACGCGAGTGCGTTCTACAACGGTCACGACCAACAACTTACCGAAGTAGTTTCCGTCACGGAAATGATGTCGGTGCAAGGCAGCTCTTTTTTTTTACCTCAGCACAAGGTGTTGTTAGATTACCTTTTGTTAGGTACAATTGTTAGAGTGTGTGCGTCATAGGTAGGAAGAAATTGTAGAGAAGGCGAGGCAGGGATGGTAACCAGTCCTGGAAAGCGGGTTTGCTATCCTAGTTGTGGGTACGGAAAATGGGATGGGATGCCGAAAGGGGGAAATGAAAGAGAGGCAAGAGCGAGCGCTAGCACATGACAGCACGCACACAAACATGCGGTCTGTTACATATCCATCACGCTTGCTTGGTACGAGCCATCACTGTCACAGCCGCTTGTCAAGTTAGTTTTTCATAGAAACGTCAAGAGTTCCCTGGTCGCCTTCACCTTCGTCGTGCTCTGTTGACAACATTCAAGAATAGATTCAACAGACATTGGTATATTGTCACTGTGCTCAAAAACGGACGCCAGTGACCATCTCTTAACGTATTGTATACCAGACAGTAACACAGGATGTGGCGCATAGCGTCTCCTCGTAACGACAGTCATCGCAAAGAGATTTGATGAATGCCACACCTAACCGTATACATATAAACGACAAGGCAGTGCTGCATATCACCTCGGCGTGGTCCAGTTAGGATACAGTCGTTCATGAAACAACTCAGGCGGTGTTGACGGCTGGCCTGATTGGTCAGGCTGCCCAGTGCGCACGTGCTTTAATCGCAAACTAAATCCGCACAGCCACGAAGCGAATTCGGACAACTGTTCGTACAACGACACTCGCTGATACTGAACGTCTCGGGAAGGGTATGGTAGTCGCGCTCTTCCGAGTGTAAGTTTCACCAGCGAAATGTGTTAAGTTTCATTGGTCGTTAATGATTGTCAGCGGCTGCTTTTGTGAAATCTCAAAGCGGCAAAAAACTCTTCGCTGGAAGGGCACTGCAATTTACGCATTTGACCAGACCACCTCTCTTCACCAATTAAAAAAGATAATTAACTTGATTAATTTCATTCTTGTCGTAATTGATGCCTCTATAGTTAGCATAAGTTGCCTGCCACAACATAAAAGGTAATTATGAAGACCGCCTGAAGATGTCCACTTTTCCTGATAACAGGGGTTCTTCCGGCACATTTCTTGAAAAACCATGTAGTTCCTCGACGAAGTGGCAGGTTTCAAAATTTGTCAATATGTGCACAACGTGATGATGTTATCGCAATAGGTATAGATAGAATATAGGTTAAATTACGCTTGAATTCGTAACAATACTACAACCACACATAAAAATATAACACGAACAGCGGCAGACTTTCGGGTAAGTACACAATAAGAAAAAAAATTACAGCATATCCACGGAGCGAATAATGATGAGTAGGACGAGGCTTCGGAGAATTTTATCGGCAGACCGTGAATCCGTCCATCCGTCCGTCCCTCCCTCCCTCTTTCCCTCCCTCCCTTCCTCCCTCCCTCCCTCCCTCTGTCCGTCCGTCCGTCCGTCCGTCCATCTGTCTGTCTGTCTGTCTGTCTGTCTGTCTGTCTTCCTTTCGTCCATCCTCCCTTTTATCTTCCTTCCTTCCTTCCTTCCTTCCTTCCTTCCTTCCTTCCTTCCTTCCTTCCTTCCTTCCTTCCTTCCTTCCTTCCTTCCTTCCTTTTTTCCTTCCTTTTTTCCTTCCTTCCTTCCTTTTTTCCTTCCTTCCTTCCTTCCTTCCTTCCTTCCTTCCTTCTTTCCTTCCTTCCTTCCTTCCTTCCTTCCTTCTTTCCTTCCTTCCTTCCTTCCTTCCTTCCTTTCATGATGCTGTATTCTGGACTATTACACTTCTTTCTTTTTCTGACGCAGTTTTCTTCCCTGTTTCTCGATATTACTTGCACGCGGTCAACCGGAGTGCTTGCGTCAACAATATCTGTTTACAGGAACTGCGACGGCCGTCACGCTATACCCAACACGGCCTGTGGTAAACACGCACCGTCCCCCGCGATCACCGAAGTCATCCACGCGGGAAGCCCCCGAGTCGACGAAGAAAGCGAAAACGCAAAAAAAGGGGGAAGGGGAGGCCGAATTACCGCAATCAGTTTGGACAACCTAGCATACTTCGTTACGGCAAACAGGATGAAACTTTTCCGTAGTGTTTACGTTCTTTGATTCGCGACGTGCAGTGGAGTGTCACAAACATCAAGGCGCCTCGCAGACTGGACTTCGAGTGTGCAGATTTTGCAGTACGAACACACATTTACTCTAGCGGCCATGCAAATGTGAGAGAGGGTAATCCCAGGTTGGCTGCGCAGTGAGAGCGTTGGAGATCTGTAGTAAAGCGTATTTTTAAAGATAACAAAAAAACAACAACGAATTTTTGATAACCGATTGCAGAGAAGCATGTTGCTGGAAAAAAAAAAGAAAAGCATGGCCTGCGCGGAAAGTGCTTCACAGTCAAAGCGAAAGCTGGAAGAGTGGCATTTCGAGAGCCCGCCATAGACTTCCTGGGGATTATTACAAGCACACTTGCAAGGGAGACACTGTGGCATAAGTAACAAATTTTGTCAAGTTTCGAAGCACCACTACGCCAATCTGCGGAGAAGCGAGGTATACCCTCCATATGCGCAAGATATTATATGTGCTTTGTTGATGCAGTGGCTGATGGTGATAAAGAATTGCGACTGAGCCTTTCGTAATGGTTGATATTCATTCAAACAGCCACTAGCTACGCTATTGAAGTTGTGTGACGCCTCGTTGTTATTTCTTTCTTTATTTTGCTCTTCTATCACGCCATATTACGTTCCCTCCCGACACTAAGCGTGTACCGAGTACTTTCGCGAAATATTTTCAGCCGCCGCATGACTCGGTGATTACAGAGCCATGCATGCGGCGGCTGAAAATACTTCGAGAAATTGTCGGCTGCCACGGAGGTAGCGCACGTTCGAACCCCTTACCCTGAACGTTTATTTTTTATTTCGCATTTCTTTCTTATTTCGCGTAATAGCACTTGCGGACACCGGCGGTAGTGGCGGCTGACAACCACTAAGGCGCCTTCATATGCGCGCGTCTCCGGAGACGCGCGCATACGAAAGCTCCCTGACAATCACGGCGCCAAACACGGCCGTTGTTGGGATCTCATAACAGCCTTCACGGTAAACGTCTCTATCGTCATACTCCGCTATCTATCTTCGAGCGGCTTACTACGATGTACCGAAGAGGCAAAGTAAAGGCGAAATCAAAGCGATGAGAGAAACGCCACCCGGCGTGGTGGCGTAACGCGTATAAGGGCGTCGCGCTGCTAAGCTCGAGGGCAACGGGATAATTCTCGTATGCGGCAGCTACGAAACGCAAAGAACAACCGTACGCTTAGGCATAAGCGCACGTCAAAGATGCCGAGGTGGCTGAAGTTAACCCAAAGTTCCCACTACGGCAAACACAAGCCTCGCAAAATGCAAAAATGAATATGAAGTGATGACGTACTTCTCACTATGGCATGTCTTTGGTCTCCGACTTTCCGCGAAGTTAGGGATGCATGTGACTAGTCCTCAGAATGCAATATCAAGGGTCCTCGGTCGCCCTTCTCACCAAAAACCTTAATTAGCTAACCCGCACTTTAAACAATGACGAACAATAGCGATAGATTCATCAAAACAAGCACCCTTAGGTAAATAGGAACCCGCCCCCCTCACCCTCCCTTGCGCGAACATCTATGATTATGCCATCAGAAACTCTCGGCTTGAGGTACGCACCACATTTACTGCTGAAGAGGTGGTAGCCAGCGCTTTGTTGACGAATGAAAAAGAGTTAGAGCAAGCATATGTAGCTCTTTGAAAGGAACATTCCCATGCACTAAAGAGCACTGATTAGCTCGATATAAATTGATGACCTTAGCTTCCCATAGAGTCTTGTGTTGGAGAAAGCATGGTCTCCGAGGCCGTGGAGAAAGGCATGAGAGCTTGGACACAGCGACTCGACGCATGACTAGGCCCTCAATTGCACAAGTGCTGCAAGCGATTACTCCATCCTTTATACCAGATGCTCAATAAGCATAAATACTCGGACAAATGATTAGCGGGGGGAAAAATGGGTCGAAAATTCATTTCGATTCCGTGCTGTACTAATCATGGCTGTGCAATGATTTATAACTACCCCCTCCTTTTCCTCCTCCTCACCTCGCATGAATCATCCTCTGTTCCTTCACCTGCGCCTTGCTGTATCCACACACGGTTATGCTGCGCTCTGCCCTCCCCTCCAGCTTTTCCTCCTCACTCATGCATCACTCCTTGCCTTCACTTCTCTTTCCCACACCTTTCTATCCTTACTGCACAGGCTTCACTGTACAGCGCTGTTCAATTATTTACCCTCCTCCAATCCTAATTTTCCCTTTCAAGACTCTTTGCTGTACAATACCATACATAGATATGTTATATATGTGCTACGCAGGGTATGCCTGCGGGGCGTCAAGCGGCGTTATAGGATGACAGCATATGATACATGACACGAGTTGAAAGCTGAAAATGCTATCCTCTTGTGGGCCCTTCAAGTGACGGAAATAGGAAAATAATCATTCTTCTGATCACCATCGTCAATCTCATTATACCCACTGCGGAACAAAGGACTCTCTCATGCTTCGGCAACCCAACCAGCCCTGCACCTGCTGTGACCGAGTTTCATTCCCGCACACTTCTTAATCTCCGCTGCCCGCCTAACTTTCTGCCTCCCCCTCACACGCTTGCCTCTTCTTGGAATCGAGTCTGCTGAAATACAGACAGTCTGGATCCATCATTCGTAGTATAATATAGACGGACACATTCAAAACTGCATCCAGGCGGGAAACGCCGTGCACTCCACAAAACATGGTATCTAACGAGCAAGTAAGCGGGCTTCCATCGTGTCACAATACGCACGTCAGCACCAATGTAATTAAAAGCATTGCATACCGTCCCTTGCCGCCCCCTCTCTTAATAAAACAAGTGATGTCATTAATGCAGACCACGAACCAAGCAGACAGGGTTTTTTACTCCGTTCGCGTTCCATGGATGCGCGACCAGTTCCTCGGTCTCCCCGCTCGGGCGTCCAAGGCCACACGTCGGCGAACGTGGCCCGATGCAGCCGACGTCGGCGAGCGTGGTGACCAATTACGCAGGCAGGGCCACAGGCGGCATCGCCTCATCGAACGAGCGCAGATCGCGCCACTGCACATCATCATCCGACCGCGCCATCTGGTTATTCCCATGAGCCGGAACGACGACAACGCTTCGGCCATCGCATTAACAGCCTGATCTAGCACGTTCGTTCGTTCGTTCGTTCGTTCGTTCGTTCGTTCGTTCGTTCGTTCGTTCGTTCGTCGTTCGCTCGTTCGTTCGTTCGTTCGCTCGCTCGTTCGTTCGTTCGTTCGTTCGTTCGTTCGTTCGTTCGTTCGTTCGTTCGTTCGTTCGTTCGTTCGTTCGTTCGTTCGTTCGTTCGTTCGTTCGTTCGTTCGTTCGTTCGTTCGTTCGTTCGTTCGTTCTAGACTGGAGACACCTGCTGAGCATGTGGGGAGCGTCCGGCCATATTCAGTTTCTGCCACTTTTGGACCATAATAATGTTCCCACTCACTCACTGTCATGTTGCACTGAAAAAAAAAAAACTAGTCCTATCACAGGTTCTTTTTCCTTCTAAAAAGCAACAACAATATCTGGGGCTCCACGCACGAGAACAACAATAAGGTCACGATGCGCGAAATGTATGTTCACGCTACGGCCATATATTGTTGCCTACTTGATCTTTTCGTATTTCGTTTCACTCCTAGCAGCACTTTCTTTTTTTTTTGCCGCGTGTTAGTTTCGCTACACGTCAGTTTTCTCGCGCCATGTTAACCAATCGTTCCGCAGCCGATAAATATATCAGGTGTGTCGCACAAAGAAAGAAGATAAATACCAGATCACAAGTGACGGCAAGTAAATGCATTTCTCAAGTATAAAATAACTACTAGATAAGAAAATTTGTTCCCAAAGACTTCGTGGACACTTGTCTCTCGTTCAGTTATTTGTGCTCTAGCGCTCCTCAAAGCCTGAGTTCTTCCGGTGTCTAACAAGGTAAGGCAAATGATGACAATGCACATAAATTCATCGATGGCGGATAATCAACAGAAACAATAGCCTGATGAGGTGTCGAGCTCTAACGAGAGAAGATCGCATGCGTAAGGGCTTTTCAGCGCTGTACAAAAAGTGCAATAAAGGCAGACTGCAGTCCAGCAAATTTGCATAGAGCAATTAAAATATTTCGCAAATATGTACAGCCACGCGACCGCTTGAGCACGAAGAAATTTCTGAGTGAAGTGCCAAGTGAGCTTTACAAAGCGAGGGGTGGGTTTGCCATACGACCTTACCTGCTTATTTTTACAATACCGCGAGTCAGACGCGTGAGCCCTTTGCAAGACGGGAATCAAAGCTCTAAGGCAACAAGACGGTACCGCACAAACTAGTCTCGTATTGAAGCTTCAGCAAGAAATACATCATGACGTTAAGACGCGTGATTGTTTATTCGTGAGGGAGTTTTAGTTTAATGCACATAAGGCTGTACGTGCGCAACGTGCTGCGCGCTGCGTGCGCTACGTTTAAGGCTGCGTCCTACAGCATTAGTTTACCGTGCGCAAGCGTCAACAGGCCTGCCTTTATGTGTTGCTTCACGCCATCTCGCGGAGAGGCAAGAAGTTGTAATAACCGATATTTGTCGACGCAACACACAAGTGACGGCATGAGACAAGGCATATTTTTTGAGGACGAGTGCTGGTTTGGAGTGTTGAGGGGTCAACTAGAAAAAGTGAAGGACACAGACGGCGAAGGCGATCGCTTACTGCCAATTTAACATTTATTGTTTGCTACAGATGTTTTCCCGAGATCACGAGACAAAAAAAAGGCCAAACGGGGGTTGCTAAACGCTAAATAAAGAAATGCCCTCATTGGTGGTGGTGTCTTCACGTGTCATTGTTCACGCCATGACAGTTGCTTTCACAATGATGAGGGCACCATGTGCGAGAAAAATCACCTGAGCTTCGTAGAACACGTAGGTGCATCCACGTGCACGATAAATGCATGATCAGAACTAGCCTTTACTTTCCAACACTTTGAATGCCTTTGCAGGCAATCATTCGGACATTTTTCGATTATACACATGTCACACGTAGCAACTTAGTGCACTTCGAGCGAGTACACTTAGCCGCGAGTGTCATTTGCGCGCTGCCACACGAGCAAGTTTGGTTTCACTCGCTGCAAGGCACACTTGCCAGCAAGTGCGTTCCCCAATTTCACTTCACTGCAGTAGCTGGGATGAAGTGTGTAGCCTCGGCAACAGTGGCTTCTACAGAAAGACGCTGTTGCCCTAAAGTGGCGCTCATATTTTATTTATATATTTATACCAGCATTTGTGTTATGGTGGATACTGCTATGTATAAAACAAGTCATAAAATACAACAATAGCTTAGCTACTTTCCCCGTTGGGCTGCTTGCGGCCACGTCCGCTTGGGGGATGCGGTAGCACATGCACAGAAATTGCTGGGTCCGTCGCGTTGTTTACTTCCAGGTACACTTGCACCTGTGTCGGTGAGTTGTACCCTAGTCATTTGAGATGGCATTTGCCACAGGTGCTACTTCCACGAAGACAACGTGGTCCAGCGCTGAGACACAGCTGCAAAAATAACAAATATTGGTTGTGCTACAAATCCGTCAATCGCAACTGCCATAATTTCCAAAGTACACTTCGTTTTCTCGTGTAGCAGAGAACCGCCGAAATAACACTTCATGGGCGTAAGTACACTAACTCAAAGTGCACTTAAGTTGCCACGTGTGACAGGGGTATGAGACACACGCAGCAACCACCGCATGCAGTTCAATGGAATCACACACACGGCGCACCGTACACAGCCCACGAATCCGTCGCGGTGCTTCCCGTCACCATCGCGTTCCTGCTTCTTCGTAAATGACGATGACCAATCGGAAAACGTAGCGCTCCAGCTTAGCAGAGATCCCAATCAACTGCACCTGTTCACTCGTTGGCTTCAGGTTGCTTATTTAAGTTCCAAATGCATCCAAATTCACACGGACTTTGTTCGCTGCCACGACCACCGTAGTGTTACAGTTCACTATAGAACACTGTAGTAGCGTTGTCGGTCACAGCCATCTTGCCTGTTTTTGGTCTCGGCTGTTCGAGATCTCGCGAGAGTTACAGCTAAGGTACCCAACGGCTGTAGCGTGCGCAACGTAAGAGCCGAGATCTAGTGTACGAAACCCTCGCGTGCGCAAAAGCAGCCATCTCTCTTAAGTACAGCGCATGCGCAGCCATGCTTCCTCTCGGGCGATGCGTGCGCTAGGCCGTTGTGCGCGCTAAGCTAGGACTCTCTATTATAGCGCTTGTAAAAAGAAAAAAAACAGCAGGAAAGACTGAGGGGGGGAGGGAGGGCTTAGCGTACAATCATGGGAGTAGTGTAACAGAGGGGTCGGTGACCACTAGTGCCTGGAATGTTATGATATGTATGCATAAAAGAAGGGTTATTTATAAGAAAGAAAGAAAGAAAGAAAGAAAGAAAGAAAGAAAGAAAGAAAGAAAGAAAGAAGAAAGAAAGAAAGAAAGAAAGAAAGAAAGAAGAAAGAAAGAAAGAAAGAAAGAAAGAAAGAAGAAAGAAAGAAAGAAAGAAGAAAGAAAGAAAGAAAGAAAGAAAAGAAAGAAAGAAAGAAAGAAGAAGAAAGAAAGAAAGAAAGAAGAAAGCAATACATGTTCTGACAGTATCGTGTTGAACGAATCGCTATCACGGAGCTTACACAATGGTAACGTGTTTTTATCGGAACTCATACGAGGAAAGAAGGGCTACTCGTGCGGAGGTACTTCGTCATTTCAATGGTGTTTTCCAATCAGGGTGAAGATTTCAGATTACGTGTGTTGTCGGTGGTTCCATATAGGAATCGAGGTTTACAGCGAGGTGGTTGTTTTATTGCGATAACAATTATATGGGCACTCTCAGCTGCATTTCGCTGCCGGCGTCATGCACCGTAAATTTATAGGTATCTATATATATGAAAACGCAGAAAGAAAAAAAAATCCAGGAAAAAAAAGACACCGGTGCGCGGAATCAAACGCGGGACTTACGCGTCGTGAATGCGAAGCGTGAACAGCTGAGCCACCGAGAGGTACCTCCACCTATACGTTCAAACTGCAAGCTATTTATGTATGCCACTTACCGCTGTTGGCGGGCATCTTGGGCGGAGGGGTGTGGTGGGGGACTATCATGTTTTCAGCATTATCAGCAAGATGGCGCACTGAGCGCGTGGTTGCTTTCATCTCTAACGCGTACTTTGGCCCGCGGAGAGGAGGAGAGTGGAGTGGACAATCTCTCACGTGCCCTGATCTTCCGGTGGAAGGATCATACATCTTAACTCGCATTGGGCTTGCACTGGAACGATTCTGTTGTAGTTACGGGGCGCAAAAGGTCACTGCCATCGTTGCACAGCCTCCGTTTGTGAAAAGGGCGCGCTTTTCAGACACGGCGATGTAACAACTCGGACGCTTATTCGAGTTCATTTGTACCCGTGAGTAGGTTTCGTGCGTCATTTGTGCGTGAGAAACGCGGGGCGCGTTGCGATCTGCTTGCCATTCTGTGCGTGACTTTCCGACTTGTTGCTATCACGTTCATTGGTTCGCCTTTGCGGCAAAGCTGTGACTTTTTTCGGGGGAAGAACAATATGTAAAAAGGGAGAAGCTTGAATCTGAGCCTTTTACAGAATTGTTGAAGACTCGGGATAATATAGTAGCTGTGTTTTCTCTCTCTCTTTCTTGTAGTTTTTTTGCCAGACTCTTCGTAGGCCATTTTGATGAAAGAAGTAACTTTTGTGCGTTATGGGCCGTACCAGCGCACAAACTCATGGGACGAAGAAAATAGACACAAACAAGCGCTGACTCTCAACTCTTTTTTTTTTCTTTGTCCCGTGAGTTGGTGCGCTGGTACTGCCCATGTATCACCAACTAGCCCAACTATCAGTCCTGCTTCAACTTTTGTGCGTTCATGTGAATGCTGCCAATTACAGTTGCATCTGACCGCACGACGGCGACGAAAACAGGGGCGAACACTGATGCCATCTCTTTCAAGACGCTTTTGTGACTGCACAGCGCAGCTAAACAGATAACAGGGAAAACTATAACAGTAGAGGCAGTCCGGTGTGTTCTATCCATTTCGGATGTTGTGCTTGTAGCTTTATTTTCCTCCTGGATGATTGCAGTTTTCCTGCTTCTCTGTGGCGTACGCATAAACTTCGAGTCGTCCGACCGCAACAGTCTCTACACAATACACGACGGCCAACTGATCTGCGGTTTAACTGCCTTCCCCGAGAACATCTAGAAGGAGCGGCTTCCGGCGTTTCCCTTTTCCCTGTCCCGGCCATGCGGTCACCTTGCACGTTATCTGTACTATTATACCATGAAGGTCGCAGAAAATTATGTGCGTACGTCTACGATTCTAGAACCTCACTTTCGCTCCTGTTTCACTCACTTATTCACATGCAGTCACGTACTTTCATCTTTTGTTTCGGTACCTCGGTTGGCGAAAATTTCCGGAGCCCTACACTATACGGTTGATTGATGATGATTGATTGATTGATTTGTAGGGTTTAACGTCCCAAAACCACCATATGATTATGAGAGACGCCGTAGTGGAGGGCTCCGGAAATTTCGACCACCTGGGGTTTTTTAACGTGCACCCAAATCTGAGCACACGGGCCTACAACATTTCCGCCTCCATCTGAAATGCAGCCGCTACAGCCGGGACTCGATCCCGCGACCTGCGGGTGAGCAGCCGAGTACCTTAGCCACTAGACAAGCGCGGTGGGTCTACACTATACGGTGTGCGTTATACTCATATCGTGGTCTTGAATAGTTAATGCATCATTATTTATTGGAGTTTAACGTACCACATGGCCGACACGAATGTGCAAGATGCCGTATCGGAGGACATCTAAAATTTCGACCACCGGGGGTTCTTTACCGTACAGCTAAATCTCAACTCACGGGCCTCGACCATTCACGCCTCCATGGAAAATGCAGCCACTGCGGCCGGGATTCAAACCCGCGACCAGAGAGTCAGCAGTGGTATTGGGGCACTCTTGGAAACATTTAGGTGCACACACAATAGACGAGAAAAATGAAAGGCACGAAGACAAACGGGCGTGAATTCACAACTCAGTTTATTTAAGGAAATACACGAAATAGGTTCTTTCACGAAATGTGCCCAATATTGTATAAAAATCAGCAAAAGACGCTATTTCTTCGATGTCTTCAGTTGATTTTTCTGTACCGGCAGGTATCTTATAGGGCTGAAAACGTCATATGAAACAGTCATTAGGAAAGTTAATATCAATAACTTTTTAATTAGTTGCGGCAAGCAGTTTAGTCAAACGAGAGAATTGGAGTCCTTGGTGCGCAGAACCCATTGCCGCTTTGAGACTTCGGAAAAAATAGTCTCTAGTAATGACTAAGAAATAATCAAGTTCTCATAAATTGAGCGGCGAAACCGAAACCAAAGGACCGATGAGCGCAAGAAGCAGACAACTACAGTGACGTCATTGTTCAAAACAGTGGTAACAGGGGTGCAGTTATTCCCCGTTCGTTAATGTATGTGCGTCATGCGGGCTGTAATTGTGAGTGCAGCCCACACAACGAAGTCGATTGATGGTTGATATAACAACGCTTCCGTATTTCAGCTGCACTCTTTCGCGTTTCGGTTTCGCCGCAGAATAGGGAAGAAATTCATTATTTCGCAATATTTACTAGACGCCGCTTTTCCGAAACCTCAAAGCAGCAATAAACTCTTCGCATAAAGGACTTCACTTCTTCCTGTTGACACAACTGTCACCAATTCAAAAGCTAATCCATTTATCTTTTCTAATTATTGTTCCAAACGATATCTTCAGCCCTCTTCAGACGCCTGCTGCTACTGAAAAAGTAACTGCGAACACAGCGAGCAAATAACGCCTTTTGCTGATCTTTAAAGAATATTTGACACATTTCTCGAAAAACCATATCCCGGTGTTGCTGAACAGCACATGTGCGTAAAAAAAACAAGCAAGAAAAAAAACGGAAACACGCCATGACGGTATCTCTTTTTTTTTACTTAAGTGGAAATTAAAACTTCCAGAAGACAATAAAAGGAAAGTATGGCTCAAAAAGTGAACTCCTTGTCAAAACAATCGATGGGCTGCTTACGCATTTATCAGCACACCTTGGGATATGAAAGGCTTCTACTGTTTCCTGAGTAAACTTGTCTTTGGGATAAAACCAGATGTTCGTGTCACACCAAATAGGATGACATTGGCAGCTTCTACAGTGCTCAGCTAGATGGGAGTGCTTGCCTTGGTCCAAAGAGTTCACGTGTTCATTAAGGCGAGTGTTAATGCACCGGCCAGTCTGAGCTATATATAGATGGCCGCAGGTTGAGGTCAGTAAATCAACCACTCTTATTGTTTGCACCACACATGCATTCCACTTTCCTTTGGAAGGCAATCGTTATTTTAGTTTTGTCCAATCTTTTTGCCCAACGCACGACAGATGCATTGAACCTTATTCGGTACACTGAAAACAGCTTTTACACCAAAACGTACGTTTGCCATGGGCTTGAGCTGATGTCAATGCCGATGAATGTACGGTAAAACTGCAAAGCGCGTGCTCGCTGTATGTCTCTTTTTTTGTTGTTGTTGTTGTTACAGGCGTGTGCTTTTGTCCAACTTTTAAAATCTTGATAATTTTTCCGACGGCTCAACGTAAAACATTGTCTCGATAAGCTGTCGTTGCTGATGATGATATGTGGGGTTTAACGTCCTAAAACCACCATATGATTATGGGAGATGCCGTAGTGGAGGGCTCCGGAAATTTCGACCACCAGGGGTTCTTTAACGTGCGCCCAAATCTGAGCACACGGGCCTAAGCTGTCGTTGCTATAGACAGCTGACTTGACGTGAAAATGGTGATTTTATAGTATGAATGCATGACTTCGACAAGGGACTCCTAGATAAATATGGGGGGTTTGACGTCCCAAAACCACAATATGATTATGAGAGACGCCGTAGTGGAGGGCTCCGGAAATTTCGACCACCTGGGGTTCTTTAACGTGCACCCAAATCTGAGCACACGGGCCTACAACATTGCCGCCTCCATCGGCAATGCAGCCGCCGCAGCCGATATTCGAACCCGCGACCTGCGGGTCAGCAGCCGAGTACCTTAGCCACTAGACCACCGCGGCGGGGCTACAAGGCACTCCTTAGACAAGACACTACGATTTCATTTTTCAGAATTTTAGAATGGTACGAGCTAAAGTTGAGTGGAGATTTCACTGTATGAATATTGTACAACCAACATGTGTCTCCTGATCGTAGATGCAGTGTTAAAAAACTGCAGCTGGTTATTATGGGCAACCTCGTGTGTGAACTTAAGACCCATTCCCTATTCCCTAAACAACTTCAAAACATTCGCAGCAATACAGCCTTAGGCGTCTTTCTCAGAGATAATTAATTGAAAATGATCAACAAGAAAACCTTTCTGGCAAAATCAAGCGAACATTTATGAATATTCCTGTCTCTTCCGGCCAAGGAAATATCGCTGAGAACAGGGGCTACTTTAGAGGCAATGCAGCCTCCTGCATTCTGGACACACATTTCACTAATGTAGATTGTTAATGAAATGCCAAGAGTTCCAAAAGTCCACAACGGATACCCCGTTATCATTTGTAAATTTGGCTTTATGATTGCGATAACACATGCATGATTTGACCCCTTTCGTTAGTTCCGCGCAAGGGATAGAATAGTAAAGTTCTTGTACGTCAACACTGTAGGCACTGCAACTACCTGGATTTTCTTTGCTTAAGTGTTTAACGACAACATTCGAATTAGGTATTAATATAGTGGGTCATAAATCTTGAACGTCTAAAAGTGTTTGTGAAGATAACAAGCTACTGGCAGTTGTCACGTGTTTCAGAGACTCACGCTGTAAACTGTTGATATGGCTTGTGCGTTTTACAAGAAAGGAATACTTCCGATTACAGGCTCTCTGCTCTTTCGATTGCAGAAGCCAAGCTTTTTACTCTTTCAGCTGCAGAATGCAAGCTTTCTAGGTTAAGCGGATCTAGAAAAGACACAACTTAATGCTTGACCTTTTGGGGTTTTACGTCAATGCTTTGGAAATTTTTGGTAACAGCTGGACTCGCTTTTTCACTAAAGATGCCATCCGGCATCAACACACAGCAACCCTCTTTATCAGCCGAGAAAACGCGTGGTTTCCTCGACAAAAGCTCTGAGGCAACTAAATCCAGTTTTTTTCGCAGCCCTTCTTACAGTCCTCGTCTTATCTCAACACATTCAGATACACACCTTGAGCATTCATCTTCGGTGACTTCGGTGAAGAAGCAACCATCAAATGTCAAGCCAATGTTGCTTAGTCAATAAAGGTCTACTTCATAAACAGCGAGAACCTAAAATTGGTACAAATAGGACGAAAATGACGAACATTTTACGGAGCATTCCTGGCGTTCATAAGCTATTCGGCCCGCTCCAAGGCACTGACTGTTTTTCCCATATACAAGTGAACAATTTCTGCGCGTGAACTACAAGTTAAGAAGTTACTACATTATGACCATGCGTGTAAGGTCCACATCAACTTATGATCCCTGTATACATTGTTTTCAAGGCCACACTACCACTGTTTGAAGGGCATTATCGGCGTGTATAACTGCGCTCGAGCAATCTAATGTTTCCCTTCCGTTCTGTATATATCCTCAGCTGTATACCACTTGACAGAAACTGGGCATGGCTTCGTTTCAACTACTACGTGGAATGGTCTTTATTACAGAGTCCAAACTTCGTTTTGTGGCTTCGCGCATCATAGCGTGATGCTCTGTGTTCCGATACCGGTTGCCGCGGTCGCATTCAGATGGCAGATGAATCACAAGAACACACGTGTACAGCACAAGGTGCGTGTGCGTTAAAGAAAATCAGATAGTGAAAAATTAATCCTTAATGCGCCTCTATGAAATGGCTCATCATCAGATCGTCAATGGACCGATTTAGTCTGACGTCCGCAGCAACTTACCACACGCAGCCTGAACAAGCCATTTCCAATGGCTGGCTATGTGTGCGCAGAGATGATGCGGACCCTGAACTAATACTGTCTGTTAAATTTACCTCAGCCTCTCTATTGTTTCGCATGTGCGTGTGTGTGTGTGCGTGTTTGCGTGTGCGTGTGCGTGCGTGTGCGCGTGTACTTACCATATTATATGCTTGTACACAGCAATAGAGGGAGGGAGCAAGGGAGAAACGATCATTTATATTAGATGAAAAGCAACAATTTGCCGAACCTAGGTGCTTCAAAGTACGCGTGCAATAGCGTGATTGCTGCGAATTCAGCATGCTCAGCAGGAGTGTATGCAAATTTCTACAAAAGAAATCGGCTGATCACACGTATCTGGAAATCGACGTTATGCGAAGCATGTGAAGGGAAGATGACCGTGCTGCAATTTTTTTACTGTGTGACACGTCATGAAATGACGCTAAATACATGTACAAACGTTGCACTCACAGACATGTTGGAGAGTTGCAGATGTTTATATAACCAGTTATTTGCAGTTATAACGTGTGGCACATACCCGCATACCTGCGGCATATACCCGCGCATGGGTATGTGCCACTGTCTGGCGGGGCGTGTTTGACGCCGTACGTGACGGGATTCTGACATTTTTCATGGCTTGAGCAGCGCGTCATATAGTCGTACAACTGTCTTACCCTTCCATGCTAATTTTGGTTCACGCCAAGCTCAGAGGGTGACCACGACAGCACCCAAACGTAAGCGGCTAGATAGATAGATAGATACGCTCAAATTCGCTGAAGCAGGCTAAGAAATGCTTCGCATTTAAAAAACCAGTAGCAGTAGCATATAACGACATCAGCAGAGGCGGATCTCCTCTAACGAGTGTCCGCCACATCCTTGCTCGATGATTACGCACTATGCCACTATGCATCTCGTTAGTTTACGAGGATATATGACCAGTGTCATGCAAAGATGCATACATTAGTACATGAACCGAAAGCCATCACAAAAATCAAATAGAAAAAAATAAGAGTACGCCGGCTAGCCCATCTAATGGCTTACGGAAACGGGCTTTGCGGAGATTTATCCTCCTTCGTTATCCTCTGTTTGTCTATGAGCGTGACGTCTAGAATGCATTACGCGCCGTTCTCGGCTCGCATCATAAAGTCGTCGATGAAGAGTTACGAATTGCCATCAGTTGACTCCTGGCTCTCCTAGTGCCCTTAAACGGGCAGTTAGTGACTGCTCTGATGGCTTTACAGAGTGATTGAGGTTGACCGCTGAGGAAGGGACAAACAAAATATCACGTTATATCCTCGGAATGAATGATGATAAGTGGGCGAAGCTCGAGAGGGGGAGGTCATCGGTAAACCGTAAATCCCGTCAAAAGTTAGCCCATTACATCATTATAAAGGCGTAAGACTGTGCGTATATTGTACAAATCAAATTTTATTTTGTTCATGTTCGTTTGTTGTTTCGTTTCTTCGTTTGTTCTTTTGATTTCTTTGTTGTCGTGGTGGTTGGATTGCGTGGTTCCTTCAGTATTACGACTTTATGGTCCGTGAAATGAAGCGAGCGGTTCTTGTACTGGCTGCAGTGAGAACTTTGCAAACACAAAGTTTATGCACGTCCCTTGGATCGTGGAGGTCCGTCTGTCTGTCCGCCTGTCTGTCTGTCCTTCCATTCATGCGTCCGTCCTTCTCTCCTTTGGTCCGCACGTCCATCCGTACGCCTGTCCGTCTGTCTGTCTGTCCATCCGTCCGTCCGTCACTCACACCTTTGTGTTAGTCACACAACTAGGTGGTTACGAACCGGTCAAAAAAGACATGCATGGACGGACCCATGGCTTTAGGAGCTTCGCCCCTGAATGAAAAACGTAATGAACTCGCCATAACAAATTACCGCGCGCTCTGTAGAGGTTAGCGGGAAGTGATTTTTGGGCTGGTACCACAGCAATGGCTGGCCGGTCGCTTTTCGTGGATATTGGACACAACTAGATGGACCTTAATAATATAAATAATAACATTCATTATCATCATTACCTACGTACTGACCATCCCGGAAAACAAAGATTGCAAGGACGAGAGTCGCACGTATCTTCCGCTTCTCGCGCAATCTCTATCGATGGATGTGAGCCGTTCATAAAGAAAAACAACAACAACAATCCATTGCAGCCTTCAAGAAGACAAGCCGTCTTGTTAAAACGTTGAGGCTGAGGCCAGCGACATTCCGTGCCGAGTGGTTTTGTCATATTTTCAACTACTACTGCTACTGCTAGTAGTATTAGAGGTATTAGTTGCAGTGATTTCATTCTTTTGCGCCCACTGCACGATAATAATAATAATAATAATAATAATAATAATAATAATAATAATAATAAATTGAGCGGTTCAGTGACCATAAGCAGGATATCAGGTACACTGCGGCTCAAGTGTCTCAGCAAATTCCGATCACCTGCTGTTCTACACCGCGCACCGAGGTTGTTCAGTACAGGAGCATCTAGCATTTCTTCTCCATTGAAATGCGATTGCTGTGGCCGGAACCGAACCCACGACCTTTGTGTCGGCAAACAAGCTCTGTAACTTCACTTCCACCACGGCAAACTCCGCGACACGATACGGGGTGTAGAAAACTGAACGATGAGTCAGTACCTTAGCACCACCAACATTTCACTTTCAGAGAAAGAAAACCTCGACCGTGCATTATCAAGAATGAAACTAAACAGGGAACGGTACTAACGGGATTTAAAGACTTTGTTGAGTTTACAAAGGTGTTATTATAGACACGAACTAAGTAAGAATTTGTGGACCAATTCTGTATTTCCTTCTCACCAGGTAGATTGCACGTGAAAAATCGGTCTTTAATGATTTTTTTTTCTTTGTTGGTAATGTATTTTGATTTTATCTACGTGCAGAATTTACGTGTGGTTTCAAGAACATTTCTCTTTTGTGCTACCTATGTTTGGTTAATGAACTGCATGAGCCCTCACGGCACCTCTGTTCTCATGTGCGTGGAACTGGTGAAATCTTTCTCGCCATCCCCTGTTAATTGCTACGTTTGTATGACTGGTAGTGGCCAAGTAGTGCATCAGGGTGGCCAATCCCGCTTTGTTGAGGGAGTGTATTACCGGCATGAGACCACACCACAGACTTTTTATTTTTTACGATTCCTTCACAATATTTCTGTCAGTGCGTTCTTCAGGTTACACATTTTTCAGGAAAAGGTGCAGCCGGTACCTGAAACGGCATCAGCATTTGCCATAAACAAAGAAACAATTACTACACGCAAGTAATCTCCCCCCCCCCCGATCTTTGTGATAATAATATAATTGTTGAGGTTTTGCTACCCGAAACAATGATATTGTCACGGAGTCATGACAGCGACGAAGGAAGTAGCTGAATAAAATATTTGTGGCGCAACTTCGACAACGAAAGAAAAGGGGGAGACAGGATAGGGCGCCCGTCAAGCTACTATTTTTTTTTACTGAAAATCCGCTCTTCCTATATGCATCCTTGGCCACGTGACATTTTCAGTGCATTGACGAATTAAAGAACAGCATTTCTTTCTCTGATAACATTAACAATGGTGAGCGGACACAATTATCCCCTTCGATGATTATGGTCCTTGCTTCGATGATATCGTGAGTACATTTGTCTTTGTGCCGGCTGATTATGATACATATCGAATACATGGGTCCACAACCACAGTCATATCTGTATCGAACTACGTTTTGTTTGTGCTTGCTAGTGATGTAAGCTAATTAACCAACCCAGCTTCTAGAAAGCCGGCAGAATGTTAGAAAGAACATCACCATTTTTTCGTGGCATGCGTCGTAGGCGTGGTGTACATGTTCCTACTGACATGTGGCGAGAAATACATCGTCCAAACGGGCCGTTGTAATAATGATCGATTACGTGAGCACAAACAAAACGTAGCTTGATACAGATATGGGTACCTGTCCACACATTGCAATGACTGTGGTTGTTTACCTATGTATTCAAGAATTATCATAATCAGCCGGCACAAAGATAAGTGTACTCCTGAAATCATTGAAGCAAAGACCATAATCGTCGAAGAGGTAATTGTGTCAGCTAACCGTTGTTAATGTTATCAGAGAAAGAAATGCTCTACTTTAATTCATCCATGCACTGAAAATGTCATGTGGCCAAGGATGTACATATGAAGAGCGGATTTTCAATAAAAAAAACTAGTTGCTAGAATGGCGCCCAATCCTGTCTCTTCCTTTTCTTTCCTTGTCGGAGTTGTGCCCCAAATATTTTATTGAGCTATGAGAAAGAGAGAGAGAAGAAAGGTAGAGATGTTAACCAAGCTTGGCTCGGTTGGCTACCCTACACTTGGGGTGGGGGAAAAAGAGAATAATAGAACGGAAAGAGATAGAAAAGAAGAGGAGTAAGAAAGAGAAGCATGAATTGTCAGCTCGAGACTACACAGCATGGTCTCGCACAGTTCTTTCACAAGCGGTCGGGAAGTCTGATGGTCCTCAAAAAGTACAAGAGGGCTTTCGTGGGTTTGCGCGCATGGGAAGCCGTCGGCCAAGGTCCCAGGATCTTCTCTTCTGTAAGCGGCCGTGAATCCAGCTGACAGAGCTTGGTTTCCATAATACGTCATTCGCTCTAATATGCTGGGCAATGACATAGAATGTGCTCAAGCGTTTCCTCGCAGGCGCAGATGTTGCATGCCGAAGTTCTCGCCATTCCAAGGAGACGAGAGTACGAATTAGTAAATGCCACGCCCAACCTCATGCGACACAGTAAAGTTTGAGCGCATCGTGGGAGCCCGGATGGCAAACGAAGTTGCAAGTTTGGGTCGATCGAATACAGGTGCGTGTTGGAGAAACCCTGCGTATTCCATTGTAGGAGAGATATACGGCGAGCAAGTGATTGCAGTAGCCTTGCAGTGTCCGTTCTCAAGAGTGGTATGGGCGTGCGCTGGTCTTGGTCATAAGCAGATCGAGCAGCTTCATCCGCGCGGTCATTGCCGACGATTCCGCAATGACTCGGCAGCCACTGAAATACAATATCGTGACCTTCCTTGAGCGCTTCGTGGTAGTCGTGTCTTAGCTGATATACTGATTGTTCGTGTAACCCGTGCTGCATAACAAACCGTAGTGACTGTAAGGCTGACCTGGAGTCGCAAAAGATGGTCCATTGGTTAGGTTGCTGGCGAAGAATGTACTTTACTGCAGCTTAAAGTGCTGCGAGCTCTGCTGCTGTCGACGTCGTGGTGTGAGAAAACTTGTACTGAAGCAACACATTTTCAGGTGGAACAACCACTGCTCCTGTGGAGCTGTTGGAATTAGTGGAGCCCTCGGTGTAAACATGTATGCGGTCAAAGTACCTTTCGTCCAACAGACGCAAAGTCAATTGCTTCAGGGCCAGCGTTGACATGCGTGCCTTCTTAAAGATTCCAGGAACTGATAAGCGCACGTCAGGTTGACGAAGCCTCCATGGCGCAGTTGCTGTATGCATCGCAAGTTTGAAGCCAGGCGGTAGTATGTCCTGATGTTTTGTTATGACACCGTAGTACGAAGAATGGGGCCTCCGAGCTGTCAAACACGCTAAATCACGTGGCGGTAGCCGTGATAAATGCCGAATGTGCGCTCTCAGCGTCTCGACAATGATGTGCGTTGTGACTGGTTGTTCTTGTGCAATAACAATAGTTGACACTGTCGATGAGCATCTTGGAAGGCCAAGGCATGTCCGAAGTGCTTGGGCTTGTATGCTTTGCAGTGCACGGATGTTAGTCTTGCACGTGCTGGACAGGACAGGAAGGCTGTACCGTAGAGTTCCGAGAAAGAGGGCTGTGTAAAGCTGCAACATGGAGTGCACGGATGGGCCCCATGATTTTCCGGCGACGAACTTGAATATATTCTCAATGCCAATGAGCTTTTTCTTCAGGTATGTGACATGCGGGCTCCAGGTTAGGTCACGATCTGCGATGACACCTAAGAATCTATGAGTGCTCCTATATGGGATTGATCTGCCATCGATGCACAATGAGTAGAAAGACATCGGTTTGCGTGTAAACGCCACCGCTGCGCATTTTTCTGTGGCGATAGTCAAACCTTGTGCTGGCGAAGGTATGTCGATGTCATTGTTGCCGCTTTCTGTATTCTTGCTCGCACTTGAGGCCGTGTCACACCGGACGCCCAAATACAGATATCGTCAGCGTAGAGAGATATATAAGCCGTCTGTGGCAGCATTTCAGTGAGCCCCACGAGAACCAGGTTGAAAAGAGTTGGACTCTCAAAACACCGCCTTGTGGCACCCCACGACTCGTGAAGTACTTATTCGTAGACCCACCTTCAGTTAAAACGAACATGGATCTCTTCGTGAGGTAGCTTCTTACCCATCGAAAGACACGACCTCCAAGTTCAGCTGCTTCAAGAGCATTGAGAACAGCCTCGTGGGTCACGTTGTCATAGGCATCCTTCACGTCTAAGAACAGAGCTACCGACAGCCGCTTCTGAGCTGTCTGATGCTGAACAGAGGTCACTAAGTCAATAACGCTATCAACTAAGGACCGACCTCGTCGAAAACCAGCCATAGCATCAGGATAGATGTTATAATGTTCCAGGTACCATTCCATGCGTGTAAGCAGCATCCTCTCCATGACCTTGCCAACGCAGCTTGCTAGTGCTATAGGCCGGTATGATGCCAAATCGAATGGAGACTTTTCGGGCTTCAGCAAAGGCACCAGGCGACTACACTTCCACTCATCAGGCACCATTCCATCATGCCAAGACTTGTTGAAAATGTCCAGGAGACAGCGCTGTGCCTTCGGGCCTAGGTGACGTAGGGCAGTATAGGTCACTCCATCCGGATCTGAGGACGATGAGCGTCTGCATGTGTTCAATGCCGCATGAAGTTCTTCCATGGTGAATGCTACCTCCATTTGCTGATCTCGTGCGACTGGAACATCCTGTGGCAATAGATCGATCGGTATAGAGATGTCGCCGGCGATCTTTGCACCAAATTCCCCAGAAACATCAAGCTGTGAGCGACGTTGATGTAGCGCCAGAGCGGTGAAGGGATGACGCTGTTGCGGATGTGAGTGAATACCTCGAAGAGTCCTCCATACGGGAGACAAGGGCTTTCGAGGGTCTAGCGAGTCGCAAAAATTCTTCCACCGTTGTTCATGAAGTTTGTGCATTCGACGCTAGATTTTTTTCTGAATGCGTCTGGATTCTCTGAGGTCAGAGATAGATTTCGTGCGTCTGTATCGTCTTTCGGCACGTCGGCGGACCGCTCGAAGTTGTTCCAACTCTTGGTCGAGTGCCGTGCGTCTCGATTCTTTCGAACATATCTTCGTGGAAGTCTCCATTGCACAACTAATCACTTCTTCAATGGATTCCGGTGGTTCGTGCATGCACTTCCTCTCCACTGATATCTGAAACTCTTCCCAGTCAATAAGTCTTGAATGTCCAGGGGAAGGAGAATCGTCCAGACCTCTGACTGTCACGTACGTGGGGATATGGTCGCTGCCATGTGTTTCAATATCTGTAAACCATTGGACTTTCGTGACAATGCTATGCGACACTAATGTCAAGTCCAGGCAACTGCTGTAAGTTACTCCTCGGAGATAAGTAGGGCTGCCGTCGTTCAGCACCTGAAGCCCGTGCTCTGATGCGAGATTAGCTAGGTTCGTGCCTTTTCGATTTGTCCTGATGCTTCCCCACAATGGATGATGGGCGTTGAAGTCACCCATTAATATCCAAGGTGCTGGAGTCGTTGCAAATATACCATTTAATATCTGTTGATCTAGTCGACGTGACGGCGCTATATATGCGCCTGTCAGCGTAAACGAGAACTTCTTTTTAACATATAGACACACGTAGTGATTTCCATTGTGAGACTCTACTCTTTGGAGAATGTGAGTTCTTTACGGATGTACACAGCAATTTGACTTCGCTCAATGCACGATGAAGAAACGAACGATTCATAGCCCGACAGTCGAGGTATTTTTGAAAAATGCGGTTCACAAATGATGGTGATGGGAAACTTATTTTCGAAAATGAATTGTCTGAACTCAGGCATTCTTGACTGTAGACCTCTTGCGTTCCACTGAATTATGGAAGCACGCTTGACTTTTTCTCGGAAAGGCTGATGTGGTGTATGGTGCGCCATCTTGTTACTGAAGTCCGGCAAGAACTGGATCTAGTGTGTCCAAAATTTGCAGCACGCATTTAGCGGCATGGATCTGTAGACTATCCAATAGAGTGCGAATAACTCTCATGAACGACCTCAATACAGAAAAAAATTGTACCTCTTGGGCGGACAGACTGCCTGCTGGGGGCATATTCGTTGTTGACTGTCGATATTGTGGCTCCGTAGACACGTGTACCCGCGGTAAAGTGAGCCAGTGTGAGCCGGATGTTCTCTGTAGCGTCACAGTGTCTTCCGGCACCTCTCGACGTACCCCACCTGGTGGCGGGGGCGGGGGAGATCTCTGTGGTCGTGGCGGCGGTGGTGGTGGTGATGGCGGCGTAAGTGATGGCACCTTCGGCACAGGACTGCTTTTTCTTTTCTTCGAGCACCGCCGTCGACAGGAACGACGTCGTTGAACAACCGTTACCGCTTCCTTTCGTTAGGATTCGTCTTTAACCATTTGTCTCAGAATGCTCTTTTCTTTCTTCAGTACTGGGCAGTCTTTGGACGAGGTCTCATGGTTCCCATTGCAGTTGCTGCATTTCAGGAGAGTTGCTTGGCAAGCCTCTGCTTTGTGGGGTCCGGCACAACGTGGGCATGCTTGCTTGTTGTTGCACACAGCACTAACATGACCCAGTTTTAGACAGTTGTGGCACTGTAGTGGTCTTGGGATGTATGGTCGGACAACGTGACGAAAATGACCAACCTTTACATGTGATGGGATGCAATCACCTCTGAAGGTCACCTTGATGGAACGGGATTTGCCAAGCCGGCATACTTGCAATATGTCCGTTGCCCCAGTAGCTGGCTTTATCAGAACAGGAAGGTCTGCGTTCGGTATGGAAACATCAACGTCATAAATGACGCCCATCGTCGTGTCACTATCCTGCGGAATGTAAGTTCTGAGATAGATGCCTCCAAGCTCCGTGACAGTTCGCAGGGTATGTAGCGCAGCCGGGTGCTCAACGTCTATGGCCAAGATATTCTTCCGTGGGTTGAGTCTAATATCCTTTATCTCGTTAGGCCCGATAGCTTCGAGACGCACTGATATCACTTGCCTGTTCATGAGTCGACAGGAACAAAAAGTATGGTATGGCGTTCAGAACTACACGCCGCCTTCACGGTAGAGACGCTAGCTGGCGAAGACACGCCAACCATTCTCATTTTAGCTTTACGCTTAACTGCAGGGATGAAATCATCGTCGCTGTCTTCACTACTCGCCGTGTACAGTTCAGTGCTGTCACTGGTGCTGTCGTCCTCCCGGCTGTTGCGCTTCCTTGAGGTTGACGTCGAAAGTGATGCCAAGTCCGGATTGCGTACGGTGGGGTCTGGATCCATCGCTGCCCACAGGAGAGTGATGATCTTCGGATAAATCGTAAATTCACACAAAAAACCCCAAACGAAATAGGCAGTGTTCGGCAGAAGTACACTTCGTCGTCGTCCCATTGAGCTATGAATTGAGCAATGAATTTCCAACTCGCCCAGCACTCTGAAGGAAGTAGACTGTAGGTTGCAGATCAAGCTGTTTATTCGGCTGAACTTGTGGCTGGTCAACGAAAATTCAGATTACACGATTACGCACTGGCACAGAGTGTAAACCGTCGATCAACTGACAAGTGGCGAAGCGCGTCAGCATTTATACATGTGCCGTCAAATATTCCAGTGTTAGCACTGGCGGCCACATAAGTTCCCGAGTAATCATCGTTTGCGTTGCACGTAATCTTTACAGAATGGTCTACAGCAGTCCCGAAGCTTCTTGAACACTGCAGGTACGGTTTGCGCTGAACAGGGTGCGATACCGAAACTTGAAGAAGGAATGTGGCAATATGATTATAAGGAAGCGACGCTCCGGAAATTTCGACTACCTGGTATTTTCTAACGTGCACCTCAACATATAAACAAGCCAGCCTCAAGCCAATCACCTCCATCGAAAAGCGGCCAACACGGTCGGGGTCCGATCCCACGGCTTTCGGGTGAACAGTGGAGTATCATTACCGCTAGACCACCGCAGCGGGCCCGGTGTTTGTGATGGGGTGTTTCCTCGGGCCTGGTGCTCGAGCGTGCCCAAGAGCTGCCACTGTTATAACAATTCGCTCCAACCAACTCGCAGTTATTGTTTAGTGTGTAGACTAGCGTGTAAAACGCAACGACACAGGCTAGACCGACACAACCAACGCTTGTTCCATCTGTCTATAGCCTTTGTCGTCATGTTTTACGCGCTATCCCACAATGCATTTATGCCAACTAGCCCGGCTTTCCTAAATGCTTTTCAGTGTTTCAACTACACCTGTACAGATCCCATCGCACAGCAATCTGTATCGATGCAACATTACAACGATAATACCTCGTTTGGCGAATCCTCTCGAGTCCGCCTTACAGATAAATGGGATATTCTCATTCCGACCACCACCAAGTCAGCGAGCAGCCCGCCAGTTACGCGATTGGCAATCAACAAAATTATTGCTTCTACCCGTACACTAATCGTCGAGAACGAACTCGGTTAAAAGAGCCAGCCGGCTGGGCCCGTTCGCTTTCTCTTTTCTCGAAGTGATCGCCTTGAAGTGATCTTGACCCATTTCAGTTAATGCGCAGCGGTGGTTTTCCCCTCCAACGGAAGCTGCCAGTCGGCACAGCTGGAGAAAGAAGGGTAGTGAGAGAGAGACAGCTTTATCCGGGTAATAAACGACTCGGTAAAGCAGAGAGTTGTGGATGTTGCACGTAAGGGAGGCAGCTAGCGGACCACGTCGTGGCATCACCGTCAGCGTAGTTCCGGAGCATTTATAAACTTCCGAGGACGGTCGCGCCTTCATTGGGCGCAATGCGGCAACGGCTACGCACGTGCAGTCCTTAACCTACTTGGTATTTGTTTTTGTGTGTTTTTATAGTTATATTGAATACGCCTAAACTGCGCGTCTTTTGTTTTTTTTTCAAAAAAAGGGAAGTAGATAAACGACTGGCTACCTCCTAATAACGAACAAAAAATAAACAAAAAAGAACGCTGTTGGAAGTTTTGAGCATTCGTTTTCCCAGCAATTCCAATTGTTCGGACAACGACACAAAGCCTTCACGTCAAGTGAACGAACCACACTCGTTCAAAGCGAATGGACTTCATTTTGGCGAGGACGAGATGGGTTAATCCGAAGCGGTAACGTGACCACTCGAACGTTCATCATTTTCCTGTGAAACTTTTAAAGGCCCAGCTGGCGTGGTTTCATTTTAAGCAGTGCATGGTGATTTCCCAAGCCCACTGCTCGTTTCGTGGTAAATTATTCAATCGATAGAGTTAAGGGAAGTTGCCGCTGCTTAGCTTTTGTTGTTCGAAACAGCTTTCGCTGCCGAGACGTCGTTTGTATCTCGATGGCGCGATTTCGACAGCGGGGCTTCACTTACATGGGACGGTATGCAAAGGACATTAGTGATCTTAGCTTGGGTGCACTCGGAAGACTATAGGATTAGGCGTGTTGACAGAACATGATTACGAGTGCGAATCAGCGCAACCGACCGGAAGATACAGAATCAGTGCTCTGCGCCCTCTCTGCTGTCCCAGAACTTGCCTAACCTGCAATACTTGTCAAGAAATACCCCCAACCCGCAAAAAAAAAGGCAGCTATGGCCTAATTTCCAGACGTTACTGATTCAAAACCTGGAACGCTCTGCTTGTTCTGCCTTCTTGAAGGTACATAAGCCAGGTGTACTCGCAGTTAACGCATTCTGAAATAAATAAATGAATAAATAAATAAATAAATAAATAAGACCTAATGCATTCTCTACTTCAATTAGATCAATCTTACTATAAGGAAAAGAAATGTTCAATCTCAATCACCGGTGCTTAGAGATGTATCTCAACACGAGGTTTCTCGAAATGACGTATATTGAAAAAAATGGGGCGTTTTAGCTCCGCTAACGTGATACCGGAGGAAGGGGCGAAGCATGCAGCGGGTGCCGGTATTTTCAACAACCAAACCTTTACTGTTCTTCACTTATTCACTCGCCACCAGTCTACTACCACACCATCACTTTGAAGATATGTTTCAAGAAATGGTGTTTAAAATAGATTACTTTACCTTATATATAGAGTTTTACGTTTTTCTCTTCGGTTTTAGATAAGAAACCTGAACACCATGGTAAATTTCGTCAAAATTTTACAATGAAAGTTGTTATCGTACGCCATAATTGTCCGCCGCCACCGCTGAAGTCTGTAAACCACTACCACGCAAAATAAGGAAGAAACTAAGTAAATCAAGAGCATCACAGACACAGTGGGATTCAAACCAGGGTCCACCGTGCACTAGCCTAGTATTCTATAGCCACGCCGGTGCTTGAAGCTCCATCGCAAACTGACCTTAGGCAGACGTATGTCGGGAAAGGAATCGCGTTAGAATGAGTAATTAAGCATTTTAGAACAGCGAAAAAAAAAATCAGGCGTTCCACAATGCCAATTGCGTAACGAGTGGGTCGTCGGATGTTCCAACCCATCACAAAATCTTCAGGAATAATTCTTCATCGTCGTCAGACACAGCGTCAAAAAAAATTGTACACGCTTCTCCGAAGAATGATGAAGGGTGACATAGTGACAAAACAAACAAGCAAGAATCCCTACCTACTACACAAAAGAGCGCCAGGCCTGCGTGAAACGAGCAGCACAGTCAAAGCGAAAGCTCTAAGAGTGGCCTTTAACAGCCTTTTTTAAACACTCGTCAGGTAGCTGCTGCAAGCACACTTGCAGGTTACCCACTACGTCATAAATTATCCTAATTTTTGTGTAGTAAGGAGGCATTCACTATGACATCCTTCGTCATCTATGATTGATTTGTGGGGTTTAACGTCCCAAAACTACCACATGATTATGAGAGACGCCGTAGTGGAGGACTCCGGAAATTTTGACCACCTGGGGATCTTTAACGTGCACCCAAATCTGAGCACACGGGCCTACGACATTTCCGCCTCCATCGGAAATGCCTTCGTCATCTTTCGGTGAAGCGTGATACCCGCATACACTCGCAAGGAATGTTGTTCAATTTTTCTATGCTGTGGCTGACGATAATCAAGAATTATGGCTCAGGCTTTTGTAACTAGGGTGAAGCATTCGATAACCCACTCGACTTCCAAGTTTGACGCCTCGATGTTCCTATGCTGTTCCAAAACTCTTTTTTTTACTCATATTAAGAGATTCCTTTAGAAGCCTGTCTAGGGTGAGTTGGCAACGAAGCATCAACCACAGGCGTGGCTCAGTGGCAGAATACTAGATTTGTACGTGGTGGACTCTGGTTGGAATCCCGTAGTGTTCTTTATCTGTTTTTTTTTTATTTCGTGCGATAGTGGTTACGGACACCGGTGGCGGCGGCGGAACCTTCGGCGCCCCACGTGACCCTTGTTGTGACCTCGTAACGGCTTTCGCTGTAAAAGCGCTCTGAAATACCACAACTCCAGCTTTCGCTGAGACTGAAATGCGCGTTCCGCGCAGGCCTGGCGGCTTTTTTTTTTTTTTGACACCGCTGCTATGCCAAACATGATGTTTTAGGCAGCAACTACGCACCATCAAAGAGGTACTGACATCATTTTTCGAACGCGAACTACATCAGCCTCACGCGTCTCCTGTCCACTGAGACGGCTCTTAGCAAGTCTTAAACTCAGCAAATATCTATAACATATTTTATTTTGACATTAAAGTGACATTTCTCGTGGCACTCCTACCGACACCGACATAGCTTGACTTCAAGCTACAATACTCATGGTGACTCCACGAAGCAGTATGGCAAGCTGGGACGGCTTGAGGTACCAAAACTTCCAAACTGGCCACTTGTGCGCCACGAAACCATTCAAAATGGCCGCTTTTGCATCACTGCTAGAGCCACGGCGCGGAACGGCCGTGCAAACGTGACAATATCTTTCGCGACAACGTGACGAGCTCATACCGTGTTGCAACGTCATGGTACAGGGGAACCGAAACTATCTTTTGAAGACATGCTTTATTTACTCTTTCAGGGTGATCATGCATAGCTGTTCATTTTTATAAGCTGTTGAGGGCTTGGTACTTTATTTGATGTGTGATAACGACAATTAAAAATGTTCGTGTCAGCACACCACTGTAAGCAAGAAACGGGAGAGAAAGAAAAGGCGGGGATGTTAACCAGTATAAGAAGGACCGTTATACACTGAGGAAAGCGTTGAGGGAGTTTTAAAGATAGAGAAAGATAGAGGAAGCGGAGACCACAATGTCACACACCTCACAGTCATTACAACCGTCAGTCTATAACCACCAGTGCAAGTCTGATTACTTCAATAAGTTATCAGTCTCTGCGCTGCAATGCGTATAGAATCACTCGCAGTCTCTCTAGCTCGGGCAGATCGCAGACCTATGACAGCAGAAACCATTGCAGAAGGTTGTCGCGAATAAAGACGACGAAGGCGCGGCTGAACGTCAGGACCATTTTAACTGATAATACGCATGGTATGTGCCAAGTAGTGAGATTGACTCAAAGTTTGTGGCACGTACCAGTTTAAGATCTACCAGGACGTCGTGATGACACGCCGACAAGTCGAGACCCTGTAAGGGACTTCGCCCCTAAAGGTGTAGCCAATGCAATCGACTCAGAACGTAGAGATGATTTAACACGCGTCTCCCACACCGCGGCGTTTTAATCCTTGCCACGAGTCTCATTTTCTATTGCATATTTTATGCATTACCAGGTTTGCAGCAGACTTTACATTTGAGGTGTTAGAACGTGTAACATGCAGCCCAACTTATACGCGCTACTTGCTGCGTCGAGAAAGACAACTGGAGAGAGAAAGATGTTGAGATAAGGAAAAACTCTGGCACTGCATTCCGCCTGCTACGCAATGAGAACGAAGAAGTGATTGATGACGCTAATTTAGGCGAATGAGAACGTACACGCCGCAGACGTCGAGCGTATACACGCTGATCATATCTCGCTTCATTGGCAGTCAATGCGCCTCACTGTGGAACTGGTAAGTGCAACGTTCCTCGGGCGAGGATATGATGCAATAACAGGTCGACGTTGTATCATCCACGTCCAAGTATCTTAGAATGCGCGCGCTATCAATTCTACGGGCAAAAACTAAAGAAGAGTCCGCCTAGGTGGATCAGTGACTATAGGGTGTGCTAGGTTGCTCGGCTGCTCAACCAAAGGCTGCGGATTCAATTCAGGAGGCGAAATAAAGACAAAACGGTAGAGGCAATTGTACTGTACAATGTCAGGCAACGTTAAAGAACGCCAGATGCTCAAAGTTTCCAAAGCTTTCCACCACGACGTCTCCCATAGTAATACCCCTGGTTTCGAGACGTAAAACCCCACATATTAAATACTGTATATACTGTCACGGGTATAGAGAGAGACAACATTTATTAAAAAGGAAAAGTGGTTCAACACGTGTACGTCCCATCAAGGTACCTCTTGCACGGCCGCCGAAATGACAGCAAATGAATGCAGGCAACGACGTTGTTGTTGTTGTTGTGCGGCTGAGTATGAGCTGCCCTGCAGTCCAGCATTACTGTTCACCGCATGCAGTGTTGACCTGACCTGCGTTAACTTAATAAATACACTCCGCAACAATCTAAAGGCTAAAGAGGAAACAATTTCTCGACGTTGGCTAAACGCCACTAGGGGAAAGGGGGGTGCTTTGAAAAAGGCATTTTGCATATCTCATGCATCGGCCATTTATGAAAATCATTTGGCCTCTAGACTCGACAAACCTGTTCATGCTGACCTCGAGAATGACCAAATTCAGGGACGCCAATTCTGAAATCGAGTTTATGGTTCATGGTTATGTGGAACTCATAAAGAGTGAAGGGAATGTCCAACAACAAAAAAAAGATAATGCCAAAGACCAATTGATTGATATGTGAGGCTTAACGTCTCAAAACCACCATATGTATATGGGAGACGCCGTAGTGGAGGGCTACGGAAATTTCAACTACCTGGGGTTCCTTAACGTGCACCCCAATCTGAGCACACCGGCCTACAGGATTTTCGCCTCCATCAAAATGCAGCCGCACCAGTCGGTATTCAATCCCGTGCCCTGCGGGTCAGCAGCCGAGTACCTTGCTATAGACCAGTCATGTCTGTGTAGCCTACCTGAAAAAAGTAACCTTTATTAAGCACAGTAGGTGGGAAAACAATACAAAATACATTTTTCACATTCGTAGACTTCAATCACGCACTCACAAGTGTGACTCGCAGAGAATATGGAAGGAAGACAGGCTCGGCCGCTATTGAGAGGGCAGCGGGACGCGTGTTTCAGACACCTGTCTCCGTCCGAGTGTTTGATTATGTGGAATATATATATATATATAGATATAGATAGATATAGATATAGTATATATATATAGGTATATATATATATATATATATATATATATATATATATATATATATATATATATATATATATATATATTTATATATATATATATATATATATATAGGGAACCAGTAAAGTCCTAGAGGCAGCCCCTGTCCTACTGCCCTATCAGACAGACAGACAGACAGACAGACAGACAGACAGACAGACAGACAGACAGACAGACAGACAGACAGACAGACAGACAGACAGACAGACAGACAGACAGATAGACAGATAGATAGATAGATAGATAGATAGATAGATAGATAGATAGATAGATAGATAGATAGATAGATAGATAGATAGATAGATAGATAGATAGATAGATAGATAGACAGATAGACAGACAGACAGACAGACAGACAGACAGACAGACAGACAGACAGACAGACAGACAGACAGACAGACAGACAGACAGACAGACAGACAGATAGATAGATAGATAGATAGATAGATAGATAGATAGATAGATAGATAGATAGATAGATAGATAGATAGATAGATAGATAGATAGATAGATAGATAGATAGATAGATAGATAGATAGATAGATAGATAGATAGATAGATAGATAGATAGATAGATAGATAGATAGATAGATAGATAGATAGATTCATGGTAGCATACTTTAGTTACTCATTTCTTATTGCGTTTCTTGATTGCTTGCTCTTCTTCTCTGAGTTTAATAAGTCTCTCGTATAAATCGTCACGCTCGCGCGAAGCACGTGACCGCTGATTCAAGGTCACAGCTTAATACAAAGAGCGGAAAGGGACAAGCTGAATCCTATTGCCTCACGACATTGGACCTCGCACGCTTGGTAGGAGAAAGTGTGACCACGAGAGAGCGCAAGACAGTAAGACACAGACAGAAAGCAAGGGAAAGCAAAAACATAAAGGGAGCGAACAAAGTAGAAGGAGGCCGCGGAACCAGAAGTGCGCCTATTCCGGACAAGATGGCGTCGTCGCCAGCTTCCTTGCACTACCGGTAATTCCGCATGCGCTTTCGCATACATTAGGCCGTCGGCAGCCACTTCAAAGAGTTACGGCGCACTCGGGATCGACGCGTCACAACACGTGGTTGTGCCACTTATCAGATCACTCAAAAATTAATATTTCCAATTTTTTGTTTTATCAACAGAGTGCGCGAACGCAAGGTTACAGTTGATAGATATATGACGCGGCAAATAAATGATAAGAATTTAAACAAGTTTCAATGCCTCGTTCGGAATATAAACTGGCATAACATATACAGTATTGATGACGTAAACAGGGCGTACTCAGAATTTATTAAGAAGTTTTTAAATGCCTATAATGACGCTTTTCCCCTAATTAGAAGAAGAGTAAATAGGAAGAAGTTCAGAAAGCCGTGGATAACCAAACATCTGCATGAAAAAATCTGCACTAAGAACAAAATGTACCACTCCTTTATTCAGAATCGGGATCCTAACCTTCTAAAAGAGTATAAAAAGTATCGAAATCAACTGAGTAAAGAATTAAAGACAGCAAAAACAAATTATTTTATCGAGCGTTTTACGAGAATCCAAAACGACAGTGGTAAAGTATGGAGAGAAGTAGCTAATCTAACGAAAGGGAAAGATAATAATGCGCTGAACGAGATAAGTACGCCGGACGGAAAGTTGTGTGGTTTTGATTTAGCTTGTGCTTTTAATAAGTACTTTATCAATGTTGGTAAACCGTTCGGTGATACACCTGAACCTGATAATGTATCGATTAACAATATTACTTCTTTATCGAAGTCTGTGTTTTTTTCACCCAGTTCCTCTCAAGAAATAGTGATTTTAATCAACAAGTTAAAAAATGATGTATCCGCAGGTCATGACGATATAAAATCTGTCCCCATTAAGCGCGTTGCGCCTTTGATATCTGACGTATTGTCTTATCTTGTAAACCTAATGTTTACTACTGGTGTGTTTCCTGATGACCTAAAAATCGCCAAGGTTTGTCCGATATACAAAAGTGGCAATCGAATGGAAATGTCAAACTACCGACCAATTTCTGTGTTACCAGTATTTTCTAAATTATTTGAAGGAGTTATCAATTGCAGGCTCGAATGTTTTTTCACTAAACACAACCTGATATCTGTTTGCCAGTACGGTTTTCTGAAGAAAAAATCCGCAGAGCAGGCGCTACTCGTTATTAAAGACAAAATACTTGAAAATATAGAACACAAACACTACACTCTTGGTCTCTTCTTAGATTTTCGAAAGGCGTTTGACTGCGTACAGCACAATATCCTCTTAGAAAAGTTGAATTACTATGGTGTACGTGGTGTCACACACAACTTAGTGCAGGATTATTTACGTCATAGGATGCAGTACGTACGGGTGAATGATGTTGCATCTAACCGACTAACTGTCACTTGTGGAGTCCCACAGGGCTCTATATTAGGACCTCTATTGTTTTTAATATATATTAATGATATTACTAAACTACCAGGCTCTCATGACATGATTATGTATGCGGATGATACGAACATATTTTTTACAGCCAAATCTCTTGTACAAGCGGAAGCTACGGTAAACTGGTACTTAGGAAACTTGCAGTCATGGCTACAACGCAACATGTTTTCCTTAAATTTATCCAAAACTAGCTACATTATTTTTAGGCCAATTAATACTGCTGATTCATATAAGGCCAATATTCAATTTGGCCGGGTAAGAATACATGAGGTTGACTGCATTAAATTTCTTGGTGTCTGGTTCCACCAGAACCTTTCATGGAACACACATGTGTCAAAATTAGCATCTGAAATAAGTAAAAGTGTTGGCTGTCTCTACAAAGTAGCTTGTCTGGTACCCGTGTGGTTGAGACTGCAGATGTATTATGCGCTTGTGTATTCTAAGTTAACCTATTGTATTCTCGTATGGGGAACAACTACGCCTACTAACTATCAAAAACTACTAGTACTCCAAAAGAGAGCCTTGCGGTGCATTCATGGGTACCGTGGCAGACCCAAAGACTTTTCCACGTTGCCATTGTTCCGTACTTACGATCTGCTTAAAGCGAACCAAGTCTACCTCTTTCGACTGTTGCAGTATATTAAGAGTAATCAACTGCACACTCAAGACATTACTTTGTCTAACGATGCATATCATTTTCGAAAACAAATCCACCGGGTCCCTAAAACGCGCACAAACTATGGCAAACAAAAATTAAATTATCAGGTCACTGTGGCTATTAATAAAATGTTGACGAATGTTGATTTTGATGTTGCATTGAAATTATTCAAAAAACAAACAAAGAAATATTTACTCGAATCTGATTTGTGCTTTGTATAAGCTTGTATTAAGTATATATTTTATAATGCTTTGTATTTTGTCTACGCTGCATGCTTGGCAGCATTGTGTTACACTGGCAAATGCAGCTAACACTGCAATTATGTGTTTTTGTTTATTTATGTCAGACTGTGCAAGGGAGCCGAGGCCTCTGTCAGGCACTCCAGCCTTTAGCCCCGGCTTCCCCCTTTGTGTGAAAGGAAATAAACTTCACTTCACTTCACTTCACTTCACACTCTTCGCGCGGCAAATCAAGCGCATATATCAAGGCAGCCGTCGCTTTCTCCGGCTTTTTGTTCTCTTCGAATAGTAACCATTACAGGCACGCAAGAGTAACTGAAATTTATCTCGCGTTTTTTCTTCGTGTTCTTCCATTTTCTTTATCCCACAATTCTGGTGGTCATAATATACTTCGGCCACGCTTACGGAGTCGAGAGAAAGGTGCCCGCAGCGAGGGTTACTGGCGCTTTTAGGGTCCAGTCTCGTTCGCCACCCTCCTTCTTGATGCGGAAGTGGAACGCACGCTGTTGGCTGCTGCGAGCAAAGCGGACAGCCAGAGCCAACGGAACTCGCCGAAATAGACGACGACGCGAGTGTATACTTCCGCGTGGCCCGTAACACCTCGACCTCTGGACGATCGTCGTACAGCCTATGGAAGAGGGAGCACCACTCGTGCAACGCGCACTGCCTTTATACTCAGCACTGGTTGGTTGCGTGTACGTACAGCACTGCCCCCCCCCCTTAATGTTTTTATTGTTCTTTGATTTTTATCTCTACGTCACCATCGTTGTCATTTGAGTTGTTGCAAACGGCACGAAGGTTCCTTCTTCCTTATTTGTTTTACTTTACTTTCTCGCTTCCCGATCCCCTCGCGTACTTCTTTTTTCCTCTGACTTATATAAACCAGGTCCTCCAGACGGTTGCGACACCGTCACTCCGATTATGTGTGTTGCTTAAATCCCGGGACATCTGGTATACCACCAGGACACCCTTCCCTCCCAGCCTTCGCCCCCCCCCCGCTTTTCTTTAAGGGGCGAAGCTCCTTAACGTCGAAACTTGTCCATTGGCGGCGTTGGCGTGCGCCGTTGCCGTGATGACGATGAAGATGATGACGATGATGATCACTGATAACGACTGACTTGTGCAGTATATGACATCTCGATATATTCTACGATGCATTTCGTACGACTGGAAACAACAACCACCAAGAGAACATGCCAGGACCTCGTCTTTGCCAACTTCAGGTTAGATCCGATACCACAAACCAGTAATAATGAAGACAAAACGAAATTCACAAACCAACATAACATACCGTTTATGACCAATAAACACTGTATACAGGATGTTTTTAAATAATATACATTTCATTAGTTAACTATAATAGTTATGCACTTGCCATCTTTCTAGCCAATTTCTAGGCCGAGGCGGAAATATTCTGCCACTTATCAGATCACTCAAAAATTAATATTTACAAAAATAATTGAATTAACTTTTATGATGAATTTTAGGGTGGATTTATACGTTGAGGTTGTTTTACGTCACATATTATAGTGAGCCTGGTTTTTAAAACTAGAAAATATCACGTGTAATTTCGAATATCCATCGTCGAATTTCCAGACCGCGATGCTGGAGATACCGAAACTATAAACGCACTGGTTGTGCCGGAAAGGCGGTCCCTGTGCTGCGTCATGCAAGAACTTCGTTTCACGTTATTCGAATGATGGCGAATCACGCTGAAGACGTTGTGTCATGTTAGCAGAGCATGCCGATGGTCCTTCGCGTGTGATGTGCGGTTGTTATCTGATTCTTTGTAATTTTAACTTCTGAAAGGTACAAGACTCGGCAAAAGCCTTCATTCTCGCAATGGCCGGTTGAGGTGGTGAAAACTTTATTAATTTACAGGACATTTTCTGCGGAGAAGCTCCGAGTAGTCTGACATTCTTGGTTTGCAGTGGTGGGGCTTAGACCAGGACTCCGCTTGCAGCAGCCGCTTTGCGGGCCCGGCCGATCAGACTTAACTGATCTTACAGGTTCTCACTGGCCAGCAGCTCCTTCCATCGCTCCGTTGTTGGATTTTGTATTGCGTTTAAGGCTGTAATGGTCTGGCATTCCCCCGTGACGTGGTACAGAGTGGCTTTAGCTGAACCCCGTGAGCAGAGAGGCAAGTATAACGAAGGATGCATTTTACTCAAGATGTGTTTGGTCTCCTGGCACGGTGCCAGCTGTGGCATCTCCCTCTCACACGGGAGAGTAAGTTAGCTTAATGAGCGCTTGAACACGGAGGGCATCTGCACGAAGCGCGAGAACGCATGCGAAACGGAGGCATGCTAGTCTCGCGTCTCACTGCGCTTACGTAAAGGGAAGTTCGCGCGTGACGCAGCGCAGGAACCACCTTTCTGGCCCACCCGGTGCATTTAGTTTCGGTTTCTCCAGCATCGTGGTCTGGAAATCCTACGATGGATCTTCAAAACTATGCGTGAGGTTTTTTATTTTAGATGCGAAGCAGCTGTTTGACAAGCCTGCGTAACGCTGTCCCTCCGTCCGCACCGCGTTCCTTTGGCTACAGGCTTTGGGGCGGTCTCGCACCCCAACAAAGCAAAGACCTCGAGTGTCTTTGCTTTTTGAACAAACGTCTAATCTAGTGAACGCCACACCGAGTTTCGCTTCAGACCATTCTTCCGGCACCCGCATCGACGCCCGTTTCAACCGGGTCAACGCCGTGTACAACGCTGCTGCTTCGCATTCCATCAGGATTCCCTCCGGGGAGATGGTCCATAATTTTTTTAAAACTAGGCTCACCATAATTTGCGACGTACAACAACTTCGTCAATAAACGCCCATCTTAAAATTGATAAAAAAAGTATTTAATAATTTTTCTTAATCAATCATTTCTGAATGTTCTAATTATCGGGAAAATTTTTTTCCGCCTCAGCTTAATAATTGGCTTCGAAGACAGCAACTTCCTATTATAGTCCTTTATTAAAAAATCTGTATTGCTAAAAAACACACACAAAAATTAGGGGTGTTCTATACGTCGAGAAAGGTTCAGGCGTAGCTTAGCGAAAGGCTCTTTATGAGGCAGGTCTGGCTACCGGCGAACACGTGCACGAGTGACAATTAATGCCCCCGATCATCGTCGACGTATTCAGTAACAGCGAAGTTGACATTCATTACAAACCATATAAATGTACACCGCTTTGTCACTCATTTGCACGCGTGAATCGTCAATGTCACGAGTGAGTTACGGTAACACCAATTTCACTGCTTCGTCTACTCATCATCATTTACATTATGTATATGCCGCGTTTTTTTTCTTGTTTTCGTGTTTCTTTTTATTTATTTATTTATTCATTTATCTATTTATTTAATGGCATGATTTGGCCGCAAAAGAGACACATACAAGAAAAGGAACACTCAAACGACAAGCACAGGCGGCACTTCCAACTAAAGCAGACTGGGTGCAGACCCAGACTTAAGTACGAAAATATAGACATGCGCAGTCTTCATACAGCCCTACGCTATCCAACAATCAAACAATCTTGTCTCCGAAGCATACAACGTCACCGACGGTTCACTGATACACCTTTCACCTTTCTTTTTAATGTAATAGGCTTCCATCATCTCACGCGCAGTTTTGTACCTGCTTCTACCCAGAATCTTAAACTCATTAAAACGTGGTACACACCCACAGGCTTTACAGTGCATAGGCAAATGCGCCAAGCCATCGTTCATTAAATTTAATTCGTGCTCCCTAACTCGTTCATTGATGCAGCGCCCGGTAATCCCGATGTACGAGTTGCCACAAGAAAAGGGAATCTCATAAACAACGCCTTTTGCACATCTCCCGTACATCGTGGCGTGTTTTTTTCCGCAACCTTGACGGCTCACCTCCACCTCCCGAGCAGTTCTCGGGCACAGCTGAGCCAGCTTCATGGGCGCGGAGAAGGCGACAGGTACCCCATACCGGCCTGCAACCTTTTTCAGGTTGTGGGAGACCTTATGAACATAAGGAATCACTGCAGGTCTTATGGTTTCGGTTCTTTGTTCCCCCGTGGCAGCTCTAGTACCATCAACCTTAGCTTTCCGCAAAAGCGCTTCAGAGACAGCTGTCAATAGCGAGTCAGGGAAATTCGCAGCTAAAAGTCGCTGGGTCTGGTTTTCGAATGATGCCTGCATCATGTGCGTGCACGATTTCTCGAGAGTAGATCCCAGGCAGAGCGTAGCTATACCACGCTTAACTATTTTCGATTGGCAAGAGTCATACGGCATTACACCTTTCTTGGCGCGAGGAAAATATTGCCAGCACGTTTGCCCGTCATGGAAAGTTAAGCGGAGATCTAAAAATTGCAGGGTGTTACTTTGCGGCAGTTCTTGTGTAAAAACGAGTCCTTTCCCGTGAATCCTAAAAATATTTAAAATGTCATCGCAGCGCGTCAAGGAGCCCTGTCTGTTAAAAAGAATTAAAAAGTCATCCATATACCTAAAAACTTTGGCAACGTTCAAGGCGCTATGCAGATTAAAAGCTTCATGGAGCGACCTGTCAATACTAGATAAAAATATATTGCACAGCAACGGAGCAATACAGGATCCAATGCAAATGCCGCGTTTCTGCAGAAAAAGCTGCTTGTCGAAAGATATAAAAGTGCTACGTAGGTAGGCTTCTAACAGAGTTAAAAAGTCGTCTATCGTTACACCAGCCGTATTTTGAAAGGGTATGGCGCCACTTTCTTCTATGCAGGATCTCACCGCAAAGAAGAGTTCATCATGTGGAATAGAATAAAAAAGATCTTCCACATCTACTGAGAAGCCATTGTTGAGCGAGTGCTCATTATCTCTCAAGAACTGCACTATGTCTTTTGAACTGCTAGTGAAGAAGGGGTCCTTAATCTTAACGCACTTCAGCACCTTCTGTAAGTGCTTACTAAGTAAAAGCTGCCATGTGTCCCGTTCACTCACTATACTTCTGAAGGGTACCTCAACTTTGTGTGTTTTTGCGCTGAAGAATACGTTTAATGCCGTAGCTTTCATTTTTCTAATATCTGTTGCTAACTTTTGCAACTTGAGGTCTTTACATAACTTGGAAACCTTACTCTTAACCTTTGATTCAGACTTCTTAATCTGAACAAAATTCTTTCTTATAGCCTCTGCTGACTTCAAATTAAACATTTCTCGTGGAAGCACTACAAAACACCCTTCTTTGTCAGCTTCCAATATGACAATATTCTTTTCCCTACACAACGCTACTGTCTTTCGCATAACCTCAGTTTTATGACTCTGCCTGGTACCAGAAACACATTTTTCTGCCTGGTACAGAAACAGATTTGTGGCTAGTAAAGCCTCGGCAGAGGATAAGGAGAGGTGTCTGTTAGATGGTGTAGATAGCCTGAAAAAATGTGTTTCTGGTACCAGGCAGAGTCATAAAACTGAGGTTATGCGAAAGACAGTAGCGTTGTGTAGGGAAAAGAATATTGTCATATTGGAAGCTGACAAAGAAGGGTGTTTTGTAGTGCTTCCACGAGAAATGTTTAATTTGAAGTCAGCAGAGGCTATAAGAAAGAATTTTGTTCAGATTAAGAAGTCTGAATCAAAGGTTAAGAGTAAGGTTTCCAAGTTATGTAAAGACCTCAAGTTGCAAAAGTTAGCAACAGATATTAGAAAAATGAAAGCTACGGCATTAAACGTATTCTTCAGCGCAAAAACACACAAAGTTGAGGTACCCTTCAGAAGTATAGTGAGTGAACGGGACACATGGCAGCTTTTACTTAGTAAGCACTTACAGAAGGTGCTGAAGTGCGTTAAGATTAAGGACCCCTTCTTCACTAGCAGTTCAAAAGACATAGTGCAGTTCTTGAGAGATAATGAGCACTCGCTCAACAATGGCTTCTCAGTAGATGTGGAAGATCTTTTTTATTCTATTCCACATGATGAACTCTTCTTTGCGGTGAGATCCTGCATAGAAGAAAGTGGCGCCATACCCTTTCAAAATACGGCTGGTGTAACGATAGACGACTTTTTAACTCTGTTAGAAGCCTACCTACGTAGCACTTTTATATCTTTCGACAAGCAGCTTTTTCTGCAGAAACGCGGCATTTGCATTGGATCCTGTATTGCTCCGTTGCTGTGCAATATATTTTTATCTAGTATTGACAGGTCGCTCCATGAAGCTTTTAATCTGCATAGCGCCTTGAACGTTGCCAAAGTTTTTAGGTATATGGATGACTTTTTAATTCTTTTTAACAGACAGGGCTCCTTGACGCGCTGCGATGACATTTTAAATATTTTTAGGATTCACGGGAAAGGACTCGTTTTTACACAAGAACTGCCGCAAAGTAACACCCTGCAATTTTTAGATCTCCGCTTAACTTTCCATGACGGGCAAACGTGCTGGCAATATTTTCCTCGCGCCAAGAAAGGTGTAATGCCGTATGACTCTTGCCAATCGAAAATAGTTAAGCGTGGTATAGCTACGGTCTGCCTGGGATCTACTCTCGAGAAATCGTGCACGCACATGATGCAGGCATCATTCGAAAACCAGACCCAGCGACTTTTAGCTGCGAATTTCCCTGACTCGCTATTGACAGCTGTCTCTGAAGCGCTTTTGCGGAAAGCTAAGGTTGATGGTACTAGAGCTGCCACGGGGGAACAAAGAACCGAAACCATAAGACCTGCAGTGATTCCTTATGTTCATAAGGTCTCCCACAACCTGAAAAAGGTTGCAGGCCGGTATGGGGTACCTGTCGCCTTCTCCGCGCCCATGAAGCTGGCTCAGCTGTGCCCGAGAACTGCTCGGGAGGTGGAGGTGAGCCGTCAAGGTTGCGGAAAAAAACACGCCACGATGTACGGGAGATGTGCAAAAGGCGTTGTTTATGAGATTCCCTTTTCTTGTGGCAACTCGTACATCGGGATTACCGGGCGCTGCATCAATGAACGAGTTAGGGAGCACGAATTAAATTTAATGAACGATGGCTTGGCGCATTTGCCTATGCACTGTAAAGCCTGTGGGTGTGTACCACGTTTTAATGAGTTTAAGATTCTGGGTAGAAGCAGGTACAAAACTGCGCGTGAGATGATGGAAGCCTATTACATTAAAAAGAAAGGTGAAAGGTGTATCAGTGAACCGTCGGTGACGTTGTATGCTTCGGAGACAAGATTGTTTGATTGTTGGATAGCGTAGGGCTGTATGAAGACTGCGCATGTCTATATTTTCGTACTTAAGTCTGGGTCTGCACCCAGTCTGCTTTAGTTGGAAGTGCCGCCTGTGCTTGTCGTTTGAGTGTTCCTTTTCTTGTATGTGTCTCTTTTGCGGCCAAATCATGCCATTAAGTAAATACCAACTAGGCCAACAATCAGTATTATTACAATCTATTTATTCATTTATCTATTTATCTATTTATTTATTCGTTTATCTATTTATTCATTTATCTATTTATCTATTTATTTATTACTTGATTTGCTATGGTCTTCTTCAGTGTTCAACAGCAGAAAGGGAAGCGGGGTTGGTTATACAATTCTGGCTGACATGCTGTAGAGGCCCTTTCAGTTCTTTGAGGACGTGTGGCGAAAGTGAGACACCTAATACACATACGCGATGGCCTTACGCCAAATCCGATATTGCATTGCACTCACACAGAGACAAGTTCACGCATAGCATACGAGCTACGGCGCAAACTACGGATTCCCACGTTTCTCTCCCATGCCTTACATTAAAAAATCCACCGAGAATATATCCTATATACCTGAGCCTGCAAGCTGTGTCCCGCTAGCAGAAAGGAGCCCAAGTTCACCACGTGAGCAGTGCGAGAACCACTCCCCTTTACCTGTAGAGCTGTACGCAGCCGGAAGTATAGTGGCACTGGTAGCCTGTCACGCGCAGCTTCAATCCCAAAGTTTGGGTGTATATCCCGAGGTGGTAGTGGATGCCTACCGCTAGCAGGATAACCTCCTTCTCTTTGCCACCCTTGTCCCTTAAAACTAGATAAATATTTTTTTCAATCTCTTGATCATGCAAAACAGTCATTCAAGTAAATTAAATACACAAGAGGCACATCTACAATATCTGTTTATCTGCTCGAGTAACATTGGGCGAAATTCTATCGCACTCAAATGTCCAAAATAGGTGAAATGTGTAAAATAAGTTTAATGTGTAAAAGAGCAGGCGAGGAGCGCAGCTTTTCAGAGAAAAGAGGTTCGACAGCAGAATACAGCAACAGTAGCTACATGTAATCAGTTCGAGGTAAGCAAGTTGGCGCAGAAGGAATTGTTGGCCACCTGAAAATTTCGCTAAATAAATTAACAAATCTTCAGGGTTCATAAGGGTGGACCACGCCAGATTGACTCCCGTATGCGAAGAAAATGCACAACATTCACTGCGTTCCTGCATTACGGTAGAGCTATTTTGTGGCAGTGGCGGTCGCATTTTGAATGGATTCGAAAGACTAGAGCCCCGTGTACTGTGCGAAGTTAGTAAAATAAATGTAAGATTATCGAAATTTTCAGGGCCCTCTACTACAGCGTGTCTCATAATGACATGTAGTTTTGGCACGTAAAACACTAGAAGTTGTTATAAAATTCATCTTTTTGCAGTTTATATTATTGGCACAGCTAACGCATGATCATACCTTTAAGTAAATCACAGCGTAAATTCACTAGCACACTCCCCTTCCTAAAAATAAAGATATTCAAATTCTGTTCTAATAATATAATTATTCTACGCTGTTACGAACACTATATACATACAGAGGGGCAGTGTTCCTCTGTAATATGCTGTTATAGCAGTGAAGGTAATTTAGGATGAACAGTGAACGGAAAAGTGGCAGCCGTCTCTCTATTCTAAGTCAGTTTGTTCAACGTATGCATAGTGGGTCTATGAGTGACTAATATTTCGTATTTCGTTTTGGAGGTCGTTATCGGGATCGCTTATCACGGAAACGCTGAATGTTGTACTTTCTCAGTGCTGTTTGGGTTCATCATTCCTCTCTCTAATGCGAACACTCGACTCTGCATGGGTCTGAGGGCGTATCTACTCCGCTATATCTTATTTGTGCGAACGCATGCTGGGAAGGGAGATCAACCGGCCAGCCGCTATACAGACGACGACGAAGCGTCAACTGCGCCTTACAGGCTCGTTCCCACAAGACAAACACTGGTTCTATGCTTTAATGCTTGCATTTACAGTGACCGTGGGGCTCCTTATTTACAATATCTTCCATCAGTCCTTGTGCATTCACCTAAGACGATAGGAAGGCCAAGGCTGTCTTCTTTTTCTTTTCAGATGGTGTGAAAGGGAGCAGGGGAGACGAGCCGTGGCTTCACGTACTACCCTTGTTCACCTTTTCTTGTGGCTCGTATGCCCACTGTGCCATGGGTGATCGGCCAAGAATATAGGAAGGCGCTACAACAGCATCGTGAGGCGTTACGTCGCATGACGTCGCGCAAGGATTGGTGACGTCATAATGATGCTATATGGTGACGTCATAATGTGATGCTTTTTTTTATCCTCCATTGACATCGCCGTGGGACCTTCACCGCCGACGGCAAAATTCCCCGTTCGCTGAGGCATGTAAGGCTTTCACCTTTATAACTTCTGGGTGTATACGACCGAGCAGGCAAGAACGGCGTATTTTGTTTGCTGTAGGGAAAAAAAACAGCCAGCACCGCCAATACCTGCCGCCATTGTCATAGAGGGTGCAGCATCTGAAGACGGCGAGCATAGGTGGCGTGGCTAGACAACCTGCGGCCTTCAAATGACGCGTCCGATGCTCTACCAACTGAGCTACAGCAGCGGTCATCCCGCCATAAAGTGGACGGAAACGATTACCACAGCTGTAGCTCATTTGGTAGAGCATCGGATGCGTTATTAGAAAGTCGCCGGTTAGGTCCCTGCCAGAGGCACCTTTTTGTTGCGCTCTTCACATTAACATCCTAATAACTAGAAATGACATCCCAATTACTTTTCTTGGTTTTCTTGTCTGTTAGTTCTTATTATTGCTACATCTAACGAAAACGAGCCCTAAGCTATCCCCCTTGTCGCGCATACCCATTACGGAAACATATGAGAAAGAAACCTGCAGAAAAACAAAGAAACACGAAAATAAGCTACAAACCACACAGGCCACAGTGGAACGGAGAACGACTTTAAAACTGAGTAAAAAAAGATATTCCAATCTTCAAAAATAATAGATGCAGCGATAAACACCGCCAAGAAGTAGCTGGTGGCGCGTCGAGTCAACAAGTAAAGGCAATCTTCCAATCAAGCTCGTAGCAAAAAGCAGACCCCCCCCCCCCCCCCCCCCCGATTCTGAAATTTTGGTAGGAAGGGGTAGGTTTTTTCGAGCAGGCAACCCATTTTTTCTCGCGCAAAATACAAAACGCAGTGCGAGCACGAGCAGCCTCCATCCAGTTCGACCTCTCGACACTGAGATAGCAAAAGTGTTTGCGCGAACTTGAGGTTTAATGTTACAGTCGCATTCTCTACACGCGAGCCGGCGGGTCGGTATGGAGCAGACCTAGGCCTCTGAGATTAGTTCCACGAACGCACCGTTGCTCAAGGCGCGTTGCCGATGCTGATCCTGGAGGTAGCGGACGTACTAAGAAAAGGCAGGCATGGAGGAAGGAAACTGAGCAGAGGCCGTAACGACACTCGTTGTGAAGCCGTGGTGGAGTCGGAAGTCGGCCATGTTGACAGGGCAAATTCTCCTCTCTTGTTTATATCCGAATGTGAAGTAGAAAGCCCGGCTTTCATCCCGGATCAGAAAGTACGTGGGCTTCGCGGAGCGCGTGTCGTGACGATCCGAAACCAAGGGAACGGGGCTCAACACTGTGCCAGCGCGATACCGTTGGCGAAATCATTTTGTCCGTGTATTAAACAGCGACTGACAGCTCACACCGAGCGCGATACCGTTGGCGCCGTTGGCGAAATCATTTCGTCCGTGTGTAAAACAGCGACTAACAGCTCACCTCGACAACGAAGCAAGTGTATGCATGCTAGATGCATTGACTACGACGAGTGTGGTGTCAATGTTTTCACGACATTTATATTCACGCACTGTAGAGAGAACACGATCGCCCGCGCGTCGCCTTCTATGGTTGCGTTGCGTCGCTCACGCAGCCGACGCGGCGTCCGGTCAACGTGGCCGCGTTCCACGTGAAACGCACCGCCGGCAGCGTTGTGCAACCGCAGTAACCTTGATATTC